>JARQZJ010000123.1:7030000-8230000 GCA_030704895.1 Henosepilachna vigintioctopunctata | reverse complement strand
TTAAGCTCTTGGCTTAATGTTTCACGATTTATTTAACAATTTGAATAGTCAACATGTTTCGAGCGTTAGCTCATTTTCAAGACTAAACTACTATAAGGAACGTACAACAAATTTATATCTACAAAATGGATGTGAGTAATTTATCCATCTCAAAGTATAAAAAACAAACAAAAATATCATTTCATTAATTTCATACCTCATCTGAGTGAAAAAATTTGCAAAAGATTAAAGAAGAGAGAAATAAAAACTATTTGTACCAACAAAAGAAATATTAAGTCACTTTTAGTAAATAATGAAGAAAAGACAAATGTTGAAGACGAAAGCGGTATTTATAAGATTTTTTGTAATGAATGTCCAGCATTTTATATCGGCCAAACAGGTAGAAAAATAAAACCTCGGGTTGGCGAACATAAAAGGTCGATTTTGTAGAATGTTGATAAAACTGGATTCTCAGACCATTGCATTAACTCTAATCACTTCATAAATTCTGATAAAACAGAATGCCTACACGCAGGTAATAAAGGTAAACGTTTAGACCTTTTGGAGGCAATTGAAATCAGCAGTTCTTGGAAGAGAAAAGAAGAAATTGTAAATGAACAATTAAATTTTCAACTATCCTCCCTACTCACATCCATTTTGTAGATATAAATTTGTTGTACGTCTCTTATAGTAGTTTAGTCTTGAAAATGAGCTAACGCTCGAAACATGTTGACTATACAAATTGTTAAATAAATCGTGAAACATTAAGCCAAGAGTTTAATTTATTTTAATATTCAATTATGTTTCACCAAGAGTTAAGCAGGAATTCAATCTCATTCATGTATTTTTTGTGTTTAAGTTTCGAATGGTATGAAAATATAATCGATAATGAGATTATACTAGAACACAAGTTCAATATACAAATTTGTGAAGGAATTGAATCCTTGATATATACGCGATATCCCACAGAGAATAAAAATACGTATGCAAAATATATAACTTATATCCATTTCTATGAGTTATATAAATATTCTAGTTTCTTGTTTATATATGAAGTCTTCAGGTCCCTCATGACGAGAAAGGCGCACTTTGGTCTCAGGTGTAGGAAATAGAGAAAATATTTATATTTAGGCATTGCTTTTCAAACATAAATCTCAATTCTTTACCCAAGATCTGATGTTGGGTCCATCGTTTTCGCATTTTCTGCCGCAAACGTGTTATTGGAATACTGAAGTCTTTCGAAAAAAGGTCTAGTTTATATAATGTATTAATGCGGACATTTGAGAGATGCCATATTCCTGTAAGACATTAGAAAACATTATAATAACTCCTTTCGAATACTGCTGATGCCACAAATAAGGTATATTCAATTAAGTAGATCAAAAGTTAATTTTTCATTTTGTTTGTGCTTCAACAAAATGGTGAATGTGCTAGATGTTTTTGGTTATGTTTATGTTAACAACGTAAATGGCAAGCGTTTGGATGTATTTTTTACTCATGAATGTATGGCTGAGTTAGTACAGCAGTATTTATTCTTGATTCAACAGATTAAAATCAATGAATTCTCCATTTGAACCCTTTCAATGACAATAATATAGAACTTTATGTACAACACGTAAAAAAAGTCGAATTCATTAACTCTATCAGTATTTTCGCTGCATCTAGGCATCTTCATATGCTCAGAAGATTAATAAAATATAAATATAATAATAGAATTAAAAATTGCATGTAAAATTTTCAGTAACTGAAAACCCTGACTGCATTGAACTGGAGAAACAAATATCTGAATAAGTAGAGTAAAATAATAAGGTAAAAACTTTTAGTGAGCCCTAATTAATTCTTATTTCTTCGAATAACGAGCAGACAGAGAAACTGAACAAAAACTCGAACTCTTCTAATAAACACTTTCAAAAATATTCGCTCGTGTCCCGATAAGAGACAGACAAACTATCAAATCATTGAGAACACGAATAGTACATAAAATAGCTGATTGAGAAAAAAATAGCTGGAAGGTGAAAATATTGGATTGGCCATGTAAGAGAAAAGAGATAAATTCACAGGTGCACTTTTGCAAACATAAAAGCCAGAATGAAAAAAGGCAACAGAGATGACCACCAAACAGATGGGGTTAAAATTTTTTTCATTCAAGCAAAAGAATCACAAGCCAATCAAACAGGAATAAAGCCCCAGCTCCAAGACGGAAGAGAAAGGAGAAACTGCTTCAGACTTGATCTGGTTCAAAGTTTTTTCAAATTGGATGAAATGGGACAATGCTGTGTTTTAGGTTCTTTGACGATTGAATAGCCCGAACTCAGTATTTTTAACACTTTCACTAATATCAATTAGATTATACAACAATTTTCTTTACTCAATTTGCTCAATACTCAAATCAGATTGAGAGAATCGTTCAGCTGTTCTATCGGTCACAACTCTTTAGATCAGTAGATATTATCTGAATTAACTGATAACATTCATACTTCTTCTTCTAGTACATATGCGTTTTGGATGTGGGCAATCATGTTGGCAAATGAAACTTTGTTTGTGCCCGCTTGAAAATGTTCTGCTAAGCTCTTTCTAAACCAAGTTCAAAAGTTCCGCAACTACGAGTAAAAGGGTCTTCTTCTTCTGAGTTCTCTTCTACTCAGCATCGTCCCCTGTATCATGTTTTGCAACACAGAGTATCGATATTTTTTCATTATAACATGCAGCAGGTATAATAGTTTTTTTTTTGTAGTGATGCCAATGACTTTTATAACCTTTTACACTCTCCATGGCACTTCTATATCTGTAACCTGAGTAGTCTTTGGTATTCTGAGTAGTCTCCTATACAGCCACATTTCAAAAGCTTCCACTTCTTCAGTGGTGGCTCCTAAAAGCGTCCAGGAGTACAGACGTACAACAAAACAGACAAGACATAACATCTAAAATATCTCAATTCAGTTTCGAACAGTTTGTCGAACAAAATGAAGAAAAACTGGTACCGAGGTATTATATCGAATAAAACAATGTGTGCAAATGTTCCAACCCTTCTGAGAAAAATTTCAGCAGTAAAGTGAAGTTTTTGAAGGTTATGGCAGTTGAAGATTATCGCATCTTTCAGATTTAAATTTCCATCTAAGCCAGATAAGCTGAATAACGAAAAAACTAGAAATGAATCATCCAAAAAATATACAATTAGCATCTGAAATTCTTAAATATGCCTGTCTAAAACAATTCTCGAACAAATATTTATTTATGCGAGATTCTCTCCAATTTCCGTTAAGCAATTCAACTTTTTCAGATCTGCAGATTCGAAAGCAACGCAGAATACAAAATAAGGGGGAAAATTAATATTGAAGATAAAGAATTTAATTCAAACGCAAGGTAAAATAGGGTAAAACGGCGTCGCGTTCTGCCGTGTTTACGATTTTAGTTTTAATTGGATATTCTGGCCGCGAGAAAAGGTAATTAAAACTTGGTCTGTCTGCTCTTACAGATTCTCAAGAACGAAATCAAAAAAATACTAATTTGACTTGATCTGCTTCTTCGAGGCAGAATATATTTTCGTTCGACGATTGTAAGAAAAAATTTTATTTCTCTAGCCATTTCTGTGTTTCGGATTATTTTTAGTTGTCAATTAACGAATATATGAACATCTGCTTCATTTTCCGTATTACTACTCTAAAGCTGAAAGTTTCTCTGTGCATATCCTTACAGAGGTAAAAAAGAACATCGACTATATAGTTTGTGTTGTGGTTACTTGCACAGGTAACAGGTAATAAAGCTGTATGAAATAGTATCTTAAATTCGTTAAATTGTTAAGCTCAATTTTTTATATTTCCTTCGGGATAACTTTAGGAATCACGTCATCCATTGCCAGACATTTTCTACAGTTTCAACGCTCTGCCAGACACCCCTAAACTTTAATAACTTATAATTATACTTTCGTTATACTGTAAAAGCTGAATTTAATATATGCTACTTGAGGATCTATTAAAAGATGTTACCTATGGAGGTAACACATAGCAGGAGAGTTTTAATGGTTTTTACATCTTGCCAGACACATAGATTCTGGCAAGATGCCAGAGTCTGATGTACGCATGAGCGCGAGGTAACAGCTGTTCAAGCGGGTGCGGGTGAGATAGGGCGCTTCGGATTTTACTTAATAGTCAATCAGATGTTAATAATGGCCCTTCACTCAATATTTTCAATAATACAATCCCAAAGACCAAGTCAGAAGCATTATCTTAGTTATCATACAAACCTTTTTATCTTGTTTTGTATGTTGAAGGGTGATTTTTTATCGTTATACCTGCTTTTTATCAGTTTTTTATGATCAAGTTCAATTCTCATAATCTGTTCTTTTTGGTTTTTATTATTTACAAAATTTTACCAGTGAAATATCTGAAGATGTACTGCGAAACGTACGTCATATATTTTATATTTGCAAAAATTTCATCAATTCATTAATCGATTTGGCCGATACTTGATGAAAATCTGAATACATAATTTAAATAAAACTAAGTAGTTTTTCAATTTTCACTATAATTAATTCAAAACATGACAATATCGTTTCGCCAACACAGTGGCTTCATCAGATGTTGATGATAAACTGAGCTATTACTTTATGGATTGCGAATATTTATCCTGAAGTGAGTGGGGTGGGAATGACCATAGAAGTAAATGAACAGTGTTCTATGGTCATTCTCACCCCACGCACTTCAGGAAAAATATACGTAGTCCACAATATAATAACTCAGTTTAAAATCAACATCTGATGAAGCCACTGTGTTGGCAAAACGATATTGTTATGTTTTCAATTAATTATAGTGAAAATTGACGAACTACTTAGTTTTATTTTAATTGTTTCATAAATTATTTCATTATAGTTCCGATCTCCGATGAATGTTCATCAAATATCCAGCAGAATGTAACATTGTCATGAAACTTTGGCCAATATCGATCAGAAAAAATCCCAATTTATGGGGGTTCATAAAATAATATCGAAGCACTTGGTTCATCATCGTAATTTTATGATTTTACGATCTCATGGGGTGTCGATTATTATTTAATGACATCGCTCTTCTACGCCAAGTTGTATAAAAATCTTATAGCTCAATTTCACGCTTCAGAAATACTGTTTTAGTATGTGAAAGTACATAAACTATCCTAATAAATTAGTTCTTAGGTTACACGATTATAGATCAAAATATAAACTTCACTCAGTTATTTTCTAAGAGGGCATTGGATCAAACATATGAAGGCACTGTTCAAGGGATTCGTAAATTGTCCACTGTCCCACCGAGATTTCATTCTATATTTCTATGTTCGAAATTGTCTCATTTATTCTAGATTTCAATTTTTTTCTGAAAGTTGAATTGATTACAAGATTTAATCTAGGAGTTCCGAATTCAATTTGTTCAGTTTATTGTTTATTATTCGAGAGCTTAAGGGTTTTAACACTTATATTGTCCACAACAATATTTTTTTCTGTATGTAATATCTTCTTTAGGGAGACGAAAACTTCTTACTCATAGGAAATGAACTTAAGTGTTCATTCAAGTTTTCACTGAAACCATGGAGCAGAGATGTCGATCTTCTTCTATTACCTGATACGTCGAATGTTCAATGATGGGGAGTTATTCAAAATGGGCAATAATTGTGTTATTACACAAGACCCAACAAGAAATACAATTATTGAGAAAATATAAACATATCTAACGAATAAAATATAGGAAAATCAACAGAAGTCGAACAATTTAAAACGTACTGGGAAAAACTATAAAAAATTATGTAAAACTATAAATCACATTTTCTACCAGAATATGATCACTATTTCTTCAATAGTGGTCTGTACTTGAATTGATAATTGATGAGGCCGATACTTGGAGAAAATTAATATCCATAATGAAACAATATTAAAAGTTTCTCATAATTCAATATAAAATACGCATGTCGACGTTTCGGAGTACTACTTCTTTATCGAATTCAAAGTCATTCAATTCAAAATCAAACTCATAGTATTAATCCAGCATTTGATAAAGGAGTAGTACTTCCAAACGTCGTCATGAGTATTTCATATTAAATTATGAAAAAATTTTAAATATTGTTTAATTATGTCTGTACTTAATGCTAGAGAGGATGTGGGTTTTTTGAAATAAAACTTTGAAACTTTTCTACACCAGTAATTTGAACCTTTGTGGGACTTGCTCAATCTGGTAAAATTTACTTTAATATCAGATTCACACCTGGTATCGTAGTGGTGGATACTGCCACCCTCAGATCTAGAGTGTCTGGTTTCGTAAGCGCATAATGAAAAAACAAAACATATAAATAAACCTGGGGAGAGTAGTATGTGTAATTCTTTGTTATTATGTTCACAACATGATCTATTATAATCCGTTCGCGAAATAATTCGAATTACATTTCTCTGTTTTCTAACTATGGTCCACCAAACTTCGAAGCACAAATTCTTAGAAGCTAGAAATTCTAAAATCTAGAAACAGTGGATTCAATGTGTGGCCTTCACGTAAGGCTAGAGTTAAATAAAAAATATATATATATATATACCAAGAAACTTGATGTCAGCATGAAGGTGTCATCAGTCACACCACTATAGTTGAAGCTGAAAATCATGCACTTTGTCTTATCATCATGCATACACAGAGCACTAGTAAACCAACGTCCAGCCCTAATGCTGTTTACCAGTTCATTCCAAAGCCCTTCGGATTTATTTGAGTTTTTTTTCTCAATTTGAAGTATCACCTTTCTGTTGTTAGTACTATGGTTGTTTCCTATACAATGATTTTCAATTGTAGAATCTTATTTCTTGTTGTGGTAGCTTCTTCAATGTTCTCTAATTCTTAAGTCAAATGATCTTCCTGACTGTCCAATAAACATTTACCACATTCACAATAAGCTAACTTGTAACCCGAATTCGATCAATTCTTCGATCTATCTTCGTAAATTTTGATAAAACTGCTGGGAGTGTTATTTGTCTTGAGGCTACCTTTTTTTCTGTATTTTTTTAAAAACTGTTAGATTTTTTTCAAAGATTTCCATCCGTATGTAATACGTTTGAACTGGCGAATCTCTCGATTTCAAACTTTTGGGTTAATGAGTCCTTGTGTGATGTTAATTAAGTCCTTGTGTTAATGTTTTCATTTTTATAGATCATATTAACAATAAACTCTATGGAATATACATTGTTAATTGTTACTTCATGAATTATATTCGACTGTCCGATGTAGTTATCTTCGTTTTCTAGAGTCAGTGACTACAGTGAGGCAGTATTTGAGATCATTTCCTAAGATTTACTATCAGTTTTCTTCTTGCAAAAACTTGGAGTCTTCTTGAAAGGAATTTCAATAAGTATCTTTCGCCTAAAATAACTACTTCACGTGTAATTTTTTCTCACAAGCCCATCTCCTCAGTTTTCAAGTTGTATAAGTTAGTTTATGCTTCGATAAACTCCCATCACGATTTCAGAATTACAGTGAGTTTAAGATTACTAACTGACAAAACGACATGGTTTCATCATTTTCCGATAAAATAAACATTCATTGTACGACGAATTTATCCCTAGAGATAAGCTATATCAATCGAAACTAGGACGCCCTTAGCAAATATTTGTCTCGTCCGTTTCTTTGTCCTTCCAGTTCTCCCTGGCCTGGTGACCAAAAGTCGAATATTCTCAAAGGAAATAATCCTAGCGCATGACCAAATAATTGTTTTTCCAGTTTTCATTGTACTGTGCCATTTAATCATCAGTTTCTTTGTGGAACAAGTAGTCGATGAAAGAACATCAAGTTCCGACCGGACTGAACAATAATGAATTGGTCTTATCTAGAAATCTTACATTGGTGCGAAAAAAGTTTGACAAGCACAGTACACCATATACTTTCATCTCGAAATTAATTGATGAGACTAAGTAGTTAAAATGAGTTTTTTGTATCGTTAATAATTCGAACTTGAAAAAAACGAAGTTCATTCTACAACTCATTTTGAATAGCTCACAGAAATTATTATAGAATCCTCAGGTTTGAACCGAATCCCTAACAAATAAAGAATTATCAAGCTACAAAGGACCTACAAGCTAACATGAGTTTCAATCGAAAGTGTATTTCGACAGGGCCAAATTAAGGCATTTAACACAACGATTCTTCGAGAAGCAATCAACTCAGCTGAAACATTGGTTATTGACGGTCATTCAAGAGTTAGAGAAATAGAAAAACTAGAATGAAAAATTTACGGGACAATCAAAGTTTTATGCACATGTCTCCAAGATGATAAAACTCCAAAATATCGAAGAAACTGCTAGAAATAATAAAACAAAGAGAGTAGACTGGAACAAAGAGTGAATGAGACACAGAGTTGCTTAAAAAGATCTACAACAGAACAATATAGTCTGGTTCACATGTACCCCTTTCTGTAAAATTTTTTAATAGCCTCCGAAAATTGCATGGTGTCATTCGATTCGTATTGTTACCTAGAAAGTTTAAGGAAAGATCCGAAAATGCGCTGAAACAAATTACAGCAGTTATAAACAATGACGTGAAAAAAAAAAGTGGGGTTCGGTTTTTTTTCAATATCTCAGGAAATATTCGAAATTTGCAATTTGCAATTGCAAAAACAAGGTGAAGAAATTTGAGAAAAAAGCTCCGACTGCCGAAATTGTAGCTCTTATATTTATAATTTTTACGGAGTCTCGAAAATAGAGCCTGGCTTCCGCGCACGTTGCGTCACTCTGACACAACAACGAAAAAAATCATTCAAATATATTAAATATTAATTATGAGGAGTAATGAAATTAAATGAGAGGTATTAATAAATACTTGTCTAAAAACCACTGACTGAACAATTCTTTATTCGACTAGTTTCGCCTTTTTCGGCATTATCAAGAATCTTCATTCTATTATCTATTATTAATTGTTAATAAAAGAGTCGAAAATCCAAATTTTTACATTATTGTAACGGTAATCTATTTTTTATACCATTAAGAATGACTTCACTAAGTAAAAAATTCTAGAGTATTAGTTTAATAATTATCTGGGTTTCAATATTAACCTTCAGCTCAGAAAAAATAGTTTATTACCAAATGCATAATTCATGTTGAAACACTCCATCAATTTTTTTATCCCTTAATATTAATATGTAATATATTTAAATAATTTTTTTCGTTGTTGTGTCACAGTGACGCAACGTGCGCGGAGCCAGAGTTCCCGCTTTTGGCTCTATTTTCGAAGCAATGTAAAATTAATATAAATAATTAAATATTAGGGCTACAGTTTCGGGAGTTGGCGCTTTTTTTCAGTAAATTTCTTCATCTTTTTGAATTTTTTTTGCAATTTTGAAAATTTCGACTATTACCTGAGAGATTGAAAAAAACCGAGCTTTTTTTTTCACTTTATTTTTTATAAATTTTGTTATTTCTTTCAGAGCATTTTCGGACCTTTCCTTGAACTTTTTAGGTAACAATACGAATCGAATGACATCATGCTCGTAATTTTCGGAGACTATTGAAAAATTTTACAAAACAGAGTACATGTGAATCAGACTAATATAAAAAATCTCGAAGATCACAGGGAGTGTCGCTATAAAATCGCATTTTGCTGGTACCCAGTTCAAATGAACTGGGTACAGTTTTTTGGGAGCAAAAGCCCTAAAAATTGCACTAAAAAAAGCCCTATAAATATATATATATATATATATATATATATATATATATATATATATATATATATATATATATATATATATATATATATATATATATATATATATATATAGTTAGTTTACGGTATTTACCTGAGATTTACGTTGTTCGTTTATTTGTAACAGCCGTTTACATATGTTTCAAGCTAATTGGCTCTCATCAGAACAGCGTAGTTCAAGTTATTAGATGTTACACACTTGAAAGTTGATTAAAAGGAAAAACACAGAACAAAACAACACAAAATTCCACGTGAGGAATCTACATCATTTTTGGTTAAATCGAATATCTTGACCAAGCTTGTTAACAACTTGTACAAATGTACAAATAAACAAACAACGTAAATCTCAGGTAAATACCGTAAACTCTTAACTTCATTTTCAGCCTGACAAACCTTGTTTTTAATTTATAATATTGTCGGTACAAAATTCTAGGAGGTATAAATATCTCATCGCAGGTAGACATCGATTCAGTCTGAAAATATAGCTTTAACAAGCTTGGTCAAGATATTCGATTTAACCAAAAATGATGTAGATTCCTCACGTGGAATTTTGTGTTGTTTTGTTCTGTGTTTTTCCTCTTTAATCAACTTTCAAGTGTGTAACATCTAATAACTTGAACTACGCCGTTCTGATGAGAGCCAATTAGCTTGAAACATATGTAAACGGCTGTTACAAATAAACAAACAACGTAAATCTCAGGTAAATACCGTAAACTCTTAACTTCATTTTCAGCCTGACAAACCTTGTTTTTAATTTATATATATATATATATATATATATATATATATATATATATATATATATATATATATATATATATATATATATATACGTGTGTGTGTGAGTGAAGTGTCACATCAGAGATTACTAAATCTCAGAATGTTAATTGTGGTTCTCATTCTCTTCAGAGGTATAAATTCCTTCGAAGAAATGTTGTTGCGCATAGAAATTGAACCCTAAATTAGATTCTTCATGTGCCTTCGGCAACCGAAAATGAATAATCATGACCTGTGCTGTATATCGTTCGCCAGTTCACGCAATAATCGCCTGAAACTGTTTTCGCAGTCCCTTGGGTCTCAAACAACACTAACATTATATATTCAACTACAAATAGAAACTGCTGCCAAGTTCCTCCTTGCGTGACGAATCTTCGTAGATTCTGTTTCGGAGAGGGAGTTTGCAATCCCCGAAGACTATACTATTCAAGGTTACAGAAAGCACACCACCTTAATTGATGCTGAGAGAGTTACTGAACAATAATACTGTTAGTAGCCACAGAATTGTAATCACTCGTTTGCATTCATATTTAATGTCATCTATGTTCAAAGACACAAAAAAATCATATATGTTGTCACGAAATGCAAGAAAGGTTCTTATTTGTTCGGAAATATAGCACTTAACAGAGTAAGTCAATTACTTATTGGAAAAAGTCTATGTATAAAATTCACAAGTTATGTGAAATTAATGCAGAAACACAACCGAAAACTTACAAACAATATATATGAACGATATATAATAATAATATATTTATTGTGAAAAAAGAAGTACAATTTTTTCAACATATAATAAATTAGCATTAAACTAAAATTACTCCATTCACAATAAGTAAGATCGTATTCAGTTGGAACTGATCTTGCATACAACCCTTCCACCATAAATCAATGAGTAAAAATGAGAAATTCTTTAAATCTAATACCCTATCATACCGCAACTACAAAAAAGAAACCAAAACAGAAAATCAACAAAAATAACATTGCCACCGTACTCCATTCGCTAGTCGCATTGGCTATGAGAGAAATAGCTCCTCAATTCCGCAGCAAATCTTAGCAAAGATGAGCTCATTTCAAAACATTCATAGTCCTGAAAATGTCGTATGAAAAGCTTGTCTGAAATATGGTAGTACGTTACTATATGGACTCAAGTACGAAAATACATGTAACTTCTTAACGAAACAAATTTGTGTACGTGAAATATTTTTTCAATATTCTTTTTCAGTAAAAATTCACAGCTCATTTTGAATTTTTGCAACAAAACATTCATAGTACTGCAAATGTCGTATGAAAAGCTTCTCCGGAATATGGTAGTAGGGTGTTGTGATATCTCTGAGGGCAAATTGAAATTGAACCTAACCCTTGAAACCACACGAAAAACTAATATCTAAAGATCTCATATCTAAGAAAACTGGCAAGGAAGGGCTCCTCTGATGCGACCACACCAGCATGCAAATATGTCAATGAAATCATGAAAGGCTTGAAGTCAGAAAATATATGCCATACGTTTCCTGGATTCCAAACGACAATAGCATATTCAAGTTTAATGTATTAAGGTATTGCAAGGAACGGGTACTTAGAGGGAATTTGTGAAATCTGTTTGATGAGATCGGGATAAATCCGTTTGTCAGTCACCCTTTGAATCAAATTGTATTTCCTCATTTAGCGCACAAATCTTGTTTCATTTTATTCATTTATTAACTTATTTAAAAATACTAAACTGAACAGCTTAAGCCAATTACTAAAAGGAAGAAGTACAATCAAATCTACAAATTATTTATTCATTTAACGTGTACTGTTTTACAGGATAGGTCCTAATTACAAAACTGGAAACAAAACATAGGACAAAAAACAAAATTGGTGGTACAAAAGTTTCAATTTTTTACTTTCAAATTTTAAAGTTCCATTTCAAATGAAACAGGTTGTGATATGAATCAAAACTGATAAAATGAAATAATTATAGGAATAAAAAAACAAATTCTGACCAACCTGATACATACATATAAATTTTAACAAACAAATACACATGCATTCACATATTAACACTTACGCACACATAATTATATGAGTGAATATGAATTCTCTTCGTGAATAGGCATAAATTATTATTGTTCTAGCAGAAAGTATGTATATCAAGGAAACTTGCCTTGATATCAGTAACAAAACAGTAGAAAATATCCACCTTAGCTCCCAAAATATTACATTGTTCACACATTGTGTGCAATGGAGAAAATTTTAGAACATTCCTTCTAGCTGCTGGAAGGTGGAACTTGAATTTGCTTCTGGAAGGAACTCTTGGAACAATAAAGTTAAGCTTTTGCAATAATTCCTGACATTTCACTCTATTGTTAATTATTTTATGCAAGAAGCTTATTGCATGGCATTTCCTTTGCGCACAGAGTGTTTCGACATTATGTCGACTTGTAAACGTTTCATGTTGTATGCCTATAGGTGGATATATTCCATCAATTCTGTAAATAAAACCAAAAACTTGCAAACAATACATATGAGCGATATACTCTGTGGGAAAATGGAACTGAATATCGCCCACAGAACTCTCGAAAAATAATGAAACTTATATCTAATCTTAGATCTAAAAACAAATGGGCGAGAGCTCGTCTGATGTCAGCAGACAACCATGCAAATATGTCAATGACATCATGAAAAGGTTCAAAGTCACCACAAATTTTAGGAAGTGATGAAAAGCCAGAATATTAGTACCCACGATTCAAAGGTGGAAAAAAAAATTTCGTGTTTCGACACGGTAAAATACGAAATTTATGAGGAAAAGAAGGAAAGAACAATCATCAAAAACTCTAATTGTGTTGAACAAGATCGTGTTGTAATCGTGTTTCCAGTGATAGAACGTAGAATCTAGTAGTAAGTAACTCTGAAGCTATACCTCGTTTTGGATAAACACCGTCAGAGAAAAACCAAAAACATTTCAAAAAACGTCTTTGAACGGATTCAAAATTTATTATATTACACAGTTGTTTTGTATTCTAAACGACACTATCATATTCTAGGGTTGATCGCATTAAGGCAATTGGAATTTCTCATCAAAAAACCTAATGATTTGTAAGAATTTGAAACAATGTTATTTATATGAGTAGCAAAAGTAAATTTCGTGTCGAAAGATAGTCTAAAGAGTTCGGTAAATCTATAAATTCTATCACTTTCCACATTATAATAAAAATTAATCATATTATTTCTACCAACAAAAGACATTTATCGATATTCACTGACAGAATATTCATTTCGAAATACCGGTTAAAATTTGAGATGTGTTATTGTAAAACTAATCGATCACTTATATACTGTTGAAATTTCGTAAAATATCTCACAGTCACCTACACAAAGTAGAATATAAAGAACGTCTTGCAAAAATATCTGAATTATTATCAGCTGAATTATGTAGAAACCATATCAAACTGTCAAACATTCAGTATAATTCAGAGCGACGAACAACAGGCAACATCTCTCTGAAAAAATCGAGATTCTTCTGTCAAACATAGAGAGCGCTTTGAACAACGATCTAAATAATCGATTCAATATTCTCGAATGCACAGAGTAGGAATTGGTTACTTGCAGAACGGTATCGTTACTTGCAAGACGTTCCAGATATTCTAATCATTGAATCGAATACAGTTCTTGAGTAAAATGAGCGCTTTAACAGTTTCGCAGATGTTTTGTCACGTTTACATTTGTTTTAATATCAAGTGAACTGAAGCGAAGTGTCTATTCTCGTGATTTGTTCAGAAAAAGTGCAACAAAAGATCAGCGAATATTCGCATATAACTCCAGTTATTTACCTCCCGAAAACACACACTAATGAGAAACAAGACCGAAATTTACGTAGCTAATTCGTATGCATCGCACTACTGAATAGAAAGTTGGGTAGCGGCGTAAAGTTGTGACTGAATTTCGAACTCGGACTAATGTTTGAATTTTGAATTAGTAACGGCGTCTCGGTCAGGCGCCGAAGTCATCACTGAGCCATTCACGAACAAACCACACTAATCAAATTTGTCGAATTTTCGAATAACTACGTCTAGGGTATCTGTGTTGTTTAACTCGACGCTCCTAGTTTCCAGATTCGCCCTTTCTTCTATTGTTTGATTTGGAAAATGAATAAATGAGATTTATAACTGGGTTTGTACATTGAAATTTCGTGAGATGAATGTTCAACAACATGATTTCATAATTGAATTCGTATAGAAAACTTGAATTAACTTTTGACTTGATGATTGGTGAATTTTATATGGAACTTAAATATATTCGAATTTCTGGAAATTTATATGAATATAACTAATTGAATATATTTGTCATAATATGGAAAAAAGTGACATAACTTGAAAACGCAATGAACTCCACTAAGGACTTTTTGACAACAATTTGAGTAGAACATAGTTACTCTTTTCTGTTAGAATAGGATACAACCAACTAATATAAATACTAGTAATATTTATTTAGCTGAAGCTATACAAAACTCTACATAATTTGAACACTCAATTTTCAATTAAATACCCATCTCATTATTCAAAATCTACTTTGCAAGATCACGCTTAAATATCTTAATACTAGTACTAGTTTTCAATATATTTGGTAAATTATTGAAAGCCTTAAATCCGTCATAGTATATGCTATTTTTGGATTTAGAGAGCTTACAACTTTGGCCCATGCACATCACTGGCATATGTAACATTTTTTATTACATTACACGGAAGCAACTGATTCTTTATTTTAAATATGAATATATATGAAGCAAAGAGTATTCTTTGTTTTACAGTCATTAGGTCGAAATTCCATACAGTTCGGCATAATTTTGACATGGGTATACCTATTGCATTTCAAAATGTTTCGTATGGCTCTATTCTGTAACTTTTGTAATTTTTGAATTTTATCTTTAGTCAAACCAAATAACAATGTGGAGCAATATTCAAAATGTGGCATTATTATTGATTTGAACAACAATAATTTTACATATGTCGACAGGTTTTTTCCTATTCTTTTCAAAAAAATGATTTTTTTAGAAATTTCAGATAATATGAAATCAACATCAATAATGAAACTCAATTTTTTGCCTAACGTAATGCCTGAATATTTTACTGTTTCTACTCTTCAAATTTTTTGTTCATTAATCTTTATAGTTAAATCCTCATTTTCATTGGTTTTAAGGGTTCTACTTGAACCCAAAACTATGAAGTTGAATTTTTCAACATACAGAGATAAGCTATTGTCACATAACCATTCATTAATTGAGAAAGGTCTCTATTGATCTCCTCTGTCATATTCCTAATATCTTTGCCACATATATAGACCATAGTATCATCAGCGAATAAACGCATAGAACATTTTTTCGGATGAGAGACAATATTGTTTATATTTAAGGAGAACAACAATGGACCTAAGACAGTTCCTTGAAGTACTCTTACATCCACTTTCGTGCTAGCCGAAAACATGCTATTAAACTTAACTTTTTGTGTTCGCGAATCCAAGTAATATCCGAACCAATCATTTACCACTTCCTCAAAACCAAGTTTATTCAGGTTTTTCAAAAATAATGATCTACATAACGTTTCGAGAGCTCTTTTGAAATCCTTAATTTTAAAAATAAAAAAAATAAAATTTTAAATATTAAAATAAATATACAAAGTTCCATATTAACATTGTATAAATCAGAGTGTTGAGTTTACTGTTAACATATTTGTAGTAAAAATAACGAATTGGGTATAAAAATAGATCATTTGGAAGAATGCTTTAATAAGATTTCTCCCTTGGGATGCAATTAACGACCTAGGTCCTTGAGGATTTAGATCCCAATCAGCAGTAAAAGCTTTAGTTGTTATATTGCTGACACATTTGTTGTCGACGACAAGTGAGAGTATATAGTTCTTTCATAGAATTTCTTTTTATTGAAGAAAGGGTTATATATATATATATATATATATATTCAAAATTGATTTATTTGCCTGTTTGAGACAGTTTATTTTCAATGTTTTTAGCAATACCAGATTTATTTTAATGTTGAAAACTTTATTTACGTTGACGTTTCGTTGTATATTACAACTTTGTCAAAACTAATGAACAATTGAATTTGATGAATTACTATAGATTTCAAAAAGTCAAACTATTTTTTTTTTTTAAATCAAATTAGCTTTTCTATATTTTCACCTATTCATTCTTAGTATTCAGAGGAATATTTCTGACTTAGCATTCGCTTCGGAAGTTTCATTCTTCTTCACCACGAGGAAACCTCTGAATACTCAAAATTAATATGTGAAAATACAAAAAGACAACAATGTACTTGTATTTGTACTTTTCACCGCAAAAAAATTTTCATTCGTTGTTAACTTTGTCGGTTGAAGACTCCTTAAAGGATAAATAGTAGCTACATTGGCGATACGTTGACCGAATCTCCAAATCCTGATGAGAGCCAATGAGCTCAAAACACGTGTCAACCTCTGCTTCCAATTGAGTTGCGGGCTGTACTGAAAATTGTGTTATTGTCATTTGTACTTTTCGCCGCAAAAAAAAAAATCTTTTCATTCGTTATATACACATATATATATATATATATATATATATATATATATATATATATATATATATATATATATATATATATATATATATATTATATATATATATATATATATATATATATATATATATATATATATATATATATATATATATATATATTGCTGTATTTTTGTTCAATACTTTGATAGCTTGTTTATTTCTGCTTCATATGTAAGCAACCTGAATTTACTGAAATTGCAGAACGAAGTTCTTTATTGGGTAGTTTTAAAGTTCAAAAATGTTTGAGTTCAATGAAAATGAAGTGCACGTAGCCACTGGCAAAAGTTTAGAAAACAAACAAGACCATGTCTCTAGAGTAAGAGAATACGAACTTTCAATGTTTTTCGAACGCAAACAGGCAGATACTGCGATGTTTAAATTTGAAATCATTTTCAGTTCGTTTGTGCCAGCAAAATTGCATATGATTTTATCAAGTTTTCTTTCGAAAAGTAATCAATGAAATACGAATAGTTTCTATGTTCTTATTGCTTACATGGAAATAAACGATTTTCTTATCTTTATTTCTCTGAAGATTCTCAAACTAAAATCGTGAATGGAATATACACTTGATAAGTCATTTTGAATTCACCGAACATTTACTATATGCTTCTATTACCAATGTGAGCTTTTTGAATCATACGACAGATGGCGCAGTTCAACTTAAATTCAACTGTTCTATATAAATCTATCCAATTCATAAATTTCATTAGATAGAACACAGACATTTCCTATTTTGTCGCAGAAATGTTAGTTTAAATTGATAGAAATTATGTCATCTATTCTGTGACTTCCGTTCAATTCAAACTCGGCAAATGAAATAAATTTTCAACTCTTTTCAGCGCGTTTTCTCATTGAAACATATTTGGGATATCAAAATTGAAGTTTCTGAAGGAATTAAATGAAAGTTACTAAATTAATGTCTCATAAATACGCGATTTCAATGCACAGAATATTCTATGAACTCATAGTTCGAATGTTGAAGGACGTCACATGATTTAAATTCATTTAAACAATAAATGGGACAGTAAACACGATTGTTTTCATTAATTGTAGATAAATTTGACAGTTGTGAAATGAAAGTTTATGTCTAAAAAACAATGTTTTTCATTTCATAGTTATCCTAGATTGCCTGTTTTAGATCAGTTGGGTTGAGGAAGAAGATGAAATAGTAGTATTACCCAAATGGCATCATTTAGTATTCTCGTGTTTTCAAAGCACGAGATTGTGTTTTCCCAAACTTTACATTTTATATTTCCGACGAACGTTTCGCTTGTCTGCCACATTTTCTGTAGGATTTCTTTCTCTCAGAGCTAATGGAAACATAAGCTGCATAGATTGATCGATTGATGAAAGAATACGAAAGTAGTTTCATCAAGGGAGATACGTCCAGTGACAAGGGTTTATGGTCTGACTGCGGTCTTCTTGCTTCTTCTCGTGATTCTTGAGGAACATTTTATGACCGATCTATTTTTATATCCCTAAAAAACCGTGTTTAGATAAAGTTCTTGGAGTTTCGGTAGCAGATCTAAAATGTTTTTTCGGTGATGAATATTCGAAGAAAAACACCCAATTCATCAATTCCCATTAGAGCAATAAATAAATTTCGCTTTTACAACTAGATCCTACTCTGACTAAATTTCCCTTTTGTTAGAAAAACAAGATTTCTTCTGTGAATGCCTTTCCATATTTTCTACCCAGCTATTCAAAATCTCATCAAAGACATATTTGAATCATTTTCTAACATTTGGTTACTGCTATTCATTTAGCATTTTATCAGAGGAAAATTTGAGTTTCAATGTTATTGTTGATTTCATATCATTTGAAATAACTGAAGAAACAAGACAACTGACTAAGGACACCTTCACTTTCACTAAATGTTATTGTTTTGATCATAAGTTGAAAGATAAAACGAAGTATAATTGTAGTTATAACCTTCTTTGTGAAAATCGTTTTTGGAGTTTAATGTTCTACATTTTTCTGAGTACTGGACTGTTTCCTTCTTTTTAAGGTATCGATACCAAGAAAGTCATTGTCTTCAACCTATTTTCTTTCCCCCAAGTAAAAAATATATCGTCTAGAAAACAAGGGATTTTTATTCAATATAGAAAACTTCGTCAATAATGACGACTAACAAAATGTAGGAATGAAAATGTAATTGTCCATAATATAATTCTAACCTCACTCTGAAATGTCATAACTGTCAGGTGCGCCAACTATGAATTTCAGGCACTACATGGAAACTAACATCCTATCCGCAGACCGATTTGGTATGGTGTAAACGAAATCCATAACGTCAACAATAATTCAAAATTTGGAGCTGGAATATCGATATTTTGCGTGTGCGGTTTCAATCTATCATGAATTCCATTGGCTCGGGATTGGTTGTCAATAATGAAGTTGGACGAAGACCAGTATGTATATGATAGCACGATGTGACCGACTTGCTCTTCATCGGCTGTTGCCACAGAGTATTACGACAGGATCGTAATCGGGCGATTCGAAAGATAGATAGATATTGATTGATGCAATTCGAATTGTTACATTTTTCGCTCTGATACAAAAAATAGTTGAAATTAGAGAAAATGAAGATATGAAAGTTAAAAATTTGATATCCAGTACAGAATCTGTCAAAAACTCATCACATTTGTACTAGTAAAAATTTAATATCCAGTACAGAATCTGTCAAAAACTCAACACATGTGTAGTAGCTCCTTTGCAAAAAAACTATTTACTACGCCTCTTAAAGTTAGCTTGATCAGAGCTTTTTGATGATAAAAGTAACGTGTTTTGAAATTTAAAACATTAGCAATTTTGTCCATTCTGAGATTTGTCCTGTCTGCACGTAGATCTTGTTCATTTCTCGTATAATATACATATGTCACATTCTGCATTCGACCTTACATTGTTCGATGTGACCTAACCATGTTCGATTTGACAAATGGATAGTCTAGATTTCCTAATAATCAGGTCAGAAGGGCACAAAGCATTACAGAAATACATTGAATCACTGCTTAATGCTAAGGCTGACTATTCATACACAAACTCAAATCTGAGAACACAATGTAAACATATGTAATCCCCTAAAGGCTGAAGGGTTTAGGATCTTGAGCAACATACCGCTTGTTCACTGTGAGCTGCTGAACTATATCGCCAGGCTGTTTTATATATCCAAGCGATTACTCTACATCCCACAACGTCTTATTATTTTTCGAGCAGAATTTCAATTATAGTGGTCTTCATTTTTTAGTTCCTCACACACACTTAGTACTCTGAAAATCCAACAACACTATCGACCAATAGTTGTTGCTAATTTTCATTTTTTTAATATATGGAATTCATGAAAAATTATGAAGAAGTTTCATATTATGTGTGTTTTTGTTAGGTTGATTGTTCTCATATTTTTCCAACTAATTAATAAGTTCATTCATTGTTGGTCAATCAACATCTCTTCATAATTCCGAAAGGGGGTCTGTTAAAAGTAATGAAAATATATAATAGTACTTGGAAGTTAGAGTTGCAAATAAATGAAAATATTAACTGAAAGGAAATATATTGATTCTTATTCATTTCAATTAAAATGTAATGTAAAATTTGGCCTTTTTGAAAGGGACGCACAGAAAAATTACCAAAATGATGTATGAAAAAGTGACATCTAAATCTACTTCTATGCTCATATTATGAACAGGTAAAACTTGTGACTATATAAGGGGTTATATAAACCATGGTTATATTGAATCGATTTTGAAAATTGTTTTATCAATAGAAAATCACATTATTTATGATTGTCATAGGTTATACGAGTATATCAACTCAAAAAGTGATAAGACTTGTAGTAATCGGATTTGAAAAGCATGCTATCAATTACTCTTCAAGTACTGACTGCCTGTCTTTCTACTTCTCGCTCTTTCTTCAAATATTGAGAAGTATTGAAAAAAAAATAATGATAATAACTTGTTTTCATTATCGTAAATAGATTGAGAACAAAAAATGACACGGAGGTTTCGCTTATCTCTTGGTGAAACATTATGTTAAAAACAATAAAATAAAATAAACACACTTAACTTAAGTTTCACTGAATATATTAAAAACTCTACATATGTTTCGGGTGCTTTACCCATCATCAAGAGTATACAATATTACTGGATCCAGTAATATTGTATACTCTTGATAATGGGTTAACGATTCGAAACATATGTAGAGTTTTTAATATATTCAGTGAAACTTAAGAAAATGAAAAAATCATCTAAGAAATTAGGCAAAGCTTGTCGTTTTCTAGTTATTCGGTACTTATAGTCAAAACCTGATATTCTCATGAGTTACTCTCATACTTTGGAGAGTTTATCTTGTTTCTACGATAGCGGGAGATCGAGTGAGTAGGTCGTTGAATTTATCCTACCTTTTGAAGAGATATGACTTTGATCCGTTTTGGAAAAGCATGGATACTTAATTGTTTGGATGCATGCCACAGATGATTCCACATTAGTATGAAACAGCGCTGTATGGTATTTCCACCAAGTTGGGTGCTCTTCGGAATGCACCATCTATTCTTTCTCGAAAGATGTTAGTTTGTGTTTTAGTTGACAACATTTGTGTAGACAGCTCCTTCAGAGTTTCATAAAAATTATAGGGTCTTTTCGAATATTTTCTGAATAGAGTTGCCCACTTTGCTATTATGTATGTAAGGCCTCAAAAACAATGTATTAGGAAGTGTACTACGTTTAAATATTGCTAGCTTTATAGACTCCAACGTCTTTTAAATTAATATGAAATGCCACTCAGTTAGGTTAAAGACAATAAATGAGAGTAAGCTGCACGTATTTTGAGTTACGTTTCTTAGTTTGAGAGATTTTAACGCCTTGAAGGTTGAAAATTTACTTCTCTTCTTCAAGATTTCTTCAGCACCTAGTTTTTATTACTTCACGCAGTAATTCAGGTTTTTTGACAGTTCCGCATTATAAGTCGATTGCATGGAAGGCCCAAAGTTTTATTTCGAAAGTCCTTGAGTCATGGCCATTTCGAGGAACAACTGACTTCTCAACAAGGGTAATTGTTAGTTCAGATATGTTACTCGATATATTTCACAAATAAGAAGTGATATGCATAATCTTAAAGCACCAATACTGAAGCAGTAATCTTATAACATAATGAAGAAGCTATATTTCCAATTTCTTATTCGACAATTCGTTGAATCATCCAAACAAACCTATATTTCAACAAGAACGTGAAGTTCAATATACTTAGAGAACAGTGGGACATTAAAGAAATATTCAATCTCTTTTTGGTATCTCATTTCCTCGCATTCCCATGTTATTTTCCTCAGAGTGAATTCCCTGTGGCCAATGCAGATAGCTGTATGCAGACGAACGCCAATATTCTCGGTAAAAACCGTCGATTTCCCGCAAGAAAATCCTCCTGAGGGTCAAGGATGACTTCGAGGAAAGTCATTACGGGCGCTATCGAACGTCTAATTCCCTAACGTGTATCCCGGTCTCGAAGTTTGCGACATATTTCATACCACGTCCCCGTGAAATTTCCTCACTTTCGTGCGTGGGTCCTTCAGCCGTAAATTCGGCACTATCAACATCTCGTAATAATGAGGACCAGTTGGGACGATATTGCGACAATTTGTCGAAGAACGTCCGATGATTTATGATAACTTAGTTGACCGTTATGGACTTTTCCGTTCGACTTAACATCGGCAGAGGGTGAACAATTCCTAACAAATGTTATATATTTTAAGGGTTATATTGAACCAAATTGGGACCTAGTTCGAATAATTTCGAGAAAAAACAGCAAAAATCTTTTATCGTTATAATTTTATTTAGTCTCATATCTTTTCGTCAGAGAGGGTCAGAAGAGTGAGTTTAGTTTTGTTAGTTTAGGTTGGTACTCTCTCGTCCTACTGTTAAGTAGGTCTGATTGTCATGTTGTATTGTTTGTAAGACGATGAAAGTTACCTTGACGTTGGCTGGTATTTTTTTCGGGAAAAATGATCAGATATTAATTATCATTAAGATAGGAGACGTGTCGAGACCTCCATCAATTATATACTTTTTCTTTTGTGGAATTTAGCTTTTTTCGAAAAGAATAAGTATCCAGTTTTTGGTATAATTTGATGATCGTTAAATTCTTCTGGCATTTGGAAATTGTGAACAGAATAAGTACCCTTCAGGGGATCAAAGCACGTGTTCGTGAATCACGAGCACAGTAAACCGCACACTATATCTTTCTGTAAGTCCAGGTAAATTCAATTTAGTTCTGATTATTTGTTTGATGAACGCTTTTGTTTCAGGGTTTTATTTTTCATTTTCATTTCAATTTTTACGTGCCTTGTTTGGATTTCTCAGTTTTGTCTTTGAGTACTGGAATAATTGAGAATCACCATCTGGGGAAGGTTTAGCATCTTTGAGCCTAAAGCCTTAAGTTTGAGTACGCTTGGTGTAGTGAGAGTATTCCAGTACATTGTTTGGAAGAGAAAATTGATATTTGATTTTATTTTTATTTCGTTAACATTGATTTACTTCCATTTTTTTTAATGTTTAATTTACATGCTGAATATTCCTTTTCATTCAAACATTCATTATATAATTTTTTGTTGTGGCGATTAAGTCCTCTTAGCGAAGAGAGAATTAATTTATTTTTCATTTGTTTCAATTTTTTTTGCATTTCAATTATCAATTTTTTTTATATTCAATATATATATATATATATATATATATATATATATATATATATATATATATATATATATATATATATATAATCACATCATTTATGAACCAAGTGGATATTACTGTTAGGGAGAACTAAGAATAAGAACTGTTATATCTGGTGGAGTTTTTGTTTGCTCCACCAGAAAACCAATTGAATTGTACCGAGAACTTTCAAACCTCTGGCGCCTGGCATTAAATGTTTTTTACTCGAATATAACTTAAATTCAAACACTTGAACTTATGATTTACACTTTATTGACTACATAGCATGACGCTTTTCGTCGTTACAAACGACTTCTTCAGATACTTACAGAATAATCTATTTAAATTTATAATTTAAGTTATATTCAATTATAATGGATTTACATCAAGTAAACGCCAACACTATTAAATATAAAAAAAAATGTTTTTTACTCGATTAACTCACCCCATCATCACCGTAGCTAACTGTGGTGTAGTACAATTTATTAACATTCAGTTCTCGCTTACCGGTCACTTAGCGGAAGTAGGATATAGATATTGGCGCCCAACGTGGGGCCTCATCTGCCTCTTTGTCTCTTTTTTCAAATAAGTTGAATCAAATCACTCAACTTATTTTGACAGTATTTTATTTTTGCTTGACTATGCCTTTTTCAAAAGTTGAACTCAATTTTTCTTCACTTTTTTATGCATATTGGACTGTTAACGTCCATACCAAGAACCGTGATTGTCTTCCTCCCATGTGTCAATATTCAATATCTGCGATGGCAGATGTAAAATATATTGAAACGTTTGTCCAGAGAAAAAGTGTTTTTTATTCAATACAGAAAACTTCGTCACTAGTGGCGATTAACAAAATATTGGAGTAAAAATGCAATTATCTGTTATGTGATTTTAACCTCACTTTGGAATGTCATAACTGTCAGGTAAGCCAACTATGAATTTCAGGCACTACATCCAAACTAACTGCCTATCCGCAGACCGATTTGGTATGGTGTACATCATATTTGATATAATATACATTACTAGTGAGATACATTGTGCTTTTATGTGATGGACAAGTCAATCTTTTTTATTCAAAACATAGAATATTTTTATTATTTCTATGACCACTATAAGATGCTGTTAGGTTAGCTAACTACTTAATAGCTTCAGACAGAAATATCCTTGAGTAGGGACTGAATAAATTAACCTACTAGGTATGACATGGATCTCACAACTTTTTACAGTTGAAGAACTGAAATTCGAGACTCGGTTTCTTTCAACGTTTTCTTATTGCTTCTTTTTTCAGGCAGTCTTGGAATCGAGACTTAAATATGCTGCTATGTTCTTCGGTAATAGTTTTTTTGTGAGAAATATAAACGTTCTGCAAAAAACAGCCGTGTGTATCTGATGCATGTCTACTCACAGCAACAGCTATACACATCCGAGAAGATCTGCTTTTTATGTTCAGAAATCTGCAACTGTTTGAAGACGAAGCGGGTAGTGGGTATAGCACAAGGAGAACTTTTTTGAAGTATCCAAGGCATCGACACAAACATACAAGGAATGGATCTGAATACACTTGCATAAGATACGATACTACAATGCCTTGCCCCAAATATCAGGTCAAAAAGAAAAATAAGCAGATACAAGTCGACTGTAGCGAACCTTACAGTGTTAATAAGTTCTTGGAGTATTGCCGTGTACATGTATAAAGACACGCACATCAGTTGTTGTATTGATAATGTGTTATGTGTTACATCGTATATACATATATTTGACACAAATTTCACTTCAAGGAGTTCATAGATTGTTTTTGTATTCTCTTATTTGAAATAAAGAAACTTTATCATTATTATTATTTCGTTTTGTTAGTCCCATTATACATATTCAGGTACAGTGTGATTTATTCACTGCAATTGTAACTTCCTTTGTAATCCTATATAGGATTACAAAGTTATTTATGCAGCTGGTGTATCTAGAATAATCAGCCAAAATTACAGAAGATTTTAGTTTTCCTTGATTGATACACTAAACAAAAATTGTGATTCAAATTTCAAGCTTCTCTGTCTGTTAAAATGCCTCAGAGTTCTGTCAGTCAGTGAGTGACAAAATTGATAAACTTATAATTTTTGAACTACTGGTTGAAATTGAATGAAATTTGAATGAATGTGTCTTTATAAAATGCGTTTTCGGTTAATGATTGAACTCCGGCTTTTACTTTCAACGAGAATGAATTTATAGAGGTTCGTAAATTGTCTGAACTGATTTGAGAAAAAAAGGAGAAAAGGAATATACGGTCGTACAGCTTAGAGAAGAAGAAAAGTAGTTAGGGCAAGATAATGTCATCACTTATGATATTCATACTTTTAAAAAAATTTGAAATTTCTGCGGCGACTAGTCACATCCTGCCACCGGATGTATCAATCGATAGACTAGTCACAGCAAGGAAAAAGAAGAAGATACGACTTATAACGTTATAATTTTGTTTAGTGTCATCTTTTCGTGAGTGTTCAGTTTTGTGAGGTTAGGGGTACTCTTTCGTCCCACTGTTAAGTAGGTCTAATTGTCATGTTGTGTTGTTTGTAAGACGATGGAAGTTAACCTGACTGAAAAAAGTTGGCTGGTATTTTTTTCTGAAAAATGATCAGATATGAATTAGCATCAAGATAGAGAGACGTGTTTATGAGAAAGAAGTTTATCAATTATATAACTTTTTCTTTTATGGAATTTTGTTTCGAAGAAAAGAATAAGTATCCATTAGTTGGGATTATTTGATGATTTTTTAATTCTTCTGGCATTTGTTCGTTATTCGGAAATTGTGATCAGAAGAAGTGCCTTTCAGGGGATCAAAGCACGTGTTCTTGATACACAGTATACCGCACACTACATCTTTGCGTAAGTTCAGGTATTTTCAGTTTAGTTTTGATTATTTGTTTCATGGAGGCTTTTGTTTCAGGGTTTTTCGTTTTACGTTTTTCGTTTTCATTTTTACGTTTACTTTTGGATTTCTTCGTTTTGTTTTTTTGGGTACTGGAATTATTATTGCTGGAATTCTTATTATTATTGGTACTGGAATTATTGGATAACTATTTGGAGAAGGTTTCGTAGAAGATCTTTGAACCTAAAGCTGGAAGATTGAGAACGCTTGGTGTGGTGAGAGTATTCCAGTACATTGTTTGCAGAGACAATTTATATTTGATTTTATTTTTATTTTATTAACCTTGAGTTTACATTAATTTAATAACTGATCAATTTATATGCTGAAGATTCTTTTTTATTTGAACATATATTATATATATATATATATATATATATATATATATATATATTTTTTTTATATTGTGACGATTAAGTCCTCTTAGCTAAGGAGCTATATTGAATATATATCTATATACATAATCATACTATCATTTATCAAACCAAGTGGATATTACTGTTAGGGAGAACTAAGATTAAGAACTGTTAGATCTGGTGGAGTTGTTGTTTGATCCTCCAGAAAACCAAATGAATTGTACCGAGAACTTTCAAACCTCTGGCGCCTGGCATCAAATTTTTCTTACATAATTAACCCACCCCATCTTCACTGTAGCTAACTCTGGTGTGGTACAATTCATTTAACTTTCAGTTCTCGCTTAGCAGTCACTCAGGTTTTGAACCAGAGGTTGAGCGCAGGTATACATCTTGTGTGTGTGAGATCAAAGTTGTATACAATCTATAACTAGATAGTAAAAGTAAGTTATAGACTGCACATGCTCGGGACGCAACCTCAGGAGAAGACAACAAGATCTCGTGGACTTCGGCGCTTGTCATCATTCCAAGCAGTCATCATGACTGTCATCTACAAACATTATTAGGGCACTCAAATGTATTTAGATGTAAATAGTGATGTTAAATGAAGTTGTCCATACTGAACAGAGTTTCGGTACACATCCTAACAAACCCCAACATTCTTTTTACAATTACAGGGAGTAATATTCCGTAAACTTGATGTGTTGAGGTTAAGAGTGAAAAACCCGTTAAATTTAGAATTCGACTTGTTCTCTGACAATACTAATGAATTAAAAGCTAAGTATAAAATGCGGAATAGTATTTAATAATTAAGTTATATTCCCATATTTTGCATTTAGGAAGAATACTCTTAAAATTCCGAAATAATTAATATGTGATGTCAAGAGTTGAGAAAAAGTTTCCTGTTCCTCTTCAGCGTTCCATTTGGGAATAAAACTTCATTGCCTAACAATGTTTTCATACTTCCATTAATTATTCACCAGTAGCAGTTTTTCCCGTTACAAGGTCAGATTATATACATCAATCAATTACAGAAAAATGTTGGCGTAAAAGAATAAGGAACAAAGGAACAATTTATTATTTAAAATATTTTCAACTTTTACAAAGAGTTTCTTCAGTTTTTCTTCACTTTTTCGTAGCCAATTAAAATCCATTTCTCTACGCTAGACTAAAGCCAAAGAGGGAACGAAGTTTTAACCTATAAAATTCTGCGAAAAATTAATTAGACTTTGTTGAATCTGTCAATAATTAAGTAGGAATTGATGTGGAAACAAGACTCTGATTACTTTTCGTTCGAGTACAGTCTGAAAGCATTTTTCGTTTTTTGATAAATTAAAACTTTCGAAACAGAAAAAGGATTTTACACTTTTCTGTTGGAGAAAAACAGTAAGCATTCAATATTCATTATCTGCATACCTAATTGTTAATTACATGACGATATTGGTTATGAAACTGCTGGACCATGTTGCCAGTTGGTCTGAGGATAATTATTCGAGTTCGAATGTGTCAAAGGGTAATATTGTCTCTTTCACAACGATAAGAGACCGAATTGACTGTGATTATAGCGTCGGTGGTCAGGTTCTTTCTCGTTCTTAAGGGTGAGAGATCTTGGTATAGTCTTTGATCAGAAACTTTCCTCCATTCCACACATCACCCAACTTATTTCTTATTTTATATTATTATTTCATAATAATTCTTCAACGTTCATATGACTATTTAATGCCCTAATCTGTAGCAAGTTGGAGTATGGCAGCATGATCTGCCATCCTATTTACACTTGCCATCAACACCATCTTGAGGCCATTCCGAGAAGGTTCTCCAGGTGGACGTTCAAAACATTGCGGGATGTGAAGAAGTCAACAGTTACGTATATCTGGGCTCCAAGACCTCAAACGCTGACAGCTGCGACGACGAAATCCGGAGGAGTTGCGCCATAGCAAGATCTTCAGTGGAAAAGCTCACAAGGATTTGGAAGGACCGCAAAATAACCAAAAACACAAAAATTCGACTAATGAAATATCTAGTCTTTCCAATCTTCTTGTACGGAGCTGAGAGACATGGACATTGAGTATGCAAGATCGTTGCAAATTGATACGGTGGAAATGTGGTGCTGAAGACGCTTGCTCAGACGAATCCTTAAATTATTTGGACATATAACCCGAAACGAAGACTCTATCGAACGATTGGTGGTCCAGGGGAAAGTCGAGGGCAAAAGATCGCGTGGACGCTTTCCAACAAGGTGGACAGATCTGGTAAAATCTGTGACGCATTCCAGCATCAATGAAAACTCTAGAATTGCTAAGCATAGAGCAGTGTGGCGCCGTATTGCGTGGCACAAGACCGAGACACGACCACAACCACTCTGTCAAGAGTGAACGACTGAGAAGAAGAAGAATTATTATTATATATTATTATTATCCAATACCAATGATAATATTTTTTCAAATATTCGAACCTTCAAGTAAAACCTGATATTCAATGATAGATTATTAGAAATTTTCAGTGATCCAATGACAATATGAAATACCCCAGGAAACAAAGCTTGGACCTTCTTTGAAAGTGTGTTTTTGAATTAGAGTTTCAAAGTCAATAAGATTAGAAGGTGATTCAATGGGTCAAAATAGTTCGTTGACTACCTAAAAAAAATGTTTATTCTGATTGTTATTAGTATGAAATTTATGGAACCATATTCAGGGCAATGCGACCGACAATCTCCAAAGGTAACTACTCATTTCTTTGCTTAGATAGAGCCAAAATAAATTCAGAACTTCTTGCTGGAACGCTACACAATCTGCAAAAATCTGCACAAAGAGGGCACAGTGGGGCAAAATTTGTAAGTGTTAGATTAGATAACGCTACTGAAGTAGTACCTCTGCTCTGGTAACTCTAAATAGTATTAGAGCAGTTTAAAGACGAAAATGAAAGAAAATTGTGACACCATTGAATAAAATAAAATAATTTTCTTCAATATTCCATCGGAAGTTCAACAATTAGATGTGTAACAAGGATGTACCCTTCTTGACTCTCTTTATGACTTTGGTACAATGGAAAAAAGTTCAATTTTCCAAGAAGAAAAGAACGAAAGGGTGAACAGAGTAGTTACTGATTATCTGGGAAAGAATTGATCATGAAATGAAAGTTCACCTACAGTGATGCTTCGAAATAACTCGCAGATAGAACACAAAGCAACAGCAGTCAATAAATCTGGAAGGATAATGGCTGGTTGGGAGAACTGATGAATTATATTCAATTCCCCCGATCCATTTGAAACGTGATTTCAAAGTTATTTCCTTATGAACCAGGAAAATTCATCCCGTAACCCATAAATCTCGCAGATAGGCAAACGGCACATGGAAGTAATTTAACGCTTCTATCGGCATTACCGGCAGCTGTCTTTTTTCAAATCCAGGAAAAAATGGAGAATATCTCGGACTATAATATTGTTTAATACTGTCTGTCTGAAAATTGTTACGGCAGAAAATAAAGAAGAGCATTCATTGTTGAGTATTTTTAAAATTTACTTATTCAAATCCCTCATCCTACATCCATAAATACGTGAATTGATGCCACTGATTTTAAATTTCTTCTCGTTATACTCAAATTCTCACAATTAGATTGCATGGTTTATGATTGAAATTAACTCTAACAATTTTAGTAATCGATCGAATTCTCTCAGACGAATTGGTTGAGTTCTAACTAAATTGGTTGATTATATTTACTTATTGGTACCAACTTAATTATTTGTGATTCTATGAAACCATTATCAAATCATATGAATAAATATAAAAGTTCCGCCCGAGCAGGGACTTGAACCCTGGACCCTTGGATTAAAAGTCCAATGCTCTACCGACTGAGCTACCCGGGCTCGATGATCTACGATTGGACAAACTGGCTAATATATTTGAAGTCAATATTGAACGAGTTTAGCTTATTACATTTTAAAACAGGTTCCAGTAGTTCAATGCTTATGCTTATATGTGTACACGGCTCGAATCTTATATGTTTTTTTTATACAAGTCTCGATTAATTAGTTCAATCATAGAAAAAAATGATACTTTAAAATTACGTTCGTACATATCTTTGAAGATTTTATCGATATGGTAATTGTTTTGAATAGGAATGATATGAACACACCATCGCATGATGAAAGACATTATGGTACTAAAATATTATATAATTTTTCAATCATAAAGATTAATCATTTCAAGTCCATTCATAGAAAAGAACTGCAGATATTTCAATGTCTCATTTCCGTCGACGATTTTCTGTGAATAACAACGACCGCCCGATTACACACCAATGGTTAACTAAAGAAAGAACAAGGCATTTTAATAAATGAGGTCGTTTGTATAATGTAGTCTTTCGAAAAGCTCAACCAATTCAGTTTTATTCAACAATGCATCGTAGTCTCAAAGCTAGAAATCAAGCGTTACTGCAACCAGAAATAGTGTTCCAAGAAATTTCAAATTATATTTAATTTCTCCCTTTGAAATTATGAACTGCACATTTTCGAGGGCTACTTTTTCATCTTGCGAAATGTCTGCATTCATTCCACTTTCTTTTTTTCTCCTGATTCGAAATTCAATTATGAGCTTGAAAGAAGCAGAAAATTTTAATGCAACCCCTTTCACTTTGTGTTTATACTCGTATAACTCCAACCCCTTATGAAATTAAAATTAAATTTCATAGTTCATGTCGCATTGCTACTTGTTTCAGAAAATATTGCTGGTGGAAGATGTAAGTTAACAGAGGAATAAACTGATTAAAAGTTCTAATCAAAGAATTCACGAACCTATTCAAAAAAAGTCGGTTAGTCATTACATATGGATGCTACTTAATCTAGTTGAATAGTTGGCACCATCAAAAAGGTTATGTTTTAATCTTTGTTAACTTATTATAATTCATATAGCCTTTGTCAACTTATAATATCTTGTAACCTTTGATGAAAATTTGATTATAGGTTAAAAATCCGTCTGAATTGTTGGGGAAATAAATAAAATCACAATTGCTACTTTCTATACATCATACGTAGTTAACTCTGATCTGGCATGTTTCATGATTACTTGAAAATCCAAATTACTATTTATGATAACTTGAACTAACCTCAAAATCAACAGAGAAATGTCAAGCCAGCTGACTCAAACAAGTGTTGCCAATCAAAATTTCTTCACATATGCATACAATTCTTCTATGCATATAGAAGTTAATATTACTAGATTAAAATCTAGTAATATTACAATTTGAAATATTCAAAAACTCTTGAGAAGATCGAACAACACTCCTTGAAAATCTCTGATGTTTATTATTAATCAAATCAGTGAAGCAATAGAAACATTTGTATGCATAACTTTAATGTTTTGTTCGGAATTTTAGAATGTGATATTGACGATGTAAAATAAATAATACTTTGTAGGAAAAAAGACGAAATTCTTCACTTCCGCCTTCGAGGAATGAATAAAAAACACATAAATTCCATCGCAAGACTTTCCCATAAATAAACTATTATTGAAGATATATTACAATATATCAAGATAGTGAAATGGAAATTCCGTTACTATGCAGAAATCGAATTCCTCGGTGGAGTGATTGATGAGGTTCTATTTTTAGGAAGGGTTGACACTACTGGCCCGTCGGGTGAATTTTATGGAGGCTTCGTTTTCTGCATGTGTTTTCCCGAATTTTTTTTTTCGATTCGTAGCATGTTTTTTGGTGTGTTGTACGTTGTAATATATTCTGGAGCGTCAGGCAGGCATCTTATGTCATGTTTCCACAAGATTCAATCTAATATAAAAAATTTCACATAAATATGACATTATTTATGAAATAATTCTTTCTATAATTCTGAAAAAAATCAAAGATCAATAATTGATAAAACTTACCACAATTCAACAGAGTGGAAATCTAACTTACCTATAACAAAGAAAAATGTATCAAAATTTAACATAGCAATTCAGTAGTTGAAAAACTTATCATTGTGTGTATTTTTCTGGAAATATCTTAGTAATTGTTCCGACCAAAACAAAAATTGATATTGTTGATGCTTTATAGTATTCACGAATACCCAAATCTGCTCGTATGTAATGTTCTAGACTAATTTTTATTAAAAAAGTACGCTAATTTCGAAGAAATTGTTATCCCAAGAAGCCCTCAGATCAAAAACAACCACACAGTATTGATTTCCGCAAAAATATGCACAAAGATATACGAACAGAAAATTGGAAGTTCATTTCGAAATGTATATATCTGGAATTGAATTTCTGTAAGAAAGGCGAGCTAAAGAAGAGTGATACTAATTCAAAGTTGTTGTTTTGGATTCGCCATTCAAATAAATCTTGTTATAATTTATGAAGACTTAGGAAAGAATAATCTTTTTTTTATTATGTTATTCTTTCAGTTGCCATATATTTCGCGTTTTTACAGATAGTATGAATTAATTCACTCAATAGTATGTTGAAGTTAGTTAATTATTATTAACTGCATAAAATTCGAGGAACAAATCTGTATCTCTTCAAAAAATCTATTTGCTATAATGAATAATGCCTTCGAGAAAATAAGACTGAGGTTACCACTGTAAAATACTCTTTAAATCAATAACCCAATGTTTACATTATATATCCGAACTTAATTCAATCCTCATTTCAGTTCAAGGTCATTTTGTTTTTCAATTCAATGGAAATTTTCAATTTTATTCACTTCTTCAGATTATTTCGTGAAATCAGTAGAAGTATAAACGAAAAATCAGATTCATTGATCCTAAAACCATAACTGCACTTGAATCTTGAAATCAAAATCCAAACTGATTGAAATTTGAAAACGTACTTTCAATACTGTTACTTCATTTCTATGGACTTTTATGGAATAGATGAAGAAATGAATGTCATCTACTTCGAACGGAAAGGTTGAAGTACATTATTCATGTGCTTCTGATTTTATATTTATCGCTGCAAAATATGTTTGAACCTATAAAAGTATTCATCAGACAGGGTTTCTAAGAAAATCTAACAACTCTTCCATTTTCCATGTTGAAAGTTTTGAATTTTTTTCACCTGGAACTTGTCCGATATTTAATTTCTTTTAATGATTATTGCACATAACTCATATTGAGCATTTGCTTTCCAAGAGTCTTTCCATAGATACATAAACCTTTTTATAGATAGATGAATCTTTGCTCGCCATTGTAACATAATCTTCAAATAAAAATGGAAAAAATTATTCTATTCATGATAAAATTGACATATATTCATATATTTCTTCAAACAATCTCAACTTTGTGTGTTAAAAATATGGATATTCTTCATATCAAAAAATGAAAAAAACTTGCTATAAGAAATCTTGTAGACTTTCAGGGCCGGTCTGTTGTGAAACATAGTGAAATAATCTTCCGGGCTGATTGACCGTAGTCAGTTGCTCCAGAGTCGTCACCCGGTAGACAACTACGTCGAAGCAGTCGCCGCCACTGAAGACGTCTCTCGCAGTTATAGACGAAACGTCTGGAAGAGGAGGAGTTCCAGTTGACCACGACGAAGAAGCCCGGAAGATTATTTCACCATGTTTCATAATTGCAATTAGAAATCCTATAATCGAGTTCATCCATTAAAAAAACATATATACAGCTTTTTCCAGCTTGAAAGAGCATCTTGACCGAACAATTCGCAGATTTTAAGTCAATTAATAAGTAGGTAAGTTTGAAGGTGGAATCCAACATAAATTACTGTTTTTATACTAGTCTAAATAAGAAATAAAATTATTAAAAATATATAAATTTCTCAAAAATATATATGAATTTCTATGTCCCCAAATGAAAGAAGAGTTAGATCATATACTGGGCAAAGTCTATAAAAAAACTCTAAAACTATAAATACTCGTAACATTTTCAATCAGAATATTCTTCAATACTGGTCTGAACTTAATGCTAGATAGGGAGCGGATATTTTGAGGCAAAGCATTGAAAATTTTCCACTGCTCAATCTGGTAAAATTCGGTCTAATATCAGATTTACATCTCGTATCATAGAGATGAATACTATCACCCATAGATCTAGATTCTCTGGTTTAGTAAGCGTATAATAAACAAACAAAAACGTAAAACTTTGGGTAAGATGATATGCGTACTTTTATGTATTTGACGAACTTGACCATTTGGAAGGCAATATTTGCCGTGTTATTGCCGATATACGGCCACAAATGTTGGAAAAAGTCATTGGAAAATTGAACTTCCAGATTGGACTACATCCGAGCCAGCCGTGGCGGTCATATGCCAAAAATCATATTTGAAATGTATATGCCACAAAATTATCTTCCGAATAAAAACAAATTCTTGTCAATCGAATGGTCCGTCGTTGTTTTATTGCAATTTAAAGTCCTATACCTCTAAAAAAACACCCTTTAGAAGCCAAAAGTAATCAGAAGCCTAAACATGTGCAATCTTTCACTGTGACATGACTCATTGAAATGAATATTGAGCATAATTTGATTGTTTTATAGCACAGACTTTCGAAATGTTTCCATTCTGAAATCAAGATCTCTTGAAGAAAATATCACAATCCTGGATATATAACGAGCATCGTATGCGCTTTCCTTAATCAGTTCGTGCCTATAGTGACTTTTCTGGATTCTCCATTTATATCGAAAATTCCCTAGACTCAACATGCGGCTTTCGAGATAATTGCAATCAGAAGAAGAATCTTGAGCTATTTTTTCGAGAACTTGAGAACATATCGTCATCGTTCGAAACTTTATAATGATCGTTATGCGATAGATTCGTTTGAGCGTGGAAAAATGAAAATAGGCTTCATTTGTTGGAAATAAAATGTTGGAAAATGGCGGCAACTGGAATTGGTACGGGAATATTCAATAATTGATGAATATTTAGAATCATTCATTCAGTAACTGAGGTAGAAATAATGGAAACGTTGTCAGCTTCACAAAAATCAATGTTTACTTGATGATTGAACGTTAAGCAGAGAAAAAGATGACCACAGTTGATTAAATCTTCGTGATTTCGATGTTCAGCAAACTTTTCATGAAAAAACTTCATGGAACTGCAATGTGTTCTGAAAATTATATTTGAAGTATGAGGAACTCGAAGATAATATTATACTATCTTTGAAAGTATTCAAAAACACTTATGTTGTCCACAGGCAGGTATTTTTGTCGCATCTGTTAAATAGATGATGGAATCAAATCCCAATCTATGTTTTCCAATGTCTTAGTGGTTATATTGGAAATAGTTAAAGTGTAATATATAAGGTTATAAGAATAATTTCTTAAACTATAGGTTTTAAATAATTGAAAAATGAACAATTCATAAGTATAGCGAAACTTCACAGAATATTATGAAAGGATAAAAAGCTATATGGACATCCTTTGGTATTTTTGTTCAATGTCTTGATGATAAGTGTTTGAAATTTCAAGGGAAATCATATTTTTCATGTCAGTTAAAAGGTTCAGTAGAATTCAATTCAAAAATTATTAAAAGTGTTACTAAAATCAATAAAAATAAAAATAAATCGCAGGAATGTAGATAAGCAAATAATTTCAAATCGGCTTTTTATTCTTCCTTTTTTCTGATAGTTATTATCAGGACAATATTCGTACGTAAGAAAATTTTCGAAAATAGATCGGAATATATTTGAAAATTCCTAACATTCTGAAGTGAGTAGTGAAATGGGCTTATATAAACGGAAGATTGACAGAGTAACCTCACTTTTTCAGGCAGCAGTTGATATATTCAAGAATATTGTGGGTATGGATATATTGAAATCATTTCATATTCAATTACCTCTTTTACCAACACCAAAACGGTCATTCCTGTGTTTTGCTTTTATTTATAGGTTTATGGTTGTGTTATTTATTGTTATTGATGAGAAAATGCCATCAATGATGAGTCAAAATATTGCAAGCGTCAAGTATTACGACGATCAAAAATCTAATTTAAACTCTCAATCAAGAAAGACTTTCTGATTTTCAACGGACTTTCAGATTTCTCCTATATTAATGAGTTGGTGAAACAAGAAATACCTGCAAATCTGGTAATTGGTCTATTTGAAAGTAGTAAAAGTGTTACATGTCCTCACTCCATAGGTGTCCCCCAAGGCTCCATACGAGATGAATAGTAAAAACATAAAAAGTGTGCCACCACACTCAGGATTTTCAAAAATATCCACGGAAAAAAATGTACAAATACAGTTCGCTGAGTTAGCTAATTTGAAATAGAAATAGAAAGAAATATAAGAAACTAATACTTTCAAAATCAACATCACCAGCATGTGTAGAGTTTCGAAATAATTTTTATTTCACTTCGAAGAAAACTGAAATGCAACATCGTAGAAAATTGTGCATATTTTGAAATCTAATTGCTCTCTACAAATTTCATATATTGAATGTTGACTAAAAAAAGGAAAAATAAATCTGTATTAGTTTACCGAAGCAATTCGGCAGAACTGCCTCGTGGCCCACTCACAAGAACGTACTGAAAGATGGCTCTCCTAAAAATTTGAAGAATTTCTGTTATATAAGGTCTTCATTCAATTCAGATGCTGCCCGATCTTTCATCTCGTCGGCATACAAAGTCGAATACGTCTGTTGGACCAACTAGGGGACAGAAGTAACGACTTTACCGTTTTCCTTAGGAATTGGATTTTCTGCATATATCTGCCTCGTTTGCCTTGCTTTACTTTGTAAACATTCGTAGAGCGTCAAACTCTCTAAATGGATTGAGGCTCATAAAACAACAAACTTCGTTACTGCCTTGGTTTCAAGAATTAGGGACTGTTTAGTCACGAAACTTGTTTACCTGCTTCAGATGAGTATGTATAATTAGATTCGAGAAAGTTGTTCGCTCAAATAAATACGAGTAGGTTTCATATCGAGGAAATTAAGTGTGATATCAAATGACAACATTCATAGACAATTTGATTTCCTTTGAACACAATATAATCAAAAAACAGTACGGAAGTATCAGGAAGCGTAATCTCAATATACTATTTATAATTGCAGGTAATTTGTCTTAGTATATATAGTTTCTAAGTTCTATAACGTTCTTTCTTCCAGAGATCAGAATACTCTGAAGAGTTAGTGATAGTTAACTCAAATTTCGGCTAGCTCTTGAAATGGGTCTTTCTTGAATTATTTTTAGAATTGAGGTTCTGTGTAAAGTGAACTATGAGTTGTTATTTGGCGCCATGAGACTAAACAGGAATAATCTGCAGATATTCTCAAAGAAACAAAAATTATTACAGAAAATTCTATTGACACTTCAAACTTATCGCTTCGAAGTTCTGAATGGACTTCACACCAACAGTATGGGTTGTCCTTGATGTGCATGACCCTATGGAGGAGCTGAATGTTCTTTTCAGTTGTTCTCTTTTACCAATGTGTGAAAAAGAAGGATATTTAGTGTGCGAATAATAAGTTCCATACCAATCCAATAGTTGAAAATGTTCCAAATTCAGAAATGAAATCAAAATTCCTATTTGAGCTAAATGAAACGGAATATAGCGGAAATGAATGTGAAAAGATGAAAAGTATAACAGAGAGGCCATGGCGTTGAATTATATGCATCAAAAAACGAAACAGATCGATACAGAAATAATTAAAAGACATGAAGCAGCACAATAACTCTCAAATCAAATGAATGCGAATAACCATTATATTGTTTCATCTTCTATTAAAGAAATAACTCACCACAACCAAATATTCCACTACGAGTAGAGTTTTTATATTCGATAACCATAAACGCGAAGATCAATTCTTTCGATAATTTCAATGGTAGTATTAGGTGATATCAGAACGAATTTCACAGTATAATACGCAGTGTTGCTCATAGCCTACGTATTAGAGTACGAAAGGGAAATAAAGGTTCCGTCGCAACCAAGATAATAAAATAAAATAAAATTAAAAAAAAAATAGGCTTTATCGCATTTTTTCTACAATAACTTGATATATGCCTACTTGCTAAAAAACTAAATATATATTCTGATTCTAATTTGAATTGAAGTGAACAGCAACTGATTACTTTTGTTGAACAGCTTGTCGTCTACAAAGGCCTCCTTTAAAGATTTCCACGTATTCCTGTCTCTTGCTAATCGGTTCCATACTGGGCCAGTTATTTCCGCATGTCATCTTACCATATTTTGTTTTGTCTCTACTCCTTTTTCCATCTCTAGATATATTCGATACGCAACCAAGATATCCATTGTTTAATGTACCTTTTTATTAATATTTTGGAGAAGCCCAAAAAACTGCTAAACTTCATACATGTTATGAGTAATTCATAGCTAGTCAATTCTGAAATTTTAATTCGAAATATCAAAATATTTCGAGCGAAACTCTTAGAGAGGGGTACACACAAATGTTGTCAACAAAAATACAAACTATCAAGTACCGACACTGAAAGCAATCCGAAGAATATGAAGTAGTAATTTCGTAGTAAAAAATGAACAAACAAATTATACAAAAAATGATTCATACATTACTGTCTACATTCGATTCATCCAGTTACTATGCCACACTGTAATAAGCCCTTGTTAGTAGCAAAGACGGAATTCTCTTCTTAAACGAATGAGTATTTAGTATTTGTTTTCACAGCACTGATTACTTTATCCTTCAGACGAAAATTAACACATACAGTTTTATGAATATTCACCATAAAATTGATCAATCGACACCAGTTCACAAACTCTATCTCAATATATTCACAAGCCTCCAGAAGTTCTTCAAGAGTTTTGCCAGAAACAACCACCGATGAATCATAGTGAAAAAGTGTTACCACGAATCGGGAAAACTTTGTAGTCAGATCGTTAATGAATAATATGTATAAAATATAATAAATATCCAAGTACAGAACCTTGTGGGATCCCAAGAAAAATATTATATCTCTAGAATAACTCTTGTCTATTCTTACTATCATCGGTCTTTCTTCAAGGTTACTACGTAAGCAATCCAGAGAAATACCCTTAAAACCGTAGAAAACTGTAGAATTTCTCACGTATGAAATAGATCTGAAAATATGTGAAATATAGCGTAAAACATCTCATGCGCCCTGGAAATTTTCGGTATAACAAGTTGCCTTTGTTATTCTCTCAACAAATTTCTGTTCAAACAATCCAACATCAAATAAGCTTTCACATTCATAATATTGGTAACATGGTCCTTAGAAACAGAACAGTTCGAAAATGGATGTAGTGTTGAACGAAAAGAAATTGTTGTTTCGCAGTCGCACGATGGAAAAATATTGTACAAGAATTTTCATGAGTAACAAACGGTCTTTTCAGCTGTCACTGCTCGGAAGACGTCCCCTCCAAGACAAGGATACGTTCCTAATTAGCGAGACAGGAAGCTTTTAAGCATGGATATTCCCGGTTCCGAGAAATATAGGATTTCGTGAAATAAGTAGAAATTCGGTAAACTTTCTTGGTAATTAAAGGGAAATTGCGCCCAACCTCGTTTCATTACCGGAAGGACAGGAAGGACTTACGACTTTGCCTTTCTTTTGTCTTGATTGACAGTCGATATCGGAGAAAGGGTCGGTTGTGAAGGAAGACGTAGGCTTTAATTAATTCCGACAATCGTTGCCGGTTTTTTCGATTAGATGACTCTCGTCGCCCCAGTATATATAGTCCATAAATCAGGGAAGAAGCTGGGATATTATTCTTAGATTTTTAAAATCGTGGCAGAATTCTGCATTGCATTAGTCTCCGAAAATATAAGGGAAAAAATCCAGTTTTGGGAGTCATATTGATCTTCAACTTATATTTTCATTCCTTTATATTTGTCACTTCACTCAATTTTTTGACCCACACATTGCAACTGTAAAGTTATAGGTTAGGTAGTGATAGATAAAGTTTGGTTGGAGTTTATAGCTTGGGTAGTTATAGGTTAATTTCATGACCTCAATTTACACCATGAATAAATTTTGAGTGTCAAAATACAAAAGTCTATGGGACATATCTGTCCAAACCATTAATTTGTGATTATGCAGTTACACAAGGAACAGTTTTGGGACCTTTAATCCTTAATTTATATATAAACGGTGTAATTAAGTATCCATAAATTATATAATTTATAATTAAATAGTTATAGTATCCATAAATAATATAACATAATTAAACTTCTATATTTGCTGACAACATGATATTGTATTCAATTGGAAACGGTGTAATTAGGTATCCATAAATAAAATAATTTATAATTAAGGAATGATTGTATTTAATAGTCTAATAGTTTTTAAAGAAATTGTATCTTTTTGTAAAACATTATATTTAGGGCTGAAATATTTTGTTTCTTGTTTGTATATATACTTTCTCTTTCGTAAAGTTTATTAGCTGTGCTAAATAAACTTTACCCACCTATATCTAGACGTGTGAGCTTAATATTCGTGAATTGTTATAGGAAATTATATTTTGTTGAAGTGTTCAAGTTCATTTGGGGGAGGAATATCGATCTTTCTTCAATTTATTCATCTGTCATATCTGTTACTTCAATTAGCGATCCATTGCACAGTTTGAAATTGTAGGTTATAAGATATATAACGTATAGTTATAAGATGTTAGGTAGTTATAGATTAGATTAGGTTAGGATGGCTTGAAGTTTATAGCTCAAGTAGTTATAGGTTTGTTCAAAAACGTTAGTTAACTTTATGAACAATTAGAAATATCAAGAAATAGAAGAGGCAACAGATATCCAGACGTGTTGGTCTGGATATCTGTTGAAAACGACATTTCACTCAGCTCAGGTGGTTTAATTTTTTCAGCTTTAATACAAAATATTTCAATATCTCGGAATTATTAGCTTGATATGACAGTTTTCAGTCTGAAAAGTTGTCAAAGATCAGTGATCAAAATCACTACATATGAAATACCTCCGAATGAAAGGACTACTAGGATGAAGTACTAGTCCACAAACCTAGTTAAGAAGTTGGATATTTTGAGATCGATAACAAAAACCGTTTCATATATAGATATAAAGAAAACACCTAAAACACTAGCAAATACTAATTGCAAACAAAGCGCATCTCTTGGAGAACTTGTCACTTGTCAATACTGTACAAGATGAAACATCTTCTAACACAGAATATAAATTAAATCTGTGTTTTTCCATGCTAATTCACAAAATGACACTTGGTATTTGACAAATGTTCACAGAAATGCCAAGTGGTATTCTGCAATTTTGCATTGATTGTGTTGAAGTTGTTGGAAAACACTGCATATTTATGTATTCTAGAATTCTCTTCAACTCATTGTTGATACCCTGAAAAGTCATTTGAGCGAAATAGATACCGACTGTTGTTTCACATTCGCACAGAATTTTTAATATATATTGTACAAGTATAATATAATTGGTGACACATTACTACATTCCAAAATAATCTTCAATTCATAGGCCTACTAGCTGTGGTAAGACTACTTGTTTCGGGCTACTAACTCATCATCAAGAGTGGAGTACAACTGAATTGTATCAACTCCTGATAGTGGATCCGTAGCCCGAAACATGTGTCCAGTTAAACTATCAATTTTTGTGTATTTGAGTCGAATGTTCTTCTTGATATTGTTATACATTTTACGAGGCGCTTCATCATCATAAATACTGATAATGTGAAAGTAATCAAGGAGCTAATTACAGTAGAGGATCACTACTCGAATTTCATTTAATTAACCTTCCGGTACTTGAGTGTTTATTTACTCTATATCCTCACGAAGCGAAATATATAAAATAGAATCCTTTAATGCCTTAATAATAATACTCGAAGCACGATCCCAAAATTACGGAGTGAACCCCTTTTTCGATTAATTACAACTTTCCGTAATCCATAAAATGCGTAGGGTAGCGAAAACCGGTGTCGGGGTTGGTGGTTTTCCGGCCAGCTCAGAACAGCCCTTTTCACTCAGTTTTGGGAACGAATTGATTTGCCCCCGTGAATAACTTAACGTTTACAGAGTTTTCTTCTCAATTTCCGAACTTATTTCGGTTTGCCTATTTTCACCCATACGTTTCAGTGTTATTGTACATCAGACAATTCGAGGATATTCCAAAAAAAACAATATTTACGAAAGAATTTTCAAGAGTAACCTTTGGAGTTTAACAATAACAAGTTTTTAAATTTGAAAGTCGTCGAAATGAAATTATATATACTAGATATAAGACTACTGAAATACTACTAGATTACTAGATGCTCGAAAATTATATATACTTAAGGTATTGCAATAAATATTGAAACATTTGGATAATAACAAAGTTAAATAGTATTCAAACTAGTGCGGGTAAATCAATAATGAAAATATAGTGAATAGTGTTGGTAGATCAATAAATAAAATATAGATCAATAGAAAAATAGATTCACCTAACCTGCCTTATCGGCTATTTAGCCAGATCATTGAAACCATAGAAGTCACCTATGTAGCCTCATCATTGAAAATATAGATTCACCTAAATCGAATATAAACTCAAATTCAAACACTTGAACTTATTATTTACACTTTCATTCACTACATATCATGACGCGTTTTATTCGTTACAAACGACTTCTTCTGATCATCTTCTTCTGAAGCATCTGAAGAAGTCCTTTGTAACAACGAAATGCGTCATGCTATGTAGTGAATTAAGTGTATAATCTGTAAGTAATTATTCCGTAAGCATCTGAATAAGTCGTTTGTAACGACAAAACGCGTCATGCTATGTAGTCAATAAAGTGTAAATCATAAGTTCAAGTGTTTGAATTTAAGTTTATATTCAATTATAATGGTTTTACATCAAGTGAACGCCAACACCATGAATATTCACCTAAATCGTCTATGCTGCCCCATCAATGTTAGAATATGTAATCTGTGGTTCAATTTGAAGGTTAAACTGTGAGAAACCAAGACCATTTGAATGTTTTATCACACCGTGACCAACACTTTTATACGGCAATGTCAATGTCAACTATCAAGTTGAGTTGATGACTAATTATCAGCACTAGTTACAGGAGAATGAATAGATCGAAATAATGCGAGGAATTTATACCTCAAAATAGATCGACTATTCATCTCTATTAAAAACATTCATTATTTTAATACTGTGAAACTATAAGTCGAATGCATATCTAAATCTTCATCTTCATTCTATATATAACTTATGTGAGTTTAACTTATAATCTCAATATTTCTCCCTGAGAAATATTGAGATTATCAGAAAAGATCGAACCCGTTGGAAATACCATACGCGCTGTGTCATCCTATTTTGAGTATTATCACTCACTCAATAGAGTTTCGGTGTTATATCGTAACGCACCACAGTCCTATAACTTCTACAGGCGAAAACGACAGAGTATAACTAATCAAATGTCCCCCCCCCTCTGTCGAAACAAATTTGAAAGATAATTGTTTGGGTGCATACCACTGATGATTCCAGTTTACCGATAAGTTTTAATTTTGTCATCCTCTCTGAATGCTCTTCCTTCCGTTCATCTGTCCACTTTACTCCAGGTTGACGATTTGATTTCTGCTCAAACTTCACATGTGCGATTTTGTAGCGACATTCAGTGCGATCTTCGAGATTTTTTATATTGATCTGTTGTAGATCCTTTTGGACCTCTTTCAGCCACTCTGTTCGGCATTTACTATTCATAATTATATCGAGTAGTTTCTTCTGTATTCTGGACTATTTCATTCTGTAAAAATGTGCATAGAACTTAGCTCGTCGTTTTCTGATTTCTTTCGTTATCGTATTTGTCTTTTCATACATTTTATTCTGAGGTCTTTTCATCCAAATGCCGTTTCTATTGATTGGCCCGTAAATCTTTCTGAGAATTTTTCGTTCTTGTTTTTCTATTTCTCTAATTCTTGAATGACCGTCAACGACCATTGTTTCAGCTGCGTAGATTGCTTCTGGCAGAATCGTTGTGTTATAAAGCCTCAATTCGGCGCCTCTCGAAATGCACTTTTTGTTATAGTGAGCCCATGTTAGTTTGTAGGCCCTTTGGAGCTTGGTAATTCTCTGTTCATTAGCGATTCGGTTTTAACCTGTGGACTGTATAATTTCCCCGAGGTATTTAAAATGGCCTACTTGCAGAATTTCACCATGTTTTGTCATAAGAGAAGATTTATTTTTTGGTTTTCTTTCCATGTATTTGGTTTTATCATAAGAAATTTGTAACCCGGTTTTCTGCGCAATTTCATGTAGTTTTTCCACGGCGCGACTGGCTTCAGTTCTGTTGTCTGATATATATATATATATATATATATATATATATATATATATATATATATATATATATATATATATATATATATATTTCTTGAAATTGATTTATTGCCTGTTTGAGGTATTTATTTTGAAAGTTTTTAGCATAACAGGCTTTTTTAATATGAAAAAGTTTATTTCTGTTGACGTTTCGTTGTTATATTACAACTTTGTCAAAACTAATAATTATTTTTGACAAAGTTGTAATATAACAACGAAACGTCAACAGAAATAAACTTTTTCATATTAAAAAGCCTGTTAATGCTAAACACTTTCAAAAAAAAAAATATATATATATATATATATATATATATATATATATGTGTGTGTGTGTGTGTACGTTTGTGTTTTCATTTCCTTCCAAATGATTAATTTTTGTTGTTGCATCAAATATAAAAATAAGTGTATAACGGAAAAAATTCTTTGTGGATTTTTGTAAACCTTCAATTTGCTTTTTCCGTTTCTATCGATGGAAAATCAATTTTCGCCAAAACTTCAAACGGAAAGTATGTATGAGCGTTCAGCTCATCAAAGGGAAAATCATCCCATTTCCGAGCAAAGACACAAACCGAAATCGATTTCATTCCAATATTCTCCTTCAAGCCGCACGAAATAACCGATTTCTCGGATTTACGTCCGGCTATTTATTTTAGGAAATCACAAAAGTGTTTTTTTATTCGAGTCATTTTACATTGGAATAGCAACGGTGTAATAGAATTTTCACTCAGCGTCGAGCTTTTACGTGATAACCTTGTTGAGATTAGAATTGAAAAAATTGGAGCCCATTCTACAACAAACATGCAATTAAAAGGGTCGATTCGGCGTGGAAAACTGGGAAAACAAGAGGAGTATTCGGCGTTTTATACCAGGAAAGGAGGCAGCAGACTGTTTTTCTCTCCGTATTCTTTCTATCGAAATCGTAAGCGTCCGTGGGAAATGGGGCATTAGGAATCTGTTTATGAATTCGGAACTTTTTGATGGTGAATTTTTGGTAGTTTCTATCGCCTGCTTTTTTTCATTCCCAAGTTTTCGCTGGTTTTGCCGATTGAACTACTGGGAAAACTTTCATTCGCATCCAAGTGGAACTAATATCGTACACAGCTCATTCTGAATGAACAATTTCACCACATTTCCAGGTTTTTCATAGTAAATGTAGATCGAAACTCAAAACCAAATTCAATACACTAATCACTTGATACAATTCCAAGTATACCAAAAGTTATGTATACTACACCCTCAAGTGGATGAAAACTGATTACAAATCTTAGAACATGAGATTAAATGCCACTAAAACCACTGAATAGAGTTGTGGATCCTCTTTTACCTACTAACCTCAATGTTTAGGAGTGAGTGAAGAATTGAATGATCAACCTCTAGTTATCATTCAATGGTACACTCTTTTTCGAGCTGTTCATTCCATGCCTCTCTAGTTAATTGACTTTTAAGCATTTTCCCTCAATACGTATGGCCTCGTTGTTAAAATTATGATCGTTTTCAATGCAATTTTCAGGAAATGTACTATAGTTTTCCATGACTTCATCAATCCAACATGGTTTAATGATTGGTAATTCAACAATTACTAATCTAACAAGTATCACTCGGCACTTTCGGGCTTTCAACATCTCTCATCAAACTTTTCTAATCGTACTTGATAGGAGGAAAAAAACGCGTTTTTAGCCATGGAGTTAGCCAAAGCACCAAGGTTCCATACTTAGTGCTTTACTTTTCAAAATGTTGATAAATGATATTATCGAGGTCACAGATGTTGAGGTTTTATTGTTCGCTGATGACGTCAAGATTTTTCTTTATGTTTCCGGCATTGGTGTCTGTGAACGCATTGCCAGAAATTTGAGTAATATTATTAATTGGTGTGATCTCAAGAAATTAACCCTCAACATCTCTCCAAACGTCATGTTATGTCGTTCTCCCAAAATTCAATTTGATAAATTTCAACTATGAAGTTGGTAATAATATTTTGGGAAGGCCTTAAACATTTATTGACCTTGGAGTAACCTTCGATTCTCAACTAACTTTTGTGCCACATATCAATGCACAGTAACCGATGCCTGCGGAATATATGGTTTAATTATTCGCATTGATAAGGAATTTAGCAATACTTATAACATTTCTGAAAACATTCTGTTGAGCTTTCGTAAGATCTAAACTTGAATACGGATCAACAGTCTGGAATCCTTGTTATCAGTTACATATTGATCAACAGGAGACTATTCAACGAAAGAACCTGAAACTTTTGAGCTTCAGAATTGATGGAATATATCCACTTATAGGCCTACAATATGAAACACTTAAGAGTCGACATAATGTGGACACATTCAGTGCGCGAAATAAATGCCATGCAATAACACGGAAAATAATAAACAATAAAGTGAAATGTCAGGAATTATTGCAAAAACTCAACTTCATTGTTCCAAGAGTTTCTTCCAGAAGCGAATTCACGTTCTACCTTCCAGCAGCTAGAACGAATGTTCTAAAGTTTCCTCCATTGCACACGATGTGTGAAATGTGTAAGATTTTGGGAGCTAAGGTAGATATTTTCAACTGTTCTGTTACTGATATTAACACGAGTTTCCTTGAAATGCAGAATCTCTGGTAGAACAATCATTTATGTCTGATTGACAAGTACATGATTGATATTCACTCATATACTTGTGCGAGTATGTTTGTATAAGTGTTAGTATGTGAATGTATATGTATGTGTGTGTTTATCTTTATATGTATGTAAAAGTTTGGTAATCAGCGCTCATCAAGTTTGATGCGCGCAATCTCAGCGACTGTCGTGGGTCGTCCATAACAGACTGGCGAACGCGGTCGACGTTCATACTCGTTCTTGATGCCCTTTTGCGCCCAGACGATATTTCCGGCATTGTATTCCCAGTCTCTTCAAACTTTTACACCCAATGCTTAATTAAATTGGCACTCGGTACATGTTTTAAGCTTGTTGAATTAAAATGTGTCATATAGAGACGACGAGCAACAATGTAGGAATCGTTGTGTTTATAAAACGCTCACACGCAAAACGCGGGCTGCGGTCCCGTGGAAGGGTTCATGGCTTAACAAGCCGGCCAAGCGATTGAGACCACTCCCACAACCTTCTACCTGCGGTTGACGCGGTTTTGCGTAAAAACGAAAAACATTCTGAGACACCCTTTATTACTTTCATTGTTATAAATGGCATATTTAATGTGTTCATTTATTAAAGTGATGTCTGAGACAATCATTAGAAACGGCGATATAGGGAATACTTTCATTTTCTAAATCGAAGATTGTTGAGTTTCAAAGATGGAAATTAAGTTATATTATTCTGTTTCCTGAAACAAACTCCAAGTCAGCTCATATTTTCTGTCCCACGTACAACTTCCATCTGAAAAATCGATCAACAAAACGAACTTCAACGAAAAAAGTAACGTCAGGGACAATTCTACTCAAATTTTACGAGTAACGGACTTTTCCACGTTCGCGAAAATCGTGAAAATCGTCACCATTCTCCCAAACTATTCCTATATTCCGACGGTGATAAGAAACTCGGAAAAACTTGACGGGAAAATCTGCAACCGACAGCAAAATAAATTATTGCCTCTCAGAGAAATACCTACGTGTCGAAAATCTCGTCTTCGGGAAATTTTAGGAGTTGAGAGCACAGAGTACGAAACCGAGTTAATTTTCCTGAAGGTAATAAAAAGTGGAACAAGTTTTGAAATTAAGTTAATGTAAAGTTTGAATGTTCAGGACGATTTCTTTTCGCTCTTGGTCTGTTACTTACCTGATATGGTAATAGTTTCAAAGATTTCGGGAAGTTCCGAATCCTCCATCGGAATAATGATTATCCGAAATTGGGGAAGAGAATTCGAATGGAGAAAATTTTTCCTGTAGGTAATTCCAAAATTGCTTGTGTGAAGAAACATTATTTACAAAGAAAAGTTGATTCTAATTGTGACGATTTGTTATATCATGCGTGTTGAAAGCTTCATCAAATATCCTTCCTTTTTTCACATTCATTTTCATCTTTTCCGAATTAGACACAACAAGACGAAGTAGGGTAGAAATCGAAATGCATCGACTCTCTCACAATTCATTTTAGATATCTGAATCAAATAGAAAATATAATTTTTAGTCTTCTGATAGTAATTTGTTTATTGAATCATAAAGTACACAAGATAGGATTATTTGGAATGTCGAGCAAATAGCCTTCACAGCTTTGGATACACAAACGCACGTTTTTTCCATGACCATTCTGCATAAATGTGGCTGAATTTCTTTGAAACAGTGTTGAGATTTCTCGTTTAAGGCATTCATTGATTGTGAGCTTTGTTGACGTAAGTACACATGTGATTTCAAACAACTCCATAAGATAAATGTTATGGTGGTAAATCACACGACCTAGGGGGCCAATTCTGATCACTGAAGATGTCTCATGCATTAATTGAACATATCGACCATATAGATATCATCGAATTTCAGCAAAAAAAACTCTGTTATCATGTCGCTTAAATGGTGACAAATATAAAGCTTGCGTAAAATTTTGGGACACCCAATGACAAATATTAACCGAGTATAAATAGCAGTAGGGATGACAGGAAAACTATATTTTCTTTAATTATGGATTGAAAATAATTGTGATGGTCAGGTCTGTTCATATTTTTGAGAATGAGAGAGAGATAAAGAGAGAGAGAGAGAAATAAACTTTGCATTCAACTTCACAAGACAAAACCTGCTTATTGTTCAAGCCTTATTAATCTATAAACACAATACAACAAAAATACCAAGCTCAATTTGTTGAAGGATCAATTAGATATGAGGATTTAATTACACAATGAAATGTAGTATACTATTAAATTGAAGTCAAAAATGATAGATATAGTGATGACAAATAAAGTTAGTTATTTTTTCTAATAACAAGGTTGAGAATGACTTTATTTATTAATCGCGTAGGACATACTTATAAAGAAAAGTGCCAACTCTATGGCTGTTAACTCTGTAATTCTCTCTGAATAATCTCATTTTGAAAATATAGTATTATGAAATTGAAATCGCAAATTGATAGATATAGTGATGACAAATAAAGTGAGTTTTTTTCTCTAATATTGAGGTTGAGAATTACTTTTATTCATAAACCGTGGCGCAGGACATACTTATAAGAAGAAGAAAAGTCCAATCTATGGCTGTTAACGCAGTAATTCTCTTTGAAGAATCTCAATTCGTAAATGTACTATACTATGAAATTGAAGTTGCAAATTAATAGATATAGTGATTACAAATAAAGTGATTTATTTTCTCTAATATTGAGGTTGAGAATTACTTTATTCATAAACCGTGGCGCACGACATACTTATAAGAAGAAGAAAAGTGCAAACTATGGCTGTTAACGCAGTAATTCTCTTTGAAGAATCTCAATTTGTAAATGTAGTATACTATGAAATTGAAGTTGCAAATTAATAGATATAGTGATTACAAATAAAGTTATTTATTTTCTCTAATATTGAGGTTGAGAATTACTTTATTTATAAATCGTAACGTAGCACATACTAATAAGGAGAATGAAAGTGCAAACTCTATGGCTGTTAACTCTGCAATTCTCGTAGAATAATCTCAATTTGTAAATGTAGTATACTATGAAATTGAATTTGCAAATTGATAAATATAGTGATGACACATTATGTGAGTTATTTTCTCTAATATTGAGGTTGAGAACTACATTATTTATAAACCGTGGCTCAGGACATACTTATAAGAAGAAGAAAACTGCAAACTATGGCTGTTAACGCTGTAATTCTCTTTGAAGAATCTCAATTTGTAAATGTAGTATACTATGAAATTGAAGTTGCAAATCGATAGATATAGTGATGACAAATAATGTGACTTATTTTCTCTAATATTAAGGTTGAGATTTACTTTATTTATAAATCGGTACGTAGCACATACTGATAAGGAGAAGAAAAGTGCAAAATCTATGGCTGTTAACTCTGCAATTCTCGTTGAATAATACCAATTTGTAAATGTAGTATACTATGAAATTGAAGTCGAAAATTAACAAATAAAGTGTCACAAGAATTGTTTCTTTGAAACGTTTCGATGAGATATGAATCTTTGAGAACTTATGAGAAAGAATAAAACACTGCTGAAAGTTCAAACATTGGGGAAAACTATAATCTGAAAAAATGTCCTGCATCACAATGGGAATATAACGTACGAAAATTCTTACGAAAATTGGTGATTTTCCATATCGATTTGAATTAAAGCTGCAGGATATTCCGCATCTTCAAACAATTTGTAGGTCATTGAATACATCTTCGAGCAGAAACGACCTAATGTACGTTGCAATCTAATTTCGGATCCGAATTTCCCAATTAATATCTGAATTGAACTCAATTTCCTCATGTGAAAGGACCCAAATTGGAGGACGACTTAGCCAAGGTTATACAGTCGAAGCGATAATCAAATGTTTCGAGGTCCATGATGTTTAATTGCGATGCGAATTTGAGTATTTAGACTGTTTTATCGTTTGGAACGGACATTATCGGGTCGTCTTGAGATTTTAGTTGATTTTCGGAGAATTGCAACATGAATTCAGATCTATGAGTGCTAATATTTGTAAGAATGTTGAAAAGAAGCTCAGTTTATACTAAAGGGTGATTTTTTAAGTGTTAATTTTTTCAGGATGGCGGCACTGGTTGGTAATGGCACCAAAACGACGTTTGTCAGAGTGAAAAATTTTCAGTATACTCTGCCATTTCACCATGAAAAGACTTATAAACGAACAACGATTGAAAATTGTTGAAATTTGATATCAAAATTCGTGCTCTGTGAAAAAGGTGTATCGTTTGTTACGACCTCATTTTGGTCGTTATAATCGACCTGATGAATCAACAATTCGTGCTGTTATCACCAAGTTTCGCACCAAGTTCACTTTGTTGGACATTAAACTATTGTCTCGCATGGCCTTTAGGCCATAACATGTTACAAAATTTAGAATGTTTTTTTTGTACAAAGATAATTAAGTTGCACAGGGTTGAAGAAGATTACAAGCCCTTATAACTTCCCAATTTGTATTAGCAATGGAAAAATGAAATATAAATAATCAGAACACTTAATAAACGGATTTTGTTGTTGTTGTTGTTAATAAGGAACTTATATACCATTAAGCATATTATCATATTATCATATGAAAATCATACTATTGATATATTTTGTTATTTTCTACTGCTCTGCGTTTCGATAGTATGTCTTATTCCACTATAACAAAATTGAATTTCATCATTCAATGTATAGGGCAAACTTTTAGACTCTAGACATTTGCTGATTTAAGTGGCTTCTCAGAAATAAGCTATGAAACTCGAATATCATATGTTAGATTTTAACTTTAAACATAAATATTCAATAGTGTTGGCGTGTACTTGATGTAAATCCATTATAATTGAATATACCTAAACTTGAATTCAAACACTGGAACTTATGATTTAAACTTTATTGACAACATAGCATGACGCGTTTCGTCGTTACAAACGACTTCTTCAGATCTGATTCAGATTCATTATTCTGTTTACATCTGAAGAAGTCGTTTGTAACGACGAAACGCGTCATGGTATGTAGTAAAGTGTTAATCATAAGTTCAAGTGTTTGAATTTAAGTTCATATATTAGAATGAGAGGTAATAATAAAAACTTGTCTAAAAATCACTGACTGAACAATTCTTTATTCGACTAGTTTCGCCTTTTACAGTATTATCAAGAATTTCGTTTAAGAATGCGACTAGTTTCGCCTGTAAAAGGCGAAACTAGTCGAAACAAGAATTGTTCAGTCAGTGATTTTTAGACAATTTTTTATTATTACCTCTCATTTAAATATGAACTATCACAGAGTAGATTCATCGTCCATGGGATCATATATTAGAGTTACCACATCTAGTGATAGACCTTGAATTATTATAAATACGTGTTGAAATTTGAGAATGACTCAATATAAACATTGAAAACTTTTCAAGCAGCTAAGAAAAAATGACAAAAAGTTTTTCGGCGTTCTACTTAGAAGTATCGAATTAAAACAATAAATTTGGGTAATTTTTATTAGTATTAGTGTGGAGGTAACAACGTTCTTTCCCTGACCGTATATCCGGCAAAGAACTAATTAGACTTGAACCGATAAAATTTAGTTTATTTCAGAAAAGTTGATGCTTTAGTAATTCTACTTTGTTTAACGACGCTTTCATAATAGACATGAATCACTCGCAAAAAAGTAATACTCAACTTTCAGCTTAAAAGTTCGTGTTGCCGAAAGAAACCATAAAAATTATTCCCACTCTGCGGTCGCCTTGCTCCTGACAACATAATGAATTATTTTTTGAGACCGATGTAATTATTTTGAATAATTCTGAAGAAACGAATTTTAGTCCGAACTTTTTCATGAGATCAACACAAGATGTGAAATGGTTTCATATATTATTAGTGTTAATATTATTATTATAACGATTTTTTCCTATTGGGAGAGCAATTGAATTGAATTCGTGGTTTTCAGGGCTTTTGCTTCAGTTTTTTTCTTCCCAAAAACGCTTCATCCTCTCAGAATGTGTTTTTTTTGTTAATCTTAAGTTTAGCTTACCTTGGAGCACCAAGTCAAAAAGTTAAAATCTTTTTACAGAAACATAATTTCAATATTTCATTCAGAACAAGCAATAATTCATCGAGACACATCAAAAACAATAAAAGCAAAATCAAAGAGAAGATAAATCTGTTGTTTACCAATTGAATTATGGCACATGTTCCGGTATATACATAGGTAAAAAAAGCAGAAATTTCGGCACTAGAATTCATGAATATACAGTTTCACATACTTATAATGAAAGGAATTCGAATTATGCAAACCATTCATTGGCAAAAAACCACACTTTCGACACGAATTTCAAAATGTTACATAATATACAGAAAAGTAGTCAGTTATATTTTTGGGAAATAATAGAAATAAATCGTCATAAAATTTCTGGAAATTTGCATAATGAACAGATACAATTGTCTATTGATTGGTCCGTGAATCTTTTTGAGAATTTCTTGTTCTTGTTTTTCTATTGCTCTAGTTCTTGAATCAAAGTCAATAGCAATTGTTGCAGCTGTGTAGATTGCTTCTGAACGTTGTCAAATCCTTTATCTTTATTGATCCTCCATCCCTTGGCTCAATTGAAAGTTGTAACAGAAAAAAATAAAATCAAGTTTCTCACTAATAGCGAAACGCTGAGAATGTAAAAAAATAGATTTCATTCAATTCACTCGCTTCCTTCTCAATTCTTTTCAACTATTGTCCTACTACCTTTATATTCTTTCGTGTTTTTTATGTTCTTTCTTTTCTTGGTAATTTTCTCCTCTCTTAATATTTTAACTACTAATCATTATTCTAATTAAAATGGGATACTAGTAATGGAAAAATTTATTTCTCGTTATTGTTGCCCCATTCATTTTAGCTTTATAAAATTGTTGAGAAGCATTATTTGAACTAATTGACTGGGTCACTTCTGAAATATTCAATCATTTATCACTATTTGGAACGTTTTATTGCTATCAATCATTAGAAATTACCCATTTGCAGGTTCTGACAAAGCTACAATTTCTACAATCTGTAACAAAACAGTTTTTTCGTATTTTAATGTCTGTTCTTGCTTAGAATGTACAGTTTCGATGCAGTTTTTATAATTCAATTTTATTCTATTTTACTTATTGAAAATTCATTGTTTTGCCGAAATTCGATAAAATCATATATAAATGTGTAAAGCAATTTGATTTCAACTCAAATTTCTTGGAAACTTATAATAACATTCACAATTATAAGGGATTGAATATTGGAAATTGGAAAAGCATATACGGTTCGAATAATAAAATACATTAGACAGAAGAAGACCATTTTTGTATACATCACCTCAATTGTTGATAATTCTTGTAGGATAGTTACATAGTTACAACGTTTCACCAACTTCGTTTCATATTGCGATATTTTTTCAATTTAATCAGCGTATATTTCCACATTCATAGAGGCATTCTATGAACTTTTTCCAATTTTTACTTCGATTCTATAGATATTTCTATAGTTCTTTGAGGCGGAAGATACATAATGAAATTCTTAACAACCAAAACAATTCGATTCTTTCATTTCACTAATTAATTTATCTATGTTGATTGCTCGATAATTATAGTTAAGAGCAAGAATTATAGCATTTCTCCATAATAATGTTAAAATAATGGCAGATTCTTGGATTTTGTTTGAAAAAGGTAAAATGTTAGGGGGTTATAAGGTAAATATAAGAGATAACAGATTAATTCATCTTATTTTAACAAACCCTGGCAATTTTCAAAGCGAAAATTAAGGTTATATATTTAATGTTCCCAAGATCATCCTTCTCGTGCGTTCATGTTTCTCGCCAGGTCTTATTCTTCGGCCGTTCGGCCATAAATAAATCGATAAACATTTTTCGTAAACACATCTTTCGATTTAACGAACTATAAAGAAAAGAAACTGATTGACGTCCCCAAGCATCGTTCCCTTGCCGTTCGCGTCAGCTTCGTTAGCTCTGCACCGTTATTTCTATCAATGCCGTTATTAATCGATGAAAATGGAACGTAGTCTGCAAATGTTAACACAACGTATTTGCATTTCCAAGTACCTACTTCGCTCCCTCCACTGCCCCGGCTCGTTTGCGCTGACAATGTGTCAACGTGACGAGCCTGTCCGAGGCTCAGATTCAGAAGATAAACATTGTCATTCCCTGCAATTTCAGAGCTGAACATCGCTTTCGGTGTCCTTATTGCTGACTGAATTGTACATATTCAAACTATACCATTTCCATCTACTTTCATTCAAGAACTACCTTTCACTTTTTAATCAACTCGTTTTGGTGGATTTGCACACCACAAAAACTGTCTCTAAAATTGACGGAGGTTTTTTAGAGATATCAGATGTGAAAATTTCGAACTTCAATAATATTTTCTATGCACATGATTCAGCTCTCATTTTCTATAAAAAACGCTCTATAGAAAACTCGTTTGAAACATTCAAATGAGAAATACGAGAGAATCGAATACTATTAAAAAAAAAACTTGATTAAGTTCCAAAATTTTTGATTAATGTACTCAAAAATGTTTCGTAATATTATCACGAAGTCAAAAGATGATACAACTGACTTGAACCAGCACATATATTTGTCTATTATTGTTTTAATCATACCAAAAACTAAATATTCAAATTTAATTGCTGAGTTGAATATCTTTCTTCGTTCCAGGCTTGATTTCAATATTTCTTAGTAGTTTCACTTTTCTATTCCAGAAACTCAGTATTTGCGGTTTTATTGAGAATCAATGAAGACATTGTAATACATTGATCAGACGTTTTTGTTTCAAGTCAAGTGTAAATTAAGTTAAGTAAGTAAGTTATGTATGGTAAATTAAGTCAAGTTTAAGTTAAGTCAAATCTATTAATTTTAATTTATCGATTTTGTTTTGTTTTATCTATTGTTCATGTTCTTTCATGATTGTACTGATTTTGCTCTTAGTATACCCCACAGCAATTGCATCGCCAACAGAACAATTCAATTCATAATACCCAGACTTCAAAAAGACAGTTTGGCACAAGTACTCAAAAATTTACCCAGTGTTGTTTTTCAAAACTAAAACTGAAGGTTTTGATGAAAGAACCTAATTCTACATAACGAAAACAATCTGAGTAATTGCATGAAAACTTTTTAAATATTGGAAATGCTCTATAAATATGTGGTTGTATATTTTATGGAAGGTTTTCACATCTAAAAAGAAATAAACAATGAAAATTCTAGAAGGGACCCTTAGGATGTAAAAGCAAATTCTCAAAACAGACTTTGAAGGTAAAATAAAAGACGTTGCAGAACAGAAATTTCAATAGAAGATATAAGCACATCAGCAACCTTTTATAAACAACAATATATAAAATTTTGACGCGTATTTGATTGGAAACAGCTCAGCATGATGCTATTCATTATTACTTAATAGTGTTGGCGTTTACTTGATGTAAATCCATTATAATTGAATATAAACTTAAATTCAAACATATGAACTTATGATTTACACTTTACTCACTACATAGCATGACTATTCATTATCAATGAAAGAAAATCTTTTTGTATTTCACTTCTACATTTTTCAATAATCCGTTCTTTCAAGGGTCTCCTGGTTGAAAACGAACTTGTTAAAACCATTTTTCTCATTTTCGAATGCATCGGATTTCAATCATATTAATACCAAAATCAATACTAATACGTATAACTGAGGTGTATGTAGAAAAATAGTTCAAAACGCTCAAATATATTCAGATATTCTGTGTATCTGTAAATTTGACTCACTCAGGCCTAAAAGCAGCACAGGGATAATGTTAATTATTGAAACGGAAATTGAATGATCATGTTTCGATGTATGATCCATAGAAATGCCTGTCAGTGTTAAAAAATTGACTACCTAAGTCTGACGTCATACTAACTGCAAACAAATAAGTTTATGAGTGTAAAATCTCGTGAAACTATTTTCATTTGGTGTTTTTCCATTTTATGAGATAGAATGAGATATGATACACAATAAAACTTTTATTTGTGTATCCTGCATTTTTTGTATTTTTGTGTATCCTTTGAAGATCCTACGTTTTCAGCAAATCATGTAGGTTTCCACCCATGTTAGTTTATTCAATCAAATAACTCCAATTAAAAGCTGTTCTTCCCAAACACAGATTCTGAAAAATATATATAAAGTAGAAATCTTATTTTACCGCCAAAAAGGAGAGAATCATGAAAAACATTTCTTATTTGAATTTACCGCTATAAAGCTTGTCGATTAAAGCCAGTACTGGTTCCGCCCCTTTCTATTAATCTATCAGTGCTGCCATCTATCAATATCTGAACGAACTCGCAGAATTGACGCAGCAGCATTTTGACGACATCTCGTCGTTTGATGTAGCTCGAGTTTTAGTCGTTTTTTCAGAAAACGAATCAAATCATATCGTAAGTTCAATATCTAATATGACATTTCCCAAGAAGTTCATGCTAAAGCAATTCCATATTCCTCAGTACATCGAATCAAAGTTTCGCGTATTTCTCTATTGCGAAAACTTCCTGGCGTATTTTCAGAGTTCAATTTATAGACGACGGGTGCGATAAATTTGATCGAACTAAACTTTAAGGGCATCTTTTCGATATTAAATTTTATAATCTCCGAAGAGCGCGAGGACCATCCCGAACTAAACGGATTAAAAGGCAAGGACTCATCTCTACTTTTCGCGAACTATATAATGAATGTAAATGTGCGAACGGAAATTCGCAGCCAAAAAGTTTGATTCATCAGATTTCATAACCCGAATCCGGGTGAAGAGTAAACGTACTTACTGAACTTGTTAGGAAATTGATTTAATCTATATAAATACCCTGCCCTACTTTCGAATTTTTACTATGGAATATTTCGTTTTCTGCTGACTCGAAATTTGCATGATGAAAGTTAATGTGTTTTCGTACGTTCAGTTTTCATCCAATAGTCATTCATCGTAGTCATATTTTATGGTTTGTGATAATAAATTTATAATCACGGTGAGTTATCTCAGGGGGAGATTCAATGTGTGAGGCAATTGTAACACGTGTGAGTCAATTGTACGAGCAACTCTTGAAACTATGAGACCAATAGGTAGATTGTTTCAACCATAAACCTTTAGTGAACTTAGGGCAGGTTGTGAACTACTAGTCGGATACTTCACCGACTGGTGTTCCAGTAACTCCCTTATATTGAACTCAAACAAGACTGAGCTCGTCTACTTTCAGACTAGGGATTCTGATCCCCAGCTAACCCTGGATCTCCAGTTCGCTGAGTTGAAATCTTCGCAATGTATCAAGTTTCTTGGGATACATATTCACAAGAATTTGAATTGGAAAGATCATGCTGATTATGTCTGTAGGAGACTTAGTAGTGCATTTTTCGCTTTGAGACGTATAAAACTTATATTACCACATGATTCCTTAATGAATGCCTATTATTCACTGGTGCACAGTCACCTCAACTACAGCGTCGTACTTTGGGGTGACTCCTCATTTACTAATTCGGTGTTTGTCGCCCAGAAGAAGATAATCCGATTGATTTTTAACTTGAAACCTGGGGAGACCTGTAGACCCTCTTTTATTAAGAACAAAATAATGTGTTTTCCATGTAATTACTTGTTTTTGTGTATTCTTGAAACGTGTCCTGTACAAGTGTTTTTTTCTGAAAGGATGAATAAAGGTTATTATTATTATTATTATTATGCTGTTCGAATTAATTGGGACAAAGGATAAAAAACTATGTTTTCGTAAAATCTTTCCTTTCAATGAAGAAAATACATACAAAAGAGCGTAAATTCTTCATATTAATATGAATTATGTCCTCCTTTCGCAAAAATAACTTCTTGAACTCGTCTAGACATCGATTCCACTAGCGTCGCGCAGATTTTCTTCAATTCGTCATCATGAAACCACACTGAATTGCCCTTATAAATATTTTTTGTAGTGCAATCCATTTTTGCCAGTCTTTTTCCAAAATTTTCCATAAATTCTCAATGGGATTGCAATCAGGTGAATACATCGGCCAATCGAGTACTTTTATTTCATTCTCACGCATAAAGGCCAGCACTTGTTTGGAATTGTGTCTGGGAGCCAAGTCGTGTTGAAATGTTCCATCAAACGTTTCCATTAATGGGACAATCCTGGTGCGCAATATTTCCATATATTTCACTGACTTCATCATCTCTGTTATAGGAGCTTAATCGTCCAGTGCCATTGGTTGTGAAAAAACCCCAAGATATTCGTTTCGAAGGATGTTTTACTGTTTGCTCAGGCCGCAAAGTTTCTCCATCACTTCGTCTAACAACACTCGATTTGTACCCTTAAACAAACAAATGTGTCTCGTCACTAAAAACCACCTTAGTCCAGTCGTCCACAGTCCACGCACGGTACTTTTTGTCCCATGCCAAACGTTTCTTCATCATTTTCTGGGTCAGCAGTTGCTTTCTTCTTGGTCGTCTTGCCTTACGGCCAACCTCCAGCAGTCGTTTTCGCACAGTTGAGGTGCTCACCTCCACACCAGAAACCATTAAATCCCTTCGAAGATCAGTTGTCTTTCTCAGATTGATTTTGCTATTTCCTATCAACAATTTGTCTACTCTTGGAGTAGTTTTGCGTTTGCGGCTACAGTTCATTTTACTATTTGGAGACGATGAGCCACTTTTTTCAAATATTTTTAAAATTCCCGAAACGCCGGACTTTCATACACCAAAGCTTCAGCTACATCTCTTACAGTCATTGATGTGTGTCCATTAAGCGCGATAATTTCGGAACGCTTCCTCGGAGTGATATCCAACTTTGGATAAGACAATACAGCACGTATCAAAATTGAAACCACCACCTGTCGCATCGGTAGACTCACAACTGAATTTCTGGTGAGGTAAAACGGTTCAGAATGTAAATGATGGTCAAGGTCAAACCCTCACGTCACCTCAGGTAGTAAACAAGCCGATGTGAAAGTGTTTAGGCCACCCTGGTACTCACATACTTAGTACAGTAACTCAAACGAAGAAAAAAATGTTTGTCCCAATTAATTCGAACAGCATAGTATATTCGTCATTCGCAACATGATTTTCGGTGTCGCTCCATGATTTGAGAACTGCCTACTTCACATTAATTGAGTCACACATAAGATAGGGTATACTTATGTGTGACTCCTGATTTCCTGACTTTAACTAGTCGGGAACAACATACAGCTCTGTTTCATCATATTATGGAAATCATCAATGCATTGCATTCAAACAATCAAGTTATGATGGTTTTCAAAACTGAGATAAATCCAGTGACATATTCGCTGCTCCATTAATGTGTACTTCCATACAAAGATAGAAGATTTTGTAGACATTTTATACTAACTCCTCAGAGGTTGCTGCAGTGTGCTTAAATGGTCTATGAGTCTTATGAAAACATTGCCCTAACCTATATGTGATAATGACTTAATGTGGCTAATCTTGAGAATTAAGAGCCACTAATGACCGGAGAAAAAGTCAATAGCCATTAGTATAAGAATGTGTGCGCTTTTTCGAATCATGCCGAAATTTGAAAGGCCAAAAAAGGGTATCCATCTTGCCAAAATCGTTATCAATCAATTCTTGCACAAATTTAATGGTATCGAAATGGCCGAATCATTGTGAAAATTAATCACATAGATCCAGCTTCATCATCATGATACGCCTTCAAGATAAATTTTCTACAGAGTTCGTCGTTTACGCCGTTCTCAGGATATTGAAAGGAGATAAATAACAACCAGAAATTTGAAATAATATTTACTTGAAAATGTAGATAGAAAATGCCGAGCATTCGCTATCCTCTCTTTTCAATTGGGAAAAGCTTTTAGATTAAAAAGCGTGGCACTTTGAAAGTCGAAATTTGCGTACGATAATTTTGTTTTCTTTGAGCGGATGAAATTAAATTATGTAGGTGAAACGGAAGAAAGTCACGGCTGAAAGGAGACCGAATTTCATGCAATGGTTTCTTATTAAAGAAGGACTAAAATGCTGACTTGTTCGTTCTAGGTTCGATTAATTTTCGAATGACTTCAAAGGATGAAATTTCTACAACTTCGATATGAATTACGTTTTTCGTTGGGTAGTAAAGGCTTTTCAATCATTTGTTTTCGTACATATTTCCTTGGCGTCGGAGCTTATTTGATTTTTAGATAAACAGATTTTGGAAAGAGTTAGATCGCATTGAAAATGATTTCGAAGGAATTGGAAAATAACCCAGTGGGTTCCCGAATAATAGAATGTGAAAAATCAAAAGAAAATCCATTAATATCTCCACAAATATGGTCACTGAATTCACGAAAGAATTGGAATGACCACAAGTGTGCAATATTACCGTCAGATTGATAAAAACTAAACTGAATATCTTCACAAATTCAAAACTAAACTTGCAAATTTTAACTTCGAAAAATACTCGTATCTCAAACACTTCCAAAGAAGATTCAGAATTAAGAAACTTCAGAGTGAATATGTTCAAAGACATGATTATTTTTCTATTATATCCAGATGTGCCTAAACAAACTTTCATGGATATCTCTAAATTTCATAAATGGCTACAGAAATGGGAAGCAATAAGTATAAGATGGATCTTAGAAAAGACCTCAAAAGCGAAATAACCCATCAATATTATTTCGTTGAAAGAATTGAATGACTAATAACAAAAATTGCAAACTGCGCAAGTTGCAATGACTTCATCGAAGGTAATGGAACTCAAAAACTGAAAGATATGCAACAAAATAGATACTACAAATTTTCCACCAAATACAGTTCAACATGTTCAAAGAAATAAAAACTACAGAACTTTGACCACTCCTATAAAGGAAAGAAAATGCCGTGAAATTTTCAATTTGGATGAAAAAGTAATGAACCTGATTTGAGAAATGCACCTACCAGTTTCCAGTTACTCCTTTTATGAGGACGTTATAATGAAAAATTATATTTAATGAAAAACACTTGGGTAAGTTTCACAGAACTTTTTCTTGACAATCGTTTCAAATAAAAAAATTCTTCGGATATTTCAGCTCATTGTATTCAGACTAACCACTTCATCAAATATTCATACTGGATTCAAAAGACGAATTGGGCACCCACAGAAGAAAGAAAAACCGCTGATCTTCTAAGATTGGAATTTTTCAATCATACTGACAGCAACATCCAATAATGAATGAACCAATAACCTTCACTTTATCGTCATTATAACTCCTTTCGTCATCAATTTCTTTATTGTAATCTTCTCTGTTCGGAAGTATTTTTAAAACTTAATTCAGCTTCTTTTCCCAATTACTGACCTATTCTCTACTTTCAAAGACATCAAAACCAAGGACTTTGATCGTCTTTACCCCTATTTAGGCCACCATGTGTCTACAGCAGAAAAAGATGTGAACTGTTAAGATTATAGTGTAGAAAATGAGTGCTCAGTTTGACTTTTGGACAAATAGTAACACCCCGAAGCAGTTGTCAAGTAACAATATAACTATGTGATACTAAACCAAGTTTTTCTTGTTCAATATATTAATCCATACTTTATTGAGAGATCACCCTGCTAAAACATGTTTATAAAGTTGTAATTCAATAAAATTTATGAGATAAATAAATGTTTACTAATTCCTGGGAGATTAAATCAAATTAAACACTTTAACAATATCAAATAGTCAACATGTTTCGAGCGTGAGCTCATCTTCAAGACTAAACTACAATTGAAGATCAGCTCAAGTTCGAAACATGTTGACGAATTGATATTGTTGAATATAATCATGAAACAGCCAAGTGTTTAATTCAATTTAAAATTTGATTATGTTTCATTAAGAGTTAAGCGAGAATTCAATCTCAGTCAGTCCCTTAAAGTACTGGAATTGATACGATTACTTTTAGATAATAATACATTATTTAACACACCCATGATACTCGAATAAATACTTTATCATGTTCTTCTCCCTTGTAATACATACAATCAATTGAATTGTGAAGGTTTAAACCTGCAACCCTTGATTTTATTGAGATTTAAAGTTAGTAACTAGTTAACAACGTTTCTGCAATATTCTAAGTTGCTCCCATAGAATTCACTCATATTTTCAGGGAAATTGCAACAAAAAAGCTATTGAATCATGTTTATCTTGTCACATTTCATATCTCAGGAGTTAGGCTGCATATCCTTTCCATTCTCAGCAACTATCTCACATAGGATGTAGTAATTACAACTTTAATCTGATTTACTTTATTTGAATAGTGGTTAAATTGGACTCGTTCCAGGTGTTTAAATGAAATATGCTAGTAAATTGTCACACGGAAATTCAGTACATTGGATCTAATTTCAGAAGATCCAACTGATTCTGTTAGATAGCAAGGAAAATGAACTCAGTCTTTGTTACAAGTTTGGGTGTCATTCCAAAAGTGTTTTTCAATGTATCTTCTGATCGAAGTAAATTCGTGCAGAACACCTGGGATTTGAACTGACGTGGATATTTCATGCGCTTATATGCTCAGTGGAATCTAGAGGGATAACAGTTGGGTGGTATCCCTTACTTTAGGGGAGAAGTTAGAAACTGCCGGGGAGCGAATTTCCCTTAACTGTTGTTTTTGACGTATAGTTATTCAAATAACCAGAAGTGAACCTATAGTAATGTTCTATAGATAGATATTCATTGATGCGATTCTAATTGTTACATTTTAAGCATATAGATATACAAAGGATATAAAATTTAAAAAATCAAATCAATAAAAGTCGAAATAAAACAGTACAGAATCTGTAAGCAATTGAGTAGTATGTCTTTTTCTATAAAAACACTTTAATATGTCACTTGAATTCGGTTTGATCACTATTTGGAATGTTATCAAATAATATGGAGAATTTATGTTCTTTTTTTATAGTTCCGTCCACTTTGAACTTTGTAGTATACGTCACAATCAGCATAATTGATCTGATATACTCCTTGTTTTCGTTTATTGCTTGTTCTCTTCTATTCTTAATAGAATTGATCTTTATCAACTGGAAATGAACCCAAATTTCTTCTTTTCGTGCTAATAATTTTAATATCGTACTCTTTTGCTCTATTACCGATTTATCATTGAGATTTGGTCTATAATAGATAATATGGAAAATTTTTATTACTATCTTCTCCATTTGTAATTCTGAAATAATTTATTTCATTTGTCGTGTATGATGCTTTTTCATTATTTATTTGTCAATCATCGATTCCAAGTAACGATTATTCCTTGCTGGTTGCTAAATAATTCAGACTCTTTTACAGTTATTTATTATCAAACATTTAATGAGAGCTATTGAGACACCAGTATTAATTGGAACACGAGTATAAATTAAGACACAAGAATTAATTAAGACACTAGTATTAGTTAAGACTAGTATTAATTAAGACACTCGTAACGCATACTAGTGTCTTAATAGCCATTGAAGAAGATTTGTACGCTTTATCTTTCCTTACGAACTCGAAATAAAAATACAAATTTCCACCACTCAGAAGCAAACAGTAGGGGAATTTCGAAAGAATTAATTTTAGAGTTGTCAAAAACACTCATAAAAACATTTGCAGCAAATATTATAATCTTGGTATATTTCTATCGATTGTAAACTTGTATTATAATGAAAAAATTGTGTTTTAAGGAGTATTATTGATATCTGATATAAAGTCCGATATATTGTGCATGTCTAATGAATAAATTGAACTGTAAGCTTAAAAAAACTAATTATCTAATGGTCAAACTATTCATCCCCCATTTATAATTAATATACTCAATCGCTTAAAAGAAGGATTGAGTTTCAAAGTATCTCAAGATGTGCACTTAAAAAGCTGATAGGAATTCAAAGAGGCATAATTAAAGAAAATGACGAAAACTGGAAAGAGATCAGAGAAAGTGAACAAGCAGAGGGTTGCTCTGACAGGCACGTAACGTTAATTTAACGATCTGCTGATTCTGCAGAGAAATTTGAACGAGATCTGGTGTAACTATGGAAGGAGAACGTCGATAGAAGTCTACGTCTGCACATCTGTTGACAGACGTCCAGGCAAACTAGGGTAATAATGTCATTCATTTATAACAATTTGCTTAAGGTGCACAAAACGGATCAACTATTATACGAGGGTTGTTCCATATAACCTTAGGATCATATTGACTTAGTACATTTGATGTTCATATCTTTATAATAAGTTACACTGAAAACTTTGTAGGCTAGCATTGAAATAATGTATTTGACAGAATTTGATTTTTTTCTTCAATATACTATGATGTTCGAATTAATTGGGACAAAGGATAAAAACAATTTTTTCGTAAAATCTTACCTTTTAATGAAGTAAACACATACATATTAGCGCTAATTCTTCATATTGTAATGAAGTATGTCCTTCGCAGAAATGACTTCTTGATCTCGTCTAGGCATCGATTTCACTAGAATAGCGCAGATTTTTTTTCAATTCGTCATCATGAAACCATACCTGAATTGCACTTATAATCATTTTTTCTTTTTCAGATCAGTTTCATTGAGATTGGCTGGGAATTCCCCAGCCAATCGAGTACTTTCATTTCATTCTCACGCAGAAAGGCCTGCACTTGTTTGGAATTGTGGCAGGGAGCCATGTCGTGCTGAAATGTTCCATCAAACGTTTCAAATGGGACAATCCTGGTGCATGATATTTCCATATATTTCACTGAATTCATCATCTCTGTTATTGGAGCGAATCGTCCAGTGTCATTGGTTGTGAAAAAAACCCCAAAACATTTGTTTCGAAGGATGTTTTACTGTTTGCTGGATGTTATCAGGACGCAAAGTTTCCCCATCACTTCGTCTAACAATACTTGATGTGTACCCTTGAACAAACAAATGTGTCTCACCACTAAAAACCACCTTCTTCTACAGTCCACGCACGGTACTTATTGGCCTATTCCAAACGTTTCTTTATCATTTTCTGGGTAAGCAGTTGCTTTCTTCTTGGTCTTCCTGCCTTACGGCCAACCTCCAGCAGTCGTTTTTGAGCAGCCAACTGTGCAACCTTTGCACAGTTGGGGTGCTCACCTCCACACCAAAAACCATTAAATCCCTTCGAAGATCAGTGGTTGTCTTTTCCGGATTAATTTTGCTATTTGTTATCAACAATTTGTCTGTTCCTGAAGTAGTTTTGCGTTTGCGGCCACAGTTTCCTCTTCTTTTTGGAGACGATGAGCCACTTTCTTCAAATGTTTTTGAAATTTTCGAAACGCTAGACTTCCCTACACCAACAACTTCAGCTATATCTCTTGCAATCATTGATGTGTGTTCATTAAGCGCGAAGTTTTGGAACACTTCCTCGGAGTGATATCGATCTTTGGACAAGACAATACAGCACGTATCGAAATTGAAACCACCAACTGTTGCACCGGTAGGCTCACAACTGTGTTGCTGGCGAGGTAAAACCGGTCAGAATGTAAATGGTCAAGGTCGAACCCTCACGTCACCTCAGGTAGTAAAGGTTCGAGTGTGTTTGGGCCACCCTGTAACTCACATATTTACTCTAGTAACTCAAACGAAGAAAGAAAATAATTGTCACAATTAATTCGAACATCACAGTAGGTTTCTACTGGAGTGGTACAACAAGTATAGCTGTCATTCAATTTTTTTCAATGCCATTTTTATGGTATGATTTGTCTTCAGCCTCGATATAGGCTTCAGTTTCGGCAATTCCCTCTTTATCGGTGCAAAATTTCTGTCCAACGAGGTCTGAGAACAGAAAAAAGTCGCAGGGGGACAGATCTGGAGAATACGATGGACACGGTATCAATTCGAAGTCAAATTCATTCAATATTGCCATCGTTTTCATTGATTCATGGCACGATTATTATCTTGATAGAACAGCACTTTCTTCTACTTCAATTTCTTCTCCTTCAATCGCTGTTTATGGTTTTTAATTTTTCGAAATAGTCAACGAATACTATACCATGAGCATCCCAAAATACTGATGCCATAACCCTGCTAGCAGATAATGAGCAACGGATAAGCCATGTTCGGGTTTATTGAAATGGAACAGTTCCAAACACTACTCAGACTTATCAATTGGTGGTTGTTTTTGGTCGATTGTGAGCTTGCGAAGTACCCACTATGAGCACATCTTTTTTATACCCAAATATTCATTCAAAGTATGTCCAAAACTCTGAAGCTTTCTGGAATAAAATTAAGTCTTGTAGCCTCAAAAACGCTTCTGATTTTCAAATTTCAAAAAATGGAATGAAAATAAATGCATTCAAATTCTTCAAAACAAAATGATTAAAGATATAGCAAAATACCCAAAAAAAACCACTTTCATCTCAGTTAAAAAGCCCTAGGCTCGTCATGATGTTTAGGTATTAGCATTTTCTATTGAAACGCCTTGAATAAGTTAATATTCAATAAGATTTTGAATCCTAAGGCACATTATTCTAGCATTTCCTTCCAATGGAATATCAATTCCACTGGATCTTTCATTCATTGGGTAACTCATTCTTCTGTTGCGTTATATAAGTATAATGAGTATTATATTTCATACTGAGTAAAATCTAATATTCTATGGAACAAGAAAATTCAATTGTTTTATCTACCCTCGAGACATTGAAAATTGAAATTTATGATCCGTCAGTATCAAATACTTCAGGATTGTCATATAATGCCTATTTGCATCATTTTCATTCAATTCACAATCAGATTAAGTCGCAAATTCACACTATTCCATTTGATTGCAACAATTTGAAGGGGAAAGTCAAATGAGCCTATCTTGATTTTCAGTGTCAATAAAACCAGCAAAATCTCCGTCCCAAATTATATAGTGTGTTGTTAAACAGAAAACATGTAAAATCCGTATGCCTCTTCACTACATCATAAAATTTATACGACTGTAAAATGTTGGGGGAGAAATATTGCTTCAGATTTTTCAGATCAAGAGGTGTTTACTTGGAATTGTTGGTGTATATGCGTTTATTTCATTCGAATATATTATTGCGGAATAAATGGGTACTTATTGGGGTTTGAGAAAGGTTTTTCTCAAAAGGAAAAACCCATACAAAGCAGAGATAAACCGAATTATTGTTTTGTATTCTCTCATGTTTATTGTTTTACAGCTTCAAATATTCCCTCTTTGTTCATGATTATGGGTGAATCAATGATAATATATGATGATAACGCTTCGCTAAATAATAATTCTGTTTGGAGTTTATAGCTTCTTAAGAAGAAAACTGCTGCTCTGTCCTATATCGGTAAAGAAATAAATATAACATTCCAAATGAATTGCAGTAACATTCAAATTAGATCCTTTCTAAGTACATACTTGATTGGTTTATCAAAAACTTTTATACTATTCTGAACGATATTGCTCATATGCTCATAATTCTTGGCTTGCCTCACTTTTTTCTCTAGAAAATGAACAAATTTTGCTCATTTTCAATTGGAAAAAAATTTAATGTAAACTTAAATTCAAACACTTGAACTTATGATTTACACTTTATTGTGATCAATCAGAATGAAATCTCAGCAAAATTAAATTATTTTTACGAAAGCTGATACAGGACATACAGTTATTTCTATGAATAAATCTGATTACATTTAAAAAAAACACCTTTATAGAGTCCCAAGACTATTGAAGAAAGATCCAACCAAAAAATACCAATTAGAATTAAAAAATGCGTTAAAAGAAGTTGATGTTCTAATAGACGAGTACACTAAACATAGACTAACTCTTACCAACCCGCAGTGTCCGCAACTCTATTCACTTATAAAATTACATAAACAAAATCTCCTTATTCGGCCAGTATTAAGTTTCACGTCAGCCCCTTCCACTAAAATCTCAAGAGTGCTCAAATAAAGTGCAAATCATGAGTTCAAATGTTTGAATTCAAGTTTATATTCAATTATAATGGATTTACATCAAATAAACGCCAACACCAAATTGCCATGAATGAAAGTTGCAAATTTATTGATCTAATAAAAATCTAAAACAATCAGTGTAACAAAAATACACTACCTTAGTGGAATATTTTTTTCTCAGATTGGCACTCTTGGCTCAATGAATATGACAGTTTAAATTCCACTAAAATATAGCCAATCTTAACATTTCTGTTGAAAATTATCAGAATGAATAAAACGCGAATACCACGTGTATTTATATTGCTTTGTATATAAATTTCTTTACTAATCGGTTTGCTGGGGTTAACACTCAGTGAATCGGAAATAAGGTACCCATTTTGTGCGACTGATTTCTTTCTGAGCGAATCAGAAAAATGTGAAAAACAGTACGGCGAGAATCATTCGAAAATTAAGGACAGAAAGAATTTCAGATTTATGCATTATTCTTCGAGCATATTTTATCATAAATTTGCATCTAACAAGATTATCTGAATTTCAAAAATATCGTCGAACTTGAATTTCCTCATACAGAGCCCGCATTCTGTTGAAAAGAGAACGAGATGCATCCTCACCTTGCATATATCGACCTCATTTTTACCTTCAGAATAAAGTAAAAATGTAGTATGATATTATGTTAGCTACTGTATGAAATTATCAGCCATATTCAGGAATATTGTGAACAAATTGTTATAATTTTGAACTTCAAAACGTGAAAAAATATGTATGAGAAAAATCAATTACTCAATGTGTTCCAGTTGATGATAAATATAATCATGAAGTAGATTGACCTTACACAAACCAAGGGTAACTGATTTGCAGATACGTAAAATTTTGAGGTCCAATGAAGTTACACAAAGAGTACAAAAAAAATATATAAAACAGTAGTATAACTTACAATATTTGACGCCGTTAAAATTGGTCATAAGTAAGAAACAACAAACATATCACAAAACCTGAGAAGCAAGTTATCAAGAAGAATTAATGATGGGCAAAATAGAGGTTAAAGGGGTAAGATATTAAAACAGTGAGATATATAGATTCTACAAAAAGTCAACAATAATTGAGATAATTCAATTAATAAGATGATAATGCTTGAAAGGAATGAACCATATGTGAGATGTTGAGAAGCTATTATGAAAGATTTCATAGTGAAAGAAAAGCAGAAGAAGACCTAGATAGAAGTAGAGAGACGCAGTCAAGCAGAATATTGCTCAGAAGGAAATAACAAGCACTTGAAGCGAATTGAAAACATACCATGTAGGATACCATAATGGTATGAAATAGTAGAAGAAAGAGGAAAGAAGTAATCATGCAGGATATTGTTAAAAGTAAGTAACGGAAGCACTAAAACAAATGGAAAATACGAAATATGAGATATGTGAGGAAAGTATCATAGAGGATACCATAGTGAAATAAAAGGAAATGAAGACCTAGAAGAAAGTGGGAAGAAGCTGCCATGAAGGATTTTGCTCTGAAAGAAACAGCAGACTGGAGAAACGAAGCAGAAACAGGGACAAGTCCAAAAAACTCACAAGGCTATAGACTCAAAGATCTGATTTCACATCCCCCTCTATCTGTTGAAACATTATTTCCGTCGATAATGATTTCCATTCATGTCCAAACAAGTACTTCTTTTAGTATTTGATTCAGATTCAACTGTAATTTTTGTCTCATAGTTGATTACAAAATGTTTCATTTTATTAATCTCTTTTTCTGTATTTTTTAATATGAATCTAAAACATGACTTGAATTTCGAATATTTCTTACATTTTTATGTTATACAGAGTCCGCATTCTGATGACAAAGGAACAAGATGCAGTCTGTATAAAATTATCAGAAATATTCGAAAATATTGTGAACAAATCATTTCAATTAGATTTTGTTTTAAATTAAACATACTCGAACTAGAAATTATATACTGGACTAATTGAAAGCACAAAATATGAGGGTCGAAAATTGATATCGAAAATTCATGATACAAATATTAAATTCATCAATTAGTTGATTGAATTATTTATTCTATAAAATTCCATTAACTTCTGTTTAGTAGTAAACAAAATTAACTGAAATTACATTGTATAATAACAATATTAATTAAAATCGTTCTAAATGAGATTACATTTTGGGCAGCCCTTAATGTCGTGAAATTAACGATGAAAGTGAACACGACATATTTTTTCAGATAAAAAACTGATAGAATATCGAACTAAAAGCGAAAATCTTCAACAGAAATTTCCTTCAGATGTATTTCTGGAATCTGATGAATGATATCCTAAATACAAGGATCTGTTGAGCGTTTCTACGATAAAGTCCATTTACCACCCTGTTCTTTCACGAAATTTGATTTCATTTGTGAAGAAAAGGTCACCTTTTATCACATTGATTTATCTTGGCGCCCCATTCTGTCGGCCAAGTTCTCAAGGGTTGAGAAAGAAATCTAATTATTGTGAAAGTAGATGAACTGAGAGATTCCCAAAGCAGGAACACACTCAAATCCTCTTTGTGAAAAATTTCATTCAAATCCAGTTAACGACGTTCAACACATCTTTTTTCTTCCATTTAGGTAATTGGTTTCAGGAATAGTATGTTATATATTATCTCCCAAAAGTGCTTATTACTGTCGCAAAGAGGTTTCATCAGCAGAAAAACGTTTAACAGAGCCTTTTTATCCCGGTATTAAATGAACCTTCTATTCTGGATGAATTTGAAAATCGAGAAACAGCTTATGCAGCAAAAATCATTATTTATTCATTTACTCCTCTCTAAAAAATATATTTTCAATCAGATTGTTATTACTTTTTCTATTTTAAGCTACTCGAAGGTCAAAACCACGATATTAAAATAAAATAGAGATAAATTAGAGGTAATAAGAAATACTTGTCCAAAAATCACTGACTGAACAATTCTTTATTGGACTAGTTTCGTCTTTTACAGCATTATCAAGACTAGATGTCTCGATAACACCGTACGAAAACGTCTTGATAATGCGGTAAAAGGCGAAACTAGTCGAATGAAGAATTATTCAGTCAGTGATTTTTAGACAAGTATTATTTCTCATTTGAATAAGAACTATCGCAGAGTTGAGTCATCGTTCAGTGAATTTAGAATACAGGTTTTGCATATTGATGCCTCGCTTTCTCGGCCTCACCGAAATTGCAACAAAAGCATAGATCTTAAAACATTTTATCCTAAAAAAAAAATAGGTCGTATTCACAAAATTGTTATTAGTTAAAATAAAACTAAGTTTTTTTTTTGTTTTCACTATAATTTAGTTAAACATAACAATATTGTTCCGCCTGTACAGTAACTTCATCAGATGTACTCATCAAACTTTTCGAATCGTACTTGATAGGAAGAAAGCAATGAGTTTTTAACTGGGGGTCTAAAAAAACATCAATTGAATACCGTATTTCATTTGGAGTGCCCCAAGGTTACATAATTGATCCTTTGCTTTCTACAATTTTCATAAATAAAATAATCGATGTCACAGATGTTGAGAGTTTATTGTTCGTGAATAACTTCAAGATTTTACATTATGTTTCCGGAATTGGTGGCTGTGAACGCATTGACAGAAACTTGCGTAGTGATTAATAATAATCACTTATATTAATTAGTAATATCAGTGATTACAATCACACCAACTGTAAATTGGTTTGATCTCAATAAATTCACTCTCAACATATTTGAATGACATGTTATGTCGTTCACCGCAATATATAATTTGATAAATTTCAACTATGAAATTGGTAAGAATATTTTGGGAAGACCTAAAACATTTATTGACCTTGACGTAACCTTCTATTCTCAACTAACTTTTGCCACATATCAATGCTACAGAAACCGCTGCCTGTAGAGTAGATGGTTTCATTATTAGCATTGGTAAGGAATTTAGCAAAATATCAACTCTGAAAACATTATATTTTGCTTTCGTAAGATCTAAATTTGAATACGGTTCAACAGTCTGGAATCCTGGTTATCAGTTACATATTGATCAACTGGGGCCTATTCAACGAAAGTTCCTGGACCTTTTTATTGGTATTGATGCAAGTTTCCTTGATATATAAAATTTCTTCTAGAACAATAATTTATGTGTATTCACGTACATAATTCATATTCACTCATATACTTGTATGTGTGTATAAGTGTTAATATGTAAATGTATATGTATGTGTTTGTTTATCTTCACATGTATCTATAAATTTGGTCAGTATTCAAGTTGTTATAATTATATTTCATTTTATCAGTTGTGATTTATTGTCACAAATATTTATATACTTCAAAATTGAACTTTAAAATTTTAAAGTACAAAATTGAAATTTTCAACTGTTGTACTACAAATTTTGTTTTTAGTATATGTTGTCTTTCCTATTTTATAATGTCCTGTCCTGTAAGTAGACTGTAGTAGACAGTCTACTTCCAGAATCAGAAATGGAACGATCTCTGAAGAAGCTCTCCACTCGTGCTAGCGAAACGTTGAGAATAAATTCCAACCGACGACGGCCCTTAGACCCGAACCAGGACAACACTAGTTCTAATTAGTTTTATTTAAATTATGTTTTTAGATTTTCATCAAGTATCAGCCCAAGCGATTAATGATAAAATTTTCATTATTTTCTAAACCACACGGCTTGAAAGTGCTGGTTAATAAAGAAGATAGTTCCAAAATGACAAGCTACTTGAAGCAATGAACATATTATAAACTTATGGGTTGAAATTAAAATAACACTATATATTGAAAAGTCTGAAGGACCTAAGGTCAATAGCATTTTGTATGAATTTTTCATATGATTAAGAACTATTTTTTTTCATTATTATCATTATCATTAAACTTGATGACTATAATTACACATTCAAAATAATAACCCAATGACGTATTTTGCAGCTTGTAACAAAGTAAAATTTACTGAATAGATTGAAATTGGTATCTTCACTTCTATTCTGACAATTAGTGATGAATTCATTCATATATTTGGAAATTACGGTATGTTTTTTAATCTATGGAAAAGAATACTGGCCCAACATTCGCTTCATAAGTCGAAACAATCTCAAAACTCATGGTTAGCCAGTTAATATAGTTTTTGAAAAATATAAATGAAAATCCAAATTTTCTTGAGTTCTAAAAGGTTTTTCCTTTAAATTTTCCTGTTATTTTTCATAAAAATATGTTTTTCTCATTGGATATTGAATTAATACAAAGACATAATTCGTTGTTGATTATCAATACAATTCAATGAATTCAATAAGAATACAAAATCCAAGAAATTACCAGATCAAAATTCTGTACAGCGGGACACAAACACAATCACTTCATGAAACTCCTACAATTTTTTACATCACTTCCTACAAACTTTTGGCAATCGATTTAAGCTGCATTAGTTAAAATTAGGTTCAGCTTGATGAAAATTCAGATTTCTTACTCATTTTTTATTTACGCAAATAACTAGGTATCTTGATGATGCCCCAATGGAAATTTGCAGTATTTTCGAAATTGCTTCTATTATAAATGTTTGTCTTTCGTAGGTGACGCTCCAATTGAAAAAGGTTGATCTAATGTCCTATGAAAAAATTCAAATGTGGCAATTACAGTAGAGGACAATTTTTCAAATCATGACAATTACGATAAAAAAGTGACATTTTCATGACATATCTCTAATTCACAACATCCATTACCTCACACAATGAGACATAGACAATTTAATGCATTCAGCAAAATAAAGAATAAATATCTATATACATTATTCCATTCATATCTAATGGATGTTAATGGTATAAATAATGAACTGTAATAATTTCAAATTTTATTGTGTCATTTGGACGATCGCATTCAATATCAGATGATCGTTCCAAGTAAAAACTAATTCATGCATTACTTTGTTTGGTTTATATCTATAAATTCTTAACATTTTAAGGTTATGTTTAAATGCAATTTATGAACGTTAGATCTTATTCTTCTGGATTTGGATAAAAGATGTCGAAATGTTTCTCAAACGTACTATGTGATAGTTTGAGAATTATTTGGTAATAAAATCTAATGAATGCAGTGTTTGTCGAAACGATTGTTTTTTTTTCTTGTTGTTCTAGTGAAATGAAAAAAGGATCTAATTTTCTGATTGATAAAAAGTTATTTTCGAGCGCTTTGATTACTCGGAATACGAAATAATATATCCTACTTTTGAAGAGTTAACCAGGTCAGTGAGAAAATAACTCACTTGGTAACATTTGTTCTATTCGAATTATTAGTGTTTTCGAATTTGAACACAAATTTATGATTTCAATATCATCTTTTCCAGAACGAGTTTGAGGTTTCTTCAAATTCACAAGAAATGAAAGGCTGTGCATTTCACGATGGATATTCGATTTGCAAATTAAAATTCGTTGCTTTTCAAATCTTGGTACTTTTCCCAGTACTCCTTCTGTAGGAATGGTTATTAAACGATTTTATCAATTGAGTTGATTGAATATTCTTTGATAAATTTTTGAAACTTGGTTTATTATGTACCATAAAAACACTTTGCTCACTTTCATAGAATAATATTGTGGCTTGACAATTGCTATGGGGTGTTAAGTCATGTTCTCGAAATGAAGTGATACTTCGGCATTACACTGTTCTTCAGGCAATATTTCTTGAACCAAATATGATTGTTACTCGTTTTGTATTTGAGGAGTGTTGGTTTACAAGTGACAACGATTTTTCGTTTTTTGCGTTCTTGATAAAGTTGACTTTAGTCACAGTTCAACACCAGTTTAACATTTGAAAGTGGTGCAACCTAACCTAACCTAATCTAATCAGTCCTAATCTAAGCTAATCTAACCAAATCTAAGCTAGAAACAATTGTCAAAGAACAATGTCAAGTAAACTCACTCAACCTAATCTAACCTTACCTAACATAACCAAACCTAACCTAACCTAACCTATAACATATATACAATTGTCAAACATCGATATAGATTTGTGAAACTGCGTTTTTTATTCATTAGATTTTAACAATATTTTCATTAGAAACTGAATATTTAAAAGTCGATAGTTAGAACCGCAGAAATCGAATCAATTCACGGAATATGTATTGAATTAAAAATACAAAATCAGGTAACCATAGTTTTCTATCTCATTCAAAGGTTTTCAAATTTTATTTCAATTTGTACCATTCATTTTATCTAGACATTCATGTGAAACTATCTCAAAAGATCATCGGATTAAATAGTATAGTAAAATAGTTTTGTGTCACTTCTTCTATTGGATTTACCGAAATCGCTTCGGAAAACTAATGTTGCAATAAAAGCAATTTAGTTTTGTGCTCGTAGGTATCAGAATTGCACGAAGGGGGTATCAAAATAACATTTTCGCGTAATGAGGACCATTCTACACTTGACCAGCCCCGAATAATCATGTCCTGGCCATTTATATTGTCTCCCTTCCTATCGGGAAAACTGGGAACAAGCAATGTCCAATTTAAGGTATAAATAGGCCACATTCGAGAATCCAGTTGGTGTTTGGATGACCTTATTTCGAGGGCTTTCCAGTGATCGAGAGCTTACAAGATGTTTGGAAATACTGTACTTGTTAAAATTCAATGACCGAAAGAGGAAATTGACTCGAATTTTCCAGCTACAATTGATTGAAACCACTCTTTCTATTACTGAATCTACTCGAAGTGATAATGAAAGGTATGTTTCGAGAAATGAAACATGATAACTGAAGCTTCAAATTGTGTTAAATTGTTTCGATACAATTGAATGAAGATGAATTTTCCTGATACTGAGGATTCGAATCTTCTGTATTGAATTGTACTGAGAACTGAGAAAAAGTAGGAAGTAGGAACTAAATTCACTTTTTGTGTGTTGATCTAAAGAATTTACTGAAATTGAGGTTGAAAATCAGTTTTTCATCACAAAATGGGATTCGTCGTTAATCTCAATTGAATTTCTCGTATTCTATTTTTATATCAACGATACTAAAATTGATACTGAAGCCTTCTATTTGACCAAACATTTCAAAATATCCGACCGAAGATAAATCAATCGAATGAAATGAACTAAAATCTATTAAATTATGAACACAAAATAATACCATTACTATATGAAAAAATCTTGGGAGATTATAGGCTATACTACTGTTTCTGAATTGTATATCAATCTTAAATATTTGTGCTATGTAGCTGTGAAAGTGAAGAATGATAGAGAAAATATATAATAGAAGTAAATTCAATGAACGATGAATCTACTCTGTGATAGTTCATATTTAAATGAGAGGTAATAATAAAAACTTGTCTAAAAATCTCAAACAATTCTTTATTCGACTAGTTTCGCCTTTTACAGCATTATCAAGAATTCATTATCATTCTTGATAATGCTGTAAAAGGCGAAACTAGTCAAATAAAGAATTGTTCAGTCAGTGATTTTTAGACAAGTTTTTATTAATATTGTCTTACGTTGGATATTCTTGCAATATAGGTTTTAATTCATTCTTTGCGAGTTAACTCTTGTGTTTTTTTAATTCCTTTCTTAGCCTTTCTCGGAGAAAACTACCTTTGTGAGATTACCTTGGTAGGTAGTCTCGAATTAAGGATAAACCCTTATTTATGATCGTAAAGTATCTTGTGATATGATCTTCGAAAGAACTGTAGCATTTCTCACGAATAAATGCATCTTAAGGTAGGTAGTATCGCTTTTGCTTTTAGACTGGAAAACCTGTGAAAACCATAAATATGTGTGTCTGAAAATAAGTTCTGTTATTTTTAGATAAGGTGGGTGCTTCATACTAATGTGGCTTTGTGAGTTGAAATAAATTGAACTCGATATCATAATTTTTGGGTATTGTGCTTCAGGTTGTTGGCCTCCTAAGAATTCTTGATCTCCTACGAATGATCCTTCCTTCTTCCTTCTGTTTGTCATCCTAGATAAGCAGGATGAGTTTTGATAAAATACTACACATGCGACATTCTCTACGATTGTCGAGATTTTTTATATTGTTCTTCTAGACATTCTGTGCGACATTGAGTATTTATTAAATATATGAAGTAGTTTCTTCGCTATTTTGGGGTGTGTCCCGTAGACCTGTGCATATAATGTTGCTCGTCGTTTTATGATTTACTCCGTTATTGAATTTTCCTTTTGATTAAGTTAGTTCTGGGGTCTTCTCATCCAAATACGTGTTTCTTTGATTGCTGGTATATCTTCTTGAGGGTTTTTCGTCCTTGTTTTTCATTTCCTCTAATTTCTGAATGACCGCCAATAACAATTTTCCCGGCTGAGTAGATTGCTTCTGGAAGTATCGTTGTGCCTTACTTTTGCCTCGGTCAAAGTACACTTCCCATTATAGAACGTGTAAGGTTATAGGAATTTGGAGATTGATAATCGTTTGTTCATTGTTCGTTAGATGTTCCTCTAGTGGTCCAAATAAAGATAGAGTCCTAGGTACGGACCTTGTGTAAAGACGGCACTGATTCTAATGAATTTTGTTTACTTTTCGAGTATACTTTAAAGAATACCAGAAACTCAATACAATGTAGACCACTTCACGACTTCAATCATTTCAGATGGAGAAGATGTTGAAATCCGATATCGGAAAAATATATCTTTTGAAAGAGATCAGTTTTAGTTGTCTAGGTGATCTCATCTATCAGAATGAATCCGTTTCTCCGTAAAACTCCGTAACAATATCCCATCGAAATATTGCCAAATGTGTTTCGCTCTCTCTCTCTGTTTCTCTCAGTTATTCGAAACTATTTTCATCGTGATATTGTCCATTTGCGGTGAAATATTGCCTTTAACTGGACAGATAGTCCCCATATATTAAACAGAACGTACAAAATCGATCATTCCATTAAACCTACAAAATCGAGGCACGACATATTAAATTTGTACATGTTCCGTCCATTCCACGGCTATTGTTATTCCTAGATTAGCGCTTTGTTCTATGAATCGTTAGTTGACTGAATTGTTCTATGTAACTCTTGAGGTATACGCAGAAATACTGATATTGTTAATGGGAAATTTCGGTTATCTACACTACCAATATCGAAGGGATAGAATCAATGGAGATAGCTATCGAAATGTAGATGCGGAAACTCAAAGTATATCCATATTCGTAACATTATAGCTTGAACATTTCAATTTTAATGACTGCTACTTTATGTAAAGCTGTTTAAATAATATAATGTTTCCTAGTGTTATAGACAAAATTAAACTCTCTTTTTCATCACTGTATTCACTAATTTGCGACTGCAGTTTCGTAGTATTCCTTCTTAGCTGAACGTGAAGTTTGCATCCTTTTTTTTTCTCATAAGTATAGCCTACGACACAGTGTATTCTTCTTATTCATAAAGTTTAATAGAGAAATAAAAACACTTGGCTTTTGGCATTTTGAAAACTTAAACTGAACAACATTTTTTGACCAACATTCTTATATACCTATACATCGTTACCTGCAATAGACTCAAGGATGGTATCGATGTCTCAGAAGTAGAAGGACAGGTCGTTATACAGGTAGAAGTAACGGGTATTTTTTTAGAGGACGAGAACTGTTGAAGATGGCGACCGATTTAACAGCTGAGAAGTGATTTATTCTCAGTTTGGTTTGGCAATTCATCATGAATAGACTCACGCCTGAACAACGCTTGCAAATAGTGCAATTTTATTTCGAAAATAAAGGTTCTGTTCGAAATACGTATCGCGCACTACGTCCATTTTATGCTCGACAAAATCGTCCATCAGAGCAGTTAATTATGATTATGATGATACAGAGCGATTAACCATGGAACGTTTTCGCACCACGTTTACTCTTATTGATAACTCGCATCCCCAGAGACGCCGTACGGTGCGTACTGAAGAAGCTATTGCTACTGTTGAGCGTAGCATTGAGGAAGACCCGAATGAGTACATCCGCCACCGAGCACAGGAATTGGATCTGTGTCCATCCACTTTATGGAAGGTTTTGCGAAAGGATCTTGGTTTGCGTGCTTACAAAATCCAACTCGTGCAAGATTTGTAGCCAAACGATCATAAAGCAAGGCGTAGATTCGTCGAATGGGCCCAAAACAACATTGCTCTTGTTCCCGATTTCCATAAGAAAATTTTGTTTAGCGATGAAGCGCACTTCTGGTTGAATGGCTACGTCAACAAACAAAACTGCCGCATTTGGAGTGAAGATAATCCTCAAGTGTATGTCAAAACACTGTTACATTCGGAAAAAATGACTGGTTGGTGCGCTTTATGGGCTGGTGAAATCATTAGTCCGCACTTCTTCAAAAACGATGATGGCCAGAACGTCACATTCAATGGTGATCGGTATAGAGACATGATTACTAACTTTTTCATTCCTGAATTGAACAACCATGATGTCCAGGAGTTGTGGTTTCAACAAGACGGTGCAACATGTCACACAGCTCGTGTCACAATCGATTTATTGAAAGACACGTTTGGTGACCCTAATTTCACGTTTAGGACCTGTGAATTGGCCTCCAAGATCTTGTGATTTAACACCACTAGACTACTTTCTGTGGGGCTATGTAAAGTCATTGGTCTATGCGGATAAGCCACAAACGTTTGACCATTTGGAAGACAATATTCGCCGTGTTATTGTCGATATTGTCGATTGGACGTCCAGATTGGACTACATCCGAGCCAGCCGTGGCGTTCATATGCCAGAAATCATATTTAAAATGTAAAACGACAAGATTATCTTTCGAATAAAAAAAATTCTTGTCAATCGAATGATCCATCGTTGTTTTATTGCAATTTAAAGTTCAATACCTCTAAAAACCACACCCTATTTTAAATTAAATCTAAAAATTATGGAATAACAAACAAAGTCTCAAATTAAGAAATTAAGGAAAGTACCAATGGTGATAAACTGAAGGTAAGTTGATTACATTTAATATAGGTTCTTTCCTTCGGTGCGAATCAGAAATTCCCACTTGTTCAAGAAGGTCCAGAGTTTTACCTTCCATCTGTCGGTGCAGCAATTTCTATGAGTTTGAATCTATGAAATGATGATTATGACTAGAATGTGTTGAAAGTTCAGTAAAATTTTTGTTATTTAATATGGAGAATGTATGTTCTTTTATTCTGGTTTCGATGCTTCGTGCAGTTTGGCCTATATAGTATGGGTCAAATCAGCACAATTCATCTTTTGTAGCCTGTTTCTCTTGAATTGTCAAATTGAAACAATTGTCAAGTATTTATTATAAATTTTGTGAAATCAAGCTATGTGTTTTTATTAACTATATTAAACAATATTTCACCAGGAGAGCAGCGAACATTCAATCAACTTTGTTTCTTAGAGTTTTGAAATTCTCATATTTATTTGATCATTTTACAAATTGACGGTGGTACATTTATTATGTTTATAGATTTCTATGGATTCTAAACTATCTAGTCTTTTTTCTTCGATGATGTATGTAATATCTTCTAATTATTTGTGTTTGGAAAGGTAATATAATAAAAATACTCTGGAAATCTCTAAACATAGTAAAGATGCGACGTCAATCTCTGAATGTTTTCTGTTCAATTGATGTATGTTGTTACAACTAGGCTTGCTATAGTATAAAAATAATTGATACTAATGCGTCATCTGTTGGTAACATAACGAACAACTCTAACGAGCAACTAACGAACTCTGGTGAACAGGATGTAGCCACATTTCTAACTGGATGAAAAACTCTTCAGGAGGAACGTCAATCAAGAGTTACTGAGCATGTCGTCTCAAGATTTTTTTTGTTCCCTTTTTTATATATTTTTATAATTATATTGATTATTTCTCCTGTATTCTAATTCATAGAAGGGTGGAAAAAGTTTGGCGAACCCTTTCCAAAAAAAATTATGCTTTCTTTTGACTTATTAACTCTATGTATTACTCAACAGGTTTATCACGATGTTTTTGAACACTCGAACTGATAGATTAAGACCTGAACACAAACGTTCATGTCTTAAGTAGGATTCGAAGACAGATCTCCATACTTGTATTCCAATTGTAATTCATTTATTATAATTGTGTAAAAACATATTAATTCAATGAATTTTGTCTTTCAAGTCGAAATATTGAATTTGTAGATAATCTAATGTTAATGTAGGTAGCTTTGAAAAATATATACTTTCTTTTGACTTGTTAACTCTTTTTATATTGAATTTGTAGTTAATGTAATGGTAATGTAGGTATCTTTAAAAATAGATGCTTTCTTTTGACTTTTCGACTTGTTAACAATTTTTATTACTGAAGAGGTTTATCATGATATTTATGAACAGTAAAACCTATAGATCCAACACAAACGTCATTGTCTTAAATAGGATTCGAATGCAGATCTCCATTTTTGTATTCCAATTGTAATTCATTCATTATAATTGTTGAAAAACATATTAATTTTATGAATTTTGTATTTCAAGTCGAAATATTGAACTTGTAGATAATGTAATCGTAACAAAGTTATTTTTAAAAAATATATGCTTTCTTTTGACTTGTTAACTCTATTTATTACTGAACAGGTTCACCATGATATTTATGAACACTGAAACCTGTAGCTTCAACACAAACGTCAATGTCTTAAGTAGGATTCGAAGATAGATCTCCATTCTTGTATTCCAATTGTAATTCATTTATTATAATTGTTGAAAAACATATTAATTTTATGGATTTTGTCTTTAGAATCGACATATTGAATTTGTAGATAATGTGATGTTAATGTAGGTGTCATTGAAAAATATATGCTTTCTTTTGACTTTTCAACTCTTTTTATTACTCAACAGGTTTATCATGATGTTTATAAACACTCGAACTGATAGATTCAACACAAACGTTCATGTCTTAAGTAGAATTCGAAGACAGATCTTCATTCCTGTATTCCAATTGTAATTCATTTATTATAATCGTTGAAAAACATATCATTGTAGATATATTCACTAATTTGTAGATAATGTAATCGCAACGTAGGTATTTTCAAAAAATATATCCTTTCTTTTGACTTGTTAACTCTTTTATTACTCAACAGGTTCATCATGATGTTTATGAACACTCAAACCGATAAATTCAATACGACCGTTCAAGTCTTAAGTAGGATTCGAAGACAGATCTCCATTCTTGTATACCAATTGTAATTCATTTATTATAATTGTGGAAAAACATATTAATTGAATGAATTTTGTCTTTCGGATTCGAAGCTAGATCTCCATTCACTCTTCTTCTCAAATCAAAATATCGGAAAAAAATCATTACTTCACTTGATTCTAAGCAAATTTTAACTTCTCGAAGTATTGATAAAATTGCCCTTTCTCTATGCACACCCTAATGTTCAACCATTCGGATGGAAAAAGTATCTTGTTTTCTTCTCGTCGATCTCTGAATATTTCATACGAACATTATAATCCCGTTTGGAATTACTGTCAATCATCTGTCGAATTTGCACGGTAACGCATTTACGTATCGACCTTTCAAACCGAACAAGAAACAATGAAATATTCAGTTATATATTTTCACGTTTTATATTTTGCATGGATAGAGCGCCATTACGTGACCGTAATACGAATCTGACGTCCTCGGTGCATCGATATGTGACTGGCGTAATACATTTTCTATCATATTAAATGCATTTGCAGAGCTTGCAGTACGCCAGAATATAATAGAGGTTTTATTCATGGAATTTTTGAGGTGATCGAAATTCGAATGGAATTGTTAGCGACTGTTCTCCTTTCCGCTGGGATTTATGTCGATTTAAGCCGAAAAAAAGGAATGAGAGATAGTACCGGGTCGAATTCCCTGCTTTCAACATCGTCTCGCCTGGTAATCTTTCGGATTTCGTTTGATATATTGTCATATGCCTTTAGTTTAAGGATAATCATTTAAAAGAAAAGGCATCGCGAATACGGGCTCAGCTGCTTCACTCCAAATGTTTCCTTGCTCTCTGTTGAAGCTCGTACACAAAAAAATGCTTCTCGATTTGCTTATTCGACACTATTAATATCACAAAAATAAACGTTCTAATTTTTTTCGTACAGGAGGAACCAGAGAAAATACAAAAATAACCTCAAAACGTCACAAAATATGTATAAGAAACGTCAATGTACTAAGACGTCTCAATCTAATAATATAAAAATGAATCGCAAAATGTGTTGGTAAGCGCATAACTCAACAACGCCTGGACCAATTTTGCCAATTCTTTTTTTTAAATGTGCGTTGAAGTCCAAGGATAGTTCATACGGCAAGAAAAATTCGAATAATTGCTGGGAAACCCTAAAAACAACCCTTTTCTTTTTCCCATACAAACGTTTTCTAACTGAAATGTTGAGTCGAATTGAACTTTATTGCTATTCAATAGAGGTCATATTAAATTACAAGCACTCACTGTTGTCTAAGCAATATGAGTGTGTTCCTAACGTCAAGAAGTCAATTTGTACTTTATCAACGATGCACAAAGTTCAAATTCAATCATATCTATTAAAACAGTGTGCGTAGGCGCGTTGAAAGATCTAACGTCGCGTTCCGAACCTCAACAAAAGTGATAATATCGCGAACCCGACCAAAGTGAACAGTCACAAAATGTAAAAGCTATTGATCATTAGTACTGATTTTCAATTTGATCGGTTTCGCGATATTATTTCTTCCGTTTCAGTTTCGGCACGCGACATAGGATGCATCAGTTTTCACGTCATTTTGAAGTGTTTTTTATATTTAATAGTGTTTGCGTTTACTTGACGTAAATCCATTATAATTGAATATAAACTTAAATTCAAACACTTGAACTTATGATTTACACTTTATTGACTAGATAGCATGACGCGTTTCGTCGTTACAAACGACTTCTTCAGATGCTTACAGAATAATTTATGGATTCTGCATTATTCTGTAAGCATCTGAAGAAGTCGTTTGTAACGACGAAACGCGTCATGCTATGTAGTCAATAAAGTGTAAATCATAAGTTCAAGTGTTTGAATTTAAGTTTATATTCAATTAAAGTGTTTTATTATTTTTAATTATTATTTTAATATTCCTATCTGTACAAAATTATTCAAATACATACTAATATAATGTAAATGAGATTATATATATATATATATATATATATATATATATATATATATATATATATATATATTTACCTGTGTTTTTGCTTGTTCAATGTCTACCTGCGATGAGATATTTATACCTTCTAGAATTTTGTACCGACAATATGATAAATTAAGAAAAAGGTTTGTCAGGCTGAAAAAGGAGTTAATAGTTTTCGGTATTTACCTGAGTTTTACGTTGCTTGTTTATTTGTAACAGCCGTTTACATATGTTTCAAGCTAATTGCCTCTCATCAGAACGGCGTAGTTCAAGTTAATAGATGTTCACACTTGAAAGTTGATTAAAAAGAAAAACACAGAACAAAACAACACAAATAAATAATGAAGATTTTCTTCTAAAACCAGGTATATATCAATTAAATTGCCAATGTGGTAGTATGTATGTGGGAAATACAAAAGAAATTTTAGAACAAGACTAGCTGAACATCACAGGTGTATAAGATTTAACAACAATGACTCCTTGTTTGCAATTCCACGTGAGGAATCTACATCATTTTTGGTTTAAAATTGAGTATCTTGACCAAGCTGTTACAGTTATATTTTCAGACTAAATCAATGTCTACCTGCGATGAGATATTTATACCTTCTAGAATTTTGTACCGACAATATTGTAATTTCAACTGTAATTTTCGTCTCATAATTGATCACATAATATGAATCATTATATATGTAATGTATTTTTTTCAATTGTGGGTCTGAAACATGGAATGAATTTCGAATTTTTTATGCATTTTTATGTGAACAGAATATTTGAACTGCCAAGTAAACTGAAATTGAAAAATAATAAACCTTATTCTAGTAGAGGCTGATAGTTCTAGCCATTTCAACATTCGAAGTACTTAATTCTCACATAAAGTGTTCCTATGAAATGGAGTAATTTAAAGGTTTATCGCTGGCAAATTTCGCCAAACTTGAGGAATTATTGAATGTGACCGTTGCAGCATCTAAAACTCATTCACACGAAATTTCCGCTAAAATAAAAATGTTTATGGAAGGCCAGTATGGCCAACGCCAATTTCCTGCAAAATACTTTCGCGTACCGTCTAAAATGACGTGCGATATAAACATGTCATAACTTTAAAACTGATAAAAATAAATGGAGAAAATATTTCGGAAATCTTTGTTGGCCGGATAGATTCCTAAAACGGCACTACAAGGGGTAGTAAAAAGGACGTTACAAATTTATATTGGCGGGAGAAGCACTCAATATCCTCTTATGGCCTAAGACGTACAGCCTAGATGTGAGACGCATTTTTTCCTGAAGATATATACTGCTAGATGTTCAAACATGTCCTCAGCAAATATAGCTTGTTTCGGCCGACAAAAAGGTTCAGTATGTTGCATGTTTCCATGATCTTTCATGACGCAATTGAACACATTTTCATCAAATTGTGAATAATTATAGTTATACTGAAATTCATCCACGCATAAATTTAATAAATTGACATACAAAAAATATAAATTGAAACCACCAAAAATAAAATAAATTTTCATTTCATTATTGAATTTTACTGTTGTTCAACGAGCCTCATATCCTCAATCATTCAAAATAGAAATAAATATAGATTGGATCAGGAACTTAAATCCATTATCAGTAAACACGTGAAAATATTGAAAATTTTCACCAATCTAGATTAAAGTGGATGTACAAGTCAAAGTTAATAATGTACCATTGGAACAAGTCAGTGAGATTCAGTATTTAGGTGTTATTATCGATGAAAATTTGAGTTTTAAAAATCATTTTGGGTATGTTATGAGTAAAATTTCAAGAAAAGCAAATTTTTTAGCTAGAATGAGTAATTATGTCAGTGTCTTTACAGTTTATAGTGAATAAACATTTATTTAACTGTATTATACCCCTTGTCTCAAAATGATATTCAAAAGTTGACCTGCGTACATCTAAAATGCAGATATAGTGGTCTGAATTCTCGTTGCACGTTCTTTTTTGGCCAATCATCCATCTAAGAAGTAACACCGTAATCTTACACATAAGGTTTGATAGATTTCAGACTATTCTAGATTACTAGATTAGTCTGCACGTAGCATTTGAAAAAGGTGAATCTCATCGAAACGTACGTCATGCAGTATTATTTTTAATATATGTGTAAATCAGTTTAACAATTGTTTTATTATGTTTATCGATTTACATCAAGTATCGGCCTCATCAATTATTAATATATATATATATATATATATATATATATATATATATATATATATATATATATATATATATATATATATATATATATAAATATATATATTTTGAAATTGATTTATTGCCTGTTTAAGATATTTTTTTTTGAATGTTTTTAGCAATAACAGGCTTCTTTTGATATGAAAAAGTTTATTTTTGTTAACGTTTCGCTGTTATATTACAACTTTGTCAAAACTAATAATAATAATAATTAGTTTTGACAAAGTTGAATTATAACAACGAAACGTTAACAAAAATAAACTTTTCATATCAAAAAAAGCCTGTTATTGCTAAAAACATTCGAATAATATATATATATATATATATATATATATATATATATATATATATATATATATATATATATATGTATATTTTTTTTAATAAATCAGGATTTCTTTCAATTGGAAGTTATCCTAAGCGAATACCGATCGCAGCTCGAGAAAATTATACCCTTGTTTGTAGTTTCATATCGGTGCTGCTCACCAAAATAAATAAATCACAAACAGGTAGAAATTGCAATGAAAGTCCCGTAGATATTGTCGCTTCATTTCATAGATTCATCCCGACCGGAAATTACAATATTGTTTTGCAAAATGGAGTAATAATTGCAGCTCCATTCGCGTTTTCATATAATGGATCGAACATTTGAAATTCCTAAATTGCACTCCACATCGAATACTAGCCAGAATTTCAAGATCTGTGCGAACATGACTATTATTTCGATAACGTACTTTGTGGCTTGAACATCATATTGATGTAATGTTCGGACGAAAATTTTGCAGTACGACACGTAGGTGGGTTTGGAAAATGAAGCATTCCTGGAATTCAAATGACGTACTTAACGATACGCCATTCAAAGAGAATATTGCGTCCTACGAAGACAAACATGTGGCTTTTCAATATTATTTCACATACAAACGATAATATTGTTGACCATTTTCCATTTCGTAATGTTGCTTTTGGTATTATAGCAAATTGTGATGCATAATGAATTGGGAAAATCATAACATCAGAGGATAAATTCATCAATTTTGCTTTAATAAGGATGGCTAATGTTTCGAGTTTCTTGTTATGTGGTCGAGCTCAAAAATTTCTCAAAAACTTTATTGGAAAATGCACTGAAGTCCAGAGCAACTCGAAATTGAAGCTTTCTTCCAAATTCGATGTTTCATTCGAAATCTGATTAGATATATGTATTATACGACCCCAATTTAATCAGATTTTACATTTTCATCGAAATCGGAAGAAATTTTTTTTTTATTTTTTTGCCACCAAATTGATAAAACTTTCAGAAAATTTCTAGAAATTGTTTTGCATGAAAATTCACTTCTTTTCATTATGTCAAAGGAGCAGATCACGAATTTATCAAAACTTGATGAGAAATGGCACAATAATTTTAGATATACGAGAAATGAAAGCTATCTTTCAAATTAGATGTGTTGTTGAGAAAATCTGTTTAAAAATTTGTGTTCATCGACCTCAATTTGATCAGAAATTAAATTTTCATCGGAAGTCGGAAGAAAAAAATTTTCATTTTTTTTTGGACTAAAATGAAAGTTTTCTAAGAATTTTTCGAAATTTTAAATTTGTAGAATTGAATGCTTTTCATTAAGTCAATGGAGCAGATCACGAATCATCAGCTTTCTCATAAACTTTATAAGGAATAAATTTCTCCAGAAACTCGATGGGAAATTGGGAATATTTCTTTTTTATTAAAAAAATTCACATTGTTAATATCTATTTATGTAATATATTCTCAATAATATTTTCAAACTGCAGCTTTCATTTCAACATTCGAAGTAAATTGTTTCATGACATTACAAAAACATGTCAGGAAATAGCGAATCCCAATGTTTTCTCAAGCAGAAGTACGAGCTACAAAAACTTCCCCGTACTAAACAAACTCAAATTAAAAAATATTTTCATCTGAGAGGGGAAAAAAATTCCTCGAATAAACAACAATAGACGGTTTTCGAATCCATTGGTCGAAAAGACGGCGGCACAAAAATAAACGATAATTTATCATTTTGCGAATTTAAAGACCGTTGACCGAAAAATGGTTGCAAATTAGTTATCTCAGAAGATTAAAAATGCAATTAACGTTGATGTAAATTCCATTACGTCAACACCGTTTCATTCTCGGCCGTTCTGATTTCACGATGATCGCCCTCCCAGGACCAGATTGCTTAATTTTTGCCGGTTACTGAAGGACATATGTCATAAAATATTTTAGGTTTTTTTAGATTGATTATAATCAATCCACTTGTTCAATATTATTATTCAATATCGAAAAAACCTAAAATGACATCCTTCAGTAAAAATTAAGCAATCTTAATTTAATAATTATTAAATATCCACACGACAGTTCTTAATTGTCAAGTGAATATTTGAATACGACAGTAGAAACATAAATAAAATAAGTGTTTCAAAGTGATTCAATTTTAGTCTATATTCAATTATAATGGATTCACATCAAGTAAACGCCAACACTATCAACTATAAATAAAATACTCCGGACTAAAAATATTTTTTCAATATTTAAAATTCGAAATAGCTGACCGAGTTCAAAACGAATCATTCAATTTTCCTTATAGAAATATAAAATAGATATAAATTCCTTATATTTTCCCAAGTAATACATGCATGCAATAAATATAGCAACTGAAACTAAGAAGAATCCTCACAAAAGAACTGAATTCAGTTTTGAATGTGATCTTTCGTTCAGTCCTCGAGAAAAAATATTGGTTCAATTTTACTTGGAATTCACAACAGTATACCAAAACATTTGAGAAAAAAATTACTTTAAAAATATCAATCATTCAAGAAAATATCGCATTGTGATGGATAGTCCTAGTAAAAAATAAACATAGACAAAAAATATACATATATAAACATAAACAAAGAATTGTTTCATATATCACTGCGTACATCTGAATCATCAAAGTACTCAAGCACACTATAGTACACCTTTTTAACAGCAAAAAATTATGTCTCCTCTTAAATAGATGAGCATACAGTTCTTTCAAATTCGACTGTACTTGGTTGAAGATTTTATTATTCTGATGATAGAGTGAGTAATCAAATTTAGCTGTTTTATGCTTACGACTAAGGAGCACTTCACTGTTCCTTGTTGAATACTTATGATTACTATTCAATTTAATAAACCTATCTTCATTTTCTCCAACATAAAAAAAACATCTGAAAATACATAAACAAGGTTGGGTGAGTAGATAATACAAGCACTCTTCATTTCTGTAGAGCAGCCCAACAGCAGAATAGTATAGTTCAGATAACTATATACAAGAATGTAATACACATTATCAACACAGTTTCTAGGTACAATGTTCTTAGGTCAAATGTCTTTAGGTTACCAATGTCACAGATAACATTCTCGAAATTCAATGATTTTGAGTTAGAAGTGTTATCAGAGTCTTCGCCCAAAGTTGGCCAAGATATTGCAGTTTTATATATAAATGTTTTATGTTATATGAAGGAATATCACTTTGAAATGCAACTACTAAGGCCAGTAACAACTCATTAGATCTACTTAATCTAGGTCACGTTTTTCATGTATCGATATTCGTCTAATTATTTAATAGATATGTGTACACGATTTGAAAACGTTTTTGCTGATTTTATTGCCAATTTTTTCTTATATAGCTTTTACATTGAATGTTCATTATACACTCCAAAAATATTTTAAGAGTAGCTAACGTAAATGTATCAGTAGGTCACGTGAATGGTGATGACAAAATGGGCGATATTTAATATCTACTCATCGTAATCTTGTAACTACCAAATATATGTGATAACTTTATGGACATTGGAACTATTTCACTGCTCTATGATTCCATTTGGCTATTTTTGAGTGCTCTGTTTACCGTCACTTTTATTCGTCGTTAAAAGTGAATATCAGCTTATCTATGTCTGATTCTTTTACGAGACACCACAAGCGGAATAAAAATTGCAATAATTTTATAGCGATATGAAACACGTTATTTAATAATTTATCGCATTCTTCATTCAAGTGGAGAATAAATGGACACTATTTCCATAAACATTAATTTCATTTTGCACCAAATTATTCGTGATAACACTCAAGTTAGAAAGTTATAAACTTTTATTTCAAAATTTACCTAGAAACAGTGTTATGAAGGTGTTTTACAGTCTTGTATAAAGTAATTTTAACTGTAATATTCTTCTGTGGGGCTATTCCACAGAAATAAATAGGGTTTTTGTTACACAGAAGGGAATAGCTTGTTTAATATTCAATAATCATCGACGAACATCTTGTAAACTTATCTTCATTAAAAATAACCTACTCCCCTACCTCGTTTATAGATGTTTATTATGTGTTGAATAAAATTTTATTAAAATTTTCAATAAACTCAACAGATAGAAGTAAAAATTATTTTTCTCTTCTTGACACTTCGATTATTTTGTTTTGAATTAATTACTTATTAATATTTGCTTTTTTTTCTCGAATCACGAGAGACTGACTTGATCGACCTGCTGCAAAAAATAAGTTATTTTCGTCCAAGATTCGCAGAATTAAGGATTGCGAAAATAATTCGACTGAATTTCCTGGCGTTCCGTCGGTAGACGTAAACGGGATGCAGCAACAAAGAATAATTGATGATGAAGTATCAGACCAAATGACATGTTGGGGCTGTTTCTGACATAAATAAAAATAAAATGCAACATTTAACAAATCAATTTTATTCGGGAAGCTGAAACGAATTCTTACGCTCAAACTAAATATAGGAAATGAAAATTTGAAAAATATTTATGAGTTTTTTCTCTCATGAGTTAACAGCCTTCATCTCTGCATTTGAGTTTTCATTGGACGATGGTTGAAGTTTACGTATAAATTTCTCTTGAATTGAGTCATTAAACATTAATGAAGAATGTCTCTCATTTCATTATTCTTTTTTCTTGTTCCTTTTTCTTGTAATATTATGATACTGTTCTCAATTAGTATAATTCTTGAATTATACTAATCAAATTTCTATTAATTGAAGTTGCATATTCATTTTTCAGAAGGAACTAAGGTGTATTAAAAAGTTTTTGGATGATATTCTATATTTTCATTTTCTCAGAAAAAAATATGTTAGAAACTGACATTAAAATTGAGAACGGATACAATAAATGAAAAACCAGTAAATAATTGAAATGAATGAGGCAGATAAAAAGTTATGATTCAACTGAAAATACTAAAATTCCTGCTCTTTTCATTCCATTTTTCAACTTTTCATTATTCATTGAGATTTAGTATCATTAATTTTTTCCTCTCATTCATTCCAATTTGGCATCTTGTTCTTAATCGCTTCAAACTTGTTAATCAATTTTCTTCTTGGTTTTTTCTCCCAATCTATGAATCCTTCATTTACTTAGAAGTGTTGAAATAGTTAAATCCTTATAATCTTATAATACTTAATAGTGATAATTTTGTGGTTTTATCCTTTGATAATATTGTTCATCCACTTTGAAGATATACAATTTCTTTACATTGTTTTTCATGAAGTTTATTTGGCATAGAAATTTACTTCCTCCGTTCTTTATTCGAAAAAAAAGAATTGGAAAATAATTAATTTTCTAAAATTTAAACTTTGCTTCTTTAAATTTTTTCAATAGACTCCTGTATAACATTTTGTTAGATATTATTTCACTGCTCAAAACACAAATTCCTTTTTTAAATGAAACTAAGTAGTTTTCTGATTTTAACTAATGATAAGATGATAAACTGATCATTTTATCATCTACATCTGATGAAGCCACTGTGTTGGCGAAACAATATTGTTATGTTTCAACTTAATTATAGTGAAAATCAGAAAACTACTCAGATTTATTTAAATTATGTAATTAGATTTTCATCAAGTATCGACTCAATCGATTAATGACATATTCACTTCATTGAAATTATCGTGAATGGTTGGTGAGAAAGTCAAAGAAATATATAATAAACAAAAAATTCAACGAATTATTTGCTAACGATATATTGCAAAAATTTAAGTTTTTAAATTATAAGGTATTTTAAAGAAATCCTCTTGTGCATTATTATTTTCAACTATGAAAAATTCATTCTACATATCAGAGTAAGAATGTTGTAAGGTTATAATCTACATGAAAGATAAAATGTACTTTTCGATTATTGAATTGACCGTGAAATTAAAGAAATAAGACGTTTCTTCAAAAATCATAGATTTAATTTTATTAGACCACGAATTTCGATAACAAGCAACTAAATATATTCTATCGTTCAAATTATCAATTCTGTACCTTCGGACAAAAAGAACCAATGTCAATTTTTCTCAAATGGCAGAAAAACCAATTTGAGTTTGAAGAATTTCGAGAATGTCCCTATTATTTTTTCCTATTATTATTCAATAATTTGGCCTTTGGCCCTGTACAAAAAGACTTTGGCCCTCTCAAAAATCCTTTTTTATCCTGAAGTCATTCGTATATTCAACTCAAATTTCTCAATTTTGGACATTGGATTTTGTTCCAAGGTACACAATTAATATGTAACTCTCTTTAATTGATATCAAGCAATTCGTTACAATCTTAAAATTACTACTGAAAATTGATCCAGCATGGAAATATTTCATTTGGATCGGCTTTTTTGGGTCCTAGGTAAGTACATAATTAATAACTCCCTTCTATTCATCACGATGAATACGTACGATCTTGAAATTATTACTGAAAATTGACCAGCACGGAAAAATCCTGATAATAAATACATATATACGTAAATTAAAATCTAGTGATGTTATGAAAATATTAAGAAATTATATCAATACATATTTTTCTAGAAAAATTCAATAACATTCAATTCATGGCACTTTTATGTGTCTTACCGGCGCGTTCACCATTTTACACCTGTAGAGCAGAATTTCAACTGTTTTAAGTAAATATTTTTCAATAAATCTTATTATATTAAGAGAAATCCCTAATGTACTCCTAGAAATATTTATAATTATCACAATATTGTATAGTATTTGAATATTTCATTTTAATATTCAGAGGTTATGAAAAATTAATGACAACTTCAAAGACAGAGGCAGCAGAATGACGATTTATATATCACTTTTTAGGATATATAATTTTCTAAGTATATGAGCAATTTAGGAGCTTTAGCAATACTTTTTCGAATAAATTTAATGGTACATTATACAACAATTATTGTTAATACAAATTTTTATTTTTCGAATGAGTTTCCTTGAAAATTTTTTAAATTCGAGAAATTCACTTTTTGACATCGTAATACTATTTTTAAAAAAAAAATTATGATAGAGATTTTTTTTTACCTCTTTTCGAATTGACTTTGGTTGCCAGCACTGACCCTCCATGGACGTCGTGCAGCCTGGGGGTGACGAGTACAACCAGTCCACATATAAACCACCACATTGTTCACGTGTGTAGCGCATGGTGCACGGCCATAGTCGAAAACAACGCTCCTAGACGGCTCCAGAGCACCTGAAGATGCACGATGACGCGCGCGTAAGCCCGGCCACGGTGTGCACGCTATAACGGCCCGACTTGGAGTGCGTGCGCTGGGTCCTGCGAGGAGGCTGCGGCGGCGCACTGACATCCCCCGTGCCCTACCCTTGCTGTCTGTGCTCGCTATCAGCTCACACCCCGTCGCAGCTTCCCGGACAGAGCAGCGGAGCCGGGTCGAGCGACCTACTCTCCTCGCTCCGACCGACGTGGAGATCTGCCTGCCAACGGTTCGAGAGTCTTTCACCTATATGCGGCTGATGTTTGCGATTGGTATCCATTTTCGGTTTTGTCCCCACCGGTCGCTGCAGAACGACTGAAAAATTCGTACTCTGCACGGAGGGGGTAAGTCATGCCGAAACTCATTACGTTTTATATGCATTTTGATTGATATTGGGCCTGTTGAAGAGATACTTCGCAGACCAGGACTCTCTTTGATGCCAATGTTAATCATCCGAGAAACCAATCTAGCTAAGCAAATTTTTACTGAAGATTCCAATATAATATTTTCAAGGATAACGTGATCTTCCATTAGAAGAAGATACCAATGTTGTTGAGCAAATTATTTTCACTGAAGATACCAATATAATATTCATAATGCTAAAGTGGTCTTCCAACTTGTAGCCGCTTTTTACAAGGTGTTCCTTAAACATTCTATATGTATTTTCACTGAGATTCGAGTTGTTAGTCTGCTGAAGAAATGCCTCTCGACTTTCTTGATTATCGTTTCAATCATCAGGCCAAGATATCAATGAAACGAAGCCAACTCATTTCATTGAAGACACAAATATAATATATTTAAGGCGTAAGTGGTTTTTTAGCAGTTTTCACGAGGTGATCTTTAAAGATTCTATGGTTATTTTGACAAATTTTCGACTTGATAACCTGTTTAGAAGATGCCTCTCAGACAAAGACTTGATCATTTCAATCATTATACCAAGATATCAATACAGCTGAGCAAATTATTTTCACTGAAGATACCAGCATAATATATATTCAAGGCTAAGGTGGTCTTCCAACTTTTATAAGCTTTTAATTACGTGTTAGTTAAACATTCCCCTAGAAGAAATCGATAGTTGGCAGGCCAGAGTTCTCTTGGATATTTAATTCAAGATACCAATTTAGATGAGCAAATTCTTACCGAAGATTCCAATATAATATTGCCAAGGCTAACGTGATCCTCCAACTTCTATGAGCTTTCTACAAGGTGTTAACTAAACATTCTGTGTATATTTTGACTGATATTCGGCTTGATCAAAATCGAGTCGTGGTCAGGTAGACCAAGATTTTCTGGATTATCATTTCGATCATCACATCGAGATACCAAGCTAAGCAAATTCTTTTCACTGAAGATGCCAATACAACACTATCAAGCCTAAGATAGGCTTCGAACTTGTATCAGTTCCTTACAAGATGTTTATTAAACATGTGGCAAAATCAGTTAATCTTAGACAGTCTCCCATTTTTTTTACTCTCCCATCAATTTACAGAGTAATAATTAAACATTTGGTTAAAATAAAGACCGGTTTTCTCCAATATGTATCATTTTTTACGGTATAATCATGCCTCAAAAATCTGAAAGTTCTCAACAGGTATGATACGCAATTACAGAAATAATAAAGAATTACAGACAATAAATAATTAAAATGACAGAGATATAACAAAGAGCTCATACTAATCAAAAAAAAACTGAAAAAGTAACTAATAGCTAAATAATAGCATTCAATGAAATATTACAAAGAACTCAATCTAAATCAATTCATTTCAGTCAATTCCCTTTGTTACATAACTCCTAACAATAACTTTTATGGAGTCGAAGTGAATGGTGAAAGTTGGTCCTCGGAGTCTCTAGGTGGAATCATTCTATATTACGAGAATTTTGCCTAGGAACACGGAATTTCAAAGCGGACAAAACAGGAGGACAATCAATACTATTGTGCAATAATTTGTACAAACATTTGAGTGAAAAAGTTTCTCTCCTACTCTGCAATGAGATTAAACTAAATCGACTCAATAATTCGTTATGATTGATTCCTCTCTGTGGATTGACTTTATACGGCCTCCAAACTAAGAATTTCAAGAACCTTCTTTGAATGGCTTCAAGATGGCGTTGATGGCAAGTGTAAATAGGATGCCAGATCATGCTGCCATACTCCACTTGCTACGGATTAGGGTACTAAATAGTCTTATGAATGTTGAGGAATTATTGAAATATTTGCCATTGGGGTACATTTGTATATTATGGTAGATTAGTTTCTTTTGTACGACCCTCATCCTGATAATAGCGTAGATATAAACAAAAGGATTATCCTGTGAGTACTCATTCGAATATTATGAGCAGACATATATTCCAGCGATTCATTTTCATTTAATTATTATAGGTCTTTAAGTTTCCAATAGTGTAAATTGGCGAATGCGTTGGGTTCCTAATATCGATATATTCCATTTATGACAACTTCATCAAAGTCTCATCAATCTTGTCTTATCACAAAGCAATCTAAGATGGTGCGAACAACTGTTTCTTCTAGAAAATAATTTCAGTGGCTTCTGAGATATATCAATCGGACTTGATTAATGTTCTTGTATAACTTTACGTCTAACAGCGTTTTGAGAGACTTTAACAAGTAAAACGTGAAATAGGAAATGACATCCAAAGAAGAAAGGATTTAACTTTCACAAGATTGATTAGTGCAAAAAAGAAACGATTGTTTTACTGCAACCAATCGACAGCAGTTTGATTTCAAAGATCAATACTTCTGGATATTATTCGTTGTATTTGTTTGCACTTCTAATATTCAGTTAATAAAATTATATTCCATTTTCAGAGATAAGGGGCCATCCATAAATTACATCAGAAGAATTTCATGATTTTTCGATACTTCTCTTGATCACGTTTGTAAGACTCTCCACCCATAGTGTGATTTCATATATTCTGCATTTTTACATCTAGAAATTATTGAAAACAATAAAGTTAAATTAATACACTTGGCTTAAGTTTCTCTAAATATATTAAAACTCTACATATGTTTCGGATGGTTAACCCATTACCAAGAGTATACAATGTTACTGAGTTTTCGAATACAAAAACAATTATTGTGCTGGCGTTCACTTGATGTTAATCCATTATAATTGAATATAAACTAAAATTCAAACACTTCAACTTTTGAATTACACTTTATTGGCAACATAGCATGACGCGTTTCGTCGTTACAAACGATCAGTATTCTGTTAGCATCTGAAGACATCCTTTGAAATGACGAAACGTCATGCTATGTTTTCAATAAAATGTAAATCAAAAGTTCAAGTGTTTGAGTTTTAGTTTATAGTCAAATATAATGGATTTACATCAAGTAAACGCCAGCACAATAATTGTTTTTGATAATATTATAATTTAATAATATTTATAAGCGTATTTTTTATTTTATACAATTATCAAATACGCTTGTAAAGAGCAAATCAGATTTCGAATGTATGACTTGGCGTCTCATTTACAATTCTGTCGATACAACGAAAAATTCTCAAATATGTAATTTGGAGGTAAGAACCTCTTACATGGTGATATAGACTCTCCTACCCTTATTGGCTCTATTGATTTTCATGTTCCTAGACAATGTTCACGTTCAAGTCAATTTTTTTCATTGGGTACTTCTAAAACTAATTCCCTCGTACAATTACCCATTAGATATATGTGTTCGCTATTCCAGGGTGGCTCTGACGAATGCGATATAAACAGTGACTCATTTGCTCTCATAAGTCGTATTTACTTGGACTTTTTTCAGATATAGTGAATTTTGAAGTTTGGCTATACTGTCATTGTCAATTATTTATTATAAATACTTCTTTTATTGATATTCATTCTTTAAACGTTTGCTTTATATCATTAAGTATTAATACTGTATACATTTTTTTGAATATTTTTTGGGTTGCCTGTAGGAAAATGAAGACTTATTATTATTATTATTATTATTATTATTATTATTATTATTATTATTATTATTATTATTATTATTATTATTATTATTATTATTATTATTATTATTATTATTATTATTATTATTATTATTATTATTATTATTATTATTATTATTATTATTATTATTATTATTACTATTATTATTATTTTTTATTATTATTAGCATCATTACTATCATTTTATATTTTTATTATTATTATTATCATTATCTAAGGGTTTTTAAAAAGGAAAGAATCTTTTATAGAGAAGATCAGTGTCAAACATATACGACATTATTAATTGTAATTTTTTATGTTAATTGATTTATTTTCGTTTTCTCTTGTCTTCTGAAATAAGTATATTAAATTTCCTAATTTTTACCGTAACATCTACTATAAAGAATAATAATAAATGCATTTAATTGATGTATGAACAGTCATAATAATAATAATAATAATAATTTTATTCGTACTTAGGCTACAATGAGCGTGTACATGTCATATAATATATAATAATAGTTATAATGATAATAAAAAAATATACTAACAATTCAATGTATAAACAGATACATTACACTCACACAAAAAAACTATGATCAGAATTCATCTATGTTGAATAGAATTCCTGAAGCGTATAAAATGCTCTACAAAATAAAAACGATTTTAGTTCTTTTTTGAACTTTTTTAGAGTACTGAGGTTAGTAACATAAGCTGGTAATTTGTTTTAAATGGCCACAGATACATACTTGGGACTCTTATCATATAAGGCACTTTTGTGCTTTGGAAAAAGCAACTTGTTTCCATTTCTAGTGCTATATGATACCCCCAGTTTGATGAAATAGTCAAAGTTTTGCCTTACATACATAGATGCTTTGAGGATAAATATAGAGGGCAGAGTCAGTATTTTATTTTCTATAAAATATTTCCTACAGGATTCAGTGGGATGGAGACGAAACAAAAGCCTTATTATCCTCTTTTGCGCAATGAAAACTCTCTTCCAATCAGTCGAAATTCCCCATAATAGCGTATTATATATAGGATAGATGTGTATGTATGATTGAATAGTACACACCTATCAGATCATCTTGTGCAATAAGCCTGTCAATTATTTAGTTTAGCTGCAAGTTTGTAATTTCGTAGAAGTTATTTCTTCTTTACATGTGCTCTTTAATTATATAAGAAATCCTAAAGTCCGTAATTTCGTTGAAAACATAAATATCTTTCTTTATTAAAAACTCAATTGAAATAGATTTTTCGTCGTCGTAATATCATACTAGACGCTTATATTATTTTGAAGCATCATTTGAGGCATTTTTTGATCTATAACCGTGAATAACACGACTATAAATCTCTAAAAACACACAGAAAATGCCCGTTTCAAGTTGATAGAAATATGTACTTGAATATGAAATATGTCAAAATATTCATACTGTAAATACTCTTGAAGTTATCAACTGTTGTCTTGAAAACTGAAGCTTAACTCTCAATTGTTTGTCAATATATTCACATTTCAGTCACACACTCAAAAAATTTTTAGATTTTCAATTATTTTCTATTTCATTTTCACAAATTTCCTTCCATATGGATCTTATCCTGATAATAACAAACACAAAAAAGATTAATTTCCACTAAAGTGATGTACGTACATGCATTTCTGTGATTCTTCTTTATTATTACAGATCAATCTTATAGAAAATATATTCATTTAAAAGTATCCCAATTATTTATACTCTGTTACCTTTTCAAAATTATACTGATTAATAAATATTGCTGTGATATTGCAAATCAAGTTGTACTTTCCAAGTCTACTGTCTAGTATCATAAATTAACTCTTATTCGAATGCTCATACCATTCTCACCTATAGGGTGTTTTTTTAGAGGTGTAAAAATTTAAACTGCGATTGACCAGAACTTTTTTTTCTTCGAAAGATAATCTTGTGGCATTACATTTTGAATATGTTTTCTGGCATATGACCGCCACGGCTGGCTCGGATGTAGTCCAATCTGTACGTTGACAATTTTCTATGACTTTTTCCAACATTTGTGGCCGAGTGGTCAAGCGTTTGTGGCTTATCAGCATAGACCAATGACTTTACATAGCCCCACAAAAAGTAGTCTAGCGGTGTTAAATCACAAGATCTTGGAGGCCAATTCACAGGTCCAAAACGTGAAATTAGGCGGTCACCAAACGTGTCTTTCAATAAATCGATTGTGGCACGAGCTGTGTGACATGTTGCGCCGTCTTCTTGAAACCACAGCTCCTGGACATCATGGTTGTTCAATTCAGGAATGAAAAAGTTAGTAAACATTGCTCTATACCGATCACCGTTGACTGTAACGTTCTGGCCATCATCGTTTTTGAAGAAGTACGGACCAATGATTCCACCAGCCCATAAAGTGCACCAAACAGTCAGTTTTTCTGGATGTATCGGTGTTTTGACATACACTTGAGGATTATCTTCACTCCAAATGCGGCAGGTTTGTTTGTTGACGTAGAACCAGAAGTGCTACGTCGATAAAATCGACGTAGTGCGCGATACGTTTTCCGCACAGAACCATTATTTTCGAAATAAAATTGCACTATTTGCAAGCGTTGTTCAGGCGTGAGTCTATTCATGATGAATTGCCAAACCAAACTGAGAATAAATCACTTCTCAGCTGTTAAATCAGTCCATATCTTCAACAGAAATGCCAACTTAAAGTTCTATACCTCTAAAAAACACCCGTTATAAATATGTACCTAAATTGAACAAAGATCCTGATAGATTTTAGTGACGAAGTCCTCCAAAAGAACACCCCTGAGAAATCAGATAAGCAGTCAAAATGAAACGAGGTTGATAAACTAAAAAAATGTGAGACATTTTCAATGGAAAATTTCCCTCAATTCTATTATTCCTAGTGAAAAACTTTTAAAATATTCAAGGAAGTAGATTTTCAAAAAAAGCATTGAGCTATTACAAATGAAACTTCTTGAATTCAATTCTGAATAAGTCAACCTCTTTCAAACCGACATAGTTGAATAACGTAAAACTGAAATTATGATGTCAATGTTTTCATCGTCATATTTCCTGAAACTTCAGGCCACCCTCGGTGTTTCATGGAAATAACTTCGAATATCTGCCACGTACCGCGTAACCATTTCTTCTCCAAATTGGAACATTGGAAAGTTTATATTAATTTTCCACCAACTTCGTATACTCTATTCTATGTGGAAAATTTGCTGTCATCATTGGGTTATCGATTGTTGCTTGAGTTGACATGTAATAACCGGGGCCAGCTATTCTGTATATTATATCGAAATATGGAAAGATGGAGTCGCTACGAAGAATGAATGAGCAAACATTCTTCAATCGACTTGATGAAATTCCGGAGACATTTTTTCATTCAAATTTTCAAACTGGACAATACATCATTATGTCAGTGTGTTATATGAATTTTAATAATACACTTAGAATGTGTATTCAATATTTGTCGCATTTCTAGGAGTTATTATGTACCTAATGTCATATGTTCATTCATTAAAGACTCTTGCCCTTGCAGTATTTCCTGTATATGTTTCATTTCCAAGTTTTTACAACTGAAAATTGCTACTAAAAATAAAAATTTATAGGGCTTTTTTAATTTTCAAAGACTACAACATAGTTGTCATTAAATCATTCGATAGAGGTACGCTTCATCACCTACATCTAATGGTCCTCGAGATAAACATCTTATGAAATATTCAAAGCTTTCATTTCTGTTGATGCGTTATTTTCATCAATCAATCAATAATATCTTGTCAAATTTTGTAAAAACTGTCAGATCACCGCTGAAATGTCGAATTGTAATTTTATGGAACTTTGCATTCGACAAGGGTTATGAAAATTTCATTGCAACATTCTAAGGTTCACGTTATTAAATATTTACGTTATATTATAACTTACGAGATTATAATCATCGTTAATACAACAGCTGATATTCCGAATGAAACAAATATCTGTGACATATCTTTGAATCTCTAAAATTGATTAAGTTCTGTGCAACAAAGTTATGTATGTAAACACAAAAAAATAAACACATACATTTTTTCTTTTTTCTCTTAATCTCTTCTTATGAAGGGGACTTGGGCTTCATAAATGCAGGTAATATTTCAATATCGTTAAACTAATCCTGTTCCAGTACTGTATGTACCTACATAAAATTCAGAACATAATTTTTATTAGCTTCATGTGGCTTTCAATTAAATGCAAGAATAAGTGTATCATATAGATATTATGCAATCGGTAAGCACACTAAACATTTCGTTTTTATAGTTTGATGTTCTGATATCAACAAATTATCAAAAACAACACATGTATTACACAATACACAATTGAAAATATAGAATTTACATTAAAAGCTCAAATTATTCAACTTAAAACAGCGAAAGTTTTGAGAAGCGTCTCATTTGCATTAGTAAACAAAAAAACTGATGGCGGGGTGTAAAATTCCAATAGACACTGTTGCTTCACTCATTTCATGGCCTGTTTAAAGTCTGCCGCGGATCTGTGTATACAACTCTTCAAAGATTTTTACTCAAACGATTGTAAGGTTTGACTTGGTCTCATTGGCCTTTGTAGCTAGACTACACGAGACCCCTCCAGATTGGAGAAGATTTAAGAAGAAGAAGATTTTAAGGTTATAAATTCACTATAACCTAAGTTCGAAGCTGCATTCTACACAGTTCAAAATTGTATATAACTTAGAGGTTTTATTTTTGAAAAATACAATTTATTTACTCAAGAAGCTTATTCCTAAAGTATTATGGAAAATAAGAAATTTGAAAGCATCTATATATCCTCTAACTGTAATCAATGTACAAATGCTTTACATTGGGGAAATAATAACTTGATATGTTATGCATCGTCTAACAGTGTTTGCATTTATGATCCAGAAGTAAGTACAGGAGTCACTTCTTTTCAAAATTTCATGAATCATAATACGTTATATCCATAATATTTTTCTAGGTGGGATCAGGAGGCAAAGTAACTCACACTTTAGCCAAACACTCAGGCTTGGTAAACTCCGTTAGATGGCTAAAAGGTTCAGATATACCAGATGAAGATGAAATAATATCAGGAAGTGTGGATGGGAATGTGATTGTATGGACTAAAAATGTAAATGACTACTCACATGAAGTTTTGGGACACACTTCAAATATTACTTTAGTGGATGGTTTATACAAAGAAGAAAACAAAAAAGATGCAGTAGTTGTTGCTGCAGCAATGGATGGTACAGTGAAAATATGGCTTCGTAAAACACCTACAGGTAAGAGAATAATGAATGTCATAAATTTTTTCCTTATATGCTATATCTAGCCTTATAAAAATTTTATTTTAGAAAATTTTACTCTTAGGCAAACAATTGAATTTGGTTATAACATTTCCATTGCAATGCGGATATCTATCTTAGATTATTTGAATAATCAACTTATACTGGCAGTTACATTAGATGATTCAACTATTAGAATCTATTTAGAGGAGGATGACCAGCAGTTACTTTTCAAACCTTCTGTTAAACTTAAAGGCCACGAAGATTGGGTTTGTGGATTAGATTTTACTAGAGATGGTGAGCTTGACAGAATTGTATAATAAAACTGAAATTGTATGAAAAATAAATTCAATTTATGAGATTAATTACTTATATATCTCTAAATATGAATTAATTCTAGGAGAAGATATACTTCTTGCATCATCTTCACAAGATAACTTCATCAGAATTTGGAGAATTACTAAACAAGAAAGGAATGACCTTAATGAAGAAGAAACAGCAAATATGAGAACATTGGAACAAGATTATAGAATATATGTAGAATCAGTTTTAATTGGACATGAAGGTTGGGTATATTCAGTTGCTTGGAATCCAGTAAATAAAACTCTATTATCATGTTCGTGGGATAAAACAATGGTAATATGGGAGTTTGACGAAGAAAATAATTTATGGTTAGATAACATAAGAGTAGGAGAAGTTGGTGGAAATACTTTAGGTTTTTTTGGTGGCATGTTTGGACCAGATGGGGATTCAATGCTAGGTATATAAATTTTTGTTTTTAATTTAACTCAATGATTTTCATAAACTACAATTTCTAAGGATATGGGTATCATGGGGCTTTCCATGTTTGGAGAAATAATGGAGTAGATTGGTCTCCTTCAGTAACAGTTGGTGGTCACTTTAAAGATGTAACAGATTTAGCATGGGATCCTGAAGGATCTTATCTTTTTTCGGTCTCTGCAGATCAGACCTGCAGAATTCATGCACCATGGGTAACTGATTCCATTCCAGTAAGTGATGCAAAAACAGTCATTGTGAGATTATAAAAAACATTTATAATCATTTGCTTTTCAGATCACGTGGCATGAAATAGCTAGACCTCAAGTTCATGGTTATGATATGAATTCTATAGCTGTGTTCTCAAAATATAAATATGCTTCAGCTTCAGAGGAAAAGGTAATACGAGCATTTGCTGCACCTCAGAATTTTATAGATAATTACAGGAGAATTTGCAAAGTTGACAATAGCTTGGATCAAAATGGCGGTATGAAAAGAATTTGCACCTGCTGATTAAAAAAATATATTCATTTTTTTCAATTTTTAGACATCAGTGATGCCCCTAAAGGTGCTTCAGTGCCCTCTCTTGGTCTTTCTAATAAAGCAGTTTATAATAATGACAATAGTGAACATTCACAAAAAAAAAGTAGCAAAGACATTTATCCAGAAGAATCACATTTCAGTGCTGTGGATTTAGAAGGTAAGTTATATGTTTTCTAAATAAGTATAAATACTTCATGACAGCTTTATAAAATTAAAATTAGTTGAATTGATGAAAAATTATGGTTTCTATGGATTTACAGAAAGAAATTATCATTAAGTTAATGACTATCTGATACAATGTTATCTATCCCAAATATTACATAAAATGTATTGCCAAAAACACATGTTCTATATTAAAACATGTGACATTTTATTATGAAGCTCCCCGTATTCAGTTACAAGTTATATTCATTATGGAGCTAGTGAATAATGTGAAAATTATTATTTTCAACTTTGACTTTCTTCCAGAACCACCAACAGAAGAAACACTCCTTCAAAATACATTATGGCCTGAAATTCGAAAGCTTTATGGCCATGGTTATGAAGTTTATTGCTTGGCATCTTCAGCTGATGGCAACTACCTAGCATCTGCTTGCAAATCAACTACACAAGAACATGCTGCTGTTTTATTATGGTAACAATTAACATTTTATATTCAGACAAGATAAACGCATAAACTTTTTTTTTCAGGGATACTTCGGACTGGAAATTAATTCAGAAATTGATATCCCATTCCTTAACAGTTGCACAGATATCATTCTCTCCAGATTCACAAAGGATATTAACAGTATCAAGAGACAGAAGGTGGACAATTTTTGAGAAAAATATCCAAAACCAATTCATCTTATCTGGGACTACCAATAAAGCCACAGGTGTTCATGCAAGAGTCATTTGGTGCTGTTGTTGGACTCACGATTCCAAATTCTTTTCCACTGGTTCTAGAGATGGTAGAATAAATTTGTTTTTTCTTGATGTATGTGTGTCATAAAACGTTTTCTACAGGTAAATTGGCTGTCTGGACGAAAAACTCTGACAAACCAGTTGAAAGTGTATTGGGTCAGTATGAGCCGGCTTCAACCCATTTATCATTACCCAAAGATTCAATAACAGCAGTTGCTAGTGCACCTTGCTTTATTTCTGGTCAATATCTTTTTGCTGTTGGTCTCGAATGTGGAATAATCTCCTTTTATAAATGGAGTAGAACAGATTTGTGGCAACGTGTTCTGGAGTTCGATAGAAGGTATACATTACTTTGAATGTCTATAATAACAATTTCACACATGTCAACATTGCAAAATAGATATTCTCTCTAAAATATCAAATTATCATTTTTATTTCAGCATAGGGCATCATTTAACTGTAAAGCGAATTCAATTCCGCCCTTTTCTTGGTCAAGCTGGCTACAAAGAGAAAGATGAAAATATATTGCAAGTTGCTTCGTGCAGTGCAGATTCTGCAGTCAAAATTTTCAATTTAATTGTTAGCGAACTCTAAAAAATGTAAATACGTTGTATCCTTTTTAATAAATATTTTTAATAATAAAACATTATATGAAAACGAATGGATTTGACTGAAACAAAACTTATAGATTGTCTGATAAATTTAATCCCTAGATCTACTTCAAATACAATTGTATGCATCAATAAGAAAATACAATTAGTACTCGTAATACAAAATATAATGTAATATCTTTATGACTAGTATAATGGCTAAATTATAACAGAAATACAATAATCAGTATTAAAAATATTTTCCGACATGGAAAAAAATAGCACCAATATATACAAACTTCGATGTACTGGTGAACAACTGAAATTTTTGTAGCTGCAATAAAATTACAATTTATTTGGTCCTCTACATTATGACCATCTGTAGAAAAAATAGTATATAAATATTCATCTAAAGCTAACTTTGTGCCAATAATCAATATATACAGTGTTGAACTTTGAAATGTGAATGACTGACAAAAATGGTTTTGATAATTATATTGATTACTGCTTGGACAATAATAAGATATCTTTTTCACTCCAAATTGATTATCAAAATATAAAAATATTTGAATTTTCTTACACATATTCATCAATCTGTGAAGTATTTCATATGTGATAAATGTATAAAATATAGAACAAAAATGTTTACTATATCATTTTTAAATAATTATAAACATAATTTTCAAAAACATCAATTTAAGAATTTGTGGTATCAGAATATGTTTTGTCATCAAAAGTTCAAGAAGATTCAATTGTCAAACTTATCTATAAAATTTTAAATGTCAATATGTCTTCGATAATGCGAGGGTTACTAATATATAGTAATAATATCATCCTAAAAATTAAAAAAATTATTCACAAAAATCGATCCCTAAAATTGATTTCTGTAACTTTCAATTATCAATCATTTACATTCTGGAAAGTACATTGGCACAATTCTACATAGTGGAATATCTAATGGAACATCAAAACTATTTTAAACTGGCATTTCTTTAAAAATTATCAATTTTTTCAGAAAAAATTTAATATAAACAAAAGCTTATTAATTTTATGGAAGTTATTCCATCAATTCAAAAGTTTACTACCAAAAATTTCATGAATAAATTTTGCGTTATATTTAAAATGATCAAATTTGATTAGACTCTTGTTTTTCATGTCTAAAAACTTCCAAAATTGTGCGTACGATTTAATTGTTTGGTATTATGTTTTTAGTGAGACTGTTTCTTTTCATCCCAAAAATCTGTACATGTTATATCTTCGCACAATTTTAGTTTGTGCAAAATAATTATATAAAATGAATTTTTTATGTCCTAGTTTGAGCTACCTTGGTCACCAATATTTTGAGTTATTATTTCATATTTAAAATTCAATACTTTTTCACTGATTTTGGACAATGTTTTAACTTAAAAGCAAAGTTTTAATATGTAAGTACAAATAAACATCAGTCTCACATTTCGTACTTATTTATCTCCAAATTTATTCGTTCATAATTTTTTTAAGATACTGTTGTTTTCTTTCTAATGTTTATTTCATCTCAGAACACAGTTGAAATCAACCCCTCAAACTGCCCTTAGGCAAACAAGCTATGCAGAGGAAATGAAACCTTATCCCCCATTTGTCTTGTGAGAAAGAATTAGATTCTTTGAAAGATTCAAATTAACAATTTTATAAGTCGGTGAATTTGCTAGCATTTAAACATTTTACGTTATCTTTGTTATATTTCAATTTTTCAAGTCTTAGTAAGCTACAATTTATTTCTGGAATGGCGTCATTTAATACATCAGCTTAAAATAATTGTTAATCAATAAGAGATACGTTAATTTGTCATGTTAATCACAAATTTCTGATTTTAGGTGCAAATAGATTTTCCATAATGTCGCTTTCTGATCACAATAGCAAATATGTAACTTTAGATATACATACTGTGCATTGTGTGAGTTATACCAGTCAGCATTTCAACATTTGATTAGAGAGAAATATTATTTACATAAGACAATATCACTTAACTAATTAATGGACGAGGGAAGGGGAAGAAATAATAAATTTTTAAATATAATTTTAAAAAATGCCTTCTACAAAAAACAGAAATATGAATGATGAAATTTATATAATCTTGACAAAAAAAATTGAACTAGCTATAATATAACAATACAGCAAACCTATTTCAGAAAATTGGTTTGCTGTAACGTGCTACAGAAATAATACCAAATTTGTTGGAAACAATGTAAATGGAAAATCAACACTATATTATTTTATTTAACAAAAAATTCAGAGAACACAAAAAATTTCAAATATATTTCATTAATGATATTCATGTTTCAATGTATGTAAAATTAAAAATAATAATGATGAATATAATGACGCCATATTCAATATGTATTTCCATTGATTTATAGCTTACTAATAACAGTAAAGTTTTACTAGATTTGAAGAAAAAACATTCCATCAAATATATAAAGTTTAAATAATGGAAAGTGTAAAAATAATGACATAACAAATTTCAATCAATTCTAAGTATAAAAATTTCAGTACCAGTACAGATTCTACTAAAGGAGGGAAAATCAAATGGCCATGTGATAAAATATCAACATAATAAAATAAATATAAAATCACATACTTCAACATATTTAAAACCATTCATGAAGAGCATCACATTCATGAAGATTCACCACTTACAATTTTATTTTCGGCTTGTATCTTCGGAATGGAATAATTTTCTTGATTCACCACATTACCTAAGTTATCCCTTTTCGTTTCAATGTCCAAACTGGCATTCGAGCTACCTGTCACGCTACATTTTGGAGGAATAGGAGGGGGATTGCCTTTAGAACAATCTTTTGGGGGACTTTGTACAATGTTCATTTCTTGTTGATGGGCTCTGAGATCGAATTCTTCATAGCTGATGTTGTTGAAATTATTCAAAGGTGTGTGTTCTGACATGCTTATTCCAGAATCTCTCAAATCGTGTGGATCATCAGTTTGACATGGCATTAAAGCATTGGAGGAGGAAATAGAGGCTGATTCTTGGGAAATTTCATCTAATGCGATGCATTCTACACTAGTTAAAGAAGGAGTAGACTTCTTTTGCGCACGTTTAGGAACATTGGGAGGTGTATCACTCGAAAAGCTATTAACTCGTTTATCTGGAGCTGAAAAAACGTTGCATTAATCTTTAGAAGCTTACATGCTGATAAAGCATTAACAAAAATTATTAATTATATAAAAGATTATATGTTTATCAGCAAAACAGGTTTTATTACAACTGAGATGTTGTCTATTACATCTTCACGATTCCAACACTTACTATGAGAACGAGGAGGTAAAGGAGGAGCCTCTTCAGTGCCTGAATCTGACCAAGAGTTTCTCAAGGGCGAAATACCATCAGTAGGAGTCATGGAACAGTGTCTTAGTAACCTTGGGGATGGTGGTTTGGTCAGTGATCTTTCCCTGGAATGTGATGGTTTTGGTGGAAGTGGCACATCACACAAGTCAGATTCTCTGAAAAAAAAAACGCTATGTGACCAATAACAAAAAACTGAAGCTCAAATACAAAAGTTAAAAGAATTATTAAACAAATGATACGACTTAAACGAATATTTATAATAGAGATCATGGTAAGGTATCATTAAATCTATATTAAATGAAGAAAAATAAACCATTTATTACAAAATCTTCACCTGGACTTGAAAGAGGGTAAACTGGAACTGTTATACTCAAACTGTCCTCGAGTAGGAGTATGTACTTCACAAAACAAGTTATTGAAACCTTGAGATTTTGGTCTATTTTCTCGTTGAGGAATTGGTGGTGCAGTACTGGTTATTGGCAAAGAAAGACCTAACGCCTCTCGGCTTGGGGTGCCTTTTTCATTATCCTATAGAAATTGAAACCACAATTTTTTAATATATCCAGATATGGATGAAATTTCCGATATAAGTATAAAAACTTACCATTGGCTTAGTATATATTGCATCAGGTTCACTATAATCAACCAAGTAACCATAAGTTGCATGTACTCCATTTTCTGCATACTTTTTATCTAGTGGAACTGGAGGTAGTGGGGTGCTAAAAATATATACGAATTCCAATCAAATAAATTTAACTTGAATCAACTAATTACACTCACTTCACAATACTATCCGATTTCTGCCTTTTTGGTCTACAAATTGATCCTAAACTTTCCCTTAATTGGGCAAATCTTTCCATAAGTCTCTGATGAAGAGGTTGTACACCAGTTGATGCTAATTTCCCATGAAGATCGAGACCCTCCTCAATTACTTGCATGGCATCCAGAATTAAATTTTTCAATGTAAACACGTAAGTCATATGCTCCGGATATAACTTCTGAAACTCTTGAGTGAAAAAAGCTTGTTGATACTTGCTTATGCCTCCTTGGACATTAGCATCAATGATACCTTGCAAACGCATGGTAAATGGATTCAAATTTCTTTTTGGTTCTTTAGCATATATACTAATAAGTTGTCTGAGTTCTTTTTCCACATTTTGCATCGTTTCACAAGCATATTTGACCGGTGGAATTTCTTCTGTGTGTCTATTTATAACCTCAAACCATCTCAAGATGCCAGGTAGAGGATGTTCAATTTCAATTGTCATTCTTTCCACCCAGAGGCTCTGAAAGGATAATGAAATATTGAAGGAATAAGGATGTGTGGATATTTAATTAATAATATATTTTTGTAAATGAATATTATATAAAATTAGATTAAATATTACAAGAAATATTGTTAGGCAAACATAAATATTTTAGTCACCTTAATTTCATTTTCTTTATCTATAAGTCCTTTATGTACTGGCCTGTCACATTGAAACCTCCTCACATTGTTGTAAAGGTAATAACGTGATACTTTTTCTGACACACCATTAGCTAAAATTATCGGATTAGGCTCTGGAATGGGTTTAACATTACAAATTTGTATATCTATGCTTTGTTAAGAAAAATCGAATAGCATATCAATTATAAATTAAAATATATAACTGAATAAATTTGTTTAAAAAATTTGCCAAATGATTAATGTGCAAATGTTTTTACGCTTCTTATATCAACTAATATTTTAGAGAGTCCATCTATGGTTATCAAGCTGAAAATGCAAAAAAGGATACATTGCCCATCAGAATTAACTATAGAGTCATCTGGTGGCGTATTTTTCATTAATATTTGGGCGGATGGAAATTCTGTTTGCAATCTCTGAGTGAATGCTCCAATTCTCTCATACTCCAATCCTCTATAGATGAATTGTTTGTTCTACAAAAACAAATTATTTTCATACAAGTTATAAAGAAAAAAATCAAACTTACTCTAACGAACAATGGAAAACTGAGACCATAATAACCAACCCTAAAATATTCGGGTTCAGGACGGAGCTGAGTTAAAATATTATCATAAAACTTTGCACGATACTTCAGTATATCGCTAAGAGCTTTATAATCAAATGATTGTTCTTCATATACCACCGATAGTTCCTTCAATAGAGGAATACCTTCTTCCCAACACTAAAATATAATTCAATCAGTATATAATTTAATAACATATCTGGTAGTTTATTACCTTTCCCTTATCAAAATAATGGATCATCTGTAGGTATAACTTTTCCTTAAGCTGACTTTCAGTTAAATTTGCATTGCTTACATCTGCTACCGGAGTATGATTAGTCCAACTGAGTTGATCAGCGTGAAGTTTCATAGTGAATCCTGCTTCAGTATAATTTTCAGCAGAAAAATGAAGGTCATGTAACTTATAGATATACCTTAGGTACATTTCTTTACGGTCAAATTCGTTTTTGTAGAAATTCTGAAACATTGTCCATATAGAAGCGTTTATGAAAAAAATATATTAACTTACAAGAAGATTGAATGTGCAAGACATTCTCTTATCTCGATTTTCATCTCCCTGTATGACACTTCTATAATCCAGAAGTCGTTCCAACAATCGGCTAACAGAAGTAATAAAGGCAGCTCCACTATCTTTCCATGTGGGGTCCTCACTCTGCACTCTACCAAGAAGCCTAAAATATGTTAAAAATGTTGTAATGCAAAAGAACTCAATCTTCCAATGAAAATGCTCTTGAAAATCATAACTTTACATATAACTCTTCAAGAAATCTAGCTCATCAAGTGTTTCACCCAACTTTGACTTGAGATAATTCACTTAAAAGAAAATCGTATTCAGAAAACCAAAATTGTGTGTGAAAACTTCCTTATTAATATTGATAAATATCCAAATTCAACTGATAGGATTTATTGTAATGTTATTAGTCATTTCTACAATTCTAAATTCACAGTTTGTGTTAAGAAAATCATAAAGGATCATGCAAATGAATACATAATTGTAGGTATTGAAATAACAGCGACATATTAAATACTCACACTGCACTAAGATGCTCCCTTAGATTGCATGTAAAAGTTTTCATTATAGCAATTTAAACAGAAGTTTTATTACACTAATTGAAAATATTTCGAATAGGCAATATATGAACATAATTATAAATAAGATATTAACTTTGTTATAGTAAAACCAAAAAGGTCTGTTACTGTACAATGTAAAAAGTCAGTTAAAAACTGAGAAACTTTTGAATTAGGAAACATTGAAAACACAAATATAATTTCAATTTTCACATTGCAAAATACACTTACATTGTATTGAACAGTCTTCTATATTCGTCGTCCCCTTTATTTTCTGATATGAGGGTGTCCAACTTATCTATTAATTCAGTTTCTACTTGTCTAAAATTTCCTCTAGCTCGCTGTTCGCATTCCATCATATCGAAAAAGATGTGAAGTGTGGCTTTACGAAGTTCTATCTCAGGAACTAATGTTACTTCCAGGAATGGACCAACCATGGACGGTATAAAAGCAAGTTTGCATTCTCCTAGAAAATAGGAACAAAGAATATAATTGTACAATATTAACTTCATTTCAAGTTATTAAAATATCAAGCATTCAACAATCCTGCATTGAAAACATTTCAAAGTGATATAGAATAATTTAACTCAAAGTTTCAAATTATATATTAATTTTCTTTACATAAATATGAGGGTAAAACCGTAACACTGGAATATTATAAAAATAATGCTGAATAACAGAGAATTCAAGAAATTCTAACTTACCTAATTGTGACCACATTGACAATATCTGAAATCCCATTAGGACTCTCATATCTCCATATTTCTCAATAATTTTTTCACGCTTAACATCTGAAAATTGCTCCAGTTGGAGGGATTCTTGAGTTAAATAATGTACTGCTAAATTGAAATAATTAGTCCACAACTGTAAAAAAACGCTTGAGAATAAAAATTATTCCGTAACAATATGAGATAGTCTTACCTCCTTATCAATATAACCGGTATGGGTGTCAAGAAACTTGAATGCCAAAGGCTGAGCTAATTCTTGAAGCGATTTCAAAATTATATTACTCATTACCATTTTTATAACTAACCAGTCTTTTGCATAAACTTCTTGAACTACTAAATTCCGAAATACTAGGAACACTCTTAGAAGAAAGTCCTTCAACAGTTTTCTGTCATGGCTGGGTCCCATTAACACCTCCCATAATCTCTTATAATGAAATTCATCTAGAAGTTGTAATATTCCAAGCATACATGCTACCAAGCAACCCTGTAATTCAGTTTAGTTTGCACTACAATATTTAAGGTCACAGAAATAGTCTTACAATTATCCTGGTGTCCTTATCCAACAATAAGAGAACAGTTTGTAGGAGAACTTCTAAAATGTTAACACACAAAGTATCCACATCATGGTGTATGCAGTTATTAATTTTTCCTTGTTCATCACAAATCTTACGCTGTTTGAATAAAAATCCTAAGATTTCAGATAATACTTCAGTACATAGCGTAAGTTCATCTCTATGTATTAAATGGAATCTCAAGTGCTTGCAAGCGCAACTCAACAATAAACTTCTAGATTCTAAAAGAAGAAACTCTGTTAAACTTCAAGTTGTTAAATGAAAATTATTCTTTACCATCGTCCTGAAATAATTTGCTTGTCACTAAATTCTTTATACACATCAATTTAGCTTGAACCAAAAGCAACGGCAGTTCTTTTGGGATGACATCCAACATTGTAGCAGCAATCTTTGACACTTCAAGAGTAGGTAACACATCTAATAGCTGTTCATAAACCGAACTAATGGACATGAGAAGGGCTACCTAAAATACAACGCATATTTCAAATGTGAAAGAAAATAGAGAATGTGTATTCCACTAATATTATTCAAATTCCAGGTACCAACCTGAGTGTTTATGACGTTTGGTTCCGACATGATCAACATTTTATTCAAAGAATTGAACACAGCATACAAATCTCTTTTAAAGCTGTCTTCAAATTGTCCACAAGTTGCCCTTGAAAATAGTACTCTACTCTGTATTATTAGCTTGAAAATATATTCCAAACTCTTGTAGCATTTCTGGATTGGTTCTTGTTTCTCAAACGATAATATCCAGTCAGCACAGTGTTGTACACTTGTAAGCAATCCCCTAAAAACATAATCGTAAACGACATTTTTTTTAAATGAAAATAAAAGATTTTACTTGTAGACTAGAGCTGCAGAAAAATGATTTTTAATGTAAGCGTCCAAAACTGGCTTAAAATGCTGAAATTTAGATTCATCAAGTAGGATGAAAATTGAAACCAGTACGTGGAAAACAAGTCCGCTATATTGTGTTGAATTTCCATCCTCAGTTGAAAATAAAGCAAAAAGAGCATCTAATACATCTTGTAAAAACTTCACCAATTCTTCATCTCCTAATTTCAATACTCTCTGCAATGAGTCTTGGATTTTCTCAGGATGTGACTTCCACCTCAAAAGAGCCAAAAGATCAACTGAAAATTAAAAAAAAGTTGATATATACGCAGTAGAATTACAGGGATAAGACGGACCATTTTGTGTTAATTTTGTAGAACATAGTAAAGTCTTAACAAATACTCCTTCTTTGTGACTCCTTGAAAATTGTCCACTTGCTTCGTGATTACCTTCATAATCTTTATTGAATGCTGGAAGGGACAAATAACCACAATTTTCCAGTTTATGTTGATCTTCACATTTGTATATATATAGCTCGTGAGATCCATCTTGAACAGCTGCACCATCTTTGTCCATAAGACGAATGAAAGAGAAGCCAAATAATTTTTTGTCATTTTTCTCCCTCGCTAAAATTATAAATTGTATCACTAAGTGTGAGTTCTTACAGAGAATTAGGCTTACTAGAACAATGTCTGTATTCAATCCTAACATGAGCTCCTGCAAATTTATCTATCGGTAATGTTAGTCTTACACTTTCAGCCCAAGCTGGTGAGTTATGATGGTAGATAATCATAGAATTGTAAACAGAAGAACCTTCCATTCCTGATGCCCCCCACAAACAGTCCTAGAGCAAATAAATTCAAATTATGAAATGTCAAATATTAAGATATCACTTGTCTTACATGAATTTTGTTTTTCTCACTATCCAAAACAACAATAGTAACTTCAATATTTTTGCCTGTTGATTTTCCACCTCTTTCGAATTCACCTCGTTCCAAACAAATATAGAGATCATTTCTCACGTCTCCTGGCATAATAACATCTGGAAAACCTAATTTTTTGGTTAAACTAACATTTTTGAATAATAACTGATTATCTTCTTTGATTTGTCTCAGTTCACCATGCAATATTTTTAGAGATATCATAATGCCATAGTTCGGTGGGCAAGTGAGAGCATTATATTTTCCAATTTGTTTGATAATGAATTCGTGTAGCTGATGGAAGTCTCTCTCCTCTCCTTGGAAGACCTAGAAAGATATTATGAACAAATAATTCTTTTTTTCTATTTCATCACATTGTAGGCATACCTTCATATTGAATTCTTTTTCATCAGAGTCCTTGTCTTTACTGGCTAAAAATTTTCCTAGCGGTTGTACGCCAACCCCATATGGTCTCTTGTAAACTTGTTGTTGTATTGGAGCGTATTTGTCAGTCTTTTTTGATGTATCTGAATAGATCATTTTTCCAATTCTGATAATGTGAGCAATTATGAAAATATCACTATTTAGGTCGGAGTTGCCCAAATCCTGAAACCGAAAGTATTGAAATTTTCATTAATTTGGCTTTAGCAACTAAAGAAGTTCATCTCATAAACATTGATTAGTTGGAAAATTTTGCAATTATTTCTAATTGGGCTATAAGTGAGATATAAATTTCATTTATGTGTAAAGTTGAGGCATATTTATATTTCGAGATACTCTTTTTCTCGCAAAAACTAATCTTAGTCTTTATTTTAATCCATCACGTTAATAATTTAACTTTTCATTATCATTTTAAGCACAGATCGGAATAAATTTTTGCTTACGGTAAAAAATGTGCAATTGTTGTGTAATTTCTCCACGTAATTTGAGAATCCTTCTTTGGATATCCTGACTAGAAATCTTTCGGTAATATATTTCGACTTGGCCGCGTCGTAGAGGGAAAAATAAATCTCGGTATCTTCGCCGATGTGATGGCCAAAATCCCTCATGCAAAAGTACAGGTGATGGGTTAGTACCTTTTTTACCTCCTTTTTCTTTAGCGTTCCCCTAGTCTAAAACGAAATTAATTTAATATAGAAATATCACACGGTGTAGTAACTTTATACATACTGTTGTATTTTCTGCGCTGGAAACATGTACATGATATAATTCCACGACTGACATGGAGTCCGAGTTCACCATTTCAGCCCCTTGGCGCGGGACCAAGTCTAGACCCAGTTTTCTGAAAAAAAAAAAAAAAATATAAAAAGCTGATCCTTCTGCGTAAAAATGTCTAGTTTTAGAAACATTTTTAAAACCCATGGATATAGCAGTATGTAAATACAGAGTTCAAGTTATGTCATATAATATTAATTAAATTATATCCATCAAAAGTGTCCAATTCTAAATAAAACATATGAACAAGCATCCCGTCAGTAAAGTGAGTACAAATTTCCTGATTTCTATTTCAACGAGCATTTATATCTACGTTTGTCAATTCATACTAGATGAAAACTATTTAACATGAAATAATAATACTCTATAAATATTTCACATATGATATATTAACATGAAATAATAACTCTACATATATACTTGTCATATAACAACTGACCTTCAAAAAGCCTCAAACCTTACTTCTTAAACCTAAAATTGACAATGTAACATTGATAAATATGTGCCAATCTTAAACAATCTCAAATATTTTGATAAATGACCCAAGTAGGTATCAAAACCTAAAGTATTAATTTCAATTACTCCTTTTTAGGATATCAATTTCAACATTGATCTACACCTTACTTAAAACATGCCTTAAAAGTTTTCCTTAGCATTCCCCTTAACATCCGTAGTTATTTGTGAAAGCAAAACTTATGGCAGAGTGTCTCTCAACTTTTGTTGTTTCTCTGTTGATAACAATAACGCCATTTTTCTAAGCAATATTTCTGGTCATCTTTTGAATCCTATGTCATTTCTCTGTTCATCAGTAGCTGGGATAGAGAGAACAATTGCTAATAAAGGCGCAGCCACCATATTAAAGGTTACTGCTGTGTAACCCAATCACAATGAGGAATATATCCTGAATTCTATAGTTTAAATACTCTCTCCTGAATAAGTAGAATGCATAGGATGAAAACAGTGGCAAAAACGGAGCGTTTTTAACAAATAGCACATATATCATATCTACGTGTAGCTAAGTATTATGAATTCTATGATACTCTCCTTATCTACTAGAAAGATATGCATTACAGATAGTCAATAACTAGTTATAACTATTTATAACTAGTTGTGTTGATTGTTAAGCCTTCGGAAATAAGGAAAAGCTGCCTGGCTATTACAGTTGGAAAAATTCCAACCAAAGCAACCATTGCAATAATTAGCAAGCAAATCAGAAGATGGGTTTAAAAATGTTAATTTGTGATCCCTCATCTGCATAATCCAAGAATCAAAAAACCGAACTAAATGAGTTCTTTTGTCTCCACTGAATCAGAAAATGAGTCCCTGTCTTGTCTCCTAAGTTCAGGTAACAAAAAATGGATTTAGTTAAGCTTCGTTGCCTTCACAGTTGCAGTGGGATAAGAATATAGAATAGGAAAAGTTAAAACAAACTCCCTCAGCTAAAACGTGGAGGAATCAGTAGAAAGCTATACAGAAGGAGGGTTAGCCAAATTCTCTTGTCTGCAATTTAAAGAATTAGAAGTTCAAGCAAAGATCCTTTATGTCCACATTTATAAAATCAGAAAATAGAGATAGGAATAGGAAATTCTTGAGTTTTTAAGAATGAACTACATCAGATCCTGTTTAGTTGAAAGCTAAACATTAGTTCAAGGATATCTCAACCAACATAAGAGAGTTGAAACTGTATGACTAATTTAATAAACTAGAAAGATACATCAGTAAATATACTGCAATTTTTATTTAGTAGATAAACACTACTCTTGTTATTTTTAAAGGTACATATTATGTTTGCTCTGCAACATTGCTCAAAGTGTGTCATTCAATCAACTTGAAGTATCACTGAATCATTAACCTTCTTCCTGAGGAATTTTGATTTTTAAACAGATGCTCACACTGAATGAACTTCGAGAATTATTTCGTAATTCTTAGAACCTTAATCTCTATTGCTGGTTCTTCTGTACCTGACTCATACTTTTTCTAGGTAGACGTGCTTAACCAACACGGAACATGCAACGTGGGTAACAGTTATAATGAATATGCGGCATCTCAAATGTCACGAATGATGAAACTTTTAAAAGTTTTCCTCTAATTGCAACATCTTTCATTTTCGCATCATCTAGCATTCAATGAAGAGAAACAGAAATGCAACTATTGCGGCACATGTCAACAGTGTCTTCTACATTTATTTAAACAGTCGGACAAAATCTATTAAAAGTTCAGGGCCAGAAATGTCTACGTTTACTAGAGATAGTTTTATAGTATGGGGTGCATACAAAAAGTAAAGAATATACACTATGCAATAATTAATACGATGCGTTCTTTTTTGGTTCAGTTAGATGGAGATGTTCTTCGAGATGGTTTCTTCGAACATTAGTGGAAGTATTTAGGGGTAGAAGCCCCCTTGGTTTCAAAATTCTGAATTCAAATATAGGGGGATTTACGAGTTAGAATCCCCTTGTTATTAAAATTCCGAAATTAAATAAGGCCTACGTCAGAAAAAATGGTATTTGAATATATTTTCCTAAAAACCCACCCCCTTTTCAAATGTCTGTATACGCAAGTGAAAGGCAATAAAACATGACTCAAATATATTATGCTAAATGATATACACGATAATTTTTTAATTATTATGAAACAATAATTTTTTACGTGTAGGTAATATATCAATAGTCACGTGATTTTTGATCCTTAATGTAAATGTTAATATTTCTCTACTCAATATTCTTAGTTTCCACATTGAACAAGTTCTTATTTGTATTTTGGTATCATTCATTTATTTTCTCTTATTCTTATTTGACAATAGATAAACATTTAAATGAACATACTAAAAGGTACAAAATCTACAATATTTTTAAATTTAGAGATCCGAAGTGTTCTGTTTGGAAGTTTTGCATCATCGTATTTTTTTTTTCATTTACAATTACCCTTTTAATAAATTATCTGTCGAAAAATCATATTATTCTTTATTCGGACTATTATAGATTATATCCTCTTTTAGGTTATAGGCTTCAATGTTATGAACATTCTAAATTTCAAAGTGTTTCACCATTCTCTTGAAAAATACATAGAAAGATTCAATTGCTACTCTTTTTTCTACACCTGAACTTTTTCAAGGCGATTCGATGCGATTTTTGTTTTATGAAGAGTGTCCTAAAATTAACGGCAATATTTAAATTTGCCGCCATTTAAGCGACATGATAACACAGTTCTTTTTGCCGAAATCGGGTGATATTGATGTCAATATGTGGTTTCAAGAAGACGGTGCCACATGCCATACAAACCGTGAAACACTTCAATTAATCCATGAAATATTTTCGATGATCAATATTGGTCTCCTAGATCGTGCGATTTAACACCATTAGATTTTTTATCGAGTTATTTAAAATCACACGTCAACAAACTCACAACCACGCGTACATTAAAAGAAGAGATTCAACGTTGCATCAACGAAATTCAGCGACATTTATGCAGAATGGTCATGAAAAGTTCGACAAACGAGTGCGTATTTGTATGCAAAGTTGTGAAGGCCATTTGCCAAATATATTCCCTAAATATCGTTATCCACATAAGATAACGATATTTAGGGAAGATGCATAATAATTAGAAGATACATAATCTTATGATTCATTAAAAAAATTTCAATCAAATCCCCAAAAACTGTTTTCTTTTTAATTCAAATTTCGCGTTAGTTTTGGAACATCCTATACATCTGAAAGACTATAACCAATGTTCGATATATGCCTCTACAAGCTTCTTTCATGCTTCTTTATCTTTTGCTGTTCTTAATCATTGTTTTCCTTCTACAGCAGCTATGTAACCTTCTATGTTCTCCTTGTTTCGCAAGGTCTGCAGAATGTCAGCAATCTCTATTTAAATTTCAACTATCAACCATTATTTCTGCTTTGTTGGGCCTGGAAAAAACGCAGTGAAAAACTAAAGTGATCCCACTACGTCATTCACGGTATCAAGTCATTCCATTCAAAATTATTGATTAACTTAACAATACATGGTACCCGATTAAATTCAAAATTTTTATTGCTTCCATTTACGATTAGTTATTTCGTGGTTGGTGGAATACTTCTAGATTATACCCTGTATAGGAGGTGGATTGGCTACGGCGACGATGTGTTCTTGTGTTCTCGCTGATGGTAATATATGCAGTTGACATGCACCAGCAAGTCGCCCGCTTTTAACCTTGCTAAGGAGGTTATTGGCCGATGACTATGCGAATCGCTCACTGTAAGCCAAGTAGCCAGCCGGTTGGTAGGTACCGAAGCGGGTACCGGGTACCTCTTTTCTTACTAAAAGCGATATCCGCCTGTGAACTTTGTCTTGCCTGACGTTGAAAACGGAACCGTCTTCTTGCCCAACAGTGGCGCAGAAGAAATAAATCTTTCAATGCCCCACAGCATACCATACGCTTTTCAGACATACCATCAAATAATAATAAAATAGTACATTAAACATTATACGCCATTAATCAGTTTGACATATATGTGACAATTTACCGACATAAATCGGATTAGAATAAAAATGGAATCGAAAGAAATATTCTCCAAGATTGCATGAATAAAAACAATTCATGCAATATTTTCTTTACACATACTATCATTAAAATTGAATAGATTAGATAATTAAAATACTTCATGCTTGATAAGAAGTAAGACATATTCAAAAAGTGACTCCACAATACTCGAGATATAACCTTGTATCGGAAGTTTAATAGAACTATTTTGACGTCTATTTTGTCATTTTGACGTCAAAATAACGTTTGAACTATTTAAAATATTGTATTAAAACTTCTATGCTTCAAACGAGATTCCAAATCGGTGGTTAATTATTATTCACTACATGAAGGAAATGATGTGATATTGGAAACACTAAATTGCGTTCCCAAAATTTACAACTTCGGTGCAAATTTGAAAAAATTTCAAACGGCAAATTTGATTGGATCAAGATGTTGTCCTTCAAGGTTCAGAAAATGTTTTATCTTTGGTTACTCCGTATCTATGAAACGGTTATTTTTAATGTAATGCACTTAGAGATATACTTTCATTACGAAATATTGACGCAACTTCTGCGAAGAATGTAGGTGCGCAATATTCGATAAACACAGAGAGAACAAATGATGGAGATTCAAGGATACGGTCATTGGCTGACGAACTGAAAGGTCACTGTGATAAAAGCATCTCAAATTGTAAGGAATTATTGCAATTGATAAACAGCAAGACGGCATTTAAGAACGTATTCATTTATGCAAGCAGCTATTGTATCTATTGTTCCCTTTGCAAATTACTCATTCAAGTGATTTACGTAACAGAAAATGTTTGCGAGGAATAATTAAAAATATAACGATTGTGTTTTCAAAACAATTGACCGGAGAAATGAATCAAATAGTTTGGACACTAGACTATTTTTACGATATACTCCTTTGATCAAAGTTATCGTCAAAATTAAACTAGGACTAAATTGATAATTTAAATAAAACTAAGTAGTTTTTGGATTTTCACTATAATTCAGCTGATGAAACCACTGTGTTGGCGAAACAGTATTGTCATGTTTAACTGAATTAGAGTGAAAATCAAAAAACTACTCAGTTTTATTTAAATTATGTATTTAGATTTTCATCAATTATTGGCCTAATCAATCAATGATTAGAGGTAAATTATCAAATTAGATTAACTTAGCTGAAATAAAATTTTTTAATGTTTAGAAAAGTTTTCTGGATTTATATACTTTGATTTAATAATTCTGACGTTCGTTGCATCATTACCATATTCTTCAGTCAGCATAACAGTTTTTTCGTATCATTTTAATTTTATTATGTAGGTAATTGCTGACAAAAAGCCATTAATAATTAAAAATTAATATAAATTTAATATTTAAGAAGGTTAATAACAAAAATCAACATCGCCCATCGTTTTTCTGAAATCTTCAGTGAAACATTTCTTAGAAAAAAACCTTATATTTCAACAGCAAACATCCAAGACTCCCTCATCGAGCTGCTTTTGTAACAAAGACCACATCAATTCCTAATCCTAAAATTAAAAAGTGACCCCCTACCAGCACTCCCTCAATGTTAATAGAAAAGTTACACATGGCTTCTAATGTAAAACAAATAATACCTTGTCATATCAAGTGTATTTGTATCATTGTATCAAGTACCTAAAAAAGCTAAATTAAGAATCTTTTTATACTTTTTTTTGGTACTCAGAACAACCATTGTCATGTTCATTATTGAAAAAATATTGACTTCAAAACTTTTTCAATTTCGCCATCATTGTAACTGCTGAATTTTTTATTATTGCTCAAAATATTTGTTTTCAAATCTGGAAGTTTATTATAACAAACTCCTTGAAAAAATCTATCTAATTCTAGTTTTGCGCTAGCGTCAGTTGGCTTTAGTCCAACGCTAGACCCAAAAGCTAGCGTTCTCTAAAATTTGCTGATGCAGACAGCGATCAAAACAAAAAATCTGTTATGACATGAAATATAATTTTTATTCTAATAGCATCTTACGGACCCCTTTAGCATACCATGCGGACTTCTGGGGGTCCGCGGACCTCCTGTTGGGAAACACTGCTATAAATAGAAATAAGTAAGTGTTTCTTGTACGACAAGAATAAACAGCTTTTAGTAATCAAAAATTTAGTCAACAAGTTGCATAACAAAACAATATATACAATATATGGTGTCAAAATAACCAGTATGAGACTATGCTAAGTAACTTGAGATATCTCATCAATTATCTCCAAGACTTTCCTCTTGAATAACCTCTTTTGGAAGGCGTTGAAATCTGCAATATCGGGCAGTATGCTTTTAAAAAATTCCAAATCTGGATTAGCTTCTTTTGCAAGTCTTTCAGCGAAATACATCTTTACAGCTTCTCCAAACGAATCTTCTTTCCGAGAAGTTTCCTTGGGTACTTTTGTATTATGGGCTACTGGTTCATTTTCCTCTGGAGTATGTCCGCGTTTCCTATTTGGAGGTTCTTTATCTTGGAATAATTGTTTCGTATCCACCTCCGTATCCATGACAATACTGGGCTTAACATCAAAATCAGAAGAATCCCCATCGTATGTGCTACCTTCATTCAAATAGTCAAAATCAGAACTATTGGATAATGGGTCTTTTTTACAATTAACGACGCGTGTTTTGATGAACGGTAACAAAAAATGCAGATCATCATATAGGTAATATTTTTTAGCAGCTCTACTTCCAGATAAAGTCATTGGTTTGCTCAGATATCTCGTCAAACCACCACGCAAATTCCTCCACCTCGCCTTGCACTCTTCAACTGAAAAGAAAATTATTTAAACAACTCGTAAAGTATTAACCATTAACCATTAACTAACAGTTCAGTTACACTTTCTAATACTAAATTTCTAAGAGTAATTTTAAGTTACGGTCCCGTGACATTGGAGACCTTGAGAATTTCTGTTTGGTACTTGCTGATCTCGTCAATATTGAGTGGAAGACGAAAAATTAATAATTCATTATATTACGCCCAAAGAGAAGTTATTAATGCATTATTCAATTTATTTTATGATAAAAACGATGCATATTATGAAAAATAGCATGACCGCAGATTCCAAAAATTTCATACAAGTACAAAAATTGAAACTAAATAACAAATTCAACAACAGTTTTAGACGAAATTTTAAAAAAATTCTGATATCTTATAAAACTTCAAATTTATTTTTTCTTCTGATAATATTTTCTCGTTTGAAAGACATCTTTTGTGTAATGAATAATCAATAATTCGACATTGATTGCAGATAAAGATGTTATTATTTAACTTCTCTACGCATTTGGAAATATTTTCATACACATTGGCTTGAAGTGATGAACCAATAAGTAATAACATTAACTCATTATTATTTGATATTTTATATGACTTGGTAGATACAAACGCATATGAACGTTCTGTGTTGATCCAATTAAACTGCATATTCGTCAATTTGTTGATATTCTACCCAATAAGTAAACTAAATTTTATTTTAGTCGAGTAGAATAAACAAACTACTTTTGTTACGTTGCAAAAAATTTCTTTCCAAGTCCAAAATAATACTCATAAACGACTAACGAATCTTATTATGAACATTTCATCATCATTTCAAATATTCTTCACTTAATATAGAAAAAAGATCAACTTTTCTGTTGATTTGTCGGAGATTTAGTTTTATCCCAGTTAAAAATCGAATATGGCATTTTTGAAGTACTTTTCATAAAGTAGAGACTATTCCTTGCGTTTTTTCGTCATTTTTTTCTGATCCAAAACGGCTGTTTTCAGTTTATTTAAAAAATATTTTGCTTCAATCAATCATGACGCTCAATACTGATCAAATCTACAACCACCAGAACAAGAGAGGTAAATTGCCATTCAATTTATGTCTCTTCACGTTTCACAGTTAGAAATACAGATTTTAAGCCACCTAATTTCATGATCTTAATCTTTAAAAGTTGTATGCTAAATAGATTAATGCTTCCAAATTATATATGAGCTTCATAGCAGATAATATTTGATACAAAAGATACAAAATAGAACGTTTGAACACTTCGACAACGTTGCTATATCTCATATAGGCGATTTGCAGTTTATGCACAAACTCTTCAGATTGTGAGATTCAATATTCGCTTTGACGTCAACGAAACTTTCCTTGTTTGTAGAATATCTACGTTTTATAACGTGTTTAGATATTCTGCGATATAGCATAAGTTTAAGAAAAGTGTTAACGTATGTTTCTCATATGATTACATATATGTGTGCGTGCGTTTGTATAGCTCTCCATGAAATTCTAGATATCGTGACGATTAATCTAACAACGCAGCAAATTTCATTTCAAAAATGAATTTTAAAACCTATTCCGCAATCGAATTCTATATAAATTACAATCGTGTGAGATAAGTTCGAACATTTATCCCAAAGTAACGTTTAGTTTTGTCACGATCTGAGATTTACTTAAGACTTGACGTCAAATTAAGTGGCCTAAAATCTCTCCAATAACAATGAATCAACCAAAATCGATATGTGATCATTCACAAAAACATTGGATATAACCTAACATTATATTATTTTCGTTATTGAAAGTATTGAATCGAACTTACCTGTACTCCCAACAATATCTGCTATTTCTTGCCACTTTATTTCTTGAAAATCTTTATCTGCATAAGCCGAATTTGTGAAATCATACAAACATGGTCTCTTTTCAATTTCTCCAACAAATAACTTGTTCGTATCTTCTGCCATTTAGATTAATTTATTTGGCAGTCGATTCTAATTTTTATTCGGTTTAGTTGGCGTAATTAGATCCAACTTCATAAGCATAATATAAAATCAAAGGTGGCTGATCGTCAGTCGTTGACTGCATGGCATGCGTCATGCATTCTCAGTGTAGCGTAGGTCTATCGATCACGAAATGGCATCAAGGATGTTGCGGGAACGGTGCGACGCTGCCGAGTCTACTTGTATTTCTTGAATTTCACGTAAATGTTGACATGTAAAATTCACCTTCAATTAGAAAGGCAGTTAACACTGTTGAACAGCAATTTTGTTATCTTAGATCTGTGACTTGTTTTTGACTGAGTTTTGGTATCTGAATTCAAAAATGTTTTCAATTTTTCTCTATCGCATCAAAGTTTTCAAACTACAGGATACCCTCTCTTTATCCTAAAAGTCATATAAAATGAGCATACAGAGAAAAATAAAGTGGGTACTAACCAAACATATTTATATATTTTATGCATACAAAGGTTATTATAATATTAAAAGTTAAATTGTGTTTATACAAAAAATGAAAAAGATATTAGGGCAAAAATCTTCGATTATAAATTTTCCTAGAATGTTCAATCTGGGGACATTCTCGCTTGATGCTCCAACAGTAGTCAGCCATCATACTGACATTCCATCCACTTGGATAACTTGCCTCCTTGACCTTCAAATCTAGGTGGAATCGCTCACCCTGTTCATCACTAACACCGCCAAGATTTTCTGGAAAGTTAGCTATGCAAGATAGCTATGTAAGAAATGCAGTTTGATACTCATGTTACAGCCAAGCTTTTTAAAGCTTTCTAATAGTTGTTGAACAATTGCGACGTAATTCTGGGCTCGTGTGTTTCCAAGAAAGTTCTTGACAATGCTTTTGAATGCCAACCAAGCATTCTTTTCAAGTTCGGTCATTGTTTCAATGAAACGTTCATCTTTAATAAGTTGACGAATCTGTGGCCCATCAAAGATACCAGCCTTTATCTCCTCATAAGACAACATTCTCAAACACTCCACACATTGCTTTGTGTTGCCAGACTTTGTGAGGGGCACATGATTTATCTTGGTCGCCAATTTTCACTTTAAAATAAGCAAAATAGGCTTGCCTGCCAAAAGTACTGATGTTTGTCCGTTGACTGGGATTTGAAAACTGCCAAATAACAAAACGGGTTGTTTAAGCACTTACGACGCGAACTACCAGCGGCAGACATAAACAAAATTTTAATTGATATATAAATAAGCACGAAATACTGCTAATCTTGTGTAAATACAAAATCTTGCACTACGGGTCGGAAACCAGCTTCACTATTTAAGATCGACAAGTACATGTGTTTAATACAGTGTCTCATACGTAAATGACCAAATTAGTCTAGACAATACGAATCTAAACCTATTGCGCCGCGTCATTGCCCCCTCCAGTCGTTACTGGAAAAAGTTCCGCCGACAGGAGTGCAGTAGGGCTTTCTGTAATTCGCGTTCAGTTCCGCGAAGCGTAATAATATGCGCAACAACTGTAGAAAAAAAACTTGACGTGATAGAAAAAAACTGATTAAAGTTTTGGAATAAGCATGTCAATTTATCTCTAAAACAGCCTAAAAATCGAAGTCGACAGAAATTATGGTAATTGTTCCTCAATGTAAGTTTTATCTGCCAGTCTCCAGATTTTTGCGTCTTTTCTCTCCAAGTTAGAGTAAACCCTCTGCACTTAACCGACAGATAAAACCGTAAGTTCCATGTTTATACGTTTCGGTCAGGTACCCAAAGTATAACCGAATACGAAAGACCGAAGTTAGTTTCTCTAAAATTTAAAATCGATAGTTTTATTGATTGTCATTATCTTCAACTGCTGATCCACAAGTTTTACTTTTTACCTAAATATGTAACGTGTTCAACCCATAAGCTGCTATAGGAAAAAAAACCCAAGAACCCTAAAAAAGAAAACTTATCGTCTTAAAAATAAATATTTATTAATAGATCTCTTCAAGTTGAACCTATAAATAATTAACATCCAAGAGTAGGCATATCAACATTTTATATTTTCATTTCATCGATGAATGAATGACAAATGGCAGATCCTAAGACTAACCAAATCTTCCAATATTCAGGATATATCTTGAGTTTAACAATTATATATTGACATATATAATATATATTCAGTTATTAAGATAATGTATTATATAGAAAAGTTATTCGTAAAAATCTGTTTTCAAAAATTGAAGACGGTAAAAAGCAGTCTCACAATTATACCACTTGTCCTCAGAAGAACACTTTCTTGGACTTGTCAAAGACCAAGTAAATTTACGAGCCTTCACTTAGTAAAATAGAAAAACTGCTAACAAAATAAATAACAGCTAACAGTTGTCAAGAATGTCAAATATATAAATCAGTCTTACTTAATTTCAAAAACGTATTATCAAGATCGTCTGCTACTCTTATTCTCCGTAAATATTTCGGAAAATTCCTACTGGCCAGTAGGTGTAAATTTGAACTCAAAACAAATCAATCTCTACTTAACGTAGATATTTTAGCGAAAATCCGAAGTAGTTTAACTTTCAATTAAGAACGATTTCAATAGAACATAAAAAATTGGATCAAATTGACGTCAATTGCAACTTTAACTGCATTGACAACTGCGAACTTAAACCCCTTCAACCACAATTTTAAAGTGAATTACTAAAATCTGTCCAAATAAGATGAGAGTTTTGGTCTCTTTAAATGTATAACTAAGAGGAAATTACACAAGATATAATTTTGGAATCCGAAACAAATAAATCAAATAAGTACAAATGACTATATCTAAATTAATAGCGTTAATCTGGTGGGAATAAAATTCGAGATAAGAATGATGGCGCTGTCTTAACCGCGATCTAAGGAGGCTACTCTTCAACCTGAAATCTTGACAAATGAACAGTCGCAAATGAGGTTATTATACTCTAAGGCGATTTCCAAATTGAGTTCTAAAAGATGTAATTAAAACCGTACGGCTACCGACCGCTTGGCACAGACTGCGTGACATGGTAGCCGAAGAATTCCTTTTCAGGACCGGCTAACGCGGAGAAACCGGCCGCAGAAAGAAGAAGAGACGGTGGAGGAGTCACGAGCGAGGACCAGACGTGCGGCGTTGTTGCCAGCGAGAACGGGAATGCCGACGATTTATTATCCTGTCGGTTGTTCGTCGTTGACGGCCCAAGTACAAAATGAGCTGGGAACACGTAGAATTTCAATCAGTCTAAAATAAAAAATAAACGAACAAGATATACGCCGTTGTGAGAGTAAAATATTATTCTCAAGAAAAAAGCATCGTATCAATAAATAATTTTCCCATTAATCATTTATTTTCCACGTTAGTCTTTCGAAAATATGAAACAACCACGGCAAATATCAATAGACTTTAATGTATCATCATTTAACAACTGTCAACAGTAACATTATTCGTTTATTTCAAAAGAACATATAATTAAAAATAAAGATTGAAATATTTGTTATTTCTTCAAACAAAATGACAAAACTGATTGATGCTACATTATGCTATTTCAAAAAAATACCAAAAATGTTTGTAGATTTTTTTTCGATTCAGTATGTGATCAAATTTTTGTTGTCTAAGACGTGGATCAAAATAAAACTTACTTTACACAGACATGAGATTTAAATTTGTTATTTGTCTATTAAAATAAATTAAATTTGAAGTTAATTTGAAATGCTTCAATGTCTGTCATTCAAGTAGAACGTCAACAGTGACAGTTGTCAATTTGTTTAAGGTTTATAATAAAAAAAACAGAAGGTGGATTAAAATAAACTTACTTTACACAAACGTGAGATTTAAATTTGTTATTTGTCACTAGAGAAATGAAACTTTAAACGCTACAAAGTCTGTCATTCAAATAGACGTCAACAGTGACAGTTTTCAATTTGTTAAAGGTTTATAACGAAAAAAAAACAGAAAAACAAATAACTGATGTTTCTTCGAGCAGGACTATGAAGAAATTCTAAAAAATATAACAAAATTTACAGTTTTCGAGATGTTTATAATTGCAAATAAATGAAGTTTAATAGAAAGACGTCTGCAATTTTTTCTTTAATTTGGAGTCTAATGCTGGCCTCTTTATTTTTAAACTAGTAGATGACAAAAAGCAAACTTGTTTATTTTGTTTACAATCTAATAGTTGCATTATCTATTGGTTGCATTAGAATGAATTAGCACAAAATCGGCTATTAACCATTTTCCAGATTGACGCTTCAATTATTTAACATAACTGACTAAATTACATTAAATTTATTCTTCCTGATATCCTGATGAGAGGGATTTGTCAAACATCAACAAAAAAATAATAAATACTTGTAGTTTTACCCATTTTTTATTTTCTATTATTCATTCATTTTTTTACCTTTTTTTCTAGTTGAAAGTAATACAGAGACGTGTATTTTTACCGATATTCCTGTGTAAACTGAAAGAAATAATTATTTCTATCATTATACAATTGGTATCCTCTTCAACCTTAAAAAACTTGAGGTTTGGGGAATTTTCCTTTCGAATTCTTCAATTTACGAGGTATTAAATTTGCCAACTCCATTTGAGTGTTAAGATTGTACATTGAAGTATGTCAAAAATTAAAATTATAATAAAATAAAACAAATTAAACTTTATGAAAGTATTTTTTAAGCATTTAACATATATTGTTCCATCAATAACTTAGTCTTTCTCAATTATAGTATATTCTGAAGAAAATAATAAATTTGTTAACACGTTTTGAAAATTGCATTGCCACGTTCAAAATTTGCTACCATACAAACGGCAACGCCGCGTCCAATGCGCCTTCTCATCGCGCCGAGTGTACTGTGTAGCAACGTTAACCGGTTACCTGAACTACAGGTATAGACCCAATGAAAATTCCAATTTTAACACACTTACGGTCGACTTTGGAGATACTGGACCTGTGTACACACATTTACAATAAATTTTAAAACAATTACGGACAATTTTATATTCAAATTTGGACGAGACGAAGCTTGCTTTCAAATTATTGTAACGTAATCGGCCAATAATCGTTCGGTTTTGATGGTTCGGGCATGTTCGGCCGCCGAGAGAAAACAGTGAATCGTGGGAACAGCATTTTGTACGTCTGGTTCCTTTGTCTCATTAATAAAGCAAATAATAGTTGTACGAAAACGCCTCAGGTGTTCGACTTGATACAAATTACCGAATTAATCGGTCAGTTTGAACGTACGATGTTCTTGAGAAGACTTGATGAGTTATTTTTGTTCAACTTGGTCGTGATCGTGAGATTTAGACGGACGAACTACTTATTACGACATTTGAACTATTGGACGCAAATTTCGAAATACATAAAATCGATGGTTGACAGATAAATTACATGTGAAATATATGACGGATTATTGGATTATCAAAATGCATTTCAATTAGAATTTAGTGAATGGAACGGCAACTTTTTTCAGAAAGGAAGACTTTTTTCGGAGAAATTTGAAATTATAATTTGGAAAATGCATACACTATGCTTCAAGAATATTTCTAAAAAAAACAATTTATTACCAGAAAATTCGGCTATTTACTATTTTTTTTAGACGAAACCAAGTATACGCAAACTAAAGACAAACAGTTGATGAATTGATAGCTCAATTGTCAATCTTGTAGTCATTCATTCAGGATAACTGATTAATAACTGTTTACGTAAAAATTTGAGTAACTAAAATTGAATAATTAAATTTTTTGCAATATCTAGAATTAAGAACATTGTACCTACAAACTGTGTTATGAATCTGTATTAGTCTTGTATATAGTTCTCTGAACTATAATTCTGCTACTACAGAAATAAATGTGGTTTTATTAGGTACACAGTTCGTTTAATAATCGATATTCATCGACGAACATCTTGTAAACCTATCTCCATTGAAAATTACCTTCTCGCCTACGTTGTTCATAATTTTTTTTATATTTATTATTATGTTAAAGGAAATAAGTTTATTCAATTTAATAGTGATCAGGTGTATTCAACAAACTATACTGGATTACTATAGTGCTACAGAGTACTTTGATGATTCGAATGTAGAGAGTAATATATGAATGAATTTTTGTATCATGTTTTTTCATTTTTTTACTGCGACTATCCTTCTCGTAAGATGAAATTGCCATGAAGGATTAATATTTTCAAGGTCATTTTTCTTTTTTGAATTTCTTACTACACTATTCTGAATTCTACGTAAAATTGAACCAATTTTTTGTTCGAAGACTTAATGGAATATCAGACCCAAAACTGAATTCAGTTCTTTTCTGAGCATTCTTCTTAGTTATAATTACTATATTAATTGAATTAATATAATAGTACAATCTAAGGAATGTTTCCCAATAAATATTATCATTATAATAAATACTAACTATACATTTTTTGGTATTTTTATTTGTTTAAATTTTTTTAAATGTTTAAATTTTTTATTGTTTTAATTTTAAATGTAACTTATGTTGGAAAGAAACATTGCCTAACCAAGTACAAACAAAACACTATCTTCCAAACTTCAGATAATATTTTCGCGGAATTTTGCCTCTCGAAAACGAAAGACGAAATCTGCACGTATATCTATAATTCTCACGTAGAGGTACCTGTCAGTACACTGTAAAATTCTGTAAATTTTATGAGCCAGTTCCGGTAATACCCTTAAAAATCCACCAACCATCGTTCGCTTTCAATGCCACTAAACTGGTTGTGAAATGTTTTTTCGGCTGCCCTCTCACTTTACCCTCCTACATGCTGGAATTGTCAAGACTGGAGGCAGATTGGGAAGGTATAAGAACGTTTTGGCCATCTCGCCGGAATTACCTGGTCTTAGCGTAACCCGGAAGGTGGGTGACAGTCTCTACCTGTGTTCTATTTGATTCAAGGTGATTTAATGAAATATCTAATGATACCCTTGGCAGTAACCCATTTTATGTTTGCTACTAGCCACAGCGGACCTGTTAGCGAAGGATGGCTAGCAACGTGGACCATAAAAATTCTACTTATTATCAAATTTAGGACGTAATTACGTAGTATACAGGTTATTGATTGAAGATACCACAAGTATTCTTAGATTATTCCTTTAACTATACCGATACTAATTCATCCTATGATACTTCGAAATAGAGACCGAATAAAATCAACAATTTATGTTTAAAATACATTATCTTATTTGGAGTTAGCGTATAATCATAACTATCGAATATTTCAAACTCATCAAGGCTTTTTTTATTGAGTCATACCAGCAGTTAGTTCACTGTGCAATTAGAAATAATGCATCGTGTTTTAGTTCGATAATGGAGCACAATGTTTAGATGAGATAATTCAAATAAAACAAATTTTCGAAATACGTAGAACAAAAAAATATTTCCAAAATAATCCAGAGAAAATTCCTCTTATTTTGCCCCCTATTTAATTAATACCCTGCCCGTGTATGTGATAAAATTTTCGAGAATCTTTTTTTTGTGAAACGTATAAAACATTTCATAATTTTTAAAAGGCAATGTTCTGATTTATAAACTTCCGAATGTTTTTTATAAAGCACTATAAAAATAAAATTGAAATTTTATTTTTATTTGTATGCAGTTAAAATAAAGTTGCAATTGCAGGTAACGTTATTTATTTTAGTGCCACAATAATATTCAAATTAATAATTGCATCATTAATATTAAAGTATACGGAATATATATTAAAATATAAAAGTTTATTTAATGAAAGATTTATGATAATAAACTCAATCAATTAAAATTATTTTCATTAAATGTCTTTCCGCTAAATATTAATTGGAACATATTGAAATTGTAATTAAAATCTAGAAAAAGGATTAGTTGAATTCGAGTTTGATTTTTGTGCCTATTAATTTCTAAATGAATAGTAGAATAGGTAAAATATTGGTTTTCTTATATCAGACGAGTCTTGAGCGAGAAATATTTGTGCGAGTATCAATTAACTTTGATGAAAGGCACAAAAATACAACTGGAAAATGGGCAGGAAAGCTACGGTTTTCTAAAATAACATATTTTCATAATATTAAGAGAGACATACATTTTTGAGCAGATATTTGAGACACCCTGAGAGTTTGTTGAATACATGTTCTGTGTTATCCAAAGTTGTGGATTGTCGAGCCGTGACTTTTGAAACTGACAATTGGAAAGGAAAAAAATTCTTGTAGCACTTTGAAATTTTGATGAGTTCAACTTGAATAGATAACAAAATAGAAAATATAGATGCCAGATCATTTTAATAGGTTTACTATTGAGCCAGACGTTCTGAAAGTCATTTTTTCAATAATTGAAAAAATATATTCGAGACACTTCAAGATTCATACATAGTATTCTTTGTCTTTTGAAAATTTATTATTAAAAAAAAGCCAGATCATTTGGGTGGATTCTTCTACCTGACAGACAACCTACAAGATTTTTAAATAAGAGCGAGTGGCCAAGAGTTTATTTATCCTTCTCAAATTGCAATTTCAAAATTATGTGTAGCCAGACGTTCAGATAACACAGAAAATACATTAAACAAATTCTCAAGTGCCTCAAATAACGGGTGTTTTTTTAAAGGTATAGAACTTTAAGTTGGCATTACTGTTGAAGATGACGACCGATTTAACAACAGCTGAGAAGTGATTTATTCTCAGTTTGGTTTGGCAATTTATCATGAATATACTCACGCCTGAACAACGCTTGCAAATAGTGCAATTTCATTTCGAAAATAATGGTTCTGTGCGGAATACGTATCGCGCGAATTTTGTTTAGCGACGAAGCGCACTTGCACACTGGTTGCATGGCTTTGTCAACAAACAGAACTGCCGCATTTGGAGTGAAGATAATCCTCAAGTGTATGTCAAAACAACGTTACATCCAGAAAAACTGACTGTTTGGTGCAGTTTATGGGATGGTGGAATCATTGGTTCGTACTTCTTCGAAAACGATGATGGCCAGAACGTTACAGTCAATGGTGATCGGTACAGAGCCATGATTATTAACTTTTTCATTCCTGAATTGAACAACTATGATGTCCAGGAGCTGTGGTTTCAACAAGACGGCGCAACATGTCACACAGCTCGTGCCACAATCGATTTATTGAAATACACGTTTGGTCACCGACTAATTTCACGTTTTGGACCTGTGAATTGGCCTCCAAGATATTGTGATTTAACACTGCTAGTCTAGTTTCTGTGGGGCTATGTAAAGTCATTGGTCTTTGCGGATAAGCCACAAACGCTTGACCATTTGGAAGACAATATTCGCCGTGTTATTGCCGATATACGGCCACAAATGTTGGAAAAAGTCATCGAAGATTGGACTACATCCGAGCCAGCCGTGGCGGTCATATGCCAGAAATCATATTTAGAATGTAATGCCACAAGATTATCTTTCGAATAAAAAAAATTCTTGTTAATGGAATGATCTATCGCTGTTTTATTGCAATTTAAACTTCTATACCTCTAAAAAAACACCCTTTTCCAGCCCAAAAATAACACTCAGCTCTTAGACTTTAACGTCTTATGAAATAAAGGTAATGTACAATATATGCAAAAAGATCTCAAAACAAAGTTAGTTATTCATTAAATAATATTAAAACATAACAAATTAATATGATACACCAGTGTCATACACATCTGATGAAACCATTATATAGGAGAAATAATTATCTAAGTTACGAGTAGTGTTATTTACAATAAAATACGGAAACATAATATTCAAATAAATAGAAATAAGAACGAAGATAGAGTGTCCAACATACAATACATTATTTGAAATCTATTTTGGGAGTTGAGAGTGCATTCGACTACATGTGACCCCTGTAGCGTGGACATCTACGTCAGTAAACTATATTAATTGAAGAATTGAAGAGATGGCCTATTAAGTATCACATTCTTGACATCCTACGATGTTTATAATCAACGAATTGGAGCATCTGGTAATAAATCCACAGTTTTCAATAACTATTAGATATTATACATACATCTATAATAATAATGACCTCGTTCGAATATTCCAAGGGTCCAACACTATTTTGATTTGATTAACGATATTATAAGACCTAAATGATAGAAACACAAGGAAAAACACAATCAAACATGAAGTTATCACACCTCAACTTCAAAAATGTAAAAATTGAAAGGAAGAATATTTTATTAAATGTTTAAACTTTTGTTTAAACTACTATTTTACTTCTTTTTAAAACAAAAAAGAATAAAAAACGATTGAAAAATGAATCGTTCTCAACCTCAGGCGAATTGCTTTAGAAACCCTTACATTTTTGGGGTTGACTTTCAACTTTCGATGTGTTAGTCAATCGATTTCATCGAAAATGCGTATTCAAGCCAGAATTCAAATTAATATTCAATACTTCCAAACTTCAATTGAAAAGAATGGTAAATTCAATAAGCGATTAACCAAATTCGAATTAATGGAATGGGCCGATAATTGATGAAAATCTAAATGCATAGTTTAAATAAAACTAATTAGTTTTCTGATTTTCACTATAATTTAGTTAAACCTAACAATATTGTTTCGCCAACACGGTGGCTTCATCACACACAGTTTATCATCTACATGTAATGAAGCCACTGTGTTGTCGAAACAATATTGTTATTAAATTATAGTGAAAATCAAAAAACTACCTTAGTTTTTCTAAACAACTTAAAATATGTTATTTGATTTAACAAGAAGTAATAAGTTGTTCATAATGTTTCGCCAACACGGTGGCTTCATCAGACACAGTTTATCATCTACATATAATGAAGCCACTGTGTTGTCGAAACAATATTGTTATTAAATTATAGTGAAAATCAAAAAACTACCTTAGTTTTTCTAAACAACTTAAAATATGTTATTTGATTTAACAAGGAGTAATAAGTTGTTCAATATTCTGTTAATTTTTTTGAATAGTTCTATAGTTTAGTTGACAATTCTGAAAAATTCAGGTAGGGAAAGTGTAGATTTCTTTCTTGAAAAACAAACCAAGATCATTCAAGATTTTAATTATTAAAAGGATTGGGAAATTAATTAAGATAGTATAATGATTTCCAGGGCTTGGTTATAAAAATCTTATTCTATAACCCAAGGTAAAGGTGAGAGCACATACTAACTTAGCCCTTGATTTTAGGTCCAGAGTTTTAGTTTTAATTATGTTAAAATAACGTAATATTTTGGCCAACGAGGTACACCTCAACTTCCTTTTATCACTTATAAGCCATTTGACATACCTAAATTTAAATTCACTACTTAGATGATTATGTTCAGTTAATTATACACATACAGATTAAGAATATATAAGGAAATTTCTGGGAAAACGCGACAATAATTACACATAGTGATGTCATTAATAGCCGCTTTACAATTGTTGAATAAATATTGTCACATCACGATCTAACGATAACTGAAAATTGATATTAGTTCATTTCACATCATAACAATGAGTAATTTATTTAGCAATTTGGGATACTCCTAGTCATTTTAATTATTGCTAGACATTAAACAAATGTTCTTAATAACTGAGATTAAAATCTCGCTTACTTCTTGGTTAAACATGATTAAATAAAAATTTGAATCAAACTCTTGGGTTAATATTTCACAAATATATTGAATAATAAAATAATATTACAACGTGGAGTCGACATGTTTCAAACGGTCAGCTCATTATCAAGACATCAAGAGTCTTGATAATGAGCTGACAGCTCGAAACATGTCGACTCAACGTTGTAATATTTTATTTTTCAATATACTTTAATCCAAGAGCTTTATTAAAATTTTCTAATGTTCTTAATTTTTTTTTAATATGAATTTGAAAAGGGAATATTTTGTACAGAAAAAGGAAAATTCTCTTGAAAATTCTCACCGGTATATATAATTAAAAATATTCATTATTTTTCTAAAAACAAAATAAGACAAACAAGAAACAGAAGAATAGGCATGATGACAGTTTTTGAAAAATGGACGTATAATGTCCACAAATATATAATATTTACAATAAATAAAATATTTCTGCAGAAATTAAGAGTATAGCAGGAAAAAAATGCAATTTTAAAATACAAATTTTCTTTACCTAAAACGCTTGTCAGTGTCATGGCATCGCTTGTGACGTAACGTTTGAGTAAAATAAACACTAGGTGCTGAGCTCGTGCAATAATTTAATTATTTTGTGGGTGTAAGTGGTGTGGGGTCCCCAGTGTGAGTACACATCCATAAAAACTACTAATAAGTTGTTAGTGTTCGTTCCTCAAAATAAAACAACACGAAACAAGTGGCTTAAACTTGCAAGGCGAGATTCAAATGCAATATTGTCTAGTGCTCACATTTATTTTTGTGAAGATCACTTTGATGTAAGTTTTTATATTGTTGATTGTAGTACAGTATATAATATTTGGTAATAATATTTTGTACGAGGTCTAAATGTAAAAATATACACAATCTATTTCGAGATCTAACCTCGAAATTTCATCTCATTGCTTATATATTACGTATTTTATTCAAATTTCAGTTACCAAATGTCATGGATAATTATATGGAATATAATAGCGTCATCGCCATAGGATGGCCTGGAGGACCTTAAAGAAAAATTAATTTATAAATGAAGAGTAGAAGCATTAAAAAATAGATTATTGCATTAACATAACCCTAATAATAACTTTATACATTACATTACATACTAAATACATTGTCAAAAATATAATTTAGAGAATTATTTTGTAACTTGAATTATAATGTTTTTGATTATTAGTAATATACTTACATGAAGTTTTAACATTTCTAAATTCTGCTCAACAAAAGTCTTTATTTGATGCCAGAAACTCCCCCAACATTATTATGTCGATTCTAGGCAAATTAGCGCTGTTTGCCTTAGTAAATCCTTGATTGATGACTCGTGTTATTTTATATTCGATTTTAATAACATTCCCACTCTAATAGTGGAATTTAATAACACAATTAATAAATAAAAACACATTCGTAGTGGAAGTTAACAACAATACGAGATGTGACGTTGGTGTGTGTTTACTCAAATGTGACGTCTTGCGCTGTGATTGGTGTTCAAGATATCATGGCAGATTGCCTTATTTTGTAGTTTTATTTTATAATAATAAATATTGATCACACTCTTAAAAAACAATGCATGTTTTATATCCTACGCTTCAAGTTTTATTCAATTAATATAGTATTTTTGTGATTTTTAATTACCGCCATCATGCCTATTCTTAGTTATCAAAAGAATTATGTTCATTCCACATTACACATCAGATAAATCAAAATTTTCAATAGAAAATGATCGGTAGATACCATAGAGTTATTAAAAGAAATAGGAAAATAAGAAGGCATACAATCCAATAACAAATTGTCGGTTGACCAAGTCAAATTATACCTCGCATAGTAATCTTCAGCCGCGGAATAACCGAATAGATTATTATTCACTCTTAAATAATGCAATGAATGCTTCTTCTACATCAATCTCCAAGAAGCGGGCCTATAGCAAATAAGCCAACTTAATCAATCATTCATGACGTCTCACCTTTCCCTTCGATTTACTGTTAAGTCCTGACTCATTCCCACATCGTATAAGTTTAAAATTTGATTCACTATCAAACTTCGACGAAATAGTCGTAATAAATTTAACGTTCACGCAAAACCGTCAACCATTCTTCGAATGCTGCTATCTAGTTTGTGGCAAAATTGAATGGTACCATAAAAATAACAGGTTGACATCTCGACTATCCATACAAGGTATTGAACGCTACTTGAAATGTTTTATAGATCAACTATACTTGAAGAAATCATCGATATCTTTTATACCATGGGATTAACTCGAGCCCAGTACAATTAAATAAATGAGGTTTGATGGAAAGTTTAGTTATCTTACACACCCATGACAATAAATTGAATAAAATTCAATATAATAATAAGCATATACAGTATATATACAGGTACAATAAAAAGTAATAAAATAAATTAAACTCTTGGCTTAATGTTTCACGATTTATTTAACAATATGAATTGTCAACATGTTTCGAGCGTTAGCTCATTTTCAAGACTCTCAGTCATTTCTTGAGTCAGTCAATTTTTTTTCGTTATGTTGGTACACATACGTTTCTTATAAGTTGAAACTATCAGCCATATTGAATTATTAGTTTGTTTTTGTCAACAGAAAAACGTTTAGTCACGTTTTGATGTTCGATTTCTTACTTTTGAAAAGAAATGGATCAAAGAATCTGTATTAAAATTTGTGTTAAAGATAGAATAAAGTGCGCCAACGCTTAAAATGTTGACAGAGGCATTCGGCGAGTATACTTTGTCTGAAAAAAGTGTTTACAAGTGGTATAAGCACTTTACAAAATGCCGAGAAGATGTTGATGACGATGAGCGTCCTGGAGTTGCAATAGCGACCAGTGAAGAAAATGGTTTTGGAAAATCGTCGAATCACTATTAGGGAAGTTGCAGAGGATGTTGGCATATCAATCGGCTAATGACATGCAATTTTCTCGGCTATTTTGGGCATGAAACGTGTGACAGCCAAGTTTGTTCCGAAATTGCTAAATTCTGAGCAAAAGCAACGTCTCATTAGTATCGCTCAGGAGTTGTCGACTGACGTCAACGACGATCCAGATTTGCTCGAAAAAGTCATAACTTGTGACGAAACGTGGGTTATGTATGGTTATGACGTCGAAACCAAATCCCAGTCATCCCAAAGGAAGCGACCAGAAGAACCAAGACGGAAAAAGACACGACAAGTTCGATCAAATGTGAAGGTTTTGCTCACTGTTTTCTTCGATTACAACGCCGTGGTGTACCATGAGTGCTTGTAAACAAGTCGTACGGTTAATAAGGAATACTACAAGGAATATATGCAACGTTTGCGTGAAGCAATACGGCTCAAACGATCGAAATTGTGGAAAAATAAATCATGGATTGTGAATCACGATATTGCTCATACATCAATGCATGTTCATGATTTTTAGGCCAAAAACCATGATGCCTCAACAACCGTATTCAACAGATTTGGCTACTTGCGACTTTTTCTTATTCCCAAAACTGAAGAGACCAATGAAAGGAAAGCGTTTTGCCACAATGGATGAGATAACGTCGGAACCGAAGAACGAGCTGACAGCCATACCGAAGATCGCATTTCAGAAGTGCTTCGGGATTGGAAGAAGCGCTGGCATAAGTGCATTATATCTGAGGAGGATTACTTTGAAGGAGACAAAATGAAAATTGATGAATAAATAAATACTTTTCCAAAAAATTCAAAATTCACCTTTTCTTTTGAACAAACCTCGTACAAAGAAAGCAACTTTCAATTTCAAGTTTTGGAGAAAATTGTAATCGAACTTCATGCTGTCATTCAGTATGAATTCATTTAAATTGTCCCTTAGAGCTATTCTACATTTTCGATACTAAATATCAAGTACTGGAGCTTCACCAAAATAATATCAACGTAAGAAAATAAGCCCCTTTTGCATTATTCGGTTTCATACTGTTCGTATTGAGAGTTCGTAAAATATATTTTAGACTAATTTTTTCTATGATCGAATTGACTTAAGAAGAACCTTTGATTCAGTTGAAATAATTTAAATTTGCACAATTTTCATGCCTACTGGGATTAATCAATTAATCTTGAGATAAATTAGTAGAGAGTAAAAAACAAGGAGTATTTATGCTTCAGTATTCGCAGAGTTAACACTGTAAAAATATTAACATATTCTAGAAGCGTGGCGTTACCGAACAACTTGATGATTAAGTATTTACATGAAAAATAATTTGAATTAATGATACGTTAAATTCTTGGAACATGTATTTTGGAGAAATTCATAACTGGGAAAACTTTAATACATACAAGTAAAGAAATTTATATGAATCATAATGCTTCGAGAATAAATCATGCTCCTCTATCAACTTTAATTAAATTTTATTCCGTTGTCAATCTGTTAACAAGTTATTCAGCACCTAATTTATAATTATCCAATTAACTTTATTCAATACAATACAGGACCTATTGAAATATTGAAGTTCTCCACCTCTTCGGGGATGAAGAAAATGAATTAAGATATTAAAAACTTGGGTTCTCCGTTATCTATCATCTAGAATTCCTGGATAGCATTGGACAAAAAAAAACGAAAAGAAGTCATCCCACTTTTACTGGCCATAAAAACCAAATCGTCGATTATCACGCGAAACGGGCGATTTACACCAATGCCAACCCACGGGTAATTTAGGAATGGGATAATAACACAACGAGTGGCCACAAGTGATATCTAACACCTCCATTAAAAGTTATAGGTTATGTGGGGGATAGTTCTTGTGTTCTGTGATCGAATAACGTGGGTTTTAGTTGTGTAAGTTGGCTTGAATTCCTTTCACACGATCCGGTCGACTCGAGCAGCTCTCCAATGCAGTGTTGCCAACCAATTTTCGATTGTATGGCGAGAATAGCAACAACTGACACTAATTTCAGTACTTTTATCGAATCCTCTGTTCAAATCAACTGGAGACTATTCTAATTCTTTAATTGAAAGGTTCAAAACACTTCGTTCCTCATACAAGACACAACCCATGCAGTTTATAATTTGACATCCATTAAAAGTACTTGACGAAAGATGAAAAATATTATTGTGGTAGTTCTCTTCTTACAAATACCGATGACTGGACTTCCTTTGCATGCTCATGGCAAATATTATAATTAGAAGCCTGAACATTCAAGAAGTATATACACAGACCCTCTTAAAAGAAGTAGTTAAGGATTTACTGGAATATAAGACATCTCAATGTACCTACAAGTAATATGCCAATATAATAACGAATAGTAGCAGTCATCTTGACACTATAGGACCTTCGTGTTCACTCTTCAACAGTAAATGGCGTCACGATATATGTATTGCCCACAGGTGTGCCAACAGATCTCACACTGAGGATTGATTTCTGCTTATCTATATAGAGAACACTTCGATACTCTATGACTTGCCAACATCTTTCATGGTAGTCAAACCCAGTAATCCATTTAGGAACAGGACTATTTATTTAGTTACCAGAACGTTGTCTCGCTTTTATTCACATAAGACATCCCGCCTCCTCTAGGAGGTGTCTAGATTGTTTGTCACATAGCCTGCAGAATTCTAAGTTAAATAACGTCAAAAGGTTGTGAATTACTCTACTATATTCTCTAAAGACTCTTAATTATATTATATTTATAAGTAATATCAGTGTCATTCAACTTGAAAAACTACGAATTTAATCATTTATAAACAAATAACCAAACTTCACCTAAACAAAAATAGTTCAATCAAATCGAAATTGGTGGTTAGTAGTTACAATAAACCATTACACAAATAAATCATTCAATAAATCATTTTCTAAGAGCTGGCCTTTTCACCTTCAGTTAAAGCTGCAAATAAGCTTTATCTGCATGTTACCAGATTTTTGCGACTTTTCACTTCCAGTTGGAATAAACGCTCTGTAGGTACTTAACCGACAGTTACAGCCAAATATTCAATTTATATTTCGATCATTTAGCCAGAAGTTTAACCGAATATCAAAAGAGCGGGCCTAAATATAAAACGGATGAAAATCACTCAAAAATATTACATTTTTAAACAAGGGCAAATAACTTATTGAGATACTTGAAAATTAAAGAACTCGAAACAAACCATCCCTCATTTCATTCAACAAGCTCGCATATATATTATGTAGGTCACCACCCCTTCTGATATAAACACATGGCATAAAATTAGTTTCAAAATATAAACGGTTCTATGGCGTTATAGCAGCTGTCTTTCATAATATAGGGGGTAGTAACCAAACCCAGTCGAATTACTTCGTATAAATAGTAATAGGCAATACTTTTCAGTATCAAATTTGATGAATAAAGATAGGAGAAATTGAGATATATCATGAAAAAAATTCACTAATCGTAGATAGATAAGATATTCTCTTTTAGCAGTTTCAAAAATGATCACAAATATCATATAAAAATTGAAAAGGTATTGATAGTTGGATCTAGTTAAAACGAAGAGCAATTAAACCCCAATTCATCTACCCTTATTAGCCCGAAATCTATATAATCGAATATGGCCATTAATACTACCACAAGACCGGCAACACTGTCACTATCAGGTTGTTCTTTTGGCTTGTATTTTAGTCATTCTCTCCGACAAGTGTCTTGACTTGGCTATGAGAGTGACTTCTTCATTGTTTGGTTTGAAACACAATGCCTCAACAAGAAGACGTGATATTCATGGTTTTTTTACACTTTGTCATTTTCAGGTGGATAACTGTACTATTATGGATACTTTTAAAGTCGAAGCTGGCAATATTTTCATTGTTTCTTTATCTGAAAGGTATTACATTTCCAATATTTTTGGTAAGGTATATATGGTGAATTTGCTTAAATTTGAACATTGAAATGTATACATTTTAATCTTGAAATGTATTCACAACAGAAAAAGGCTGTTAAAGCATTCAAAATCTTGACATTGATTCAATAGAAAGGATATTTCGATCAGTATTAAATTATTTTTCATGAAATCTGTCATGTTAACGAAATATAATAATAAAAAAAAATTATTGAGATACATTCCTTACATTGTAAAATTACATTCATTCAATTGATACAATAATTACAACACTCACAAAAGGACTCAATTCAGTTTTGAGTATGATCTTCCATATAGCCCTCGAACAAAAATATTGGTTCACACAAAAATATTGGTTCAGTTTATATTCACAATAATATACAACTATGTTTGAAAAGAAAAGAAAAAAATTACCTCAGAAATATAAAACATTAGGGACAATTTCACATGGTGAGGGACATTCGTGGAAAAAAAATAAACATATGATACAAAAAATTGATTCATACATTCGAATCATCGAAGTACTAATTTGTCAATTCTGTTTTCCTAACAGAATTTACTTAAATGATTAAAGTCGACTATCTTAATGAACTTAATTTTAAGTGAAATTAAAAATAATGAAATTAATTTGAAACTAAAGATCCAGAAATTATAAATAGGTATACACAAAATTGGTCTAATTTCAAGTAAACCTTTCGAAAAGAAATTTGTTTTCAGTGGAGTCTCCATGTTTTATCTAGGAAATGCAGTAGACAACATTTTAAATTTTTCGTTAAATAAAACATTTTAGAAATCGCTTTTATTATTTACATACAGTATTCAAAAAAGTTTAATTACCAGTCTGATATCGGATGACAAGGAAATATAATAAAACAATTGTTAAACTGATTTACACATATATTATATGTGTAAATCAGTTTAACAATTGTTTTATTATGTTTATCGATTTACATCAAGTATCGGCCTCATCAATTATTATTGACAAGGAAATACGTTTTTGAAGATCTATATCTATAGATAAAAAGGCTTACATTCGAAACTGGTATTTCGTTTCAAACGACCAATTTTCTCGCATCTTGAGAAACTGAAGGCCATTCTAGGACTTGCCAAAATTGAAGTTTCGTATTTGAAGAATGACGTGATTTCGCTTTATATATAACTTTTTAACAAGTCATTCAAGTCTAGTGACTCATATCAAAAGTATGGGAATCTAACGAAGGTCCCCAATATGAAAAATTCAACCTGAAATAGAAACCACAATTGAGACATCATGTGTCCCAGTAATAACCTTTTTTGAGAATAAAAGTTAAGCAATCCTGTTTATATTTCCTATTATATTTCTCGGTTCATGGATACGTTATTTTACTAAGATTATCTGGTTTGATAACGAGTACAAAGATTTCAGGAATGTCTTATTGCTGGCTAATGACAAAATTCAAGGCCAAAAAAGGAGGGTACCCAAACTGATAGATACCTTCCATCCGAGGAAAAAAATCATACTTGACGCTTACAATATTTTGACGAGTCATTGGTGAATTTTCTTATCAATAACAATAAATTTTCTTATCAATAACACTAAGTTCTGAACCTTTAAATACACATAAACACACAGAAAATAACATTCTTCAACTAAGGTAATTTAATATGAAATAACGTCAAGCTTAAATACTGTCAAAGTTATCAACTGCTGCGTGAAAACCTGACGTTAATTTCTCATTGTTTTGTAGAAATATTGATATTTAAAACAAACATGGAGCTTTTCAAATATTTTCTGTTACATTTTCAACAAATGTCCTTTATAAGAACCTCGTCCTGATAATAACGAACACAATAAGGAGAGGATCACCCAATTTGCGTCAGTCGTTCCGAAATTATGCGCGTATATATCCCAGTGACATTTCATTCTATTTAAATGAAATGTCACTTAAGATCTAATAAGTTCGAGGAAAAATCACTCGAAGTCTTTCTTCGAATTACTACCGATTAATAGACCATATGCACAAGAAACTAATCATTTAATTAACGATATAATTAGGCCCCGGAAACAGATATCGCTTCTTAGCGTATCTCAAATATCCGGACGACTTTTCCGTGAATCATCTCCGACTCATTGTGCCTGCCCGGAGTCTTAAGAATTCCGTAAGTGCCGGAGCTAGACTAATCGACAGATCGCGTGCCACATTATTCGTAATATGGTACTGGTGCCGTTTGTAAGAATGGCGTACTTAGCTACCGTTTAAAGCAGCACACTTGATGAGATTTAGAGCAAATTAGTTTCGGGAATTCAGGGACGTGTTGGACGAGAAAACTGAAAGGAATCCGAACCGTGAAAACTGCAGAATTTGAAATGATAGATGAGAAATTATTTATTAAAAATGACTGCCTAATACACTGCCTGAGTATTGACGTAACAGAAAGAGGCGGAGCCATTACTGGCTCTAAATAAAAGAGTTTTCTCGTGAGAACATATATTTTTCTTTAAATATATTTTGTTGAAAAATACCCAATTACAAAAAATAATAACATTTTGCTGAATAATAACTAAATAAATAGAATGAAATGAAATCAAATGTAATAAAAAGAACTCAATTCTAATAAAAAATAATGAAAAAGTGAGAACTGAATAATAGAATTAAATAAACTATTACAAAGAACTCAAACTAATTACTGCTATACTCCAACCTGCAACGCATTAGGGCATTAAATACTCTTATAAATGTTGAGGAATTATTGAAACTTTATTTGATTTGCTTAAAGGCAGGTTTTTTCAAACAAAATACGCAAATTCAAGTTCTTATTCTATCACCAAAAACGATAAAACTCATTTGTTTAGAGCCAGTATAACTCACTGACACTTCACTCACTGCAGTGACTTCAGACTTTTTGACGTCAATTTCATTCAGATACGACATCTGTTTGATAAAAATTCATTACATATTTCACTTGAATGTTGAACGAGAGACCGAATTTGATGTAATTGCTTATTTGCACATGTTATAATAATAAATATAATAAAAAAGTGCCTTTACATTGCTACATAGAAGAGACGGTAGACCACTATCTTCTTGATTCTGGACGAATGTCTAGAGGGACATGAAGAGATTGGGACATAAAGAGATTGGCTATCGGATGACGATGCTAACCAGCGCAAGGAATAGCAATCGTAAGTATACAAATTTCCTTTACAAGATCAAGGAAGCCGACCCCGTTTTTAACGGGACAAGGCGAGGCCAAATAAAAAGAAGAAGCATATTTGCACATGTATCAGCATATTTAACTAATTTTTATCGATTAATACATATTTTATCTAAAATTGGAGTGCCTGTATATCATGAGAAAAATTTTAAGAACATGCATATAAAAATATTCATGACCAAAACACAGTTTTCACATTATTTGTCTGTTTCCCTATTCCGTCTAATCTCCAAAACGGCTGGACCGATTTAGACTGGATTTTCACTGGAACTTAGCTGAGCTCACAAGGAGAATAATAAAACTTTTTTTCAAATACGGGACATCGAAATGAACAGCTCCTTTTCTCCATTAAATTTGATCCGAAGATGATGAGAATCTGGGAAATGCAGCCTAAACTACAGGCAAAGGCTAGTTTGTAATATTTCTGTATAATTTAATATGAAATCAATCTCAAAACTGAATGTGAATAAACACAATGAAAAAAAGGATAAAATTGCAAAGAATCCGAAGAGAAATTGGAGTCATCAGTAATTGCTTCATAAAAATTGAAATGTTTTGTTTGGAGTTGCCAGATTCCTGCAAAACATGAATATTGAGATCTAAACTTAAAAAAGACAAATGTTTTTCTGCAAAAACTGTTTTAGAAATGGGACCAAAATGCACAATTTCAATACTAATCTTTATCATTATTTTGCTACCAAGTTCAATTGAAAGAAATATTTAACAGTGAAATTGTGTTAATTTTGCATTATACTTATTTTTGGAATATTATGAATTTCAAATGCATATTTCGACCTTTTTCATAGTTATAACCATCTAAACAATAACAATTTAGACAAAAACATGTCACTTTGGAAGAATATAAGTCCTAATTTTCAGATTTCAAAATAAGCTGCTTTGATGATAATCCGCCCCTGTTTCATCTGATTTATAGAACCGCCCGGGCCAGTTAACACGTCTGCAGTGATATGGAACCTCCCCTGTCCAACTACCGCTGGAGGAACAATTATCACCATAATAACTTATTTTTTATGTTGAATAACACACCCATATATACTTATACATTTTTTTTGTTCAGAATTTTCTTGTCTATCTCTATTCCAACAATAAATGAATAAACTGTCATAATTATTCAGTCAATAACTCGCTTACCATGAGTTCTATGAGAGTTTTAATATAATCACATGCATAAATATAATAATATCTATCTGATAAATATAAAAATCTTTTTGGTATATATTGGCAAATTTCAATAATTAATTTGTTTCGGTCATGAGTACTGGCAATTAGTCATTATTTCTTTAGACATTATTTACTTCTTTTAAAATAATTAATTATTAAACTTCGATATATATTATTTATTTCGAAGTTATGATATAGCCACATTTTGTAGCAAAAGGTAGACAAGAAGCAAAATGTAAAAATATAATAACTCAATAAGTTTCTCGTTAACTATAGTTTATAACAATGGTTACATTCCTTATATCTGAAGATGTCAAACTTTATCGAAAGCCATAATTCGAATTGTAAAATAGATACACTGTATCTATTTATTAAATAGTACTGTAGATTTCGTGCAGTTTTTTTCGTATTGAAACTCCCTCAAAATTCGAAGATGTTTCATTGAATGATTTTGTTATTTCTCACTATTCTCAACGAAATAATAAAAAGGCAAAACTTTGACCCTATTGCCTTTTGCGTTCCTTAAGAAGAAACCTTTGAAACACTCAAGATAAGCCTAGACTTGGGATTTAAACTTATTTTTTTATTCAGTATTACTCATTATATAATATTTTTCAATTATTTACTAATACAAGAAGTTTCTATAAAGTTACAATTAGACAACGATATATTGACAATGATAATAAGCGCAAAACCTGACTATTGAAATTGATAATATGCCTTCCAATAAAAATTATACAAGAAAATTGTTAAAATCTTGTATATACATTTTACACAAATGTTTTTTTTTCAATGATCGATGAGCATTCTTAATAAAGATTACAGACCGTGTAAGCCGCAAATTAGACAACTTTTCTACAAGAAATGAAAACAATTCATCATTATTCCAAGATTGTTCGTACCACCCAGATGGAAGATCGAGAAACGATTCCGCTCTCATCTACCTAGTGACTTTTATATCTTTTACGGCCTCGCGCTGTTGTTGGTAGTTCCGAACCGTAAAAAAAGAACAACAGATGGCCATCTTCAACAATTATCATTCATTTGTTTGTAACCAATCCCTATGAATCAATAAAAAAACGTACTTGATTTACAGTTAATTTTTCTCGGAGAAACCGATTCCGACTATACAACAGTTATTAAAATATGTCGAGAATACCGTGGACAAAAGACAAACCTCGGGCCCAATAGGCAGCCGGACCGAGATATGCATTCTTTCATTATGCCGAGTTTAAAGTGCTTCTAAACAAAGAGCGAGAGACGGGGTCGAGACGCCAGATAAGGACAGAATTCCCCCTACCCAATCCACCGTCGAGAGAACGAAGAAAGCAAGTTCGCCAGTTATGCGGTGAAACAGGCTGATGTAGGGACAGTTGAAACAAGATGTTATGAAAAACACAGTGCCTTTAAAGACATTTAGTGAATTAAGTTAATTTATGTGATAGAGTGACCTTAAAGTTAGGTGTAGGTGGATTAACCTGGATGATATTCTTCTAAGTTTTAACTGAAGTAAAAAAGGTAAACAACGTTGTTGAATCCTCTTCATAGTAGACTGGTTTTTTTCAATTTGAATTCAATTGGGAGTGTTAATTAGGACCGGTGCAAAAGTAAATAAATATTTGAACGGGTATTAGTCTAAATGAGGCACATAATTGGATAATTTGCTGTAGTTAACACTCTATTAAAACGAATGAATGGAAGAACAACGGATTATAAACATGTGGCAATCCGAACTGAAGAATAGCTTGCTCCCATGATTACTTTCATTTAAAACAAAGAAAAATAGAAAGCATAAATATATATAAAACCTGTAATTAATGTCTAGACTAGCATTGCAATTTACATAACAAAATAATCGGAACAAAATATATACTCATTAAAATTAAACAATATTACCGATAATAATGGAATCATGTAGCGATTAGATAATAAATAATTTTAATTCGAATTATATCGTCTCCTAATTTTGCAATATACATACTAGCGTTGATATATCATACTGAAAAGATAAAAATGAAGCCCCCTCAATAGTTATCATGTTTCTCTTCGACAGGAAACAAATACTGTTATATCTCCCTTCTGATTATCAAGTACCTACATAATGTCAGTGGTAAATTCCGTGTTTATTTCAAATAATTACATGAGGTTGAAATGAATTACTATCGTGTTATACGATTGACCATTGTTTCATTTAAAACAAACATTTACACGTTACACAACAAATAACTCTGAGATAAATAAAACTGTAATGGTAGATGAATCAACTAAGCTGTAAGAACAAAAGATACAACGATCCGGCATCAATCGCCGACTAAATTGTTCGAAACTTCTGCTTATATTCACCTGGTTACCTTGCAACCTGTTTCTTATTCTAACGAACTCTATTGTATTGTACTCTGTAGCCGATGATGTCACGTACCTATAAAAAATTTTAATTATATGCAATTTTTTATTACGCCATTTGTCTCGTGTGGTAATTCGAAACTATGGTGAATTTTCATACCGTCTTCTATGGAAAATCAAACTTTAAAATTATTCGACAAGCTACAAATTTACACCAGTTCTCTCAAATTGGCAGATTGATGGAAAAACACAATTCACTTTCATTTTTATCATTATACGATGTCAATCAATTGAAATTTCGATACTTATTCCCAATACAATAAATTTATCGTAAATTTATTTCCCTGACAAGTTCTAAATATTTCCAGACTTTTAGAACATTGCTCTGTGTATTCAAAACGTCAACAAATCTTTATCAACTTATATATGGTACGTGCGACAAATAAGCGGTGTTAACTCTAGAAGATAAGCTTCTTTTCAGATGATGTAATGTAGAATGATTATGTCTGAATTCTAAAGACTAAACACATCGTCCTTTATCTTATATAATGTAATATCGATGAATAAAACAACCTTTATTTTGCATTAAATAATACAAAACCTTGTGTGTGATTCTACATATAAAAAATGTTCTAAATAGTTCAGCAGAACTTTCGAATATAAGTAGATTACTGATATTAACAGATGAAATTGTAGACGACAAGGTACAATAATACTCCCGAATTTCCATATTAACTCTTAATTGTTTGCAATTGCATCAAATGAGTACCAAATGACGTTCATTAGATAACAGATGCACTCTTAACGTTATATCGTCTATTATACCAATTATATTCCAAATTACACAATTTCTCGTAGAAATCAGTAATTTTGTATCCATTACATCGACTTTTATCGATATAATATAATAACATTCTAATATCACAATTATTGACTGAGTTTCTATGGTTCGTATTTATCGTGTCCACTTTGGACACACCTGTTCACACTTCATCGATCATTGAAAAAGAACGTAGTTGATACATAACACCCAGATAACTTGACCCGATTCCTTCACAAACGTTTTTTAAAATTAGATCAAGTAATCAAGCGTATCATTTTTTTTCTAACTTAACGCGGAATATTATTCGAATAACATTGAACGTTGTAGCGGTTCCTGCCGAGTGTCGAACAATGTGATTTACATTACGGTCGAAGTAATTTATTGAACGTTGCAAATTTAAACGCGGAGCACAGACATGTTTCGATTGTGGTATTTCTTGCATAATATGACGCTTGAGGCAGTATGATGGCGGTTTGAGAAATCCTTCAACGCTGTGGAATAACTGCAAGAAATCGTTCGAAGCATTCTCTCTGGACCTCGCCGGCTATCATTACGACTTTCAGAACGTACACTTAAAATTGTAAACCGGATAAAACTATTAACATTAATAACGGATTCGTCTTATACGTCAGTTCCTTGAGTAATTGTTATGAAATTATTAAAAAACACAATATGTTTCTAAAACATCCTGGAGTTGTCAACAAAATAATGAAAACGAAGCTGTCAAGATTAGTCATTCTGTCAGTCGAATTATCTAGGGAAAAAGTTGGGTCCACAGATAGCTTCTTGGAAATCGAGAAGAACGTCTGTCCAATCTTATTGTAAATATTTGTACAGTAACTCTAAAAGCGGATAGTGGTATGTGCAGAGCCACAAAATTTTACTGTTTATATACGAGATGTGTAAAATTTCAAAAAGAACGAATAATAAACTTGTGCCTAAAACGTATGACCTAGATTACGAACGAATAGAGCCATAAATAACTAAATTGTTCGTCACTTAATTTATTATATTTATTCAACATATGAAAAAACTCGTACAAAATAAATTCAAACATCTGTTATCTGTTCTTTATCAGACATTTTAAAAGAGATTTGGTTATGACAATAATTTTATAATTTCAGTGTTGTAACTCACATAATTACTACAATAATTCAAGAATTTCCAAACAAAAATGGAAATTTCACAATTTTTATAGAATGATCTCATACTTATAATTTCAGAATCAGATAACGACAAAAGTATTGAATGAGTATTAAATAAAATATCGTATTTATTATCACTAAGTAGTTATTTTTTTCAACATGAAAAATTGTTTCAATTGTAGAAACAAAAACGATAGCCATCAAAAAATAAGCATATATGCCTAATACTTTGTCAATTTTCCAAAAATAGGGGATTTATAAATTATTTCTTTTTATTTAGAGTTTTTTATCTAATACCGAATATTGGAAAAACGTCCAAATTATAATAAAAAAAAAATAGAAGGTTTGGTAACTTTCTTCTTTTTCTTTAGTTTTTTACCTAATGACGAAATTGAAAAATAATCAATATTGTAATGAAAAGTGCTATTATTTTATTTTTTTAATTTTTCTAATAAATAAACTGATATTCAACTTTCAAAACGAAATATTTTTCTATCGAATATTTACATTTATGCAAAATTTAGAACATTAAAAGCTTCAATACATAATCTCAAAATAAAATGTTGAAAGTTCAATGATAGTTCAAATATTTTCTATAACTGATGAGTGATAGTGGACCAGAAAAAAAACACGTGTTTTTCTTGAAACCGTATTACATCCTTTAAATCCCCTGTTATTTAAATCTGGATTCCTGATTTTTACAACATCCCGTACTATGAAATTTCACGACCAATTTAAACCGTATAAAACTCGTATTTATTTCCGGATGCAGTAATGTACGTTTTGTCATTGAACAAATAGACGTTATTTGCGATGTGATCACAAATAGTTACTAAAGGTTATAAATTTTATTTGAATATTCCGAGATGCATAATAAGAATAATTCTCGGAAAAAATTTCGAAATATCCTTTGACTAAACGCTATACAATTTGTACTTCACTCTTGTTCTTTTATTTTCCAGAAAAAACTCAAAATGACGGTGTTTGGAATGGTTTCGGCTGTGGCCGGACTCATCAAGATCCGCTACCTGGTGGACAAAGCAATGATAGACAATATGGTTTTTAGGACACATTATAGGTTAACATCGGCTATATTATTCGTTAGCTGCATCATTGTAACTGCTAATAATTTAATAGGTAAGCTACTTTTTCATTTCGCCTACTTTACATAATGAATCACCTATAAATATCAACAATAGAGTGCATTTCACAATTTCTTGAATTAATATTCCAATTGAATTAAATTTTGAATCAGCGGATTCGCCGTTTATAATATTTAAACATTTCAGTGTGGTCATTTACTTACATGTACACAAATACTAGGAATAGTACTATCCGAAATAAATATTCAAACGGCATACGATTTTGGTTAAGTGTGAGTGTTTATTCCAGTAGGCACCGTTTCATTATTACGTGATTGTCATTCCTAAAATCATAAAGCAACGACCTTTCTTTCTGTCCACCTTAGTTATGGGTTTATTCTTCCTAAAATGGATCAATTTTCGGTGTGCTATCTTCCAATACTTTTCAAAATTATCAAAACATTAAGGAAACGTATAAATGTTGTAATAGCGTTATCGCAGTACGATATCTTGCTCTGTTTCTATGCGAATGCCAATTAACAACAATAACAATCTTTGATATTATGGGTCAAATTTTATAAATACAAACTCATAAATTCAGAAAATATATTTCCCAATTAATTAGCAACAAATATTTACTCACAATCTGAATACTGTAATTTTGAAGCTATAGATTTGTGGTAATCGAAGCTATATATTCAAAAAACCCACTCGTCTATAATCAATGATATTTGCAAATCAGTTATTCGTTTAACTTTGACGTATTTGTCTAAATCTGTACAATTGTCTTAGTAATTGAATCTCTCAGATACTTTTGTACATAATTCATATTACAGGTTATCCAATTCAGTGTATACACGACAGGGTGAACCACCCCCATGTCATCAACACGTTTTGTTGGATAACGTACACCTTTACTCTGCCCCACGAGCAAGGTAAACATATTGGTACCGAAGTAGCACATCCTGGCTTGGGCAACGAAAATCAAGACAAGACGTATCACAGCTATTACCAATGGGTGCCATTTATGCTATTCTTCCAGGTAACACATTTAATTTTTCATAATTATCAACATTTTGAAAAAACGAGTCATGTAGTGGTATATAGCAAAATTAATTTTAATTTCAGGGTGTTATGTTTTACGTTCCACATTGGATATGGAAGAATTGGGAGCAAGGAAAAGTCAGGATGATCACGGAGGGTCTTCGTGGATCACTCGTTGGAGGCAGGGAAGAGAGGGAAGGACGTCAAAATAGGCTGGTGCAATATTTGATAGAGACCATGCACTTGCACAATACATATGCCTTTGGTTACTTTTTGTGCGAGGCATTAAATTTCGTCAATGTGGTAAGTTCCAATTTTGCATGTTTAAGTCTTCCCAATAACTTAAAGATATCAAACACTTGGATTTCTAAAATAATAGTGTGTTTTATTCGATAGATCATCAACATCATAATGACGGATAAGTTCCTAGGAGGTACCTTCATGACGTACGGAACGGAAGTGATACGATTCTCGAATACGGATCAAGAAAACCGAACTGACCCTATGGTGTCGATATTTCCCAGAGTCACCAAGTGTACTTTCACGAAATTCGGTCCCTCTGGTACCATACAAAAGCACGATGCTCTCTGCGTACTAGCGCTGAACATTCTGAACGAGAAGATCTACATCTTTTTATGGTTCTGGTTTATTCTTGTAGCCTTTTTGTCTGGATTGGCTATTTGTTATTCAGCAGCTGTAATTTTGTTGCCGAACACCAGGGAAACGATCTTGAAGAGGAGATTCAGATTTGGAGCACCAAATTCTGTTGATACGATTATAAGAAGAACGCAGGTGAGCGAAACTATTACTATGAACGAGTTTTTTGCCACTGATAATGTAAATTTAGATTATCTTTGAAGGAATTGCTATCAGGTTGTTAGGAAAAGGTGCTGTAACTTTTCATAAACTTTCCTATACTGTAATGCACCACATGTTCTTCAATTTTTATCTTCCTTACATAAATATAGTATCTGTGGGGAAGGTACCCCAAAAGTTTGTTTCCTATGTTTAACTGAAATAATCGAAGAAAACTTTTTTCCTTTCAGGTAGGAGATTTCTTGCTGCTTCATTTGCTGGGCCAGAATATGAACTTGATGGTTTTTGGAGAAATCTTGGACGAATTGGTTAGAAGACTGAACTTTGGAAGTAACAGTAACCTACCATCCGCACCTAGCACTTTGGAGATGAGTCCGATATACCCCGAAATCGAGAAATACGGTAAAGAGACTGAAACTTAAGATTTAGTTTCAAAACGATTAAGTTTAGTCCAGATATCGAATTATTAAAAAAAAAGGGAACAAAATGTGAATGCGTTAGTTGATAAGTTATTTTTATGCCATGTTAACTAGGATCTCTTCGTAACTTGAGACCTTATAGGTTTAAATGATGTATTATGTGATTACTTCTATAGGTTTTATTTTTTCAAAATAGATCGTAATTTCCCGCTTTGCCCAGTTGTATAGGTTTTTATACAAATTTAATTTAGATTCTGCTCGACAATTGCTGTATCTCACTTGACAAAGTTTTACAATTCAATAAATTTTTAGTTAAATTTTTGTTTGTGTTTTAATTAAAATAATTCATTTCAAATTTAGCCAGTACTTTCCACTTTTAGAATATTATTCCAAAACAAGAACTAAACGGGTCTATTGTATGATTTACTAAAACTTTATACTGATTTGATGGATAGGTAATTAATTGGCATATTCTTTTAGGCGATTCAGGTTCAGAGGGTACCACTACCACAATTTGGTAAATATTTTCTTCTATGAAGTAACTTCACTGCCATCCTTTATCTTTGTTATATGAAGATATTGAAAATACAATGGACTACAACATATTATGTAGTGCTGGCTAAACGGAACATAAACCTGATGATTTGTGAGAAAAGGTCTCAAAATCTTCTTTAAATGTGATTATATAAAGACATATTTTTGTATAAAATTTATGAAGATACTGAATGATATTTTTATGTATTATCATCACGTCTATGACTTTTATTAGGATTAGGTAAACGAAATTTACTGTGCCTTTTTACAACGTATTATTTTATACTCGAAGATATTTTTTAATGTAATAAATTTTAAATGACTGCTATGTAATTTTTTCTTACCTATTTTTTTAACTGAATATATCTGAAAATCAATTCCATTTCACATCAAATGACATCGCAAATTGCGATTGAATAATACAATAATCAAAATTATTGTGATTGAAAAAAAAATCACCAATTCTCTCTCTTCAGTTTGCACATAAATACAAATTTCTATAAACTAAAATTAATTCAACAATATATATGTTATAATGAAGACTATAAAATAATATTATGGGGATGATAAAATATCAAAATGTAAGAAATGTTATTTAAGCTCTGGAAGTTGAAAATGCTTGAATTTTTTCCATGAAACATTTAAATTTTTAGGAGAAAGTAATACATAAATATCTTATATACATTATAAGGTGGCTATCTTGTGTCCAGCGGTTTCTCTATTGGAAAGGAATCTATATTTCTAAGAAACTCTTAGCCCTGTTTATTTTTTGCATTTAAAATTTTCCAAAATGAAAATACCACTTCCTATGAATAAACATATAACCAAAATAAAAATATATATATAAAAAGCTCATCCACCAAAACGTCTAACGATAAATCCCCAACAAGAACCACTGAATAAGATAACAATAGTAATTTCCTTTGAAAATTTTATATATCTTTTTTCATGAAATCATATATTATAAGCTAATTATACGATCAAAATTCTTTATGATAAAGTAGGTAATATAATTTTGTGAAAATTTTAGAGTGCTCATAGTATTGTGTCTAAATTTTGATTAACTTTTTCATCAACAATGATTTCAATTTTCATATTCTTGTTGCGCACAAGTAAATAAAATGATCTACTTTTGTTGAAATGGTGTAATTCTATTATTGTTAATCTTCTCTGTGAATTGAGTACCTTTGGAGAGTTTATATATAATTTTAAAATCTCATGTCAATTTGAAAATATTTTCATAGAAATTTAACTTTAAGAAAAGGGTTTTCTTTCATATTTGATGACTCTCAAAATATTGTACGCTACATTTCTGTAGTAATCATATAACTAAAAGTAATTATAATAAACTCACCGATTTCCCCAATCGATTTTTCCTATTATTTTGAGTTTCAACTCATTAGTTTGGTCGTGTGTGAGTGTTCCAGATACAAGCTGTCTTCTCCAACCTAGCAAATCCCTCATTACTTTTCCTACCGTTTCGAATTTGTAATTTTCTCTATTCTGAAAATTTATAAGAAATCTAAGGATCAGAAAAATTATTCCTAATGAGATGCAAGTTGGAATATCAAAATTTATTGTTCACAAACTACAGGTTGTGTCCAAAATACAATCAGGGGGCAAAATGAGGCCCTGGCTTTAGAAATGTATGTAAATTTCATTTTGTGTTATCGATTTCTCAATTAAAAAATGCATATTAGTAAAAAACTTAGACAGTTGAATCCATCAATTCAAACGTTCAAATCAATTTCTCCAAATCAATTCCATTAATAGCTAATTAAGTCTGAGTCAATAAATTACTCTATTTATCCAGTTGATACATAATTTATATCAAGTTATCACCATAAACCGAAAAGATCTCCAATGTTTTTAGACTTTCAACATTTACTTGGTGAATTTAGACAAAAGGTGTTCCTTAAAAAATAATCCGAAAAATTAACAAAATTGTTGATAATTAATTATTTCAAAGCCAAGGTTACAAGATATGCTATCAATTCATTCACTGTGAAGTTAATTACAGATGAAATAAAAAATAAACGTTGAAGAAGTTGATTAACCTTGAATTATTGAACAATAATAATGAAATATTCTCGTGTAATAAATTATTTTGAATTTATTCTATGGTCAATTTTTATACAGATTAAAAAATTTCAAACTACTGATGAAAAAATATTGAACATTACAATAGCATAAATTAACGAATTAATCAAGGATGTCTCCAAACAAATTTTACTAAGTATACTGACTAAAATCAGATATAATAAGTGAATTTCTAGCACAATAATCACTTACAACAAAAAGTTTTTTCCATATATCTCCCCATTCTCGAAGAACTAGTGTCACTTCTCTGATAACTGGATCCTCAATTGGTACAACGCTCTCGAAGAGCCCTTCATTGTCGACTTTGCACGGTTTCAAGTGGATATAAGATTGTGGGAAAATGCCTTTGACTGATCTATTCTTCATAGAAAATCCCCGATACCAACCTGGATATTCCTCCAGGATCTGTACGGTTTCTCCAATTTCAAGTGATAATCCAAGGCGTGTTTCCCCTTTCCAATTGTATATGGCTGAAACAAGAGGGAACGTATTAAGAACACTGACTCTCATACATACTACATTAAATGATAATTAGAACTAAGTATCCCAAAGTAGTATGCCTAAATCCTTCGCTTTCAATATAAAATTCCCCTGACAAAAAACGCAAGAATTAACGCATTATTATCATTATAACATATATGAAATCCTCGTCATTATATTCAGTTATATAAACCGGCAACTAACAATACCCATGTTATGTAATTTGTGCTGCGAAATTGATAATTTAAAATATAAACAAGTATAATATAACCAATAGAAACTTTTGTAAAAATAACGATCAAAGGATCACACTTGCTTTTTGAGAATGTAGTTAAAATTTAATAATCAATAAATAAATTACTTGAGAATAAGATGAACTCAGATATATAAAAATAAAATTTAACGCATGCATAAGAGGCAACCAACAATACACATTCAAGTATTTGGTGTAACGACTTAATTCTAAATTAAATATTTTGAAACACTGAATAAGATAGAGACGTCTTAAAACAATAATATATTCTTATGAAATATATACTATTATATACTTCTTGCTGAATAATTGCGCCAGTTTGAAGAAATCACCATCAAAAATAATTAGTTATAAACATAAAAATAGGTAGTGAAAACCAGGTACTAAAAAAATTTTAAATATTATCGTTAGCGATGACGAAGTGGGATTTATGAAAAAGTTTGTTAGCCTTGTTTTAATCTATGTTCTATCTATTTTTATCTGCAATATCAGCAAGGTCAATTATGTTATTGATTGACAATAAACTCAATAACGCACAACAAAACTAAACTTCATTGATGAAGAATTATAACAGATTACTCTTTAATTCGAATAAAACACATTCTGTTAAATGTTATCTCTTTATACCATAAAGGACCCCGTTTTTCAGTTAAAGTCATTAAAAGGAAGGGCATCCGAGATAATACATTTTATATAATCCCCCAATAATTCCTGTAATTTATGTTTGAGTTATAAGGTCGCTTTTTGCCTAAAATAAAGTAATTGCAATAAATTATGAGGGCGGCTACATTTTGAATTCGTTAATTTCATTTAACGAAGAAAATAACAAAATAATTAGGTACTATATCAGGAAGTTTTCGTATATTTGACAGCTGATTCTGTGAAAAACTAACTTGATTAAATCAATAAACAAAATAGGTCAACAAGAGTAGTTCTTGTGTACAATACTTCTTCTCGAATTTATACTATCCTATTTAATGTTGAGTTATCAGTTCCGTATCAATTATTCTGAAAATCTTTCTATATGGCTCTCATTCCGAGATGATGGTGTATATTCACCTAGGGGTTGTGATCACGAGTGTTTGCTGTCGAGGTTTGACACTAGTACTCTCCACACCAGGAGAAGTTTGAATGCATTGAAATTTCATTGAAAGTTCAATGATAATCTCGACTGTCCTGAGCTTCTGGGTAAACTTAATTTCTTTGTTCCTCAGAGGTATATTAGAATAATCCAGACATTTTAATGAAAACCCACAGACCAATCTTCTCTAGCAATCGCCGTTTACCTTAGCATGTTCTACTGCAAACCAGAAGGTAAAAGATAATCTCGACTGTCCTGAGCTTCTGGTTAAACTTAATTTCTTTGTTCCTCAGAGGTATATTAGAATAAGCCAGACATTTTAATCAAAAACCCACAGGCCAATCTTCTCTCGCAATCGCCGCTTACCTTAGCATGTTCTACTGCAAACCAGAAGGTATCAGATAATCTCTACTGCACTGAGCTTCTGGGTAAACTTAATTTCTTTGTTCCTCAGAGGTATATTAGAATAAGCCAGACATTTTAATCAAAAACCCAGAGACCAATCTTCTCTCGCAATCGCCGCTTACCTTAGCATGTTCTACTGCAAACCAGAAGGTATCAGATAATCTCGATTGTCCTAAGCTTCTGGGTAAACTTAATTTCTTTGTTCCTCAGAGGTATATTATAATAAGCCAGACATTTTAATCAAAAACCCACAGACCAATCTTCTCTCGCAATCGTAGCAAGTTGCTGTGATATCCACTAGTACTCACTTGTTTCCATCCTTAATGTGTATTTAAATCTTAACGATTGAGGTATCTTGATTTTTTCCAGTTTGAGTTTTTAGTGATTTGTTTTCTTGATTAAATAATACTCACTGTTTAGAGATTCAGTTGAATAATTGAATATTTTGATATTGACATTATAGATTTTGATTATTTTATTTGTTAATGTTTTTTATTATTATGATTACTTTTAAATATTGTATATCTATGTTGTTACTTTTAGTCAACATATTTATTCATTATATATTTTCCTGTAATTGGTAGTTTCCTGTTGGAAATATATGCTTATAATTATTATCATATTACACAATATTATTCAAAACATCCGATGATATTCGGGCTATTAACCCCTTATCAAGAGTTAAGGTAGCATGACATATGTTGAGTTTATAAAACAATGTGGGTAATTTAGCAACCTGTTATTAAATATAGGATACACATACACAGAGTGTTGCTCTGTGTTGCACTATGTGCCTTTCATCTCTTGATATTTATGATATTCATACCCAGTGGCGGCGCAAACCTAAACTTAATGTGGTTACATTTTGCGAGGCCTTTATAGGAATATAAATGAAAAAATCAATTGAAATTAAACAGTTTTCCATTCACTAAGAAACAAACTGTAATTTTTATGTATACTTTTTTGGAACATTAAACAAAAATAAAGAAATTTTTTCAATTAGTTTTAATTTTGAAAAACTCCTTACATTAGAGGTAAGGTATTGTTCAACAAAATCCAAGGACAATGTAAACATTTGCGTAAATTTCTTTCGAATCATTCTGTATAATATATTTCAGCAGACATCTTTAAATGAGTTGTTTAAATGAGGGATCATATTTTGTAAATCCTCATACAACTCATAAGATTGGTAGTAAAACATGTAACATTATTTATTATATTGTTTATTTTAGGAACATTATCGAGATTTCTAATAAGGGGAAATATCGATCTATGTACCGGCTCTGACCGGGGACTCCCCGCGATAGCAGCTCCAAGCCAACTAAATATTACAAGGCTAAATATGAACATTTTAGAAAAGTATAACTTTTGAAGAAATGTCATTGTCAATTTTGAGAAATCTAGTCGATTGTTTTTTATGCAATATTTAAAGCCATGTTTCACAAGAATACAGTGAATATTAAATCATCTTTATTTGGAACACTTACCAAATTTTCGAATTTTGTTTCAGTCATAACATTCGATTTCAGAAATTTGTTTTTATGTATTTATTTTTGTAAACTATGGATTATTCTTCAACATTTTATTAATATTCAGATTAATGATACATATTTATATTTCGAATGAAAATATCGATTGTTAAATAATTCGTAAGTACCATTCAAATAATTATAAATAACCATCAAGTATGCTAACACTTAAAAGAAACTTCCTTTCGCTTGCTACATATTTTCCAGACATACGAGATCAATGTATTTCTTCTCAATAATTTTCGCAATACCCTTAATCTTCAATTTTAAATAGGATTCGATAAGCGAACATTTAGAAAACTCATCTACGTTTCGCAGAAAAAAATCCAAGGTCGATATACCTTCACGTAGAATTTTACAATACGAACATAAATTAAATTACACTAAGTGAGAGATTCTCACGATTATTTATTAAGTGTAGAAAAAATTTCAAATACCGCTAATTTAACATGCATAATGATTATCACGTTACTTTTGAGTATAGGTGAACATAAATGGGACTACAATGTCAAATAATAATTCGTTTGAAGGTTGAAGGTCTTTACAAGAACCATTGAACTTGAACAATAAAATGGGACACCATACAATGTTTTCTAGTTTGATTAGAATTGTCACGTACGTTTCATCATTTCGAAAAATCATCATCAGTTTGAAGAAATTATCTTAATGATGAAACTTACGTCACAACTGTCAAATGGAAAAAATGGTAAAAAAGTGTGAATCTAGAAAACAGGTTTTCTTTTGCATTCTATTGTTTAAATAATTATCAATTAATACTTAACCCAAACTGTTTTTAAGAACAATTTACGTCATCCAACACCTCAATTTAAAACCTCGAAATTTTCTTATCCCTAGTTGAGGTTATCTTTGTCAGAATATTGATAGAACAGGATTTTCCAACTAAAATTTTCTACCAAAACATTTCTTTGGGTAAAGTGAATCATTTAAATAACTGCTCATTTTTGATGCTATTCATTCGTAGATTTAGACATAAACGAATTTCAATTATTATGAAATATTTTTTCAATAACAAAATATTATTAAATTAAATTAAACTCTTGGCTTAATGTTTCACGATTATATTCAACAACATGAATTAGTCAACATGTTTCGAGCTTGAGCTCATTTTTAAGATTCGTTAAATAAATATATGATAATAAAAAATATATGAATAAATAAATGAATATTGTTAAATATAATCGTGAAACATTAAGCCAAGAGTTTAATTTAATTTAATATTTAATATGTAATTTTAAATAATACATTTTGAACCTAAATGTATAAATGATTTTGTAATGGCTATTGCTAAATAAATATTATTAAAAAAAAAATTGAAAATGAGCTCACGCTGGAAACATGTTGACTAATTCATGTTGTTAAATATAATCGTGAAACATTAAGCCAAGGGTTTAATTTAATTTAATATTTAATTATGTTTCACCAAGAGTTGAGTGATAATTCAATCTCAGTCAACAAAATATTAGTTGTTTTGAATATTGAAACATTGTTGCATTATTCTTCTTTATACGTACTTTATAAAACATAGATCATAAAGTATATGTAAATATAGATTCCAAGTTTCCATACTGATTCAAAGTTTATCTGAATAAGCTTACTATAAACTATTAAAATATAGAATATAATCAATAATTTGTGAAATTTCAAATTTATTTTAATTGTGCTAAATACTGCAAATTTAAAATATTTTATAATAGGCATCTACACCCCACTAATCTATTTCGAAAATAATTTTGCGCTTATACATAAAGATAAAAATAATATAGAGAAATACCTTCAAAATAAAATGGCTTGAAAAATTTCAATAAATTACCCACATTATTCAAACTGATTTCTAATGATAAATATTTTCAATCTCATACTATACTAAACAATTCAATGAAAAATAACATCATCGGGCAAGTTTCCAATAGAACATTGAGACATTTTTGAAATTCGCAAAATTTTTTCGAAAATAGATTTCTTTTTCAAAGTGAGAAGTCGCCTCCGCAATCCAAGCTTGACAAACGTTCATACTTGTTCTCAATAAATAAACGTCAATCATCAATTCACTGACAATTGAAAAATTGCATAATTACAAAGCTCATTAAGCAAAATTCACATAAAGTCTATTATTATAACATACTCAGTTATCACAAAAGTTTCAGAAAAAAAATTAACAGGAATGATTCACGCTTTTTGAATGATTCACTTCAACTATTATTTTAATTTACATTTTAGGTATTTTAGTTATTCATTTCGCGTAATTTTCACCTTGTTCAAGCCATTAGACATTTATTTAGTATTAATGAACGAAATTTTTACCATTTTATTTTCGAAAATGTAATAAAATTTGAACTATTTTGCATTATATTTACAGCAATATTTTTCTATCATTTTTTATTTGTTATTTTTTGTTTTTATTCTTATTTCGTTATTTTTCAGAAAAATATTCCAACAGTAATAAATAATATTTGATAAATTGGGTATTTAATTCGATAAATTATATACTTTCAGAAATTCTGTCCCAGATCGTATCACGAAAAGATATTTAAAGAAGTAGTTGATCAACTTTCATATAAGAATTTCACTTGAATGAGACCAGTAGGTTTATTCAATCCAAAATATTCAATCTTCCTAGTTTTTTTTCATTTAATTATCGGAAATCTTGAAACTTCACGATGACAAACAGAATAATCAAAAATTACTCCAAGGCATTAGATTTTTTGTCCAGAGATCAAATATTTCGCTAGGAATCAATGGTTGTTCATTTATCAAGAAGATGTGTGAAGCAAATTGAAGTTTTACATATTTCAAATTGGAAAAATAAATGGAAATATAACGGCTCAGATGATATTAACAATATACAATATAAATCAAATAAATAAATACAACGAAACAACGTTTTTGCAGTTAAGAAACATCATGTTCATTTTTTCAATTATTTCAATGTATTATTTGCAAATTCATTTTTAATTATAACACGTATCGAGTATACTTAATTTTTTTCGAACACCCTTTCAATGAAGAGGTTTTCGAAGTATCAATGTAGCGAAATGCTCAGATTATTGAGAAAATATTAATATATCGATATAATATTTCAATGTATCGATATTTTTGAGCGATATTTAATATTTCGACATATCGATTAGTATTTATCTAATAATGTAAGATGAATGAAATGTATTGGAACAAATAGACTAATTTTTAAAGCACCATGTCAAATAATACCGTTATATCGATATTTTTCAATCGAAATATCAATAACGATATTTTTAAAAAATATCGAAGACATATATGTCGATGGTTTATTGCATTTTCCCACCCCTACCAACAATTTCGTTAAATTCTTTGCGTCTCTACTGAAATATTTGAACATTCCGCAAATGGTAGGAATTTATTACACTGCCTGACCGGCATTCTTATTCCATTCGTGGAAAGATGTACCTCAAACCTTAACTGCTCATCTGTTCTTGAACAACCCCACCTTGGATCCTTGGAAATACATAGTTATATCCGGAGAAAAAAGGTTGGTAAGCCGCCTTGACAGATGTTGGACGTTTATAACAAAATAAACAACGGTTACGGTTATAGGTTGAAGCCAGATTTGCATTTTCGAATAGATCACGTTAATCTCGAAGTGAAAACTACGAAACTTGTTTATGATATACCCAAATGAAACAAGAATATCGATAATTATCACGAATACAAATCGTACCAAAATAAAGCCATAAAGACAGATTTAAAATTTCGAGACAGGCAGAAATAATAATTTCACTAAGTGCGAAATTTTATACACTATTTTCATTTCCAAGGGGCCACACGTTATTCATAATAAAGATTGTAAGTTAGACATATATGACATTGTACAAAGGACATAGAGACTTATATTCGCCACTCTTTGTCTCTTTATATATTTTGAAATTTATAGAATTTCAATAGTACTCAATTTCAATAACTAGGAGTTTTCGCGTTAGGTATTAATTGAAAAGCAGACTATGAAATTTTTTCTTATTCAATACAAATCAGGTTCTTCTCTGTCAAATCTTCTATATCTTCTGCACGCATCACTCTAGTTCTTTTACTTTTCGATCATAGAGTGATACTTATAAATTTCACAATAAGTTGTGTTCTAAATGTCAGTATAACTTGTGGTCGTTGGAAAATTAATTTTCGCAATGACAAGTACCAAGATGTAACCTAACTTATGTCATATCGATAATGTCACTATAATTAGTTCAGTTTATTTATAATCGTCGGTATTTGTATCTCGAATAAAATGTAAACTGAATAAAGTAAAACAGAAGAACATTTCTGATGGTATTACGACGACAGGTGAATATAGGTTAATTTCCATTTGAATTGTAAAAGTAGTGTATTTATTTTTAGAATTTCTATTCCCTCATAGTGTTTAATATAAGAAAAGAAAAGTGCGTCATGCAATTTATCTATTTTTGTAGACCGTTATCTTCGCATTGAAATGTTTGATTATTTGTTGAGTACGATGACCCATTAAAAACAAATATACAAACGAAACTCCAGTTTAAAGTTATGAACTACCCAACGATTTTATATCAAGTTTGATCACACATATCTTCTCATATAGCAGAAAAACTCCAAAATGAAACTCAACCGGAAAAATAATTTGCCGAACACTGAAAAAGATGAAATGATCGAATGACAAAATATTTATTTCTACATGAATAAGAGCACAATACTTTTGTGTATTAAAGTTCTTTTATAGCTTTATAAAACTTATCTAAAAATTCCGAATAATTTCATCGCTCTTAGATGAACTAAAGAACAAAATTCTAACTATAATTGTCATAGTAGTAATCTATACATATAATGAGAATGTAAAGGATTGCTAAAAAAATGTAAAGGCAATCTCTAATATATGGGAAAAATATACTGGGACTTTTATCAGCGCATAGTCCCCAAAACGATGATTGATGGAATTTTTGTTTGTGGTTTTCTTCACACTAATCTCAGAGACGGCTTATCCGATTTAAATGTCGTTCTTCTCTTTTATTTCTAAATAAAAGAGTTATTAACAATTAAATGAAATCTCGTCAAACATTCTTAAAATGTTCGCGAAAAAGTTGAACTTTTCTTAAATTAGTCAATTCTTACTAATTTTGGGTTGGGAAAAACGAATATGACAACGAAAAAAATTTATCAGCTCTACATTTTTGGATATGTAAATGATGAAAGTCATTATTTGTAAGAAATTGGTAAATTGTTCACTTGCTAAGAATCATATGATTCCTTTCTGTCAATTCACAGGTCCAAAACGTGAAATTAGGCGGTCACCAAAAGTGTCTTTCAATAAATCGATTGTGGCACGAGCTGTGTGACATGTTGCGCCGTCTTGTTGAAAATAGCTCCTGGACATCATTGTTGTTCAATTCAGGAATGAAAAAGTTAGTAATCATGGCTCTATACCGATCACCATTGACTGTAACGTTCTGGCCATCATCGTTTTTGAAGAAGTACCGACCAATGATTTCACCAGCCCATAAAGCGCACCAAACAGTCAGTTTTTCTGGATGTAACGGTGTTTTGACATACACTTGAGGATTATCTTCACTCCAAATGTGGCAGTTTTGTTTGTTGACGTAGCCATTCAACCGGAAGTGCGCTTCAACGCTAAACAAAATTCGCGCGATACGTATTCCGCACAGAACCATTATTTTCAAGCAACAGTATTTCGTACACCCTAATTGCACCCCTGAGCGTATGCGGAAAAACAAATTTTCCGCAAATTGAAGAAGAAGAATTTATAAAATATAAAAAGTAGCTTGTATCTCTACAACTAGAGCTAATCGGTTCTTTTAATGGTCATTCTTGCATTCAGTAAACGAGAAAACATAGGATAGGACCAATTTCGATACCGAAATAATTTCATTGTTGCGCAGTGCTATCTAAGTATATCTATCTGTTATTTTTCTGTTCAGTAACATTGACTGAAACTTTACTAATCTTCATACCTATGGTCTACATACTACTAGACTTCTATACCAGACGAGGTTCTAATATAGAGCGATGAAGTAACAATAAATGTGTATTGGCTAAAGAAGCAGACCGGAGTCGTAGATGAAAGACTGTTTTGACTGGAGATGGAAGTGATAACATCACTAACAGTCGTGACACAGTGAGAGCGGTAGTATTTCTTTATCGAGTTATATAAAAATATTTAAAACAAGGCGTGTCATTTATAGCAATGTTATGATTATAATAAGATTATATTCATTTCATTGAGATATTTAAAACTATCAATTAAGTTTAGCTATAAGGTATCATTCCATTCATCGACAGTTAGTTGGTAATATATCTAACCCGACAAATAACACTTGCGCATCAATGAAATTGTTTCGGTCCCAAAATTGGTCCTTATCCTATGTCTTCTCGTTTACTGAATGCAAAGCGACAAGTAAAACAACCGATTAGCTCTAGTTTTAGATATACGAGCTAGATTCAATTAACTACCTGGAATATGCGAGAAATCTGTGGTGATTTGAAAGTGATTGCTATACTCTTAGGGATGCACTTAGGGTATAAGAAATAATGTTGCTTCTTATGTATGTGAGATAATACTGATAGAAAATCATGTAGATAGGTATTAAATCAAGAAATCTTAACCTTCGTGAGAAAAACGTAATTGCCGAGCCACTCGTAGATCCAAAAAATGTTCTTCTTCCACCTTTAAATATCAAGCTGGGCTCGATGAAGAATTTTGTCAAAACCATGAACCAAGGACGTCAGGCTTTTAAATACTGAAGGGGCAAATTTCTCAAATTAAGTGATGCAAAGGTCAAGCAATTTTTGTTGGTCCACAAATACGTCAACTAGTAGAGGACTTTTTATTCAATATAGTTTTGGATCGGAAAGAAAAGGAAACTTGGGAAGTTCTCAAGGAGTTGTTATACATGGATTTTTAGGAAACAAAAGAGATGATAAATACCATCAATTGGTTACCGAACTTCTACAAAAATACCACCAATATGTCCCTAAAAATCCAATTTCTCCACTCCCTTCTTGATTTTTTCCCACCTAATTGCGGAGATGTCGGTGATGAGGATGAAGAACGGTTCTATCAAGATATTTCTGTGATAATACTTGCAGAATTACTGCTGGTTTAAATGTAGAGGTGCTCCAGAAGTTACTTACAAGATCGCGATCAAAGGAATCAGTTGATCTTCGTAGATCTTAACACATGGCAAGTGTTTTTTGAAGAATTTCAATATCATTAACGATATCATTAAATGTTGTTAGCATATGTAATTCATATTTACCAATTTCTTAGAAACAATAATTTTCATCATTTCCATATCGAAAAATGTACAGCTAATACATTTTTTCTTTGTCATACTTGGTTTTCTTAACCCAACATTAGTAAGAATTGACTCATGAAGTAAAGGAAACGTTTAACTTTTTTTTTTGTTGTGCAGTGTAATCAACGAAATGAAGATCTCAAATTTCATATATAAAAGTTACTGACATAAGGGACCGTCCATTAATCATGTGATGTTTTTTTGGCATTTTTAATACCCCCTCACCCTTGGTGATACATGATGAAGTTCAAGACTACCCCCCCTATATCACGTGTATTTTTTTAGTACCTACAAAGAATCTTAATTTTTTAAAAATATTTATTATAAAATACAGATTTAACTATCAAATTTGCAAGTTGGCATCTGTGAATCAAGATCACACTGCAAGCTGCTTTCGAATTTGTACGTGTTTGACGAAAAAATAAATACTCGTGATATATAACTACACCACCCGCCCCCTTGTGATATTTCGTGATTTTTTTATGGACCCCACCCCTTTCGAGCCTCGCATGATTAATGGACGGCCACTAATGAGAATTTGTTTATCGGATAATGATTATGAATCATCACGAATGATAACGTATACATTCATATATCGCTTAAATTCGCTATATAAGATGATTACTCATGAAAACCTTGTTACTTTTTACGATCTAGAACAAGTATCAGTTAATTACTGATAAGCAAAACAATTAACTAATGTAAAAAATTTAATGCTGGGTTTTTCGCATACTCATTACGAATAATGAAAAAAATACGCAGATGCTGAAAAATTTGTCGTGCTGAATAGCTACCAACCCAGCCTACTTCAAATATCAGATAAACTAACGTATTATCTTATTTTATGTAGGCTATCTCATATTTGAATTGAATTAGCGATGATACAATTTGTATTGTTTAATCGCGGTTCTATCTGAGAAAAGCTGGATGAATTTAATACTAATCCAAATTCTAAAATATAGATTTTATATGAGTATGTAGAATCTTACAATTAATTGAAAATTGAATATAAACTTCAAACACTTGAACTTATGATTTACACTATATTGACTACATAGCATGACGCGTTTCGTCGTTACAAACGACTTCTTCTAATGCTAACAGAATAATTAAGTTACAAACGACTTAATTATTCTGTTAGCATTAGAAGAAGTCGTTTGTAACGACGAAACGCGTCATGCTATGTAGTGAATAAAGTGTAAATCATAAGTTCAAGTGTTTGAATTTAAGTTTATTTTCAATTATAATAGATTTATATCAAGTAACCGCCAACACTATTAAATAATTAAAAATTGTTAAAAAACTTTCGTGCATGCCTTCTTCTGCAAAAACTTCTGCATCCCCTAGAGAATGTTTCATTGAAGTATGGTTACTTTGTCGATTATACTGACATGCTACATTGACAATTTTGTAGCAATACAGGTGTATATAAGACACATAATTTGAAGAAATAAAAAGAATAAACAACATATAACATGTATAGTAATCACGAGAATTCAACAAGGAACGGTGATCTTAAGTCTTTGCTGTTAACAAAGGCATACCAAAGTGTGGTAGAGTATGTTTCTGAGTAGACTGTAATGTAAGAGTCAATTAAGTTTTTTTTTTTAAATCAAATGTTTTTTCAGTTTTTTACTACGACTATGCTTCACAATGTGAAATTTTCTTGAAGGATTAATATTTTTAAGGTCATTCCTCATTTTAAAATGTCGTTTTTTATTTAATAGTGTTGGCGTTTACTTGATGTAAATCCATCATAATTGAATATAAACTAAAATCCAAACAATTAAACTTTTGATTCACACTTTATTAACAACATAGCATAACGCATTTCGTCGTTACAAAGGACTTCTTCAGATTGAATATAACTTAAATTCAAACTTGATCTTATGATTTCCACTTTATTGACTACATAGCATGACGCGTTTCGTGGTTACAAACGACTTCTTCAGATGCTTACAGAATAAACTTCTGAATAGACTTCTGAATAATCTTCAGAATAGACTTCTTCAGATGCTAACAGCAGTATTCTGTTAGCGTCTGAAGAAGTCGTTTGTAACGCCAAAACGCGCCATGCTATGTTGGCAATAAAGTGTAAATCAAAGGTTCAATTGTTTGATTTTAGTTTATATTCTATTGTGAATTCCATGTAAAATTGAACCAATATTTTTGTTCGAGGGCTGAATGGTAGATCAGAGTCAAAACTAAATTCAGTACTTTTGTGATCATTCTTCTGCAATCATTAAATATTAATTGAATGAACGTAATAGTACAAAGTAAGGAATGTTTCACAAAGTATATAATATTGTTATATGAATTTCGAGCACAAATACACTGGCTATCTAAACAATAAACTACATAGATGTCATGAACACTTACATTCAAATATAATATTACATCCACTATGGCTTCCTAGTGAAACTAGGTTAAATTTCGAAAAAATAAAAATTAAACAATCATTATCATAACTGAAAATTATTATTATAAACAATTTTCAATTCAAATTAAAATTCTTGTTATTCAAAAAAGATTTCGTGGGAAATATATTTACTGAGAAAAGATAAACTTATCAATCATTTGATAGTTTTTCTGCTCCTATCGAAGGGATGATAAAACCATAATAATTTAGAGCAAAATAGAGAAAAACTTGATCTTTGTCTTAAGACCTTAAGGTCTTAAGACACCTTGATCTGTGTATTAAGTATAGAAATATTGATATTATAATTTTCTGCTAATGGTACTGACCCATTTGCATATTACCCATTTCAAAAATTTCGTTTGTACTCTTTTAACATTTTGAATAAATAAAATGACAGTACCATAATAATGCCAATGTTGCTGTAACTCGCTGATTTGATAGTAAATAAATTAAGTTGTCGCTCCAATTAACACGACCTTCCAAAGAAAGAAGAGGATATAATATTACAGAATTACAGTTATTCGTGCGTAAATTTGCAAATTTTAGAAAGCATTAAATATAGAATGGTAAATGTCCACCGATCATGAAAGTTTGGTCAGTCATCTGTTTCTATTTTTGAAAAAAATTGCTCAAACTTGACAATATGCCATATTGATTTCTAAAATATATTAAGAAGTGATTTGAGAACTTTATTATGTAGGTTTTGAATCAAATTTTGCTTGTGTGGCCTGATAATTAACCGGATATGATTCCCACCGATTATTTTCTCCGTAAATTAAGTATACTGGAAACAACACTTCTACCACCATATCTTTATAGTACAATTTTTCCAAATAAATAAAACAATTTTGGCAGCAATCAAATCTTACGGGTTTATTGTACTTGATGGTGGATATTTTCAAATACAACAACACTCATACAAATATTCACTAGTAAAGAAGAATACATTTCGGTTGTATGATTTGATTTGGTGTTCCATTTACAATTCTTATTAGTATAATCTCTTAGATCTCTTAGAGTCAATCTCTAAGAGATTGACTCTAAGAGAAAAATCTGTCGGATTTCTGTCCGACAGTTCTGTCGGAAAATAGAAATCGAAAATCTGTCAGATTTTTAGTGTGTAGGGAAAATTAGGTAGCCAGCCAGAGGACAAGCGTCCCTACTGACCTCTTTTTGATTGAATTTTATAAAATTCAATAACTCATTAGTTTTGACAAAATTGTAATCAACAACGAAACGTCAGCAAAACTGAAATAAAAGTTTTTTCTTGCAATACAGTCTTTTAATGCTAAAAAATATTGAAATATAGAGAAAAGAAAATCATCAAATGTCCTGCCTTTGCAGACGATATCATTGCAGACAACAAAACTGAAAACTATATGAAATTACGCAAAAAAACGGGTTACAAATTTCTTATGATAAAACAATTTCATGGAAAGAAAACAAAAAATAAACCTTCTCTTATCACAAAACATGGTGAAAGTTATACAGTCCTCAGGTTTAAAAAGAATCGCTAATGAACAGAGAATTACCAAGCTCCAAAGGGCCTACAAGCTAACATTGGCGTACTATAACACAACGATTTTTCCAGAATCAAATAATTAATGAATAAAATGGACAGATGAAATGAATTAAAAGCATTCAGATGGGATGAAGCGTTTTTGGGAGGCAAAAAAGATGGAGCAAAAGTCGTAAAAATTGCCAATTCAAGTTCAATTGCTCTCCTCATGGGGAACAATCGTTATGATTATAATATATATGATGGAATGTCAAACGGAACGAGATAAATGATTAAAATTGAAACGTCTGAATGTAACAAACAAAATGCGAATTACAAAGATAACTCAATTTCATATAATTATACCAAGTGACCTTCTACGAAGACTGGGAAGTGATTACCACAAGTCCTCGGAATAATATCTAGAAAACTGCACATGCAGGCTTACTTTCAACTACAAATGCGCATTATCGCTTTGCAAATGTAAAGCAGATACTTTAGGTACTACCATAAAAATGGACAATGTAAGTTTCGTATTTCTTTTCAAGCATGCATAATTCTTTTCAATTTATGTATAATTCCAAGAATATATGTGTATATATATTATATTTTTCTTGATGAATTATCTGAATGCCACAGTTCATCCGAAAATGGTATATATATACAACTTTCTCCCAAACCGAAATACCTATAAGGTAGAGAAACTTCTTCAAATGGGTAAATGAAAACACAACCGTTTTTCCTTGCAATTTTAATCTAAAAAAAAATACATTTCAAGAGTATTTTTACGAAATTACAAATTACTAATATTTCGAACTCTAAACAATATAATATATTGTTTAGAATATAATTATTGTTATATATATATATACATATATATATATATATATATATATATATATATATATATATATATTATATAATATATATATATATAATATATAAATTATTTAATTCAAATTATTTAAAAAATCCTGAAAAATTATGAAAAACTGAAAAGCTGACAAACTACTACCCTGCCATTTGAACTAAGTAATATGCAGATATTTCAGAACATTCGTTCGTAATATGTACAATATAAGTAATATTTCACAATGAAAATTATTATTATTATTTGTACTTCAACTTCTGGTTATCAGCTTATTTTAAATATTTAATAGTGTTGGCGTTTACTTGATGTAAATCCATTATAATTGAATATAAACTTGTATTCAAACACTTGAACTTAAGATTTACACTTTATTGACTGCTTAGCATGACGCGTTTCGTCGTTACAAACGACTTTTCAGAGGCTAACAGAATAATAACAAATTTGAAAAAACAGGTGTAAATATAAGTGAATTTGGTTTTCTGTTAATAAATGGTTACCATAATTCGAATTTACCATACTTTTGATACGAATTTCAACATTTTACATAATATACAGAAAAGTAGCCAATTAGATTTTTGGGAATAGTGGAAATAAATCGGCATCAAAATTCTGGAAATTTGCTCAATGAACAGATAGAATTAAACAATTCACCCTTGTTAAACCCTTGCAGGTAATAAAAGTTAGATTTCAGAAAGGAATATCTTAGGTAAAACCCAAATTCATAGAATCTCAAATTCACTTATATTTATACCTGTTGTTTAAAATTTGATGTTATTACAGGGATACCAACTTGGGGGTTTTCCCCCTAAATGTAAGGAGACAGAATGTTTGGTGGGTTTTTTCGGGGCTTAAAATTGTCAGGGGTAATCTTAGGGGTATTTTTAAAGTAAACCAAAATATTTCATATCATAATTTAAATAACTAAAATTAATTTTGATTTCTATCTTGAATAAAAAAATCCATTTCATGATGATAATATTCAATATTATTTCTTAATGTACGTTGATTAATGAAAAATTTTATAATTAGTAAATAAATAATTTAATTTTTGTGTAAAATAATGCCCTATAAACTATTCCTAATATTCTCATTTCCAAAAATGAAATGAAAAATTTAATAATAATATACACTTAAGTAACTATAATATAACCTTATAATTTCAAAATAAAATCTTAATATATATTTTTTCTTTGAATTTTAATTTTAAAAACAATTCTAGGGGCTTTTCAACTTGACTACGAGAGGAAAAGATTCCACGAGTTGGTAACCCTGTGTTATTATTCTGTTAGCATCTGAAGAAGTCATTTGTAACGACGAAACGCGTCATGCCATGTAGTCAATAAAGTTTAAATCAAAAGTTCAAGTGTTGGAATTTAAGTTTATATTCAATACCTATTATTTTCTAAGATTAACAGATTCCAAAGTAGTGACATTAATTTTAAATGGTACAAAAAGGAATCTCAGATACAATTGCAATTTTTATAGCATTTTTATTGAATATGAACTAGGTATGTGAACTAAAATGTTATTGATATAGTAAATTTCCACGAATTTTGCACGCTAAAACATTCCTAGGAAAATTGAAATAATAAATATAGGATTTCCACGGTGGTATTTGATATAAAATAGTTATTGTTGTTGACAATATTGAAAATATTTCAACAATGTTATTGTTTCGATTCGAGGTCTTTGCGATACTTTACATTCAGAAAACGGAGAAACTTAAGTAGTTTTAAGTAGTAAGTCGTTTTCCTGATCATAAATATCGACAACCAAGATTTTCTGGTAATTTCAGTTGAAAATTGAATACACGCAAAAAACTCTCCAAACTTATCTTCAATTTATTTGACAAAATAATTAATCTATTTAGAATTATAAACACAGAAAAAATTCAGTAAATAACACAGGTAGTATTTCACCAAAACACAAAACACCATTATATTCTTCTTCTTTTTTTGAATGAACATTATCCTAAAAAACACCCAAATCCGAATTGAACGTAATTCAATACGAGAATGAATATTAAATCTTTGAAATTAATTCGAAAAAATTATATTATTTTCACAACCACTCAAAATTAATTTTTTTCTTGCATTTTGTCGTTTGATATAAGACTATCTTTCATTAGAAATGGAACGAACTTGCTCTAACATTTCGTTAGAGCAAGTTCGATAATTATAGAAAACCTTTCTGAACTAATATCTACATATTTATCGGTATTAAATATAAACATCACGTAAAATATTAAACCTCGACCCAACGATAAGATTGTATTTTATCTAATGTGAGCAATTATTTACGTTTCATAATATTATTGAGTAGAAAACGCAACTGCTAATTGCAAAATAAACCCTTTTGCATTATTCTATAGAACATAAACTTTAAAATTAGAATTAACATATTATCAAAAATATCACAACGACTATTCATGATGTTAATTAAAAACCAGTTGCAGTGTATCTTGCAAATATATAATCATTGTAAACACGTACTATTATTATATTTCGGATAATTAAATGAAAATGTACATCACAATACATAAATATTTAAATAGATCACAATTTTTCACAATAAGTAATTAGAAGGACTAATGAATATTATTCAACCAACTATCAGGATATTATCTATTAAATGTTCTAGAGAATGCCTCTAATTATTGTATTATCTATTACAATTCAGTTATTTCAACCAGTGTTGGACCTTATCCACTTAAACAAGCAAAACAAAAAAGCAGGAAGTAGAAATATCTAATATCTTTCAGTGTAACATAGTGTTGATGGTTTTGACTAAAGTGAAATTCAGAAACGATAAATATTCTTTCACAAGCAATCCAAAACATTCAAATTCAGTATCCGAATTAAGTAGAATTTACGAAAATGTTACCTCAGCAATAAAATCAAAATAAAATATCTACTTATATGAATATGTAGGTACCAAAATTCAATGCTAAATAAATTCATATATATGCATTCGAGTTGAATGCCATCGTTCTCTTCATTAATAATTACACATTCATATCATGATTGCAGAGGAAATAATATTTAAAAAGTGTATTTATGATGCTGTGCAGCTCTTGAGACCGGAAGTCAAGTCTGTAGGGCCTATCAAATCATAATATCCCGTCAGTTCAAAGATGTTTTAAATTGCTTGCGTCTGCCGCTTCTTAAATATAATGCAAGCACTGAAAATTGAAGTTGCTTCACGGTACATTAATTACGATAATTCATATTGCTATTTATTACGAAAGCAAATAAGATAAATAAATAATATGAACCTCCCTGCAGCCTTCATAATATAATACCAGAATTACCATAAAATAACCTAACTATTTCTGAAACGACTTATTTGTTGTTGATAATATATTTTAGGATATCTATATTATTTTAGATTTATATCACATTTTTCAGAATATTTTAGATGATGTGGGTGCAAAAACCTGTGGAAATACAGTGGAAAATCAGGTGAAAACCTTGATTAATAAAACGTCAAGTAGCACTTGTTTTTCGTGAATATCGTGTGACATAATAGGTAATGTGACTTACCAACGCCATATTTTTTGCTTTTAGTAGCTATCCACATTTTTCGGCGATTTCACTGCACAAATCACATTTTCAAAAACGCTACCGACGTCGTTTACCTTCATTCAAATCAATAGCTCACTCATCTGTTCCTAAGCCATTGTTGTGGAATTTCAGAATGTCAAACTGAATACAGCAAAATTCATTTTACCGAGCATACTTCTTCACAATAATAGATGGCGCATGTTACATTTGTAAGCAAATCCAACAGATGGCACATGTGTTTCCCTATATTTTTAACAGTAACCTGCCTTTTAGATTACAGTGTACTGTATGAATATTTATGTCTTTTTATGGTGGATGATTTTAGTCCAGATTCGTAAAAGTGACTGACAATTGGAAAATATTTAAGTTTATTCTAGACTATAAATATATTAAAAACAATAAATTAAAATTAACACACTTGCTTTATGTTTCACTTAATATATTAAAAGCTTTACATTAACCCATAATCAAGAGTATAACAGTTCGACCGAAACCATCATTTATTTAACTATTTATTGTTAATACTCCATATTGTACATATATAAAATTATTTTAGCCATAAATAAATTTCTTTTCTATTCAAAAAATATATATATTAAAAACTATTAACTTTACTTAGTAAAATTTTCTATCTGGGAATAAAGTTACAAAGGTCAACAAAAAATTCACGAATTATTTCTGTATAAATGATAAATGCAATCAACAAATGCAATCATATATAAGGCAACCAACTACACACAGTACTGTAAGTATATAATTAGTCACATGTGATGTTAAAATTAATTATGAATTCTAATATGTTCGTCTTAAACTTTTAAGTAACTTATTTTGTCGCAGTTCATTGTCATCAATGAAATTTACCTATATATAAATACTTGCAGAAAGACAAAAAAATTTGCTAAAAATATTTCAGAACTTCAAATATTTGAATGGAGAGCTGTTGAAAATATTTTGGACATTAACTTATGTGATTTTCACCATTATGGTATTAATTCAGACCCATTTAATTGATTTCATTGAAAATTTATTTCCTATTTGAGTAGAATATATTTTTGTTATATAATTGTTAATATTATTGATTGATTGAGTGGGGGAAGATTTACATCAAATGGTATCGGATATGAACATTGAAATGAACAAGTTATTCGCATGGCTGTGTGATAATAGATAAGTTTGAATGCAGGAAAATCAAAATTTAGTATATTCGCCAAGAAATCACGAATGATAAATGTGCAGGTTGATAATATATATATTTCTGTAAACGGAGAAGCCATTGTTCACGATGAACATATCAAATACAATTGTACAATTTTGGATTCGAATTTAAACTTTCACGCACACGCAGATTATATAACGAGAAAATTTTCGAAAAAAGTAGGATTCTTATCACGAATCGGCAAATCTTTGTCTACGAGTACAAAATTGTCACTCTATAAAGCCATTGCACTTCCTCATTTACAATTCTGTTGTTCCTTATTGTTTAATTGTCCCCAATATCAAATAAGTCGATTAGAAAAAATACAAAATAGGGCTATGAGATCTATATTAAAATGTAATATACACCTGTCAAATCCATGCTTAATGTGTTAAATATGTTATCTGTTAGCCAAAGAGTTGTGTTTAATGTACAAGTGTTCATTTTTAAACTGAAAAGGAATATATTACCAACCTACATTAGTGATAGAGTTCGATTATTTAAAGATGTACATAATTATAATACGATATTCAAAACGGACTTTATCCTTGGAAAATGTAACACCACACAAAAGCTCAAATCTATTTTGTATAAAGGTTTAATTGAATTTAATGGACTTCTTGGACATATAAAAAACTGTGAAAGTTTAAAAGTATTTAAAAGATTTTTGAGAACGTTCATCTCAACCGAATGCAATACAGTTTAAAGTCATTCTAATTCAATTGGGCTTTGTTTCTGCTAGTACTCTAATTGATGTTTATCATGTAATATTAGTTAGGTGCTTTTATGTGTTTTGGTACTTTACTTAATTCACAGTATTTTACTTTTCATTATTTTAATTTTTAATTAACTTGTTATTACTATATTTTGTAAAATGATGTAGCAATTCTGCTAAATAAATACATTATTATTATTATTAATACAAGATATCAAAGCACATCCTACGAAATATTAATTTTGAAAACAAAGAGTAGTCTATTTGAAACTATAACAGAGAATAACCAACAAGGTTGAACTCATAAATTGTATTAAATATTCAACATCATTATATACTATTTTTTAGTATATCAAAGCAACGTGTTTACATGTTAACTATTGAAAAATTGTCTTAAAATAGTTTAAAAGCATATACATACAAATGAAAAAACTGCTTTCGAATTGGTAGTTGCACCCTATTAAAACATAAACTGTCAATAAAATATTTACACAATAAAATGGGGCTTATCATTTTTATGCTTTTTGTAGTATAGTCATACATTTTAAATTATTCATCTTATGAATTTAGTTGCTCCCTAGATTATAATCAGGATTGAATAACTTTATATACATAATTCTAATTTTCAATTTTTTACTTATCATCAAATTTCAAGAACTTGAATCCATTCAATTTGAAATATTTGTAATGTTAATATTTGAAAACATTTTAGCCTATATCGAATATTTATGTCGATACATATGATAATTATAGAACTCTTATTGTAGGATCAATTAAAACTCATAATGCTTTGTTTCTAACATATAAATAACAATGTTAATTGATTTTTTAAAAATAAGAAATATATAATGTTGATTAGGCAAAACCCACGAATCCAACAAAAATAAATTTTTCATCAGAATCACTAGTACATTCTTTGAATAACAGATGCGTGCTATGTATTTTGCAATGTATTTCAACTTATATATTATAAATACATATGAAATTTAGTAAAATCTGGTGTTATAAAATCTCTTTTGTAATGAAACAAACAAAAGGTAAAATTTTATTTAATCTTTATTCTTGTTATCCATGTCTAATTCAACCCTTAAAAAGAAGACAATTTAAAGCTGGAGAAAAAATGTATCACAAAATATGAGTCCATTGACGACATAGAAGCGAAATACAAATGAATCTTTTAGTTTTAAAATATTTTAAAGTAATTTTAGAATATGAGAAGACATTTACATATTTATTGTGAATTATGCCTACAGTGTTATGAGAAAAGTCTATTTTGTTTAAGAAAAAACTGAAGAAGAATTTATCGAGTTCAGCAGGTGAAAAGAAATACAGATTAGAAAAAATATTGTGTATTATACAATATGCTGGTAGCTTATAACTACATATAACTTAGTCAAATACTTATCACAATACATTAATCAATTAAACTAATCTTTATAATAAATGCAAGTTCTATGTCAAACACATTACGAAAACATTTATAATTCGAAATAACCGCGATTCATTTTGAATCAGTCCTAGTCTTTAATTTCATTCGAGCTTGCAAGAAGTCACTGTTGAGTACTTTGTCATCTTCATTCTGAAACAAAGAAAAGAGTCATAAAAATGATAGATGTAAATGTTTCAGTAAAAAATGAGTATTTCACAAACAATTTGTCTCTTTTTAGAAAGCAAAGTATTGAAAAGAGTTTATAAAATATGGAAATATGAAAAACACACAAGCTACTGGTTTTCTGTTGCAATTTTTAAAAGTTTTCATTCATCAAAATAATTACCCAAGATATAAAGATGAGTTCTTGTAGATACATCTATGTTGTAACAAGAAATATTGAACCACATATGTGTTATTAACAATAAATGAAAGGAATATCTTTGTCCAAACATTTTACTCGGCATTTACTCATATTTATATTGATGATATTTTGGAACTTGTATAAGTCAAAATATATAACTGTATTTCCCAAGAATTCGTTGTTTCAGGCTACTAACCAATACCAATAGCTTAATGCAGTGGTATTAAACCCTTGGTAGTTGCTTAGTAGCATAAAATATATGCCAAGAGTATCAAAATGTATTTTTAAAAGTGTTTTTAACTATACAATAAGCATTAAACAAAGGCCCACCACATGTTATGCAAGTTTAGGAGTGAAATGATATTATTTAAGCACTTATTACAAAATGAAAATTTGGAAAAGTTATCAATCAGTATGCCAATTGATGTTTTGTTAAGACATCAAATTCATGTTTCATATAAACTCTTTTTTAGTTGTTTTGAAGAAATGAAAGTAATGTTATTGATGTTAATCAATACTTAAATTGATATACCTGGGAGTCGTTGGTTTTTCCTTCCAGTTTCTTCGCCCTTTCAGCAATCACCTTCTCCAACTCTGGCTGCCGCGCCTGTATATTATTTTCTAATTCCTTCTTGGCAAGGTTATCTTTTTGTTTCTCCAAAGCTCTTTGGAGTTCAGACTTTTGATTGAGGACATTTTTACCACTGCAAAAAAAAATGGCTTATTAGGTAAATGTGTGTTAAGTTCATCGATTGAAATGAAAGAAAAGTACAATAAGATTCTTCTCTAGAAGTGTAACAAAAATGCTGAGTGAAAGCTAAAGCTTTCTCAAAGCTAAAGTATGTACCTTCAAGCTTTTATCTTAAGACAGTAACAACTCGTAATGACAGTAATATTGGACCCATTTGAGTTGACCAGTTCTAATTGGTACATAACACCTTGTTTGTCAGAAACCTTCACTAAAACAAGAATGAAAACAGCACTTATGGCAATGTTAGTCCTCACTAATTGACACACAAAAAAAAGATTCGACAAAAACATAGATTTCCTGATGATCTACTATAAAGCATCAGATTTGGCATCCCATGATTTTTTAATTCCCTTTCAATTACACCTTAACGTTTAAGGAATAGACTTGTAGAGAGGATGGATTTCATATGGCATATTTTGGAGTTGAAACAATAATAGTCAATACTACTATCTTTATAAAGATTATCATTAAAATTGACTGACTGATTGGGATCATTAATACATTTTGTTATTACTGGGTCAAAAAAAATAAATGTCAACCCTTGTATCACGTAGAAGTATCTCAACGAATTGAACACGTTTCTAGTCGAATGTAGATCACCATTGTGCTACAGGCGTGCTTCACCTCACGACATTCGTCCCAATTGCATTGACCGTCAATGCGAAATGCATGTTTGGGTAATAGGTACTAACACCTTGAGTACAGCAATGAAATGGATTACGCCTAGTCAACAAGAAGAATGGTACAAGTGGGACACTCACTCACAAGCCTTCGCCCCTTTTAATTGGACTCCGAGGCTTAATTACAAAAGGAGTAGTGCCGGGACTTTTTCTTTTACGTGACATTCTCATTTCATAATGAATACATACTCGACATCTTTCGTACCCTTATTGTTATCGAAGTTCTTGAAACCGTATACTGTGAAGGAGTAACGGGGCCAACGTAGTTCTTAGTGGGCACATTTGAAAAATGAAACATGGCTCTGGCAATCCGAGATCGTTCAAACAACGCAAGAACTCTTGCAGAATGAGAACAAAAAGAATACGTTAAATAGAAATCATTATTTTCGAAATGTGACCTACTTTATTGAATAATTTTAATGGTATTTGCAATTTTATACCACCGTTTTCATCCAGCTAGAAGCTTCACGAATCAAGGAAATTTTCAAGATATTTGCTTACTTTATAGATAAAATTTGCATTTATGAGGCCACAAGATACATGAAAGGAACGATCAGTAGGAACAAACACTGAATACTTATTTCTAGAGTGAATCCTAATTCTCTTAACGTCATTAGATGAGGGAAATATAGTTATTTCCATTGAAAAATTTTCATTCCGTTTTGGGAGATTATTCGAATGAGAAAATCTACAATTTTAGCCTCTAGGACACGTAAAAAATCTACTACAGCCAGTTTAAGTTGTGCCAGGTGTAATGATGGATGGAGAAAATCGCTACAACAAACCGCAAGAAATAATTGATGCCTTAGCTAAATACTTCAGCTCTGTTTATAATAAACCATATACTGACGACAATCTTATTACCATGAACATGCTGATGAGAACTTTATTCACATCAATAGTTTATCAGAAAATGAAGTTCTATTCGCTGTTAAGAAACTCAGTACAAAAAATACAGCTAGTCCAGATGGAATACCCAGTTTTATTGTAAGGGTTCATGTATTCATACATAAGTATTATACATAACTATTCATGCGTTCTCTGCATCTTTATGTCATATTTTAAATTTAATTATATTAAATCGACAATATTTCCCAAAATTTGGAAAACTGCAAAAATGTACTGAAAAAAGGGTATGCAACGGTTATCAGCAATTATACATCTATATCTATAAATAAATGAGACGTAATAATAAAAACTTGTCTAAAAATCACTGACTGAACAATTCTTTCTTCGACTAGTTTCGCCTGTTACAGCATTATCAAGAATTCTTGACAATGCTGTAAAAGGCGAAACTAGTCGAAGAAAGAATTGTTCAGTTAGTGATTTTTTCAGACAAGTTTTTATTATTACCTCTCATTTAAATATGAACTATCACAGAGTAGATTCATCGTCCATTGAATTTATTATCTATATCTATTCTTTTCAATTTTTCAAAATTATTTAAGATCATAGTCTTCAATAATATTTATCATACAGTAAGCAATCAAGTGTAGATTGAGCAACACGGATTCATGTCCAATAGATCTCGCATGGATAACCTTGTAAAGTTCTCACAATTTGTGTAGAATCTTGATGAAAGGACTCGGTAGATGTTGTAATATACCGATTTAATGAAAGCATTTGATCAAATGAATCATAAAGTTATGTTGTACAAACTGAAAGCCAAGTCAGGTTTTCCAAAGATCTAGGTTTCCCTAATTCAGTCTTATTTAAATAATCAAACATTTGAGGGTCATAAGTCAATGGTATCAGTACAGCTATTTCGGGGTACCACAAGGCTGTAATTTAGGCCTACTGTTTCTTCCTTTTGTAAATGATCTAATAGAGTGTCTAGCAGTTCATAGTCTCATGTATGCTGATGATTTGAAAATATATCTCAAAATTGAAACATATGAGGACTGCATACGCTTACAGGATGAGCTGACCACTGTTTCAGATCGGTGTTACTGCAATAAACCCAATATTAATTTAACTAAATGAAACGCTGTCACATTCACTAAAAAGAAACGGCCTATACAATTTGACTACACAATTAACGAAACCATTCAGACCAGGGTTCACTTAAGAAATTCACTTTTGTACCTCATATAAATAAAACAATTTAAACTGTTTCACACTTCATAAACACTTATAAAATTATTTAATGTGCTTGTAAAGAGCAAATTACATTTCGGATGTATGATTTGGCGTCCCATTTACAATTCTCATAAACATCATTTAGAGTCGATACAACGAAAATTTCCCAAATATCTAATTTGGAGGGAAGATCACGTTTATCCGGCCAGAGGATATGCCAAAATGATCTGTTAAACAGGTTTGTAGCTAAATCACTCGAAGTTGGCAGGGACTTGTTGTCTCTGAAGTTTCTGTATAACCCTTACATGGCTATATAGACTGTCCTACCCTTATTGGCTCTATTGATTTTCATGTTCCTATTCACGTTCAAGTTAATTTTTTTCATTGGGTACTCTTAAAACTATTTCCCCCGTACAATCACCCATTAGATATATGTGTTCGATATTCGAGGATGTAACTGACAAATGCGATATCAGCAGTGACTAATTTGCTTTCATTAGTCGGGTTTACTTGGACTCTTTTCATGTATAGTGTATTTTGAAATACAGCTATATTCTCACTGTCTATTATTCATTATAATTACTTCTTTTATTGATATTATTTTTTAAACGTTTGTATTATATCATTAGGTGTTAATACTGTAAATACTTTTTTGAATATTTCCTGTAACTTGGTGTTTTAACCTGTAGGAAAATAGAGACTTATTATTTTAAGTACAAACTAGTTTCAAGAAAATCTGGTATTATTTTATATCGAATATATAATAATAATAATAATAATAAACGTCTTTATTGTCATACATATTGTGCTACATAAGAAGAGGCGAGATTTAGCATAAGCTACTCTTCCATCTAACCTCAGGAAAGTAAATGAAAATAAAGTAGAGAATTTAAAAAAATGTTAACACAAACATAAGAAATGAACGAAAGAAGTATGATACATATTTAAAAAAAGAATTCCTAAATTCACTAAAACAAAATAACATTTATATAAATATCTAAAATACCATTAGAGTTAAAAGAAAACATCTGATAAAGAGAGAAAAAACATAAATAATCAAAAATTATAAATTATAAAGAAGCAATGCAAATATACACTAACAATTCATACACGTGCATGAGCCGTCACAATCCTCGAAGCGCACACTTACACAGAACCACACTGCAATAATTATATTACATTTAATAAATAGAGACTATATATATATATATATATATATATATATATATATATATATATATATAATATATGAATTGAAATGTAGATTTTCTTTTCTGTGTGCATAAAAAGCCGGAAAATCGTTGTATCTTCTTTTATCAATACGACATAACCTTATCTACACGTTTTTTACATCTACAATAAAACATGATTGGATACTTCAGAATCTGATACACAATTTCCGATTCCAAACGAGCTGCCACTCCAACGACAACTTGTTGAGTGGATGTCTATTAACCCGTTTCAAGAGCGATGGTGTCGTTGATTAATTACGGATCGTTGCTGCCAATTGAATTTTAATGCACCCACTTGTCCTCGATTCATATTTTATTGGTGCATTATGTAGATCTCCATGAGGACGTTTGAGGTGATCCGTTCTAAATGGAAATACGGAATGACCCTAGAAGGTGCTCCGCCCAATGGTGATGATAATGCAGTCGTGCAGTTGTATCCAGCCCGTACGAAGGATTTATGCGAATTTTTCGCCACGTGTCGCATGGTTTGGCAATGACTGGATACTGCAGTTGAAATAAAATCTTTCGATGCTGTCATTACATCTGGTTGAATTTTCCGAATCGGGTCACGAATACTCGGCAAGGACTTCGAAATAGCGATGGGAAGATTAGATCAGCGGTCCCGAAACAACGATCCTAGTACCGTTGGGTCTCTAGAACTCTCGGGTATTAAGAATAACACATGGAAAAGAGTTCGCATGATAAATAAAAAAGTATAGTTAATTTAAAACACTTCTGCTCAGTGAAACGTCTTCATTACTTAACAGCATTCATTACATGGAAACTCAACTCCTAGAATTGTTGGAAATCTGAAGACATTTGTCAATTGTATCAAATAAAAACTCTTGGCTCGGTTTCACAAAATTTATATAAAGATTTGACAATTTGTTTCGGGGTGTTACCCCATTTATTTGAGTTTCACTTTTGAAAATGGGATAACACCCCGAAACAATTGTCAAGTATTTATTATAAATTTTGTGAAACCAAACCAAGTGTTTTATTTAATATATTAAACAATGTTTCACTAAGAGATCAGCGAACTTTCAATCAACTAATTTGTCAATTGCATAACTGATATCAATACAATCGAATTAAGTCCAATTTCAGTTCTTTGTTTAGGAATTAATTTATTTGGTATATTCATACCTTCGAAATTGTTATTTGGGATACAATGCATTTTTTTTAATTGTAACCGATTCTTCTTCCAGTTTTTGTATGAAACGCTTCACAATCCAAATATTCCAATTTATATACATCCGTTTTTCAAAAATCGTTAGTTAACATTTTCCACGTTTTTCAAACTTTTTTTATTTGTACAGATATTTCTGGTTTAAAAGTTTTCCAATATTTTTCAAAATATCACTTAAATCAAATAAAAATAAAATAAAATTGATTGAAAATAATTATTTTTCGGTCTCATTCATAATATCAATTTAATTTATAAACTCAATTTGTTTAAAATTTCCAATTAAATAAAATTTTCAATTTACGATACATAGATTTTAAAATGTTCCACCAAGAAAGTGTTGTACGATTGACATGAACCAATTGAAATATTATATATTACTGTGTAACAGGTTAACCAGGTTTTTAAATTAAAAAACCAGTCACTTTCACCTGTGAATTGTTTCGGCATAAAAACAGGGCATATTTATTTCCATTGAAATTAACCTTCAGATAAAATATTCATTTAGTAGCTCCATCTGTTTATTAATCCCATTTATTACAGTTTCATTGTCAAAGACGCCATGCAAACTACCAATTAGCCATATACTTTCGTAAATTTTAATATCGTACTGATGAAGACTGTAAATAGGTCAATAGATGAAAAAAAAAAGAAATACATTTTTCTTCAATTATATAAAATATTGAAGTTTCATGAAACTTGTTGCTTTTCTGAATAATTGATTTTACTCTAAAATTGGTACCCACTCCAAAAGTCGAACACCTAGAAATCTTTGTTGTAACAACGATGTAAAAGATATGTACATTTAATAAAGCAATATTATATTCTGCAAATTTACCTATTATTCGAGTTTATTTTAATGATGAAACTTTGTTTATTATTTATCCGCTATAAAAATTTTTTATTGCATTTTATTATACCCATGTATCATAAAGTTTACTGCTACCTATTGAAGCAGCAATTTATATATATATATATATATATATATATATATATATATATATATATATATATATATATATATATATATATATATATGTTTTTGATGTGAGTTAAAATTAAATAAAGACGTCTATTATGCCTCCTTTGGTAAAATATTATAAATTGGGGAGGGATAATTTAAGTAATTAAGTCATAATAAACCAATAAAATTAACAACATAAAGAATGAACTAAATTATAATATTGTAAGTAAATACTTAGGTAGAAGATAAAAAAATATAAAGTCATAAAAATATAAGTACTCTAACGTCGCAGTTGTGATTGTTGAAATAGATATTTGTGAAAAAATTGATTAGGGCCCTTAGATGAGCAAAATAAATTGGGACTTTCACCTTCATTAATAATTAGGTCATAACAAACCAATGAAGTTATGAACATCGGAAAATAACGAATGAAATAAATGATAAGATAATAAGTTAAGATTAAGTACAAAATATAAACAGGCCGCTAAAAATCACTTCGTAGTTGTGATTATCAAAAATAAACATCTATCAGTATTTCTTAGGCAAAGTAAATTGGCAGTAATAATTAAGTTACAATAAATTTGAAAATATCGGAAAATAAAAAATAAAATATTAATGTTATATGTATGTCTGCTCATTCGATATTAAAATCAATGAATAGGGAAAAAACGTCGAGAAAACTTCGCAATACTCACATCTTTTGATAAAACGCTAATTCCTTGTGTAAATTTTGTCGTTCGGGGTTCTCTTTCACGGGATTTGCGGGTTTTCTCGGAATAATAAGGCCATCTTCGTCTAGGTGAGGTGCAGAAGAGTGATTGTGATCTGCCGTCCGTTTTTCCGTTTCTGGGATCATAGTTCCGTCCGCGTCTGAAAACAAGAAATATTACTGATGAATCGATAATTTTCGCACAAAGACCGTGACCGCATCGGGTTAGATCACAGTTAAATGCGGTTCCATTCTCCAGCTAAATTATTAATCCTGGACCTTGGCATGAAGCCATCAATTATTCGCCGTTTTATGTCGTAACGTAAGAGATGGTTGGTAAAATATTAGGCCAGATAGAATGTACACGATCTCCAATTCGATGCAGTAACACACGAAAAGTGCCTGTATGAGAATCGTTATGCAATTAACACAGTTGCCAAAGCTAAAAAAATTAATACATAAGTATTTATAATGAAACAATATTTTGTACTACTTCTTTATCAAATGCTGAATTAACAATGACCATAGTTAATTCAGCATTTGATAAAGAACTAGTACTTCGAAACGCGTCATGCGCATTTTTGTTAATACATATATGAGAAAGCTCAAAATATTGTTTCATTATGGATATTAATTTTGTCCAAGTATCGGCCTCATCAATCATCAACATAGTATTTATAAAAACACTGATTATGGCTTTATCAAATAAAATTCCCTTGAATCACAAATTAAATTATCATCACGATAATGATAATCATATTATTCAACATCAAATTCAGGTATGCGATAAAAAAATGTGTGTCCCACGTTGGGCGCCAAAAGTAAAATCAATCCAAAATATATTATATTCGCTCCATCTTCAAAGTCATTCATTATCGAAATTAATTTCTATATTCTTTTCGAAAATTCACGGTAGTACAATCTAAAATTCAGAAAGTAACCATGAAGCAGTTTTCATATCTCTTATTGTACATTGCGCTTTATATTAACTGTAATACCACTTGTGGTAAAAACAATATTAAAGAAAAGATTACATTTGATCTAGGGGAGCACTATATAGAGAATTATTTTGAAAAAGCGCACTAATTCATCTAATGAAATACCAGAACAGAAAATGGCATTGGACCATTAATCGTTTGAAGAAAAATAATAATAATATTTATTTAGCTGAAGCTACACAGTCAATGAACAGTCTTTCACAGTCAATTTTGAATTACATACCCATCTCATTATTTAAAATATACTTTCTCAGATGACGCTTAAATTTCTTACTACTAGTACTAGTTTTCAATATACTTGGTAAATTATTGAAATCCTTAAATCCGTCAAAGTATATGATATTTTTAGCTTTAGAAAGCTTACAATTTTGGAATTTACTATCAGTATTTCTAGTATTATACCCATGCACATGACTGACATACGTTACATTTTTTTTACATCACATGGAAGCAACTGATTTTTTATTTTAAATATGAATATATATGAAGTAAAGAGTAATCTTTGTTCAACAGACATTAGTTCCAAAGAGTTCAGCACAATTTTAACAGGGGTATACCTATTGCACTTACATGTCTCTATTCTGTAAATTTTGTAATTGTTGAATTTTTTTTTTAGTCAAACCAAATAACAAAGTGAAGCAATATTCAAAATGTGGCATTATTATTGATTTGAACAACAATAATTTCACGTATGTCGACAGATTTTTTCCTATTCTTTTCAAAAACCTGATTTTTCAGAGATTTTTGATGATATGAAATCAACATGATCATTGAAAGTCAAATTTTCGTCTAACATAATGCCTAAATATTTTACTGTTTCTACTGTTCTAATTTTTGTTTTTTTGATCTTTTTAGTTATCTCCTCATTTTTATTAATTTTAAGGGTTTTACTTGTACCCAAAAACTATGAAGTTAGATTTTTGCACCTTCAGAGATAAACCATTGTCACATAACCATTCATTAATTGCAGAAAGGTATCTATTAATCCCCTCTGTCATATTCTTAATATCTTTGCCACATATATAGAGCATAGTATCATCAGCGAATAAACGTATAGAACATCTTTTCACATGAGAAATAATATCGTTTATATTTATATGAGGAAAACAGCAATGGACCCAAGACAGTTCCTTGAGGTACGCCTATTGACAGTATGCCATTAAACAGTATGCCACATTTTGTGTTCGCGAATCCAATTAAGATTCCGAACCAAAATTGAACACTTCAAACAAAGAAGTGTTCAAACCCTTAAACCCTTAAAGAGTTAAATGTCTACAACATTGCTCATAGGGTATATATTAGTGAAATTCACCATTTCAAAATTACTTAGAGATGCTATCATCTGCAGATGCTGCAACATTGGAGGAGTATTTCGGATTTAATATGGGATTTCTGCCAATTCGTTATTGATTATTTGCTAGACGTTCTTTATAGATTCAATAGGATATAATTTTCTTATGTCTTTTCAAGTCTCATATCGATTAGTAGGGGTCTCTATGAAAACATCCTGTCAATTCAAGATATCAGTTTACGATCCACCATTCTACGTTGACCTGAATCCTTCAATTCATATTTTGTATACAGTTTGACAAATAAATATACACATATACATATATGCGTGTGAATTCTTATACTTTTTCATGAAAAACGAGAAGAATGCGAATGTACTAAGTACTAACACAACCTACCGATATGTTAAAACATCATACTCGAAATGAATATGGCAATTTAAAGTAGATACCTACGGTTATGGACGTAGAGTATTATATAAAAGATATTTTCAATTGATTACTATAGATGGAATTGTGAACTCTTCAGTACTAGGCAATGTCCACCTCGAAGTCGTGAAAAGAAAAAGATGATTGGGTTCATTCAAAAATTATTCAACATCAAATCACTGGTAGAGAATTAAGTCCGGGATTCCCAGAATTATAACAAGTGTCATCTCAAACGAGTGTCATGTCCGTGGTGGAGGATGACGTAGATGACTGCCTTCGTTTTCAATAAAAGATATCAGTCTGTCCTACATTGCAACAAGAAAAGATCATAAATCCCTAACAAGATAACGATTTCGAATAATGGAAGGTGCTGTTGTCTCATTTACTTTCGATATGATTATATATGAATGAATTCGTTATTGTATAATTTAGCGTTGCTATTGTTTTTATAATATTGAATGGATTCAGTGTAAATATCCCACGTAAAACAATGATATATCCAATAAATGTTACTAGGTGAGGACGAAATTAAAAGAAGAGGAGCTCACGTAACTGCTGAATGTTTCTAAAGGACATCAATGTTTGGCACGGGGTTCGAACCCAGTTCAACTGCTTCTAACAGCTAACTAATCCATCTGGACCACATCATTAAAATATTAGGTGTTATTTTTGTGAATCTAATAATTACCAAAGAAAAACTTTTCCAAACTTCCAGTAGATTCGGTAGCATAGAAAATTAATTCGTATAAATATTCAATTTTCTCGAAAAATCTACCGCTCAAACCAGTACGCTTAATCTCCAGCGATTACCTTTATTGTCGAAAGTTTCGAATAATTGCACCATGTCACTGACCGCCGTCAAGCGATCCGGGTCCATATCGCGAGGACTTCGCCGCGAGATGATGAATCTTCGCGATTCGCACATCGTGTGTCGGTAAGCACGCTTCCGCACCGTAATTACCGACGGAGTAAGAGGCTCGGCCGCCACCGCATCGTCGTCGGCGTTTCGTTATCAAGTCGAAGAATTCCTCCTCCGCCGCCGCGATGTAGTCGTGACGCCGACGGGCGATCACGGAGGCGAGGAGGGAAAGCGACCAGAAAATTGCTCCCGCAGTAGGCGGATTTATGTTACAAGTGCAGGTAGGTAATGGGATGGGGGTTATTTGGATGTAACAAAGTTTGCTTCGATCATCCGGACCTACAAATTGCTATCTGTACCTACATGAATATATATATATATATATATATATATATATATATATATATATATATATATATATATATATATATATATATATATATATATAAGATATTTTGCTACAAATCTACAAATTGCATCTTTTCAAAAACTGTATAAGAAACTTGTTTAACTAGGTAATTGAATTTAATGACATGAATCTGATATAGGTAAAAGTTTCCAGTTAGAAATCCGAGATCTAAGTTTAATTTGAAAAGTCTACTCTAATATCAGATATCTAGTCGTAATTACAAGGTTGTAGACAAAATTTCGGTATCTTAGTCAAAATTTCAATATCTTAGTCCAAATTTCGAGAGAGAAGTCGAAATATTGACATCTTAGTCAAATTTTCGAGATCAAACTCGAAAATTCGATATTTCATCCCAAATTTCGATAACTTAGTTAAAATTCCGAAATGAAGTCAATATTACGTTTCTTATCCAAATTTCGACATCGTAATAAACATTTCAATATCTTAGTCAAAATTCCGAAAACGAACCTAAAATTTGGATATTTCAGTCCAAATTCCCTGATCGTAGTCGAAATTTTGTTTCTTAGTCCAAATTTCGATATCTCAGTCCACATTTTAATATCTTATTCAAAATTCCGAAATTGAAGTTGAAATTTGGATACTTTAGTTCAAATTCCGAGGTCCAAGTCGAAATTTTTTTTTATTCCAATTTCGATATCTCAGTTCAAATTTACATTTTTAGTCAAAATTTAGAGATCAAACTCGAAATTTCGATATTTTATTCCGAATTTCTATATCTTCGTTAAAATTCCGAGATCGAAGTCGAAATTTTGTTTCTTAGTCTGAATTTCGATATCTCAGTCCAGATTTAAATATATTAGTCAAAATTCCGAGATTGAAGTAAAAAGTTTTTTTCTTAGTCCAAATTTCGACATCTCAGTCCACATTTCAATACCTTAGTCAAAATTTCGAGATCGAAGTTGAAATTTGGATATTTCAGTTCAAATTCCGAGGTCGAAGTCGAAATATTTTTTTTACGAATTTCGATATCTCGGTCCATATTTCAATAACTTAGTCAAAATTCCGAGATCGAAGTCGAAATTTTATTTTTAGTCCTTTCGAGGTCGAAATTGAAATTTCGATATCTTAGTCCAAATTCCGCAACCGAAGTTTTGTTTCCCAGTCTAAATTTCAATATATCAGTCCAAATTTCAATATCTTTGTCAAAATTTCGATATCGAAGTTGAAATGTCGATATCAATTTTTATTTCAAATATTTTCTCTATAATAATATTTTAAAAAAGTACATATTTTCGAATAAAACTATGGCAGTTCATGACGATATAAATAATTATAGAGTCAACTGAACTTGATTTAGAGTTGATACCCAATTACAAATATTTACCTGAATCCTTAGAAAGTTTCAATTCACCACTTCCTCGAGCATAGGTTAATTCGAAGTAATCGAAATCTAATAATCTAATATTCTAAAGCCCATTAGTGATATCGGTTCAAGGCTCTCAGGGTCGCTAATCGGCTTTATTATGGGTCAAAGGCTTCAGATTGCCATTTAAATATGAAAAGAGCGCTTCTCTTGTCTACGACGGTCACGATATTGACGGCTATTTTTGGCCCTTTTCGGGATGGTCAGGAAAAATATCTTGGCGCTCATCTATTAGATAATGATGGAAGTTCATTAAATGTCGCACGTAAAATCGAAATAGATATTCACCTTCAGGAAGTGGCCGTTCGGAGAAGGTTGGGAGTGACGTCTTTAGTGACGTGGAATAATAAACGGAAACGATTCACTAGTGGTGACGTTTTCTGCGTTAAATTTCCAAGAGAAATAGAATAGGGATATATATTCGGGAATATGAATATTCCGAAATTTTTAATGGACTCTCAAACATAACATTTGACAATTTTGGCACAAACCACGGCATATGTAGTTTCTTATATTTCGAAATTTGAAGTTAGATTTCAAATTGATAATCAGTAATTGAAATGGAATCCAGAAATTTCGATTTATACTTGAAATTCGGACATTGTTCAGTAGTAGGTACGATTTAGTTAGAATCTCCATTAAAATTTTGGTTTTGATGTCGATATTTCGACTGCTTTCTTGAAATTTGGACTATAATAAGATTATATTCGATATAACATACAGTAAAAAAAATATAATATATATTTTAAATATTGTATATATATATATATATATATATATATATATATATATATATATATATATATATTACATTACTAACCGAAACGTCGTGCGAGTTCGATATCTGTTTCAACCCTCCATTTGTACACCAACGGTAAAAATGTATTAATTCATTTCATTTCTAATTTTTATTTTATTTCAAATTTATTTTATTCATCTTCAATTTCAATTTATATTACTATTTCAGCCCACGCTAATTAATAATCTTTTTAGTTTTTTTCGTCCAATTCGGATTGATTCTATCATTTAATTTCTTATTTAATCAAAGTTTTGTACCAGAATTTGAGTTAAAATTTATTGGCAATGGAAGTCAGACAAAATAGTTGGAAATAGAACGAAAGGTATTTTCTCCATAATACAATGCATTATCACAAAGTAACGAACGAATCTATCCAAAAATGTTTTCAAATAGTTAAGTAAATGGCAAAACATAGGAATATACGTGACTTAGTTTAACTACCGTTTTAAATACAATTTCGATCATTTTCACCTCTTAATTTCATAAAAACATCCTCAATAATGAATTATTAAAAGTATTAACTGCTCTTAACTTTCCTTACTGGCATTAATGAAGCTCAAATCAACTGAAACAATCTCATTCTTATATTTAATATTAAATCTTCTTTATTTACTTTAAATTCTTTATGAAACCATACTTGGAATTTTCTCATAATTCAATACAAATACGCATGGCGACGTTTCGAAGTACTTCTTTATCAAATGCTGAATTAATACTTATTTAATTGTGAATTATTTGTATTAAATTATCAGAAAAATCTGAATATTGTTTCATTATGGATATTCATTTTCTCCAAGTATCGGCTTCATCAAATTTTTCATCTATATCTTCATCTTTATCATTAACTTTAACTTTATCTATAGGTTTTCTAATTTTTCGTTTACTTTTCAATTGTCAACCGTCTCAATTTTTTCAGTTCAAAATGAAAGGAAGTAGTAATGTTTCTTAGGTGTAGATCCGGGGTCTCAAACATTTTAATTTATCCTCTAATTTATTTCAGAGTGACCACGCAAATTAAACTGCTTTATTATTCAACTTCAATATATTTCTTGAATGTTTCTATATATAATGAACGATTCTATACATTTAGTTCGTTTTCGAATTTATTTCAAAGTTAACAGATGAAACTATTTGAATATTCGCATTTTACTTCGAGTTGAAATGAGTCAAAGGAGATATAGAGCACAAAAGATTGAGAACCACTGTTCTGCACATCTTAGTACCAGAGTACCAATCGAAGAATATCGAAGAATGAAACCATCGGCCCAATCTTCATTTGATTCGTTATTCGATTAGTTTACACACCAGCAATAAATAAACCAACACATCGTAACGTTTAACGATTATTATTCAAAACAAGCAAGTCTGTTTTACCACAGGGAATCTGTTTATAGGTGGCGGTACTCCTTAATCGGAATTATGCGTTCTGCAGCTGCATCTAGTTCTCTTTACGAGAATTCTTTCCGAAAAGTTCTCGATAAAAATTACTAATTACCACCGATGATGTACATGAAACGGATGTTGGTGCAAGTGTTTAAAAAATTGTTTTTCGGTGGGAAAAGGAACATGTGTTCTGTGCCGACGATTGAACCCTTGTTCCGTATCGAAGCACAGGCTCGGTAAAACTTCCGGCATGAGGCTATTTACATGTAAGAATATCTATTGTCTTAGAATGAAGGGGAATCATAAACTTCAAGAAATAAATAACACAGCTGTTCGTTGTTTTTTTCCAGCACAAATGTGGCTAGAACTTCGAAACGAATGCCATAATTCACGACAAAAATGGTTATAATTGAAATAACACCAAGTATTGTCACCTTGATCGAGATATTGACATTTATTTCTGTTGTGTACGTAGGATTGACCAATAGCTGCTATTTCATAATTATTATAACGATCAATACCAATTAGGAGAGTGATTGAACTTAAATTTGAAATTTTTAGGGCTTTTGCTTCAGCTTTTTGCCTCCCAAAAACGCTTCATCCTCTCAGAATGTTGTTTTTCCGTTCATCTGTCCATTTTATTCCAGGTTGGTGCTTGAATTGTGCTTAAACTTTGCATGTGCGATTTTATAGCGACACTTCGTGCGATCTTCGATCTTTTTTATATTGATCTGTTGTAGATCCTTTTGGACCTCTTTTAGCAACTCTATATCCCATTTTCTATTTGTTATTATATCGAGTAGTTTCTCGATGTTCTGGACTGTTTCATCATGTGCATAAAACTTTCCTCGCCGTTTTCTTATTTCTTCCGTTATTGAGTTTGTCTTTTGATAAAATTCATTCTGAGGTTCAATTTAACCCATTATCAAGAGTATACAATATTACTAAATAGTAGAGCAATATTGTATAATAGAAGAGTAATATTGTATACTCTTGATAATGGGTTAACCACCCGAAACATATGTAGAGTTTTTAATATATTCAGTGAAACTTACGTTAAGTGTGTTAATTTTTAATCTTATAGATTTTATTCCTAATCAGATTTCCGATACAATAATTAATTTGGAAGATAGCTTTCATTTCACGAGATTTTGAAATTTTAGTGAATTTTCGAGGAAACTATGAGGTTTATGTGGAAACTGATGTTAAATTCGTGATCTGAGCCCCTGATTCTATGAGAAAAAGTCAATTTCTAGGATAAAAAATTCTCATAAAATTTTTGAAAAATTTCCATCATTTTCGTCGAAAAAAGAATTGAAATTTTTTTCATCCGATCTCGATGAAAATGTAGTTTCTGACTAATTTGAAGTCGAAAAACACATATTCCTAATCAATGACACGGAGATTTCGCTTATCTCTTGGTGAAACATCATGTTAAAAAATATAGAATTAAAAATTAATACACTTGACTCAAGTTTCACTGAATATATTAAAAACTCTACATATGTTTCGGGCATTGATTGGCCTGTAAATCTTTCTTCGAATTTTTTGTTCTTGCTTTTCTATTTCTCTAGTTTTTGAATGCCGTCAATTACCATTGTTTCAGCTGCGTAGATTGCTTCTGGAATAATCGTTGTATAATAGGTACCTTAATTTTATACCTGTTGAAATGCACTTTTTATTATTTCACTATCATATTTTCTTGTAGGCCCTTTGGAGCTTGGTAGTACCTTGTGCGTTAGCGATTCGGTTCAAACTTGAGGACTGTATAATTTCTAATTAATACTCGTTTATTATACTCGTATATTGTTCTGCATTTAATTTCATTGTTAATTTCTGCGTGTATTTGGGCTGAATCTATTGCCAACAAATATATCACAATTATCATCATAACTTGAATGAGAAGATAAACTAAGCCAAGTGGTTTTTCCAATTTATATATAATGAGAGAACGCAGAATAATAAAATAAATGAAAGTTCGCGAAAAATAATTCGTGAACAAAATGGACACTTGATCTATAAAAGACGAATAAGTTTTTATACTATAAGATTTTAGGTTAATCAGTTGCTGAAGAAATTAATTTTTCAGAGTGAGCGTGTTCAATAATATGAGTGAACTTCAGTGTAAACTTACCTATTTCTTTAGTTATCAATTTTGATTTCAGTTCTTCTATAGCGCTGTGAGTAATGGAAGACTTCGTCGTCAAATCCTGGAAAGAAAATATGGACGTTAGAGAAAAGAAAACAGGTTCTTAGTTATTCAAAAAAATACTTATAAAATATGTCAAATACGAGGACGATCTCTTAATGGAAATAAGTGAAAATTAAGTTCCTGAATGTATGAAAAAGTTTAGAAAATTCTTCGAAACACTAGTTTCAAAAAACAAATACAAATTGAAAGAAACATTTTAATCTAATGAAAATAAACAGAAAATAGAAAGAGTAACAACATATACCATTTTAATGCTTCAACACTCAAATAAAAGGAAGAAGAAAAGATAATAATTAATAAGAAACGTATTAATACAAATCACGTACGGCTCTGTCCCGCAGTATTCTGGTTGGAGGTAAGTTCGAATAATACACTTTTCCGCATAACTATTTCAATCTTATGACAGACGAGATGTTCAAATTTTGTTTGGGAGTCTGTAAAATGAAAAGAATGCCAAATACGAACCGAGGGTAAACATCTGGGATATGCAAAACGAAAGATGGAATTTCGATTGGTTGCCCTTGAAGCTCCGTTTTATGAAATCAAGTGTAATGCTTCCTGAAAATGGAGAACAGAATGATCTGGACTGGTTCAACAAGACATCAAAGAAAGGCTTGGATAGCATCTCCATTAATCCGACTCTCAGAAAACAATGATTATGTGATTATAATTTATGGCTGATCCAACAAAGTTAACAATATCAACTTTCATACACCTAAGTGGAAAATGCTTCTAATAATAGGTTGTTTCTTGTTTGTATATGTCTATGATTATAAAGGCTAACACGAAGACTAACTCAGTCTTACTTATATAAATACAGGCCTAGCGGCTGCCATAAAGAGGATTTAAACTGAGTTGAAAAAGCATTACATTGATCTTGTATAGTATAATAATAAGTTTTTATTTTCCTACAGGTAAAAACACCCAGTTACAGGAAATATTGAAAAAATATAAACAGTATTAACACCTAATATTATGCAAATGCTTAAAACATGACTATCAATAAAAATTATAATAAATAATAGACTATGAGATTATGGCTTGCTTCAGAATTTACTATACATGAAAAGAGTCCAAGTAAACCCTACTAATGAAAGCAAATGAGTCACTGTTGATATCGCATTTGTCAGACACATCCTGGAATAGCGAACACATATATATATATAATGGGTAATTGTACGAGGGAATTAGTTTTCGGAGTACCCAATGAAAAAAATTGATTTATACGTGAACATTGTCTAGGAACATGAAAATCAATAGAGCCAATAAGGGTAGGACAGTCTATATAACCATGTAAGAGGTTATACAGAAACTTCAGAGACATGTCCCTGCCAACTTCGAGTGATTTAGCTACAAACCTGTTTAACAGATCAGTTTGGCTACATCCTCTGGTCGGATAAACGTAATCTTCCCTCTAAAAACGATATTTGAGAAATGTTCGTTGCATCGACGCTAAATGATTTTTATGAGAATTGAAAATGGGACACCAAATCATACACCCGAAATCCAATTTGCTCTTTACAAGCGCATTAAATAATTGTTTAAGTGTTTTTGTATTCGAAAAGTGTCCAGCATTACGCACAATAAATCTATAAGATTTGAATGCTGTTGAAATTGTTTTATTTAATGAGGTACAAAAGTGAATTACTGATCAAAAATTATACCGAGATCTCGGAATATATCAAAAGTATACATCAAATCAAAAAGTAAATCGAAATAATTCGATTTTTGTGTACAATTATTAACAAGAGGATCAGTTAATATAACCTCAAGCATTTTTCAGTTTAGGAAATTCAGGTAAACACCGAAGTAAATAGGATATGTCGTCAAATAATTTAACAGCTTCGACATGCAGAGAATAAAAGATACAACCTGTTGAAGATATAAAATTCGGAGAAATAAAGTAAAATTAGTGTACCTTTGAAAAAATATGAAGGACTTATAGCTGCAATAAAACAGAAATAAACCGTTTGAGATGAACTCTAATTCCTTTAGGTATTCAACTTTCAAGCCAAATACTTCGTAGATAAAGCATGTCCACATCAATCAGATTTTTATTTTGAAAATGCAAATTTCGAAACGTTTCAAATGTATTTTTGCACATATTTGTAACAGAACAACAACTACATTTACAGATCACATTTCGCGGAGGGTAAATATTGAAGAGTTAAAACGATAAATTCACGAAACCCTTCAACATTTTTATGAGATTGATACAAAATTAAAATTGAAAAAATTTAGAATTGAAGTATCGAACTCACTGAAAAAAATATATATCTTCGTCGCATTTTTGAGTTTTTACATGATTTTGATGAAACCAAAATGAAGTTATTACATCTAAAAACTTGAATAATTTGAGTAACTATAAATAAACAATCAGAAATACAAGTTATCGCTGAATTTATTTCAGATTCTACGACAAAAGCAGAAAATAAAAAAGGTACGTACTTTCAACTCTAGATATATACAAAACATTCAATTGAATTACTTGAATATGGCGACTTTCGATCTCTAAACAAGATCTGGAAAGGTTAGCAAGGAATTAATCATTGACATGATTGAAAGGCCTGAGGCTGAGCACATGTGCTTACTGGTTAATTAACAATCTTATTTCCGATCACGACTTACACTTCCCCCGATTTGATACATGATGGTCTGCAGATGTAAATGTAGAGGCATTTAGACTTTATTCCTTTCAAAAAATCACTTTTTTGAAATGAGTTGAAAAGATATTGTTAACATTTATGAAGTATTATTGTTCAAGTCAATAACAATGACACACTTTGAACATTGCTCTATCATGTTAATCGATTTGACGAAAGAATAATATAATAATAATATTTATTTAGCAGAAGTTATACAAAAATTTACATATTTTGAACTATCAATTTTGAATTACATACCTATCTCATTATTTGAAATATGATATCTTAGATCAAGCTTAAATATCTTAATACTAGTAGTAATTTTCAATATTCTTGGTAAATTATTGAAAACCTTAAATCCGTCATAGTAACGGGTGTTTTTTTTTAGAGGTATAGAACTTAAAGTTTGCATTACTGTGGAAGATGGCGACGGATTTATTCTTAGTTTGGTTTGGCAATTCATCATGAATAGACTCACGCCTGAACAACGCTTGCAAATAGTGCAATTTTATTTGGAAAATAATGGTTCTGTGCGGAATACGTATCGCGCGCTACGTCCATTTTATCGTCAACAAAATCGTCCATCAGAGCAGTTAATTCGATTAACCATGGAACGTTTTCGCACAGCGTTTACTCTTATTGATAACTCGCATCCCCAGAGACGCCGTACGGTGCGTACAGAAGAAGCTATTGCTACTGTAGAGCGTAGCATTGAGGAAGACCCGAATGAGTCCATCCGACATCGAGCACATGAATTGGATATGTGTCCATCCACTTTATGGAAGATTTTGCGGAAGGATCTTGGTTTCGTACTTACAAAATCCAACTCGTGCAAGAATTGCAGCCAAACGATCATCAAGCAAGGCGTAGATTCGTCTAATGGGCCCAAAACGAGATTGCCGTTGTTCCCGATTTTCATAAGCGAATTTTGTTCAGCGATGAAGCACACTTCCGGTTGAATGGCTACGTCAACAAACAAAACTGACGCATTTGGAGTGAAGATAATCCTCAAGTGTATGTCAAAAAACCGTTACATCCAGAAAAACTGACTGTTTGGTGCGTTTTATTGGCTGGTGGAATCATTGGTCCGTACTTCTTCAAAAACGATGATAGCCAGAACGTTACAGTCAATAGTGATCGGTATCGAGCCATGAACACTAACTTTTTCATTCCTGAATTGAACAACCATGGTGTTCGGGAGCTGTGGTTTCGACAAGACGGCGCAACATGTCACACAGCTCGTGCCACAATCGCTTTATTGAGAGACATGTTTGGTGACCTCCTAATTTCAAGTTTTGGTCCTGTGAATTGACCTCCAAGATCTTGTGATTTAACACCGCTAGACTAATTTCTGTGGGGCTATGTAAAGTCATTGGTCTATGCGGATAAGCCACAAATGCTTGACCATTCGGAAGACAATATTCGCCGTTATAAAATCACAAATGTTGGAAAAAGTCATCGAAAATTGGACGTCCAGATTGGACTACATCCGAGCCAGCCGTGGCGGTCATATGCCAGAAATCATATTTAAAATGTAATGCCACAAGATTATCTTTCGAATAACAAAAAAATTCTTGTCAATCGAATGATCCATCGTTGTTTCATTGCAATTTAAAGTTCTATACCTCTAAAAAAACACCCTTCATATGCTATTTTTAGATTTAGAAAGCTTACAACTTTGGATATAAAAATTATCAGTATTTCCAGTACTATATCCATGCACATCACTGACATATGCTACATTTTTTATTACATTATATCGTAGCAACTGTTTTGTATTTCAAATATGAATATATATGAAGCAAAGAGTATTCTTTGTTCAACAGACATTAGTTCCAAAGAGATCAGCATAATTTTAACAGGGGTATACCTATTGCACTTTAAAATTGTTCGAATGGCTCTACTCTGTAACTTTTGTATGTTAACTTGTAAATGTTGAATTTTGAAGAAGAAACTCAGCAGTTAGAAAAATCAAATCCTATACGAACAATCCATAAGACCAATAAATAATCACCAGTCAAAAATAAGCTGAAATCTGTTCAACAAAGAATACTCTTTGGTACATATATTGTCATATAAAATTAAAAATAAGTTGCTTACAAGCAATCTAATGAAAATAAATATAACATCATTATATCAACTAGTGTTATACAAACTAGTACTAGTGTTGAAGCATTTAGACGTAATATCACAGAGGATTCTTATTTCAGATATGTAGAGCCCAGATATTTGACTTTTCCACACATTTTTGCTAAATAAATATCACTTTTTTTATCATTAAAGTTGATTAAATATTCGCTGATCTCTTGATGAAACATGGTTCAATATATTGAATAAAATATTGTTGGCTCAGTTTTAGACCTATTGTGACTTCAAAATTGTTTCGAAAATTTATTACCCCATTTTCAAAACAGTTTACTTTTCGAAAGAACTTTCAAGCAACAAAATAATTCTGTGAAAAAGTTGAATGTTTTATATTCACTATATTTATTATAATTTTTTAAATTTTATGTGCGAATTGAATAATTTTTGAAAAATTTAAATTTTTTTTAAAAGATAAATTGAGAATATATGCTTTGGTCTAATTTTTAAACACTCACTTCTCGTGTTACGATTCCGAAAATCAAGAAAATCTAACTATTTTCATTTATTTTCATTGCGTTTATATAATGTTTATTTGCATATCTCATTTCACTGCAGGCATCCCGATTGTATGACACACTGCCAGTTCGTTGATCCCAATATAAATAATATGTTTACACACTTCTTCCAGTAGCTGTTGTACTCGAATTGAATCGATGCTAAAAGATATCTTCACTTCAAATCATAGTTATAGATGGATGCTCCAATTTCCCAGAAATAAATAGAACTACACACTTACTCTGCATCAAAGACGGCGGTTTGTTTTCATTTCACCAAATTATGAAATGCGGAAATTAAGTGACCAATTACGTCAGATTAGTTCGTTAGAATGCGGTGAAGTTTAAACGATATTCTCATGAATATCTTGATTGTTGAATTGGATGAATAATTTCAGAAGCGGAAAACACATGGGTAAGACTTTCGATGAATTTAAGCAATAATCTCTGAAAAATTCGGGCATGTCGAAAACAACTTTCGATATACAAGAGAAAAATTTGATCAATTAGCTCAGTCATGCAGAGAATGAAGAAACAAAATCGTAATCATCTTACTACCAATACGTATTTTTTACATATTTCATTTTCTTTTTGAACTAGATTAGATTAATTAAGCCATCTATTGTCACGTACGTGAACAAATTGCAGTACATAATCACGCAGCGAGATGGCAGGACGGACAGTTAAGCGAAATGACATATTTGACAGGACAGAGCACAGAATCGCCCAAGTAATTAAAACATCAATTAGTGGTCATGAGATTCACTCGCAAAGTAGAAAAAATAACTAGTTTGAAATATTTTATGAATACGTACACATACGACCTAATTTAATCGAAAAACAAAGAGATATTTTGTAATTATTTATATGACAAATTACAATGCAAAAATAAAACAAATTTCTCAACAACAAAAGTCGATAGTTTTATTCACATACATAATCTATCGTCTACTGGAGGCTAAAAATTAAATCAATACTTCAATAAACCGCCCATATGGTAGGTACATATTACTTCCAATACTTCCATGTTAACTTTACTGAATCACAAGAAGATCTATCTTATTTTTTCATAGAACATTTCTATATCTATCGGTTATTTAATACCATGATAATAATTATGGTATTATAAGTTTCCAAATATTGATCATAACATTCTATAGAATAACCGATAAATAAGAGTTTATAGTAAACATGTTTATTTACATAATCTTCAATATATCTAAAAATGTTTGATTCAAAAATATTTGTACTAGTTATATAAACAGATAAATAATGCTCATTCATTCCCTCCTTCACTATATTTTATAATTTCTCGAATGAATCAATGAGGAAAAATTCCTCATACACAACTTTTAAAAATTATTCAGATGACATCCTCAGCTTCCAAGAACTTGTTCAATTTCGCTTTATCCATAATAATAACCTGAAAATGAAATCATTGGAACATTTAGCTTGATTAACCCAAAATTATCAATTTTGCACTACGTTTCGAGCTCACAACTCATCATCAAGCCTCAATATCAAAAAAAGTGATGAAATTATTGGTTTATATTCTGGAACAAATTTCAACATATTTCAACAAATGTTGGAAGTTATTTTCCCCATATCTTCAAGGTATCTTCGTCATAGTATGTAGTAATTTCAACAGTTTAACAGTAGGTAAAGCAGATGTACTAGGTTCGAATCTCGTTCGGAACGGGCTTTATTCTGTCCCATTCTAATGCCCTTTGAATGAACATGGATTTTGTTATTAGAATGAAATCGAAATAATAATTAATTTTATCGAAGATACGGGTGAGTTACCTATACAATATAAATACCCATATCTCAATTAAAGCTCTTGAATGTATATTTACCAATTCTCGCAATTGGGAGCCCTCATTCAATCTGATTCATCTCTTAATTATGACAATAAATATATATAAAGTTCCAACGACCTTAAGGACGTTGTAGGGGTCGATTAGGGTACATAAATGAGCTAATGAACCAATTATATAGCATTATTGAGTACTTCCTCCAGTCTGATTCATTAACTACAAAACATAATAAATTTTTTTTTCAAGAAAATAGACTATACAACTTTGATTCTACCTTCATCTCGAAGATTACAGTTTAGAGTCTTTAAAAAATCAAAAATATGACAACATAATTTTAAACAATTGGTTAAACTACATAGAAATTTTTTCAATCAGTCATCATTTATTCACTCAAGAGTTAAACTCTTGAAAATGTGTTAATAGCCCGTTAGGTAAGCCGAACAAATCGAAGAATTTTTGTGATATATAAATTTGATTGATTGTTCGCTGATATCTTAGTGAAACATTGTTTAATATATTAAATATAATACTTGGTTTGGTTTCACAAAATTTAAAATAAATACTTAACAATTGTTTCGGGGTGTTACCCCATTTTCAAAAGTTAAACTCAAAGAAAATGGGAAAAAAAGAAAATAACACCCCAAAACCATTGTCAAGCTTTTATTATAAATTTTGTGAAACCAAACCAAGTGTTAATCTAAAGTGTTAAGTATTAATCTTTGATTGTTTGCGAAATTCAAGTAGTTATGACTTGTAGTAGTACCAGAATTGTTACTCGTTAGTGCCATTTTCAACAGGATGCAGGGAACCTCTAATAATTATCTGCAGTATGCATTTTACCGGTTGCACAAATAGAAAGGACTCAACAGCTCAATCGCACATCTGAACCACTCAATCAAAATGCTGTACATCATGTACTTAATGTACATAATGTACAAGCTGTACATAATGTACACGCTGTATACAATGAACAAGCTGTACTTCATGTACATAATGCGCATATTGTACATAATGCTCTCGGTGGTGTACCAGTGATTTTTTAGAGATGTAGGAGGCCACAGTTTAAATATTTACGGTTCCTGGAATTGAACCAGTCCTTGGACAATATACATACAATAAAAGACGATGGAAAAAAGAAATAGAAATTTTTATTGGAATTATTTCTGTGTCCAACTGTACTGCACGTATATGATCAATGGAAAGTTGACTGACGAGAAGACGTCGTCACTTTCGTTCTTGCCATATAATCGACAATATCTCGTCTTGTAATTGGAGTCCTTTCGGCTTCGCCTACCTAATACACCGATTTCACTTTCACGAATCGTTAATCCTTCGATATTTTATTCATTTGCTTCATTTAGCCACCGTTTAACCACATGTCTTCACCTAGGAAGTATTACCACGTCTTCCGGTTAATTAATTCCGTTATTTCTGAAGAATTTCGAGTAAACACTGGCGCTGAAGAACAATCGGTTGCGTATTTGTTATAAAGCTAACCGAATTGAAAAAAGGTCAGGTCAATATTCCTAAAGATTCAGACAAAGTATAAATACCTGATGAAATTTGCTGACATTATATGATAGATTATCATGATAAAATTCTTACTGTATGGAAGCAGCATAATTCTATGGAGTTCCAGTTTTTTTATATATATTATTCGTAATGATCAGAATGTTAATAAGGATCTATCTAATACATTTCGCTTATAATTACTGGGGTCCAAGCTTTATTCCTTTAAATAATAATTGATTCTTCGTACACAAAAATATATTATCATGTTGAAGACTCTTTATAATCGGTTAATATCATGAACAGAACGTCAGGTACATTAAAATGTTTTATTGATTTTAGCCCATATTTTAAATCATTACATGTGTCAACCTCAATTTAATTTTTTTTATCTTAATTTTTTATTATTTCATCTCAATTTTTTCTTCAACTTTGGAGACGCTTGTTCGACCTTTGAATTAATGTAAAGTTGATCTATTGATCAGGAAATGCATTAATTTATTACAGGAAGTAGAGACTATATACCTGAACCAGTGGACCGAATAAAAGACCACAATGAGAAACTAAAACTTTCAGGTTGATTTTAATCGGAGAAATCACTAGCTCATTATGTTGAACGATGTTAGAATATGGTCATTTCCTCAAAAAAACCGACGGGTATGCAAGAACTATCGTAAAATTTGACACGCATTGGTTTTCAATTTATTCAATGAACATAACAAATAGAAAATAATGTAAGAAGCTGAATAATGATGTAGGCAAGATTTCTCTCAATTCTTTCAAATTTTCTGCTTGCAAATGAAATTACTTGGTCGTTGACCACTGGTGCTCGAAGCAATGAGCGGGAAAAAGTATAAAACAAAGACAAAAGAACATAAGTTATTCAAAACAGGGACGGTTTAAACTGAACAGAATTTGATTTCACACTAGACTCATATGACACAATAACCGAGGCTTTTCTGTAGACGATTTGAAAGATGGACACCAGCAACTCAGTATTTGATTTGTCATTTTAGAGAACCAGACTAAAAGTGCAAAATTTTATTCAGAAAAAAATTATAAAAAACTGTATCAATCAGTCAAGATCTTGCATATGTTATAAGAGAATGACAGGAAAGATGACATGTAAAATTTTATTTGAGGCACAAAAATAACAACAGAACGAGCCTGAGTGGGTAATAAAAATCCCTTACACAAGATTTCAGGACTTAATCATTACTTACCTAAAAGTTATTGATTTTCAACGTGATAATATTCTGTATTTGTATTCAACAAAGATCATGTATTTATTTGAGTGGGTCATAATGACTAATAGATTACTCACAGGATTTTACAATAACTTATCGGTTACATGATACAAGTGAACAAATTTATATATACGTAACCTATGTGTTTATACGATCGAATGAATCATAGTTTAAAGAATGTCTAAATTACTAATATATTCCATTAATGGATTAGAGAATATTCTAATATTGAAAGAAATTGGAACAACTCCCAGTCATCTCTACTTAATTCTGAAGTATGAACAGAAAAATACAGACAAGACAATAAAGAATTATTTTTATTTTAGAGGTAATTCTTTGAAGCAATTTTTATTTCAGTTGTGGTTCCAAACTACCGAGACCTCCATAAGAGTTCGTCATATAAGGCATACTATCTCAGAGACTAACAGACATACATCAACATTCATAACTAACACAGGATTCGAACCCAGAGCTCAAGGGAAAGAGTCTTGCTCTGTAAGACTCTCACCCTGAATGGAATTCTCTCTGATACAACGCCCCCTTCACAATAAGAGGCCTAGACGTCAATTAAACAACGAGAACCTCCAGAAATTTCTCTAATCAGCGGTTCAATTCTATGGGACCTAGGAACAGCCATAGAAATATTGACACCAGTTCAGCATGTACTATTGAGACTTTCGGCTCGACGTATGAATTGGAATAACCAGTTTAAAACTCAACGAATAATTATTTATTTACAAACGTAAATAAAACAATGCTAGAAAAATGTCAATGTCCTAAGCTTCAGTTTGCTGTCTAATTCGCTGCACTGTAGATAACTGTAACTCTAATTCCGACTCTGACCGTCGCTCTTAGTGTAACCCTTTTTTATCAGTACTTTTAACTGACTGGCCACCTCGTAGTCAAATCAAATCAAATCACCTCGTGGTCTGTACCTGGCATATTTTATACCCAATATGTTTCCCGAACATTTTATTCTAGAAGGTTCCATCTCTAGGGCGTAGAGACCTCTATATCACCGTTTGCTAGAATATTATAAAGAAACACATAATGAACTTAATTGCAACAGTACTATTATAAAGAAGTACTACAAAGTTATAATAAACATGTTAAATACAAAATTAAAAATTCCTAAATATAAACCGGAGATAGAAACAGATGATGAAGAATGCGACAGCATAAAAGAAAATGAATGTACAGTGTGTTTTATTGAAGAAATTAGAGTGTCCTCTTAGAACTTCCAAAGGGACACCAGTTCTCTAATTTTCACGGTTTTATCATAATATGCTACATTTCTCAGCGCAATGTATTTTCTAAACATAAATTGTCATACCCACGTTTCATGTCCTTATATTTTTTATTACATTAATGAAATGTTAGTTAAACTATGAAATAGAATCGCTAATGTAGGTATTGCAGATAGAACCTAAATTTGTATCCTTTTACAACTATTACATCTATATAAGCGCTTATTGATGCAATAATTTCTATAACTTATGAATTTTTCCTGTGTAATTTGTTTTCCAGCTTTGAAGTTGTCGTTATTATTGTATATCTTTTATATCGGTAATTGTTAAATTTATGTATGATTTGCACAGTTTGTTTATTTTGTGAATACTGAATCTGGGGATTGCCTGTTTGTATTCCTATATAAAATAAAATAAAAATAAATGAATAAAATATATATTAATATGTAAAGAAAAAACATTGTACCCTTTTTCAAGTAAACTCGCGAACAAATGAACCCGAATTTTGACACATGTTTTGCACTTCTCATATACCTTGTGTGTTTATAAACTGCCAATATTTCACAGATACCTACTAATAAAATCTTTCACTAGGTGAAAAATTGTTACTCAATCATATTAAAAAATATAACACAAACAAAACGTAACTTATTATCTACATAATTAAAATGAATAATAAATACAACTTGCTACTGGAACATTTCGTTGTTAAATTGTAAAAAAGTCTGTAAAAATCTTCAGAATATACATGAAAGTGACGTATCTCAATAAGTCATTTATTTTAAGCCTAGAGAAATGAAAAATCTTAATTGTTCTGATCTACTGCTGACTTTAAGACAAGAATCATCGAACTTACGTGAATTAAAGTTTCCTCAAACGCGTTATCCATGAAAAATTAAAGAAACAAATAACTTTTAACGCCAAAATGATCGTTTCGCGTTCAAGCACGCTCACAGAAGCTCATTTTTTCAATAGACAACAATAAACAAAAGAAACGCGCGCGCTAACAAACGACAACTAGACGGGACGTCGCGAAACTCTGAAACTGATTGAAATGGGCGAAAACTATGACACAGTCCGAAAACTAAACGGAATCATCCAGCTCCTATCGCTACCGGAAAAGCGCGATAAAAATCTGGCGTGTAAATAGGGAATACGAATACCGCTGAACCAGGTTTATTCTTCAACGTAACGAAAAATCGTGAACAATGCAACTTTGCCTAGACTACGACGAGGCGAAGTAAAAGGTGTATTTACGAATGCCGTTTTCGAACGAGATGTGAAATGAACGCGAGTATGCCCGAAAGCATTATGCAGAGTATGATGCTGTTTAAATAGTAGGGTGACGCCAAAAGGATTCAACGATATCAAAATTATCATCAGAGATGACGAGTGTAGCTGAATTCCGTTTAGAGATGCGACGTTGCCGGCAGGTTTGAGAAGAAGACAGTTTATTGGAAAGTTTGTATATTATAAATTTGTGTTGTATATTACAAGAAGAGTCACTGATGATTAAGAAGCCATTTGAGGAAAGGAAATTTGGGGGTTCAGGAGTTTATAAGTTCATTTGTCCTGTAATTTAGGGACGGTTATAGGTTCAGGCACCTCGATCGTTTAAATCTAACCCAAGAATCAATACTTTTTGAGAAATGAAACAGAAATACACTATTTTAAATTAGTAATTACAAAATTTCACCAATTTTCAAAGGGGGGAAATTGAATGAAAAAATTTGAAACTTGTAATAATAAAAACAATGTCTAACTGACTAACGAGGTTGAGTTGACGTATTCTTTTTTGATATTTCTGAATTATAGATTTATTTATAGAAATATATTCTAAAATATAAATTTTCCAAAAAGCATTCATTGTATTAAATTTTCTTATATAGGGTTTTTTTTTTAGAGGTATAGAACTTTAAATTGCAATAAAACAACGATGGATCATTCCATTGACAAGAATTTTTTTTTATTGGAAAGATAATCTTGTGGCATTGCATTTTGAATATGACTTCTGGCATATGTCCGCCACGGCTGGCTCGGATGTAGTCCAATCTGGACGTCCAATTTTCGATGACTTTTCCAACATTTGTGGCCGTATATCGGAAGTAACACGGCGAATATTGTCTTCCAAATGGTCAAGCGTTTGTGGCTTATCCGCATAGACCAATGACTTTACATAGCCCCACAGAAAGTAGTCTTGAAAGTAGTAGAAGAATTGTTCTATGCTCATACCCACCCCACGCCCTTCAGGATGAATATACGCAGTCCACAATGTATTAGCTCAGTTTATCATCAACATCTGATGAAGCCACTGTGTTGGCGAAACGATATTGTCATGTTTTGAATTAAGTATAGTGAAAATCGAAAAATTACTTAGTTTTATTTAAATTATGTATTTATTTTCATCAAGTATGGGCCCAATCGATTAATATAATATGAAAATATGTTCAATTGTAAAACTCTTCAAAATGAGTTAACACCCATATGTCGAATATAAGTGTTATGTCGAAAAATATTTCTATGAACTAGGATTGAATAATCGATATCATTAGGAAATTATTCAGCAATATTTCGAAAAAATAATAAAACAAATTTGAATAACAAAACCTTATGTAGCTAAATTCACTCTCAAGTCAAGCTTTCGTCCCTCTAGTAATTTTGAAGGTTATGAAAATAAACATACTTGCAATACATAAAATATACAGATACAATATCAAATATAATATGTCGACATATGGGTGAGAGAGCTTAATTCTTAGTTTGGAATTCCATTCTCAACGGAATACGTACAAGTTACGTATAAAAATTAGATCTGGCAACATTGTGAACCGTTAAATATTTCAACTTCAATTACGCGTTACGCATACACTTCGTCAACAATGACATAATGTTTCTCCATGTTTGTATATTTTCAATGATACAGAGGATGGAGGATTCGTGCATGACAAGTGTGGGTGCAATGTATAAACAATCAGATCTGCGATTTCCTTTTGTTGTTATGAATTTTGATAAAAGAGTAATTGCAGTAATCACCGTTCGTAATTTCCTCAATTTATTCGTACTGAAAACAGAAACAGATTCATTTATTTTCAATAAATTTTACGTTAGGAAATCAATAACACGAAAAAACACTTTGAAATTTTCTCCTAGACAATGTAGAAGTGGCAACAAATATAGATGGTGAAGTCGAAGGCAAGCATCATTTAGTAGGGCGGTCTAAAACCTTCCACTTTCTGTACTCTTAATACATAAAAATACGAAATTTTTGGTTATACAATAACACATAATAAGGCCCTCATTCTCATTATCTTATTAGGTGATAATGAGAGCGTGACGATAATAGCGTGATGTTACCGACCAGACAAATTTTGTCCGGTGTTTATACCTTGCAACCCCTAAAGAAATTTTCAGTCGAAAAATCATTTTCCACAGGTAGTGTTTATTTTCACAAATATTCTTCAAAAGCCTTTATTCAACCTTTTTATGGTTACACATAAACCGACAGCGTTTCGACCCAAAACTCAACTCACCAGTATTAAATATTAACAATATCATCTGGTAAAATGATCTTATGCCATCGAAATGCTGCAGTCATTATTAGAGAAGAATCATCACCAATATTCCACACTGTATAAAATATACCGATAGAAAAGTATAAAACAGAATTCTGTAAATGTGGTGAAACTCAAGTAGAACAGCAAATTATTAAATTATTATATTTTATAATTTCAAAATACCATTTTCTACCTCTTTACTTACTGCTTAAATGACAATATAATTGGATGAAAGCGTTCAAATCGTCACGACTGCATATTTTATGTAGTCGCATTATTCATAGAACAGTAATGTTATAAATATCAACTTTCATTTCGAATTTGTTTGAGAAATAAAACTCTTTGTTTCGAGATTTTCACACAATGAAGAAACGAACACTGATGCTTTTTAAGAAGATACATTTCTTCAATTCTCTAGGCAGGACAATAAATTAGCTTCTAAACAAATCACTAGATGTACCGGTAGTTTGACTGTGATTACTAGATGGCAGCAGTAGATCGACACTACATTGACAAATCATCGATCTTTTTTAAAATTCGAGAGGTTAAAAAGAAACGTGTACCCAAATATAAAAAACTAACATTCTATTTCATCATTTTTCTTATAATCAATGTCATTTAGGTCAGATCAGACCTTCTAGATTAATTTTCAGATATTCGGAGTGTTAAAAATTTAAAACGAAGTATATATTCATAAATAAGCATCCTTTTATAGCAGTCTGAACTTCAATACTGCCATTTAATATTGGAATCGCACACAGACATTTCAATTTTATCTATTTATATATTTATAACCGACCTACTTCTTGTATATACAACTATCTTTTATGAATATCAAAGTAGTTATGTACGTAAGTGCATTGACACTGTTTGAGAAAAGAAGATCCCACGGGTTTTCTATACACAAACAGTAAAATTATAATCGTACTCATCTCGTATACAAATACATACATACAACACATGTATAACAGAAGATGGAAACACGAAAAAATTAGAACACATATCAAAAACTCATTAGTACTTGTAAAAAATACGATTAATTCATAAGTAGATAATTTGAGATATTAACTGAGATGCACAGATGTAAAAGTATATAAATAACGATAGGTCTAATTGTCAACAGTAATACTCCAAATACTACACAAATAAATGAGTGTTACGAGGGTGGGAAGAAAAGATTCCGTCCTGACCAAGTTTGACCAATTTTTTTTTTTTATTTTTCAACATAATATACATCAACAATGATACATTTCTCATAACAGTGTTCTAATTTAGTTATACCAGTTTTAAACGTAGATACGTCAAGCACCTCAAAATACTGAATTATAATGAATTTTATAACTTTTTGTTGCTCTCAAATATTTTACCGCCAAGCCATTTTTTTGAGGTTAGGAAACAGATAATAGTCGATGGGGCTAAGACTGGAGAGTAGGAGGATGCGGAATCAATTCAAACTTCAAGTCGTGGATTTTGGACATGGCAACAATCGACAAATGCTCTGGTGCGTTACAGTGAAGAAATAAAATTTTTTCTTCGTCAAATGATGTCGTTTAATTTGGCACCCTGTCTTTCAAAGGTTGCAATAAGTCTGCGTAGTATTGACCAGTGATAGTCTTACCCTTTTCAAGTTAATCAATATATATAATTCCTATCGCATCCCAAAAAATAGTAGATATAACTTTGTCTGCCGATAAAACTGTTTTTGCCTTCTTTGGAATTGGTTCGCTCTTTCCAACCCACTGTTTTGATTGTTCATTTTCAGGAATGTAGTGGTGAACCCAAGTCTCATCAACAGTTATGAATCGACGCAAAAATTCGTTTGGATTACCCTTATACAGCGACAAATTTACGGTAGAAATGTTTTTTCGAATCAATTTTAGGTCGAGCGTTAGCAAATAGTTGTGCAAAATATTTCCAATCTGCACACAGGTCTCAGCTATCTCATGGTCACAGATTTTCACACGACCCATTTTGAATTCAGAAACCCACTGCTTGAATCGAATATGATGGGGAGGAGTCTCCTAGTGTTGAATCCATCTCTTCTTTTATTTGTTTTGGTGTAAAACCATCCAAATAGAAGTGTTTAATGACAGCACATTTATCCAATTTTTCCATTTTCACGAAAACAACGGAAGCGTCTCGCGCAATGTGCTTCCAAACGCAAACTAACGTAGCGATTGGGCTGAAACTTTACATACAAGCTCAGTAGGAATTGTACTATAGGACGCTGCTCCAAAGGTAGACCTAGTGGTGCCTTCTCTTGGTCAGGCCGGAAACTTTTCACCCCACCCTCGTATTACAAATTGGTACAAATCACTATTCTAATACTAATTATTGAAGTTTGGAAACTTCAATAATTACCGATTAGTGTTTCAATAGAACGTACTATTACTAAACATAATATTTGAGGTCAATCTCTCGATCAATGTTGCTATACGAGTCATGATTGCATAGAAATAGCATGAAAATTTCCTTTACAAATCGGCCGAATTTGCCGTACTGAGTAACAAGAGAAAGTACTGACAAACTGGAGATCTGGTTTCGAACCCCGGATTTTTTCTCGACTAATAGACTTTTACGTATGTCTCCAAGTTTTAGAGGTTATATTCACACAATTGCTGAATGTATGTCTAATAATAGAGTTGTCCCAAAAAAAAGACTTATTAGTCCAAAATAAATAACGCATCAGTGTTTAAATTTCAAACTTGAGATCAGCATTTGCTCTAATTCCTCAATTAAGTTCAACTTCAAGTTGAGTAAAAAAGTTTTAAAATTAACAGCAAAAATAACATCAACCTAAGAGTCTTTCATGTCCGATGAATTCAAGTCTAATAATTATACAACAGACCCGCTTTCTCGTGTTAAAAGGTAGAAAGTTCAAATGTGACGATTTTATAATTAGTTGCAGTTGAATTGCGAGACACGTAAGAGGCTGGAGATATTAAAATAAATTCCAAAGATATCAACACGTATATCAACCAGGCAATATCCGTATATATCTTGAAGATAATATTTTAGCAGCGAATACATGTATCGAAAATTTCACATAAACAATTATAATTATAGGAAATGAACTTTCCTGTAGAAATGCATCAATTGATAAAAAATTATACAGAGTTTCATTAAATCGTATCAAAAAATTGAGTGTTTAGTTTCAAGAACCATTTGAAAAAGATTTTGTCTTTTTCAAAGGCTCGCTGATAAAAGAACCCATATAAGAAAAATCTTCAAAGATACTCAGATGAAGCAGAATAAGATTTCTACAGGGACAACTTATTGGAGAAAGTCATGGTAAAAATATTTGATTTTCTCAGATTTTTGCTCAACAATGCTTTACATTTATCTATCTCAGCCTGTTTGATGACCAGACTTTAACTCTTTGGATTATTTTGTATGAAGCTAAGATAAACCATCTTTTTTGGTCAATGTGAAAGATTAACCAAAAAGGATTTCTGGGGATATTTCTTAATTAGAATCGACCCTGGTTTGTTAGAAATATTCTGATAATTGATGTCTTTTGAATTGAACCCATTCGAAGAGTTTTGAACTAAGTGTTCAAATCTTTTTGAATCTGTTATATTAAGAAATTTTATATTTATTCTTTGACGATTAAATGTTATTAATACAGAGTTCGTTAATTTTTTATATTAAATTATCCAATAGTCGATTTTTATGCATGTTAATTGAATTTTTATGTATTTAATTTATGCATGTTTAATAAATACCTACTTTGGTATAAATTCGTATCTACAAAAACTTCTGTTTGAATGAGACACAAAATGAAAAATACTTTCATATTATGTTATAATTCAATGTTCAATTAAGAATATATTTGAGTTTCTTGAAAATTAGCTATTTCGCTATTATCTAGCTTTGTCGAGTGAGCATCCCGTTGAATTAAGTGTGACTAAATTATTTCACTTGTTTTCACACCACCCAGCCATCAAAATAAAGAATTAATTTACTTGCCCCTGACTCATTCATTGAAACTGCAATTTCATTACTCTGGTGTATTTCCGGAAAAAAACCAACGCACATTGCACGCAAATGAAGTGACTAAAATAAAACGGTTTGTTCAGTGCTAGATACATCCTGCCGTTCTTACTATTTATACAAGTTTAAAATATATGTTTGGAAGGGTTAATTTCATCAACAAAATTCACGAATGATTGATTCTCAATTATAAATTGATATCTGCACATATATGAATATCTTATATTAATATGGATTTTCAATAATCGCTCCAGATGAACCATTGAATGGGTAGATCAACTTTTGCCTGTTGGTTGCGGCTGATCTCCAAAACGATCGATTTTTATCAAATTATAAGATGTAATTAATATATTGATAAGTGTAATGTTGTCTCCTTCACAAGGAAAAGCGACCGAATTGAGTGTAATTATTGCGTCGATGGTAAGGTTCTTTCCCGATCAGAAGCTTTCCTTTGTGCCATACATCACCCAACTAATTTCATCTGCCTCAAACATATATGGATTCGCTATACGCAATGGCAAATATTTCAATAATTCCTCAAAATTCATAGGACAATTCAATACCCTAATCCGTAGCAAGTTGGAGTACGACAGCATGATCTGGCATCCTATTGACACTTGCCATCAACGCCATCTTGAGGCTATTGAGAGAAGGTTCTTGAAATTCTTTTTTTGGAGGGAGGATAAAGTTTATCCACAGAGAGCAGTCAATTATAACGAATTATTGAGTTGATTTAGTTCAATCCCATTGCAGAGCAGGAGAGAAATTTTATCAATCAAATTTTTGTACAAATTACTGCACAATAGTATCGATTGTTCTCCTCTCTTGTTCGCTTTGAAATTTAGTGATCGTAGGCAAAATTCTCGTAATACAGAATTATTCCACCTAGAGACTCAAAGGACCAACTCGCCAATACAATCGGCTATTTGGTTTATGAAGTCTACATTCAATAGAGTTAAAAATAATTGTGACATTCACTTTGACTCCATAGAAGTTATTATTAGGAGTTATGTGAACAAAGGGCATTGACTAAAATGAATTGATTTAGATTGAGTTCTTTGTAACATGTCATTAAATGCTATTATTTTGTTATTAGTTACTATTCAAGTTTTTTTTATATTAGATTTAGCTCTTTGTAATATATCTTTCATTTTAATTATTTAGTTATTACATTATGTTATTATTTTTTGAAGAATTAAGAACTTATTATTATTATAAGATTGAGTTCTTCGTAATATTTAATTTAATTTATTATCGAGATATTATTTACTTTTTAGTTTTATAAATAAGATTGAGTTCTCTGTTATATTTCATTTCATTTTTCAATATTCAAATTTTCATAATTTCAATATCAAAATTACTCATCATTGGAAGAAAACGATTCTATAAAAAAATAACGATCATATAATAAAAGAATAGGAAAGAATTTGTCGACATATGCGAATTTCTTGTTGTTCGAATCAATGATAGTGCCACATTTTGAATATTGCTTTCTTTTGTTTTTTGAGATATTAGTTACTTTTTAGTTTTATAGATTAGATTGAGTTCTTTGTTATATTTCATTTCATTTTATTCATTTAGGTATTCAGTTATTATTCAGCTTTATGTCATTATTTACTCTAATTGTGTATTACTCATATACCTGTTGAGAATAAAAACTTATTATGTTTTACTTTAAGAACTCAATAAAAGCAAGTATTACCGTAAAAAATTTGTAATGTTCAGATTTTAAATGCCAATACTGGTACGTTTATACAAGATGATTCATTATCCGATTGGCAGATTTATGATCAGAAATTAAAAAAAATCCAATTCAAGTTTATGCTACCGGAATTAATTACTCTTTGTAATATTGCAATGTACCTTGATGAATTGCCCATTGTAAGATGTTACAGTATTAAACGCTCGGTACTACTGGCTAAACAAGATTCCGATACCGGATTGATTAAAATTTCTCCTTCGTTAGAGTTTAAATTCGCTTTTAATGAACTCGATAAGTTTACTAATGCAATTGAACTTGATTTTATTCGTTCGATAAATAACAATCAACTAATATTACAAGTCACTGTTCCGATAGTTACGATAAACAATTGTAATTATCGTTGAAATAATGAAAACACTACTTTTTTCCACGAGTTACTATTCTGATAATTATTCCTTTTCCCTTTTATTATTTGTTTTAACTGCATAATCGTAGTTTCTGTAGATACTTGAAAATATTCCTCAATAACGTCGAATAGTACAAGTAGTTATTATTCTTCTCTTTCTTCATTAATCATAAATAATGCTCTTCAGCTAGTGTCTAGAAGTCCTTTACAAATATCTCAATATTGTACCCTTTGTAGCCAAGTTCTTTCCGCTTTTAATAATAATTTAGTTTGATGCCCTTTAATATCATCGGCCTACCTTTACGTTCAATTTTCCTGAGGGTTCATATCAAAACTACTTTTATTTCTAATACCCGAAGAATCTTTCTGCCTTAGGACACTGTGTACAGGGGATTTCGTTGTTTTCTTCTTATTTTTTTGAAATTTTGTTTCGTCTTTCTTTGTATTTATCTATATATTATTTTATCAGTTAAATTGTTTGAATATGTAATGAAATATTTCTGAATTGAACTGTGTTGTTTTTCAGTGTTTCATCTTTCTTTTTTTTTCTTCCTTTGTATGTATATATTATATTTTGTCACGTAAATTCTTTTATTATTTCAGTATTTCTTCTGTTTCATTTATATTTATCATTCGTAACATTCACAAATTATCACTTTTATTTAATTATATATTATAATTAGATTTATTAACATGTCCTACTGCTACTTCAATCTGGCCACTTTCTTTGTTATATCTGTTACTATAGTCTTTTTACTACTGAGTGTTTTTAATACCTTCATTCCTTACAGGATCTCTTTCTTAAGACGAATTATTACTTATGAATATTATAGAAAGTTAATGTTTTCATGGAGAAAATAATGCAACAAATTAATTATGTAAACAACATTATACGACAAATTGGTCACATTGAAAATAATTTTAGGAAGCCCTGGTAGTTTTTTCGACAAAGAATGATACTTAACAGATCATGTTTTTTTTTCAGAGAAAAAGAAACTTACAAGAAACTGAACGTGCAATCTGAGCTATTGTTATAATGAATTTTGAATTTCTGTACAAAAATACAATATATAATTTCGAGAAATACGTTTTCATTTTCGAGAAATCCGAATTTCTGATTTATTGAAAAGAATACATATTTGTAATTGACAACTATTGACACCTTTCTATTAAGTTTTCAAAACAATAAGTAAAATGACCTTACAAGAAACTAAAGAAATAAATTTTATTTCATCGTTTACTACGAAAATTGTTCAAAAACAATATATCATATATTTTCTCTTCAAATAAGAAAGATTAAATTCCAAAAAAAAGAAAGAAGGAGATTCGTGAAGCATAATGAAAGTTTGAATTAATAATTCTTTTCTTTTCAACTCGAGTTCCAACATAAATCATCAATACGCACTTGTTGAACCTCTTCAGACAACTGCACAAAAACAATACGTCACTTTATTTTATCACTTACATGACAAGAGCCTACTTCCATTTCACCAAATTCATTAACTACACTACAACACCATTCCACAAGAACTGAGAATATTAGGTCGAATTGCAGAAGTCGATGAATGCAGTTATTAATAAATTCACTAGTTTAGAATGGCAATAATTCGTTACATTTCATTTTGAAGGAATAATTAACGAACCAATTCACTTTTATGTAATATTGTCGATATTTCGGCGCAAGAACCTATTAACGATTCAAGTAAAAGTCTCACTTGGTTTGCATAATTGTAATGAAATATATTTCGCATTAAAATAATAAACAGAATGCGGTTAATAAAGGTTATTTACAAGCTCAACATACCAACTTTGAAATGCAAGGCGGAAGATTCTCTGTCATCTCTACTATCGATAAATAAAATGTATACATTTAATAAATTTGTAATTGATAAATAAATGTCTTTACGTTGTTAATATATTAACGAAAAGCTGATATTATTATATTTGGCTTTATTTTTTTGCGGCTTTATCAGAGCAACAGGAACTGAAACAACATTTTTAGAATTTTTATCTGTAAGTATGTTTGTACCCGTTCACGCAAAAAATACAACAGAGAAATTAAAACAATTATGGCCGATGTATGGATATAGGTCTAACTAAAAATATGGGTTTCATTTTGCAGTATGAAAATAGCTTATTTAATTTTTTTGTCCTCTTGAAATTACTTAATTTCTTTTAAAATTTTCTTTTTAAACTTACCATCCGAATATCGGGTTCTGTTAAAGGTACTATCTCCGAAAATACTAAAAAGACCCGCGATTAGTTTTACAATTGGATTACACTTCGCCTGAAGTTTCAATTCGATTTGTTATCGTTTTCATTTCAATTGATTTCATAACAATTTGATGTTAAAAAGAAGAGTCATTTATAGAGCATTGATAATTCACCAAGATTCTTATTCAGTAATGAGGAAGGAAAATGAAAAAGTGTTTCTTTCTATTTATTTATTTTGAAGATATGGAAAGATTTTAAAACGAATTTTGAAACTACATCAACAAAATAAAGAGTTGGTTTTTCAAGTTGTAGGTAAATAAATTGGTTTCAGAATGGTGTGAATTTTAGTCTTGTTGCAGCAATAAATACTGCCCTTTTTTCATCAAATGAGATATGAAAAATATAAATTCCATAACAAATCGTGTTGAAATATTAAAGCGCTCAAATTGAAATGAATACAAATGTTTGATTTCAATGATTGCTCTAATTGAATATTATAATCTTGTAATTTAATACATGAAATTTCGAAGGTTAGGAACCGTTGAAGACGAGATATATCTACAAAAAAGACAGTTCTCCCGATGGATTTATGAATTTAATATGATAATCTATGGGGGTGTGAAATAAGACCTGAAAAACATAAAATATATATTCGATATTAACAAATAATGTTTTATAGTCCCAATTTTGACTTACATAGATTTCAACTCCAAATACTTTTAATCTAAATTTAAAAATTTATTATTCGGTGCTGTTATACATTTTCAGAAGTTTAAGAAGAATTAATTATTTATTATTAATGGTAACACCTAATGTTAACATTATCTAATGTATTGAATAGATAAAGAAAATTAAGACGTTAAATAGAAAATTCCAACTTCAAGAACTGAGGTTCTGTTGATAATTGTTTTTAATAATAATTCACCAAATAATTCAGTTATATAGCACAGTTACAGAGCGATGATATGACATAAATTAATTTGATCTGAGATTTTTGAGTTAATGAATATCAAAATTACTTATCACTGGAAGAAAACGATTTTATAATAAAACAAAAATCATATAATGAAAGAATAGGAAAGAAATTGTCGACATATGTGAATTTCTTGTTGTTTGAATCAGTAATAGTGCCACATTTTTAATATTGCTTCCTTTTGCTTTTCGATTTCATTAAGGAAAAAATCAACAATTACAAAACTCACAGAATAAGGCCATACGAACAATTTTAAAGTACAACAAATATACCCCAGTTAAAATTACACTGAACTTTATGGAACTAATGTAGGTTGAACAGAGAATACCCTTTGCTTCATATTTAAAATTAAAAATCAGTTGTTTCCATGTGATATAATCAAAAATGCATATGTCAGTAATGTTCATGGGTATAATACTAGAAATACTGATACTTTTATATCCAAAATTGTAAGCTTTCTAATCTTAAAATAGCATATACTATGACGGATGTAATGCTTTCAATAATTCACCAAGTATTTTGAAATGTAGCACTAGTATTAATATATTTAAACGTGAAGTGAAACAGTATATTTTAAATGATTAAAGGTAGGTATGTAATTCAAAGTAAACCTCTCAAAATAAATATGCTTTTTGTATAACTTGAGCTAAATAAATATTACTATAATTAATACCATTATTCATAAACAATTGACAATAACTGTACGAAAAAATTGTTTTTCTTGTCAAAACGTTAAAGAAACGAAGGAGTAGAGTATGAATGTTGTGGCTATATTTTGACCATGACCAAGTCTAATTTTAAACATTCAAACACACAATGAATAGATAATTAACATAGAATAAGCGTCTACGTACCATCGCTCCGATCCGTAACGAATTTTCAAGGCCAGAAATTGTCTGAAATCCTTCGAACAAGCACCTTAAAACACACGATTGTGGTACGTATTACGTAAATACAATGTTCCACCTTAGCCAGTAGATAATTATCATTGACCGTGTACATACATTTGTAGATCCTACAACCTCGCTATATCAATTGAAAAACGTGCGAGCAAATGAAGGAAGAATACGGTTTGTTTGCTTGGGAAATATTTGTCCGTGAATAATAATGTAGTAGAACAACGAACTATTTCCAGACGTTTACGGAGGAAATATTTGCGAGTCAAAGCGGGAGCCATGGTCATAATAATAGGAACTGGGTTACTCGGACTGAAAGACGCTTTGACCAACATGAAGAAACACCTTCGAACTCCTAATACTACGAAAAAATTACATCTTGATCATGGAGGATGTTTACTCTTTACAAATTGTTTGTTTGCAAGTGTAATCCTTGGAGTTACACTATCTATTTTAAAATGAAAAGTTATGTTATCGCTGAAGTTAACACAGGTCATAATTCATTCTGATAAATCTAGGAATTTCGTGTACATATACCATTGTTATTAAAATTCTATCTCTACAAAATCAAAAGATAAGGAGAGCAAGTACATAAATGCTGTTAAATAAATATGGTGCAAGAATTTTAGGGGTTAATTATTAGTCTCTTCGAAGAATATTTGGTCCTATAATGTTTTCTTGAAAAGCCCCTCAGTTTGAAGATACATGGCGTACAAAATTGTGACATTAACATCTTCTTAGTATCAAAAAGTATGAGTAAAGTTGCTCCAATCTTCTCATCATTGACTGTTAAACCCTTTCAAACACAGAAACGTCATTTTTAATTAAAGATTTACACTCTGCAATCATCAAACTTTACAAATCATGCAAATCGCAAATTTCGCATTGAAGTGGAGTAAGTAAGTTAATGACATCAGAGACCTCCAAATAAATAATCCAAAGGGTTTGAGGCGGGAGATAGAGCACTACAAGTGTGAGGCTCACATAAACCAATCTAACAATCTTCGTACGTTGCTGTTGCTGGAAAACTACGAGCAACTAACTAAAATGTGACACTGCACCATCTTGCATGAACTACTTTAAAATTCGCTTCAGGAACACCCTCCAGAAAATCAGGCAGCATTGTTTCCAAGATGTTTCGATTACCTCGCCAGTAGGTTTTTGTGGTAGAATGTCAATCTATCCGAATAGTCACCTATAATATAAGCTGGGTGCTTCACTCCAACCAGCCTACTAGTTGGAGTAACGCACCCTCATTAATGACATCTGGATTCTAATTATCAAAAAACTATAGGGTACTGTAATATACGCATAATATCGCATTAGTCGCAAATTTTTTCAACCTGTATATTCGAAACAAAACTTTTAAAAAATCGCCATGAAGTAAAACATCGACACAATAGACCAAAAAATGATACCATGACCCCATGTTTTACCACATCTTTAACTTATACACAATTGTTCACACCTATAAGCTTGATTGTCACAGTATTAAGTAAAATAACCTTGCAAAAGTACTAAGTAAACCTTCCTGGACCTGAGAAAGAGTATTAAGAGTTATAAACTTGGACCTCTCAAACTAGAAGAATTAATAAAGAAAATACTCCAAAATATTTTCTCCAAAATAATACTCCAAAGTTCTCTTTCATATCCTGCAGGCATACCTTCTTCTTCTATGGCAGATCATTTGCAATACAGAGGTTTAAACAATTTCGACTGATACGTTAACATTATTCGCAACTTGGAAAAAACTATTGGGTATGTTTTTCCTCGATTCAATATGATATCTACCTACTAAATGTCTCCAGTAGAATATCTATAAGATCCTTGCAGCTGTTTTTTATTAGCTTGAAACCAAGATGAAACAGAAATCTATTTCGATTTCAAGAGAACATTGGTGTTTCTAGCAAAAGTTATACATTGAAGTTTCATGATATTTTCTAATGACCATGAGCAGAAAGTAATCATGATAAGGCAACAATTTTCATTTGCAAAATTAAATTCACGTAGTAACATTGAAAACATCATTACCTTCAGTTTTTTCTTTGAATGTAAGTAAAGAAAATGGATATCTACGATCAACAATTCAAATTCCTGATCAATTGACCAATGAATGTAAATATCAAAAACCTGTAAATTATCCACCATCATCATTACTCCATCTAACGACAAATAAACGTAATACATACGTATTACGTTCAACGTACGTCTATATAATAATCAAAATTACACAGAACGATGAAGACTGTTGTTACAATTTTTCCATAATAAAATCGAGTTTTCGAGGTCAGACGACATATTAAGATAATTTTATTACCGACCAGTCCGGTGGGGTCAGGAAATTCTTCATCGATTAACCTAATAGAGACAATCTACCTTCTTCAGGAAGCAGTCGAGCCTCCATCGTTATTCAAATGACATAAAATCAAGTTAACTGTAACCCGGTAAGAACACAGAACGCATAACAAATAATGGGGCTCTATTTGACGACTACTTAGAAACGATACCGCAAGCGTAAGTTATTTATTATACGGTGACACCACGGTGTTGATTCTCGATGAGTTTTTGATGTTCGCCGGTCTTTTTATGAATTTCAAATCAAGACAGATGTAGAACCCGTTCTAGAATTATAACGATCTGTTTGATTGAAACATAGCAATGTTTTTTTAATGTTAAGCGCCAATCGATAGGTTTTTTTCAATGATAGATGTCGATATTATTGATGATGATATTTCTATGGTTTATATGGTTCAGAGAATTTCCGTTGAGGTTTTAGGTTTTGTAGCCTACATCGAGTAAACGATTACTAAGTGAAATTTTCATAAATTTCAAGTTTCCTTACGAAAAACGATGAAATTACTTCAAATCGCTAAAATATCTCAGCTGGACAACTTTCGCAAACAAATAAATTTGGGTATCATCAGCATACAATTGAGACTTACAGTAGGTGCATCAGATATACATAAGGTGTATATTGTATATAAAATACTGGTCGAAAAACGGAGCCCTGTAAGACCCCAGTAGTAACAAAACAAGAATTTACGAATGCAACATTCTACATATTATTTTCTTCAACTCCCCGTGAAATTAAAGGACAATCTTAAGGATCATATCTATCTATATTATATATATATATATATATATATATATATATATATATATATATATATATATATACATATATATAAAGAACCATTCTAGATAGAAAGTTGACAAATATTTCCGGTATAACCATGAGTAACACGACTTGATTTTAGGGGAATGAAATACGTAAAAAAACTACAACAGTAACATTTTCTTATTTCAATGACAAGCAGTTTTCTCTATACTTGCAGCTGCATCATAATGATACACACTTTACATTCTGAGAGATAAGAGCATCAATTGAGAGCGTATGTTAATTAAAAGTCTCTAGTCGGGTATTTTCTCATCATCTTGCACGAACATGGTGAAAGCGAAACTATATTTCTCAAAAGAAACTTTTATGACCAATGTAGCACATGAATCTGCGTATATAAAATGCAAACATCGAGATGCTGTAACTATTTAACGTTTTGCGATTTCATGGAAAGGTAGGTTTTACTTTATATAACTGACAGATTTGGGGGCTTCATTACAAAGATCGTAATGTCAAAACACTCGAAGATTGGGACAACTGATATACTTCAGGATTTATCAATTAATTAAGACCCATCAGCCCCCTTTGATGTACTTTATGTAGCATTGTCCCTCTAACATTTTGCGACTTTTTTTTACAACGTAGTCTCTCACCTCGTGAAAACAATACTATATTTACAGGTAAATATTGCTTTTTATATATTATTATAATATATAATAAGCGATTTCATCATTGCTTCGTTCATTAATATATACAAATATTCGCTTATATTTTTTTTTTGTTTTTTTAAATTTTTTTCTTATTTATTAATATTTAAGTACAATTTGTTATTTTTTCACTGCAATTGGATGTATATATGTTGGGAATGAGTGTATTATTATTATTATACACACACTTATAGAAATTTTTAAAATCTTGGTTTTTATAAACACAACAAAATAATTTATTATTTTCTGCTTGTTTTTTTTTCTTGAAGAAGATTCTTCATTATTGAGTTGCACAAAAAGACCCATCAATTGGTTATCACCCCCCCCAATTTTGGGGTCATTATGATCCACGTAAGTGACATTTGAAATATCTGATTTCGAATGATTTGAATGAAAAAACTTAATATGAAAATTGTTTTTAACCGATTTCAGTTTTTTTGAACTTTCTTACTACCTATTATCTATTTCAAATATACATCTATATTTTAATAAATAAGCTTTTAATTTTAATTAATAAGAATATGACGAAATTTGCTTGAAATTTAAAACGAACTTCAATACTTCGTTCTTAATCTAGGTTAATTAGCAAAATAGTATTATGTCAACACAATCTTGTTACCAATATTTCAACTAATTCACATAAATTGACCTTTCATTTCGTGTAAGAGTAAAGCTACAGTTTGATATTCGAGAAAGTTGAACATACGTTCATAAATGGGCGGAAAACATGACCATAAATTTAGTAATTCTACCTATAAATTCTCACAATCTTATATCAAGAAAAATTGAAAAGTATAATTTGTTATATTTTTCACATTTTCAGTTCAAGAAGATAGTTCAAAATATCAACAATATGTTGACTTCTATGAATTTAATTCTCAGCGATCTAACAGCTGCATCTTTTACGGTCAATGAAGAAGTCAACACTTGGTCAACCAACTAGTGTATATAATCCAATACAATTATAAGGTCAATTCTTTCCTTGAACTCATCAACATTAATTGATGCAGGCGTCATCTTCATTTCATTCATAAATTCTACTAACCGTCACATACATTCTCACAGATTGTATTACCGTTTTACAGGAGTAAAATCATGTTTTTGTGGTTATTTTAAATATTTAAGAAAAAGAACACTAGAGCATTCATTCGAATAATTCAAATTAACCAAAGGAATGTTATAGTAGGGCTAGATATGTGAACGTGTACGATGTGATTCCTCCACTATCCTTCAAGGTATAAATGGAAATCGATGCCACACCTGATGGAAGCACGAGAAAGCTGTTTCGTTCTACCAGGAACTTGTCAGTCGTACCACGTCCATCGAAGTCAGGAAACTTATTGACATTTGACAACATCATATGATGACATTTGTCAAATAAACATTGCAGTTTAGGAGATACCTAAGGGTATAGAAGAACTGTGAACATTCAATGCTTGGTGTGTCTATGACCGGAGAGATGTTTTCTATTGATTTCTATAGATTGGATATGAATTATTCAATACTTGACGGTATTCAACTTGGAGTCATAAGAAGATTGAAATCGTTGCCTCACTTCGATGGACGTGGTGCGACTGACGAGTTCCTTACAGAACGAAACAGCTGTCTCGCACTTCCATCAGGTGTGGCATCGATTTCAATTTCTGTAACAATTATACCTTGAAGGATAATGGAGGCATCACATCGTACACGTTTAGATATCTGGCTCTACTATAACATTTCTTTGGTTAATTTGAATTATTCGAATGAATATTCTAGTGTTCTTTTTCTTATATATCTGGTTGTCATAAATAGTGGTTTGTTACATGAACTGGTTGAATTCAAATCGTGACTCTCAAAAAAACTGATTCTCCCAGAATTGATCTTCGCGCAGTAATGATTTTAATCATTACTGCGTTTTTTTTAAATGTTTTGTATAGACAATTAACGCTTTTACATATTCATACATCTTACGTTCATATATATATATATATATATATATATATATATATATATATATATATATATATATATATATATATATATATACTGTAGATTTTATTGGTTCACGGCAAAAAAGGAAGGATATCTTCTATTCAATAGGCACAACCATTACTTTTGCTCTCACCATATTTCAGACAAAGAAACTAGGCTCGACATTGAAACCAAACATTAAGATGTGTTCAGTAGGTTAATTAAATCATATCAACATTAGAAATTGAGACAAATAAAACGTTATTCACAAGGCCTATTCTGTAATAAACGTACATAATATGAAACAGTGAGAAAGTTGTTTGAAATCATATATATTTAGAAATGTAGATTCTTAATAATATGAAAAACAGAAAGAAATAGAAAGTCAGCAGAAAGCAAAAGAAAGAATAGGCAAAATGACAGGTGTCAAATGTCAAATGCCATGCTCAAATGTCAACCTTGACATTTCATTTGTCATTTGACATGAGAGAAAACATAGACAACCAAAGTCACCAACATAGAAGGTAGAAATTACGGATGTCACCAAACACAATAAAAAATGTTACGTACAATATACTCGAATATACAAAAACCAAGTCAATGTATCCCACTCTGCTACAATGTTTATGTTGCAGACCGAGTCGTTCGCACGTGCTCCAAAAGCAATAGTAATTAAATCGAATACTAATTCCAATATTGAATACTTCAATTTTAATTATAGCACACTGTTTGTAGAACGTGTCATTAATTCTCTTTCTACGAGATTCCTTGCAATATTCGTTGCAAAAAACGAGCTTGTTGCCGCCATATGCGAGCGAAAACTTACAGCAAGAAACACAGCACATACGACGATGTTAAATAGTCAAAGAGTTCATACACGCCAAACCGATTGCGAAAGCGTTAGTGTTGAATTATTCAATATTAAATGCATTTATGCAACAAGCTAATGAGTTGGGTTGAAAATAATGAAATTAATTATACCTACGCGTAACGGAATCTACGTTTTTATGTCCGACTTCTTGGAATATGCATAATAAACCCACGTATTGTCGCTAGAGGGCGTTTCGAACGGTTAGTGTTTCGTATCGGTTTATTTGGAGATTATATACGACTTCAGAGTGTCTTGACATATTACAGAATCTATTCCAGTTCCTACTGTACCATATGAACGCAAAGTTGACATTAAAGCCGAAAAACATGAAGAATAGGTAACGTACTAAGGTCCGGACTTTTCACCTTCAGTAGGAGCTTTTCACCTTCAGCTTTATCTGCCAGTTGCCAGATTTTTTCGTATTTTCACGTCCAGTAGAAAAAAGTAGAGTAAACGCTCTGTACTTAACAGTTAAAACCATAGGATGAATTTATCTTTCGGATCTTCAAATTCAAATTTCAGGTTCAAATTACATCAAATTGAAAATAAGAGGAGCATAATAGACAACATTTAAAATTTTGAAGCGACGCATAAAGAACATATAGAACGTACGACAAATAGAACAAAACCCTACGAAAGTGTCAGTTATTGTAAAGCCAAAGAGCTTGCAATAGTTCCTAAGAAACTCAAACCCTAAGAAATCAGTTATTATAAGTCCACAAAATGTACTATAAAGGGACTTAAGCATATTTGGCAGCTTGATTTGTGTTGATATAAGCACAAAATAGTTGTGAATCTTTTTTATCCAATAGACACTGGTGAAGAACAAGGTCATATTGATACACATGGCGATTCTCGAATAAGTCGAATATCATAAACAGAAACGGTTATATAATTGAATGTTAAATGAAGAAAAGCAGTCACAATATTTTTGGGTACAAAGCTTTTTTACATTTTACTCATAATTATGAAGGTAAAGTTTTGTATTTACTATTCTTTATCATTATGGATGTTAATTACTATACTTATTTGTACCAATATTATAGAGAATAAAATTGTTTTACGACAGTAGATATCACATTGAATTGGCGTGCTTTGTCTTTTCAACTTGTCTAATCCTATTGTTCAAAACTGTGAAAAAATATATATTTCTTGATAATTACTTACACTAATAATAAAAAATATTTCAATGACGTCGCATTGAAATCACTATTAGTACGAGAAGCTGTCTATTAGTAAGGAAAACGATTTTATTTTTTTTTTAATTCAAAATGAGCGTCTGGCACGCTTCAATCCACAATAAAAATATCTGGCAATAATAGATTCATTTGTAAAAAGTTCAATAAAAATAATAATAAAAAAAAACTTCTTAAAATGATTTGAAAAATCGATATTTTATCTGTACAGGTAGGATGCGCACTGATATAACCACTACCGCCAGCCAGATAGCCCGTATGAAGTCCGGAAGAGTGAGAGAGATGGCATATCTATAAAGTGGCCTACCTGAAATTCCCTCTCAAAAACGTGGCTAACTCGTAAACTATATATTGTTGTTAATTTTCAATTTAATTCTCAACCCAACCACCCAAAATATTTAAAAGACAATTAAGTATCGAAGTAATCTGAATAGAACAATGACTCATTTACTAAAAGATACAAAAGAACAACTTTTGCGAATCACGCTGTATACCGGCCAAATCAGCAACGATCTTAACCATTCCGGTTTTTCAATTAATCGCTGCCAAAAAAAGCTTGGCGGTTATTGGCCGGTTGAACACGGGTCATACCCTCAGATATTCTTCAGGTCTACATTAAACATTGGAATGATTTGTGGAAATTTACATAAAGACGAGAATTCTAAGGTGCATTTGCAAGATAAACATGGTCCTTGGACTCAAACGTTTAACAATAAATCAAGATTAGACTTTGAATGCTAATACCGTAGTCAATCTACACATCTAATTTATAGAGTCATTCTACAAGATTTCAATTAACGTTTGAATGTATTTTACCTTCAGAGCTTTCAAAACATCAATTAGTTTATCGTTATTTATATACCAATGTGCGTTTGTCAAAGCAGTAAACAATTTTAAATCGCAGTATACTCATAGTCATAATAACATAGAGTCATAATAACTTTTTTCGTAGTATTATAGTGATATATGTAATTATAATTTCCAAAAATAACTCAACTTTGACGAGTTTTATTCTGCCTTCCATACTGAAATTGAATCATATTTATTTCTTAATGAAGTTGATTGAATGTTCGCTGACCTCGTGGTGAAACATTGCTTGATATATCGAATAAAAATTACTTGGCTTAGTTTCACAAAATTATGTTAATTGCTTGACAATTGTTTCGGGGTGTTACCCCAATCTGAACAGTTGTTTTCTCGACTAACATTTTATATAGTTTTACATCTGTACTTGCTTTTGACAAAACGTGGGAGAAAAAATACGGGTTATGAAGATTACGGTTCTAAGTGTGTTAGAAAGAAGCCCGAACCTAGAAATAACCTAAAATAGTAATCATCCTCATCCCTATTTTCTATCCCACCATGTGTCTATAGCAAGTAGAGATGTAAGGGTACGAGGGTGGGGTGAAAAGTTTCCGGCCTTTCCAAGAGATGGAGCCACTAGTTCTATTTTTGGAGCGGCGTCATACAGTACCATTCCTACTGAGCTTGCATGTAAAGTTTCAGCCCAATCGCTACGTTAGTTTGCGTTTGGAAGCACATTGCGCGAGACGCTTCCGTTGTTTTCGTGAAAATGGAAAAATTGGAAAAACGTCATGTCACCAAATACTATTTGAAAGGTTTTACACCAAAACAAATAAAAGAAAAAATGGATTCAACACTAGGAGACTCCTCTCCATAATGTTCAACTATTAAGCAGTGGGTTTCTGAATACAAAATGGGCCGTGTGAGCACCTCTGACGAGCCTCGCTCAGGACGACCCGTTAAGGTCACAACTTCAGAAATTATTGGGAAAATCCATCATTCCTGCGATGGAAAATCGCAGATTGAAAGTGCATTAGATAGCCGAGACCTGTAGGATGCCAGCTGAACACGTGTGAAATATTTTGAACAACCATTTGAGCATGGAAAAGTTGTGTGCAAGATGGGTGCCGCGTTTGGTAGCGCTCGACCAAAAACTGATTCGAAAAAACATTTCAACCGAAAATTTGGCGCTGAATAGGCGTAATCCAAACTAATTTTTGCGTCGATACATAAATATTGATGAGACTAGGGTTCACCACTACACTCCTGAAAATAAAGAACAGTCAAAACAGTGGGTTGGAAAAGGGGAACCATTTCCAAAGAAGACAAAAAGAATTTTATCGGCAAACAAGGTTATGGCTACTGTTTTTTGGGATGCGAGAGGAATTATTGATACATTGATTATCTTGAAAAGGGTAAGACTATCATTGGTCAATACTACACAGACAGGCAACGTTTGAAGGAAAAAGAGCAAATTAAACAACCTCATTTGGCGCAGAAAAATTTTTTTCATCACTATAACGCACCAGCGTGTTTTTTATTCAATATATATTCACTTCGGGACTAAATTCTACAGTAAAAGAATTCTGACAAATTTAGAGAAAATATTACTAAATTAACTTAAGAATTAAAGTAGAATAAGCTCCAAATATCTTTTTTGGAAATCTCTATGCATGCTCTAGCATCAATTGTATAGAATAAAGAGATCCGGATGGATGGAAAGTAATTACAAGAAAATGAGAAGCTGGGATTACGTTTGAAGTGATATTAGTTATTATTTTCCAAATATGGACGAGTGTTCAAGTCTATTGCGGAAGAAAGAGCGGAAAAAACGAAACGATAATTTATCACTAGGGATTTAATACTTTCCTTTTAATAAACGTTATTTGCATCAAGTTCCGCATCCCGCTTAGAATCGACTTCGGAAGTAATTCCTCCGAAGCTAATTTCGAGAAAATATGTGTAACTTGATACTCACGAATATTGGATGAATACAGGGCGTTTAAAACTGGAACTTGCACCACAACAAAATGATTAATTGACAATGAGACACGAGTTCTTTAAACATTTAGCGAAGCACGAAGACGAAGATTCTTGCAGTAATTCGTTAAAGATGACAACGGCCGGGTCTTCTACCTCCGAAATATTCGTACGTGTTTCGGTTTGTTAAGTTCGATTTAGAGTTCAAGTTCATTTCGACAATGTCAATAAGGTATTAGTTATTTGGGTCGAAAGAATGAAAAGAATTTGACTCGACGCCCCCGCCACGAGTGAACCTTGAACACGTCTTCGCCATTATTATAACAACGCTTTCGAATTAATTAGCTGACCGATAAAAAATTCTACGGATGCATCGCGGTCGTTTCACTTCACGAACTGACCTTATACATTTAACTTCCCCTAGTTTGAATGAGTAAAAATATATGAAATGAAAAAAAAATTAAAATATTAAAAAATCGGATAACGCGTTTTCCGTAATGTAACGATACGGTTTGCGCTTCGTCGATTTGGCAACGTTGCGAATTATTAAAAATTCCATGGGAATGTGATTATTTCGATAATTTTATAATCTTCATGGAAATTCAACGAAAACAATTATTTTGAATGAACGTTCAAATAATTGTTCAAAGTAAACGGAGTTAATGATAAAAATAAATTTGGTTATGATAATTTATTCGTTATCATCCTTGTGAACAGAAATACTAAATGAATGCTGAAAAGTTGACATCAAGGTCGACTACAGCATGAAAGAGATAATTTTATCAATTTCGATAAGGTAAAAAGTAATTTTGATTATCGCGATGTCAATAAACAAGGATATAAATATATATATATATATATATATATATATATATATATATATATATATATATATATATATATATATATATATATATATATATATATATATATATATATATATATATATATAATGTTTTTTAGCAATAACAGGCTTATTTTAATGTGAGAAACATCTGTCAAAAGTTTTGACAAAGTTGTTGATATACAACGAAACGTCAACGAAAATAAAGTTTTTCACATTAAAATAAGCCTGTTATTGCTAAAAACACTGAAAATAAACTATCTTAAACTGGCAATCAATCAATTTTAATAATATATATATAGCCTATTCTGAGATTTTCAATGGTGATATTTGAAATAAAACTATCAGGGAGCTGCCTGCAAAAATGTCTCCTGATTCTATTATGGAAATCATCAGTAGAATGCATCGAATCAATCGTGTTTCGATGATCTTTCCTGTGATCTTTTAATTTTGATGAGGTCCGGAATTTCTTCCATACGCCTCTTCATCTCGTTTTTCCTTGTTTCTACTGCATTTGAAAGTGATCTTTCCCAACGCACAAAGCCCATATCTCTTCAAAAGACGGAATAACGAAAGTGATACACTCACATGAGCTCCCTCTATCGAAGAAACAAGATAAACTCTTTCGAGTGTAGTAGTGCGTTCGTGACAAGATTTAGTGCGCACTTCCATACAAAGATGGCAGGCTTTGTAGACAACTTTGTTTCTTTGCAAACACTAATTTAATGACTATAAAATTAAAAATTAACACATTGACTTAAGTTTCACTGAATATATTAAAAACTCTACATGTGTTTCGGGTGACTAACCCATCATCAAGAGTTTACAATATTACTGAAGTTCAAAATGTTCAGCCTAAAGCTTGGAAATTTCGATAGCCAAAAAGAAGAATTTACCTATTTGTAATGATCTGGTGGATTTTTCCGTGAAACCAGTGGCAAATTATGTGGATTAGGATATATAAGTGGAAGCTGTACATTTTGAAATTCATGAATATTGTATACTCTTGATAATGGGTTAACCACCCGAAACATATGTAAAGTTTTTAATATATTTACTGAAACTTAAGTCAAGTGTGTTAATTTTTAATTTTATAGTTTTTCACATAATGTTTCACCAAGAGAAAAGCGAAATCTCCATGTCATTTACTAATTTAATCGATTGTCAATGAAGGACTCGATTGTTATTAGTTTCAATTGCGAATTAACAGTAGCGACTGAAAATAACGACTAAAAATTGTTTTGGACTAGTGTTAAATAACATTAGGGATTATATAAAGCACATTTCATAATCAATTTGATTCACTACTCATTGTCCCGTCTTCGTCGTGAATTTTATGCATATTATTAACAAACAACAAACAAATCAAAATGATTAATTAAACCTCGACAATTTTCTTGAAAGGCTACCATTGTTCTATTTTATATCTGAACCGCTTCATAAGACTTCTTTACAACGCACATGTTATTAATGAAACTATCATAAATATTAATTTAAGGAAGTGAATCAAATATGCCATTCAGACATGAAAAGTTACGAATTCATCAATGACAAATTAGATTCAATGAGAATTTTTCAACAAATTCTGCTACTTTTTATACTAACTACTATAAAATTATTGCATATTTCGGGAAACCAATTTATATATTATCTCTTGTTAAGATTTCGCAACTTTATATTCATTCACTACAAAATATGCTTTTAGGTTATTTGATAAATTTATTGAATCATTATGAATTGAACTTAGTTGTTTTATATATTTTACGTCGTTGGTCATATTCTTCAAATTTTTACGTATGTATGAAACAGAACATTTCTAAAATTCCCCTATATTTTTTATTTTTTCAGTTGCTAAAATTTTGTATTATTATAGTCAAATTTATGCTTTTCGGTTATTTTATGTTTATGTAGGGTAGTTATTTCAGTAATTATGAACGTTTATCTTCTCTCCTAAATTTTGTGACTTTTGATTTGTATAGCTTTTACTACAATTATTACATGGAATATTATAAAAGTATTTTTTTTCAGTGATTGTTTTTCTTTTTAATTTTGAATAAATTTATTCAATTAGGTTTTACGATGCTATTACGAGATTATATTCTTTTAATATTTTTGCAATATTTATGCCAATATTGAGTATTTAAGACAAAAAAATTATTAAGGTAAAGGAATAATATTTCATCAAACCTCCTCTGTTTGGAATTTAAACTTTATTTTTCTAATTTATTGTAAAAGATTGTTCATTATTGTACAATTGTTGTTATTTGAAAATTTTATTTTTATCATTTTTTGTATTTAAATACTTGTAGTACCATAAAATGTGGCGTCGATTTCGATATTATCTAACATAACCCCTTGAAGGATGGTTGAAACGTCACTCCGTATATAGCCAGGCCCACAGTGAAAAAAGTTTTCTATTACTGAAATGTCACATTAATTAAAATTCACGTGAGCAAAAACCACGGTATAATCGATAAACACGAACATCGGTAAAGTTGTAAAACAGTGAAAATTCATTTTGTGAAACGGCGTGTTCATTTGTCGACAGATCATCAAAAACTCATAAAATTCACAAAACCGTGTGATACTTTCATTTGCTGACCCAAATGAGATAACAACAACTGCAGGACAAATCGACCGTAATTATCCATTTTAATGAGAAATAGGCGTACAGCTTTCATTCGAAACGTGGAATTTCAATTCAGCTGTGTAATTTCCTGAAATTTGTCAAACAAAGGGAATTGATGTGTATTTCGAAGTCTATGTTCTTCATAATAATTAACAATCTTGCATGCTCAAAATTGCAAATACCTCTACATCATCGAGTAAATTAATGTAACCATCCCTCTTTTTTTAGAAAAATTATCATTTCAATATTCATTTATTGTACGAGGTTTGTTCGAAAGAAAAGGTGAATTTTGAATTTTTTCGAAAAGTATTCATTTATTCATCAATATCTATTTGGTCCCCTTCAAAGTAATTCCTCTCAGATATAATGCACTTATGCCAGAGCTTCTTTCAATCCTCGAAGCACTTCTGAAATGCGATAAATGATTACGGTGTTTTTTTTTTGACCAAAGGATCACGAACAAGCATTGATGTGTGAACTGGTGCCTCATCGTGATGCAAAATCCATGATTTGATTATACACAATTGTTTGAGACGAATTGCTTCAAGCAAACTTTAAATAACTTCTTTGTAGTGTTTCTTATTGAACGTACGACATCTGGCAAGAACTCATGGCTCACCACGCCGTCGTAATGAAAGAAAACAGTGAGCAAAACCTTCAAATTAGATCGAACTTGGCCTGTTTCCGTCTTGGCTCTTCTGGACGCTTCCAATGGGATGATTGGGCCTTGGTTTTGACATCATAAACATATCCCCACGTTTCGTGACCAGTTGTAACCTTCTTGGATCGTCGTTCTCATCATTCAACAACTCCTGAGAAACACTAATGCGACGTTGCTCAATACAACTTCGCTGCCATACGTTTCGTAACCAAAGCATCCGAAAAAACTCCTTGGCCGATTGATATGCCAACGTCCTCAGCAACTTCTCTCGTAGTTCCCTCGCCGATTTTTCAAAACCTTCACTGTTTTCGCTTCACTGCTTCGATATTTTCTTCGATTGTTGACGTAGTTGCAACACCAAGACGCTCATCGTCATCAACATCTTTCCGTCCTTCTGTAAAGCGCTTGTACCACTTATAAACACTTTTTTGAGACAACGTAGACTCATAGTCAATATTACAAGTGCGTCGCACTGCTTCATTCCATTTTTAACGCAAAATTTAATACAGGTTCTTCAAGTTTCTTCAAAAGTGAGAAATCTAGGAACACAAAAACGTGATTAACCTTTTCAGTTGTCTAAAACAAACAACTAGTCCAAAGTGGCTGATAATTTCAACATATTCCGACAAACGAATGTGCACACCCCGCGAAAATTCAAAATTCACCGTTTGTTTTGAAAAAACCTGGCAAATCAATCGATTAAACGTCAACGATTATCTTAGAGCGCCATCTACAATATTAATTTAAAAAATTATTCCGAAGATCGCCGTCAACATCATTTAAATCATTTATACAACTATTTAAAAAACGGATGCAATTTATATTTCATTTTATTTCACATACACTTGAATAGAATAAATTGTAATAACTAAACAGTGAAAACATCTACATATTGAAAGAAAACAAAAAACTACTGAAAATGAATTATTGAAAATTACAAACACAAAAAAATAAAAATATAAATAAGTACAAAAATTTACGTAAGTGATACGACGACATATTCTGCAGGAATAAATTATCAATTACGCAGATTATGGTCTTAAAAAATATGCTTTTATATCAGAAGAATAGTTGAATATATCCCAGTTGCCACCAGAATTTTGAATTCCAGTCAAAACATTTTTTTTAACTGGAAAAAATCATAAAGATTTTAAGATCAAGATGAAAATAGTAATATATATAGCAATAAAATTGCTGAAAAATAGTACTTAAATTCCCGAATACACATCACAAGATCACCAAAATTCAAATGAGAAATTGGACAATCAGGTAGTTTCCTTTATGAAATTTCTTTCAAAACAAATGAACCGTGAGATACCTACGGAGGACCACGCCTACTAGTTAACTTATATCCGATTTACATACGGGTATAAAAACATTTAGCTACTACTTTCTCTAGTTTTACGGATCGTTTAGTTGTCGCAGAATGCATAAAATTATTTTAATCACTTTTACCGTACTCAAAGCTGAGATAATATCTTTAGAAACAATCGACATCCAGTAGCTTGAGACGTAACAGTGATAAAAAAACGTTTTCTACTTTTACGGTGAAAGATAATGATACCAACAAATAATTGCGACAAACGGTACGAGATTTAAAAGTACTCGGTTTCATAAAGTTTAATCATTCCAAAAAATCGTACAATTTCAATTTTAACAACCACATACAATTTGAAAAAAAATTATAAACCGTAACAGTCAACGAACAAACTCAATAAGATTAATATATTTGTTTTATGAATAGTACAATTAGAAAAGCGATCAAAATTATTTGTATTATAAACCTGCGTTAGTATAAAGAACACAATATATGTATTATATAACATATTTTCTATTATTCTTGATTCAATCTTTTCAACTTTTAACAAGCTTGAAATTAATATGAAATTTTTATAAACTTCAACATTTTGTCAATGAAGAATTCACTAAACAATTGAAAATATTATACCAACATCGAAAATAAGAAATTACTTAAAATTTTATGCTCAGTTAATTTTATGTTTCTCAAATATCGAAATAGCATTAAATCTAAAATAAATATAGTTATTTCAACCATAAGTTATATTTTATTTTTAATATTTTTTCCTGAAAAAAATTCGAAAAAATTATATATTTCTCAATAGTTTTTTGTTAAATTTCAGTTAAAATCATCTATACATTTTACAGATCAGAGATCCTCAACTTTCACGAACGTATTCTAAATAAACTATTTTTCGATTTTCTTAATAACACAATTTATAACAGTTAGAAACCATTATTGTAAGAATTGAGAAAGGCTTAGATTAATTTCTCTGATGTAAGACAACGCTAAGTTAAAATTAAATCGAATAAACAACGAATAATATTTTTAGATTGCTCGATTTCAGTTTGACTTTGATAGAATAAAAATAGATATGAATAACCTTCAAAGTTAATTGCATTGTTGCTTGTTCAAAAAAGATTATACTACAATTTTCAAAGATTTTGTGATTTAGAATATATTGTTTATTATGTTAAATATTGAATAGATTTGATATTGTCAAAGTTGAAAGGAAACATAAAATAAAGAATAAAGCACTATCAAAGATTATTTCAAAACGAAAATTCGTATTTTTGAGCCCATAGAACAAAACTTGGAAAATTTTAACACATATAACTAGAGTACTGAATTATGACATAAAATCTTATAAAAATGTGTTAGTACAATTCATTTTATTTTAATTCATTTTTTTAAGCATAAAATACCATTTATATTTTATATTATTATACACTTTTCTTTGATGAGGAACGTCCGCTTATTTCTAACTCTCTCAGGTGCTCAGACTTTGGTCTGAGCTGGAAATAATTCAACATGTCTGTCAGCTGAAGAATCCAACACATTCTTCCATTGTCAGTTGTGGCCGTCATTGAAGATTAAAATCTTCAAGGCCACTGACCGGTAAACGACGAGATATAACTCTTACTTCTAACCTTTTTTGAAAGGTTAGCCAGAACTATAAAAAATTTTTTTCGTTTAGCAACGCTTTATCGATATTTCATAAGGTGTTCAACAAAAAATAAGTCAGTGTTTTTAATACTAGAGTACTTCTAATTATTAAAGCCCTCTGTTATGAATTCAAGGCTATTCACAAGTGTTGAATAATACATTTTTTATCGATTTGAAATCATTTAAAACGACAAATTATAACAAATTAACGTCATTTCATTAAAGTTTCCACATTCTTTCCAAGAAATATTGAAGATTTTTGAATTTCGATATTTCTTTATAATTTTCGTAATTTTTCACGAGTTCAATGAATCTGGAGGTTCAAATTTAAATTTACTACATTTCCACGAATTTTTCAAAATTATTGAACATTTCCACTGATTTCTTCAACTTTCTGGCAAAACTACAAAATTTCCAGTTTTCTAGAATTTTCACAATTTTGTGAAATATTTAAAAATTTTCAAGTTTAGAATTTTTGTAACACTTAACAAGTCCTGAACTATTCAATGTAAAATTATAGAGCACTTTAGTTCATTTGGATGTTAACATTCGCTTTTTATTGAATTAAATGCCTAAATTATTAATTTGAAGAAATGTCTCCTAAAGTTTTCAATTTTTGTCAGGTTTGGGCAATTTACAAGTTGAATTATTAAAATTTCGTTGTATATGTGTACAACTGTTCTATATTTATTCAAAAATTGTCGGAATTTTCTATGAATTTACTTGAACTATTCATTTTAATTTAAAATAATCAAATTTTCCAACATTATTGAACAAATTGAAAAATATCTTCCAAAAATTTAGTGATTCTACAAGAATCTTATAATTGGGACGAATTTTTCTGGAATTCGAATACACATTTTCAAAAAAAAATTTATGAAAAAATGTCAATACGTAAAAAGCATATATTTTAAAATATTCCTAGATATCGATATTAATTTTCTGTTTTAACCCCAATATTAGAAAAGTTTTCAAGTAATTAGGAAATATAATTAGTAAAAACATTAGAGTTGATATAAATAAACCACGAAACCAATAGGAATTTACGTCAGAAACCTCAAACGTTTTTATTTATAGTTCCAATGAATTTGAATGATGAAATCGCTTTCATTGAAATTCAAATTGAAAGTGAAATCAAGATTGAAAATCAACATTGACAATTGAAATTTTCCATCAATACCCATTCACAAATTACATCAATCATATCAATGCAATATAATACTAATTCATAAAAAGGTTTATTTATGGTAGAGTACAACAGTAAAATGCTACAGAAATACAATACTCCTGATAATAAAATACGAATATTAAACTAGATTATCGTATTAACATGAAGGAGTGCCATTATTAAATCAAACGCAACTACAATATTACGCTGTATTAACCTCTGTAATCCAACCTATTTCTCAAGGATGTATCCCAAGCCCCAATTGAGTGCAAAATATGTAGGAAATTATTTTTGGTAGCCATGATACGAGGTGTTTATGGTCACCCATAGTTTGTATACTTTAGGATTCAAAGGTCCGTATTCCTGAACGTGCAGTACTTGTCTAACAACACTTGATTTGTACCCTTGAACAAACAAATGTGTCTCATCACTAAAAACCACCTTCTTTCCAGTCGTCCTACGCACGGTACTTTTTGGCCATTTGAAACATTTCCTCATCATTTTCTGGGTAAGCAGTTGCTTTATTTTTGGTCTTGTTGCCTTACGGTCAACCTCCACCAGTCGTTTTCCCACAGTTGAGGTGCTCACCTCCACACTAGAAACCATTAAATCCCTCCGAAGATCAGTGCTTGCCTTTCTCGGATTAATTTTGCTATTTCATATCAATAATTTGTCTGTTCTTGGAGTAGTTTTGCGTTTGCGGCCACAGTTTCCTTTTGTTTTTGGAGACGATTAGCCACTTTCTTCAAATGTTTTTAAAATTCTTGAAACGCTGCATTTTTCCACACCAACAGCTTCAGCTATATCTCTTACAGTCATTGATGTGTGTTCATTAAGCGCGATAATTTTGGAACGCTTCCTCGGAGTGATATCCATCTTTGGATAAGACAATACAGCACGTATCGAAATTGAAACCACCAACTGTCGCACCTGTAGGCTCACAACTAAATTGCTGGCGAGGTAAAACCGATCAGAATGTAAATGATGGTCAAGGTCGAACCCTCACGTCACCTCAGGTAGTAAACAAGCAGGTGTGAGGGTGTTTGGGCCACCCTGGTGTTCACATACTTGCTACAGTAACTCAAACGAAGAAAAAAAATGTTTTTCCCAATTAATTCGAACAGCATATATAAAGATTCATATGTTTATTATAATATTTTATCTCACGGGGTAGTTCTAATTCATGATAGAGGGGAGTCACTCTTTGTTGTATACGAAAGTCATAAGAACGTATTGAATTGTATGTTACGTAAATATAGTAATCAAATGTAAAAAGACGTGTTTAAATAGTTATATTTACTACCAATAATTTACATTTTCAACCGTGATTGTTCGATATCGATTATTTCAAATATTGAAAGAAAGAAAAAAATAGTAAAATTCTTTTTTTAATACAATTTGAAATTGTATTCTTCGTGATGATTTCTCACCGATTTGTTATGTGCAAGAATTCAATATTCCTTAATAGCTAACAAGATTATTCCTGCGATTCCAGGAACACTTCACTTTTTGATTATAACTTCTTACTTTGTGAAGTAATTTTCCTTCCACAAATGGAAGTTATCAATACGAATAAATTAATTGAGGCACTTATACCTTATTTACTGCGTATAATTCTCATATTAGTAAGGTGTAGCAACATCAAAGACATGATGCATACAGTTATAAATAGAATTAACGCCAAGAAAAAGTTATTTTGCGAATTATGAGAATGATTTCAATTCAATTTCAATGGAAATCAAACAAAATGTGAGATCAGAATTAATATAAAATACTCCATAACAAACTAACTGAAATCTTGAATATTATATTTCATGTTGTCATCATAATATTATTAGATATAGAATTTATTAATTAACCTGAAAATACAACTATTTCGATGAACCGAAAACTGAGGGAAAAATTATTAAAAACATGCAAAATTTGAGAGAAATGGAAATATTAATTAAGCTGTTGGCCAAGCAAAATATTCACTAATTTTTGTATATATTCGTATTAATATATTTAACTATTATATTCCAATTTATTTACATTATAAGGAAGTTTCTCAAAGAAAAAATTATTATGTTTGTAACGTAATCAATAACCATTAATTTTATTATTAGCAATAATAAAAATTATTGCTAATAATTCCTGTTATCAGACATTTATCAAGAGTATCCCCAAATTTCTACCTAAAGGATACTCAAAAGACAATATTCTGTTACGGCCTAGGTGTTATCTAACTTTATTGATGATTAGTTAATACATATTACGAAACAAATGTCAAGTAAATAATTTTTTTTTTCAAATTTTGCTAATGGCACAGTTATCTTCATTGAAATGAAAGTTATAGAATATTCTACAGAGTGTTTGGGAGTAAATTATCCGGTTGATCAAAATTTTTTAATGGAAACTTCCTAATTATTGACTACTGATGAAAATTGGTATCATAATGAAAAACTAGAGTTACCTATTTATTTGAAGTTTTGTCAATTCCAAATTCATCGAGATAATTATATCAAGTCTTATCTAAAATCTTAAGAAATTTATTAAGTATGGATAAAAATACCGAAAAAAGTTCATTTAGAGAATTCCATAAAAATTAAAACTAATCAAGAGATGAAGATATGAACACAGTAAAACACCAAAAAGCACAAACCTTATAAAACACAGTTTTCGAATTTACAAAATTTTTTAATAGAAACTTGTTAATTATTGAATACTGATGAAAATTCGTCTTACCAATTCGTATATCCTTTGAAGTTTTGTCAATTCCAATTCATCTAGATAATTATTATCTCAAGTCTTATCTAAAGTCTTATAAAATTTATTAAGTATGCATAAAAATACTGAAAAAAGTACATTTAGAGGATTCTATAAAACTTAAAACCAATCAAGAGATTGAAGATATTAACACAGTAAAACACCAAAAAAACACAAATCTTATAAAACACAGTTTTCGAATTCTCAAAAAAACATGGCAATTTACGCAGTTCAAGTTTAACTTCAATAAACGAAGTAATTATAGCAGAAATATTCCAGAAGTAATAAAACGATTTGAATCAACAATCAGATAAACCGAATTATAATTTCATTCATACAAGCAATGTACGAGTATATCAAGGACAAAATACGTATTCGATCACCTGTTCCCTTTTCGTTTTCGTCGCCCTTTTCGCCTCTTTATCCTCATTTTTCGAACAACAACAACACAGAAAACAACTCATAACTGTCAACCGAGTACGTACTAAACCAGTGCGACAACCAAAACAACAGCAAACATAAGCGCACAACGAACGTAATATCTTCGACTGTATGAACGAAATGATAATGATGAAGCCGAAGCCTGAACCATTATTATTTCCAATTATTATCGCAAAACTCATAATATCAACATACCGATTCGTCTTCTAGGTGGCCCTGAAGTTGAAAATAGTTTCCCGAATAACATTCGGTTTCACGGGTCGACTGGTACACACTCTGATACACACCGCGATTATTTCAAACGTCGTTAACCCAGTTGACTTAGAGATAGACAGTTGAGGGTTTCAAACTCGCGGTACTTCGCGACGGTGGAAGATTTAACGTTGACCAAGCGAAAGTTACCTGAGAACTGCTAAGCAGGCGCTGCATCCAACATCCACCACTGGCACGACCGAGGAGTACCGCAGGTACTTCTTGTAATATGTACGAGGAGCGAACAAAAAGTCGTGTAATGGACAAGCTGTACCTCCAATTGATATATTAAGACGATAAAACTGAATGGATTAAATTTTTAATCTTTCATTTTTCTAGATTCTAAATCTAGATTAAAATTGATTCATAATTTCAAAAAGTTTTCCGAAAATTGTATCAAATCCAAAATTTGAATAATACGAATCAGTATTCAGCTAATGACAATAAATTAAAAATTAAAACACTTTACTTAAGTTTCACTGAATATATTAAAAACTTAATGCTTCAGGTGGTTAACCCATTATCAAGAGTATACAATATTACTGAATTTCAAAATGTACAGCTTTCACTTATATATCCTAAACCAGAGAATTCAACCCTGGTTTCACGTTAAAATCCACCTCGTCTGCAAAAAGGTAAATTCCTCTTTTTGGTTATCGCAACTCAAGTCAAAACTAAACTCAAGTGTTTTAATTTTTAATTTATTGCTTTTAACATAATGTTTCACCAAGGCATAAGCGAAACCTGCGTGTCATTCAGCTAATGATACATTTTCAATTTCCAAAACTACCACTAATTACTACCTTATTTTTGTGCAATAAATTTTATAATGAAAAATGCGAGGAATAAATAATTTGTTAAATCTCAATTGAAATATAAAAAATCTTTTTATGTACCTAGATTTCCATTTATAATAAAGAAAAATAACTCGTGTTCAATTATTTTATTAAGTTTTATGTTTTAAAATTACCAAGTCATTTTGACTTGAGTGAGAAAAATTCCACCAATTCTCCAAATTCCAAGAAAATTCGTGAAATCCTTGAACAAAAACTGCAAAGCTATTAGCATTGCGTAAAAGTAAAAACCCAAGAGGAAGCTACTCGTAGTATACACCGCATTGAAATGATTGAATGTTCAAATTATTTGATGACTGAGACTGAATTCTCGCTTAACTCTTGGTGAAACATAATTAAATATTAAATTATTTTAAAGTCTTGGCTTAATGTTTCACGATTATATTTAACAACATGAATTTGTCAACATGTTTCGAAAAGTCTTGAAAATTAGCTCACGCTCGAAACATGTTGACAAATTCATGTTGTTAAATATAATCGTGAAACATTAGGCCAAGAGTTTAATTTAATTTAATATTCAGACTATTTCTCTTTGAATCAATTAGAAATTTAAAGAGAAGTATGGTAATTTGAAAATAATTGAGAATGTAAAAAATTATGAGAAGAAAAATGGCTCAGAAAAGAAAGGGTGCTAAGGATATTTAATAAAATTTTTAGCAATCAAATTCAATTATCACTTAAAATATTTCACTGCAGAATATTCTGCTTTAAAATTCTTTAAAACAGTGCTTCCCAACGTTGAGTCCGCGACAGACAAGGGGGCAATTTGATTGTTAAGGAAACCAACTCGAAAATGGACACAGCACGAGTTTAACCCTTTCGTACTTCTAAATTTTAACTTTTTCACCCTAAATTGGGGGGGGTGTCATAAAAAAATTTTAGGAATGACGAAACGGGACATGACACAAAAAAATGTTAGAAAACGGTGCTTTAAAATGAATTCAAAATGTTCATAATAGAAATTATACAATTTTGACCTGTTAGGTTTTTTTCCCTTTCTGCCTTTATTTCCTTCCTCAAATTTCTCACCTCAGCTTCATTCTCAGTTTAATTTTATTGTTCTTAGAAAAAGGTCACAAATGTCAGAGGATTATATAGGTATATATGAATCATGATAGTTTTATTGAAAATCTCAAATATTACTCCCATAAAAACTTTCAAAACGATAAGATTTTAATTAGATACGATAAGATTTTTTTATTTTAAGTTTCCGGTAGGTAATATAAAGCTATTCAAAAATGAAGTACCATCATCATTTCTCACTTCCGAAAGGAGATAATGGAACATTATACAGGGATGCCAACTTATGCGGGTAGGTATTCATCAAAATATTAATTGAAAACCTCCTTTTATGTATTTATTTGCGGAAATTAATATCAATTTTCATCCAATCTTTTTGAATTCAACAAAAATTATACTAGTTTCCTTATAGTTCAATATTTCTGAGTTAATTTTTTTTCTTTTCTTTTCAAATATAGTTGTATATTATTGTGAATATAAACCGAACCAATATTTTTGTTTCGACCAATATTTCAGTTCGAGGCTTAATGGAAGATCAGACTCAAAACTGAATTCAGTCCTTTTGTGAACATTCTTAGTTGTAATTATTGTATCAATTGAATGAATGTAATTTTACAATATAAGAAATGTTTCTTAATAAATTTAAATAATAATAATATTTATTTAGCTGAAGCTATACAAAATATCTACATATTTTTTTAACTGTCAATTTTTGATAACATACCTATCATATTATTGGAAATATACTTTCTTTCTTTTAATAATACTTTCTCTTGATACTAGTACTAGTTTTCAACAGATTTGGTTAATTATTGAAAGTCTTGAATCCGTCATAGTATATGCTATTTTTAGATTTACAGAGCTCACAACTTTGGAATAGAAACCATTAGTATTTCTAGTATTATAACCATGCACATCACTGACATTATGTTACATTTTTTATTACATTATATGAAAGCAACTGATTTTTTATTTTAAATATGAATATATATAAAACAAAGAAGAGAGATTCCTATTATTTTCAAAAAATTGATTTTTTCAGAGATTTTATATGATATGAAATCAACATGATCATTTGAACTCAATTTTTTCGCTAGTCATAATGCCTATATATTTTACTTTTTCTACTCTTCTAATTTTCTGTTCATTAATCTTTATAGTTATATCCTCATTTTTATTGTTTTAAGTGTTTTACTTGTACCCAAAACTATGAAGTTACATTTTTGCATATTTAGGGATAAGCTATTGTCACATAACCATTCATTAATTGCAGTAAGGTCTCTATTGATCCCCTCTACCATGTTCTTAATATCTTTGCCACATATAAAGAGCATTGTATCATCAGCAAATAAGCGTATAGAACATTTTTTCACATAAGAAACAATATCGTTTATATATAAGGAGAACAACAACGGACCTAAAACAGTTCCTTGAGGTACGCCCACATCCACTTACGTGCTATTTATTCATTCATGCTATTTATTCATGCTTTTATTGTTATTATTGTATATATAAATTTTCTTCATTATTTACGTAAAAAATTTTAAGATAAATCAATAAATTGCATAAGTTAAATTCGAATTCTCAACACATTGTAAAAGCTGAAGAGTTTTTGGAGTTACCCCGTACATCAAACACATATGTTGCGATCCGATTATATGCTATTCGAGAACGACGTCGATTCCTGTGTTATTGGCGAAGGAAGGTCCATGATGGCAGAAACACCTGCCCCAGCTAAAAATGCGGTTAAACCTGTGGACCCCAACAATATCACGAGTGGCATCATATTTAAAAACCTGCAGACAACTACTTACCCCAATGTCGAATACGACCTACCAATCACAAAATTTCGAGCTGGGATGTTTAATAATAGATAGGGCCTTAACGGATTTTTCACGTACCCTCTACAATGTATCATATGTTATAGAAATATTAAAGCGTAGCAGCAATCGTAAAAAACCTGAAGGGGTCAACTGCGGATGTAGTAAACAATACATATGTATATTAAAGAACAACGAAGTTACATAGAGTAAGTAAGTCTACTCTCATTCTGTCACCAAAGCTCAAACCATTAACAAAATATATCTATAAAAAGAACACCCCATTGTTTGAAATGACAACAAACAAAAACAACACAGAGAAATTACGAAAATCATTAATTGATTGGGCCGATACTTGATGAAAATCTAAATACATAATTTAAATAAAACTAAGTAGTTTTTCGATTTTTACTGATATAAATGATATATTAATATTACTGATGATAAATGTTTATCATCAACATCTGATGAAGCCACTGTGTTGGCGAAACGTATTGTCATGTTTTGAATTAATTATAGTGAAAATCGAAAAACGACTTAGTTTTATTTAAATTATAGATTACGAAAATATTAATAAATATTAATCCTTATTAAAATGAAATTTATTTTAATGGAGGCTTCAAAACATTTGCTGAAATAAAAGTAGACTTTGTTTTTATGTTTCGCAACTGAATATTACGTATGTACAGCTCAAAAAACGCAGTCACCGCAAATGACATAATACAGTTGATGAAACTAAAAGGATAAATTTATATATTAGCTAAACGTGTCTTGAATGATAATAAATCGGGGGATATTTGCCCTGCTTATATATGGATACCTTGCCATAATTATTGAGCATATTTTCTTATTACTAGAATTATAACTGCTACTCAGAAATCAATAAAAAAACAGAATACATCAAAAGAAAAATAAATACACACATTTTTACGTAAATATGGGCGGGAGGGTAAGAGCTTACGTAAGAAATGAACGGCCCCAATGGAGTTATTTGAGTATCTATTACAAGCTTTAACATAACCTTGTTTTTATAACTTTTTTTTTAAATAATAAATGACGAAGTCCTCATTTCAATAACACTAGAAGTTTCTAAGAATCTGAATTCTAGATAACAGAAAAATATAACTAATATGATCTATAAGATAAGGACTGATACTACATATTACATTGTCTCTATAATATTAGAATTAGAATAGTTTCTATAATATTAGAATTTCTATGTTAATTTCTGTACCTTTCGAGTTTAATTTCATATATGCCTATTACGCCGGTTATCACAGGAAACTGATATACGAATACAGTCATATGATTGAAACATATGAAATTTTATCGAAGGAGGATGTAACGTATTCGAAGAAAATCGGAAGGTACCTAATAACAGTGAACGCACTTTTCTTAGCGATGAAGATAATTTATATTACGGAAATCACAGCTGTAATTTACATTTTCCTCAATATCAAGCGTTCAGCGATTGTAATTAAATAAAAGTACAAATAAACATTCAATCAAAAATAGATTCAAACTAACTTACTTTGTTGTTGATTTCTAAATTGTAAGATTTGTAAACTCGTAATTTATTACTCTTTACGAAATGTAAGTATACATACATTTCTATGATCCATAAGTTTAATTGTTGTTCTGAGAATGTACTAAATGAACTTCTATGGTTTGATCCCACAAAATTTAAACATTGGAGTAAGCGATATTCGCTCGATTTCTTAGGAATATTAGTTCTTCAATTATTCAGGCAATATGAATACCTAATTCTGTTTTAAAATCTTCTATAACAAAATTCCCACCAATTGATCAGACTCCGCTGACATGGAATAAAAGTAACGGTTACATCGAGAGAAATCATCAATAATCGAAACGTACCGCAAAAAAGGGAAAAGAAACTAATGGATTAGACTTATTTAGTTTAAATATATTAATGAAAGTCGTTGGAGTTGAAGAGGAAAGCCAGATACGTAGAAGTTTTGTATAGAGCATTCATTATCTATGCCTAGTTATATTATTGCAATTAATATTTTATAATTATTATTAGCGCCATAGTCAGATAGCTCAAGATTGATATGAAAATCAATAATTAATTAATCTGTGTATAAAATATTTCTGGGTCGTTAACATTTGCCCAACGATGAATACACGAAAATAGAATTGCTAATAATCATCCTTCATTGATCCCCTAAAATCTAAAGGGAAAGTGAGGTAAAAGAGTTACTTTTAAGTTCCGAATGGCTTACTATTAACAAAAAGTCAAGATGAAAATAATTTAAAAATCAGGTAATAATACAATTTTATTCAAATTCTTGGTATTCAGACCCGAAATTGTAACAATAGATGAAATTGAATAATAAAACTCACCGTTTCTTCTCTAATATTTACACAGGCCTCTGCTTTTTCAGCTAGTAAATCTTCTTCTTCAAGAGCCTTCGTCTCGTTTTCGCTAATTTCTGGAATATTTTCACAGGAATCACTCATCTTTCAGGTTGATTTCAACTGGCAGTTGTTAGCATCATCTCATTTTCTAACCTATTTTAAATACTCTCAACTACTATTTCTAATAAATGTAACCACTAAGAGTACGAAGGTAGTGAGCTCCATCGCACCTATTTCCCCACTTTCATTCAAAAAATACCCCAATCATGGACCACAAAGAGCACTAAACATTGTTAAAATGTCAATATCAAAATGACTGTCCTGCTTAGGGAGGATTTGTTTTGATTTTCGTTTCGCCAAGGCCCAAGAGGTTCTTGTTCTTTCTAACCCCCAACGGCCTCGCCTTTTATTCTTACCCCAGTTTGAAATCCAATGTCGGGAGTTAGGCAACTCTTATTACACTAACGTGCATTACTAATAAAAGTTTATCCCTAATTGTTTACATATGTTTTTGCCTTTTTCATATTGAGGTCTGAAGTGCTATAATATCTAAAGTAATAACATTTTCCTTATGATAGTAGGCCTCAATATTTCCGATGGCGTAGATTATCGTGAATTCGAATACTTTGGCTTAATAATTTGAAATTTAAGTAAAAATATATTAATTTTTCCTTCTCTATATAATCTAAATCTCTATCATATTTTCAGCTGTTGAATATTTTCAATGCATTATAAGATAATATTTTCAGCATTATAATATAAAATGATTATATGCCTATCAGTTTATTGACTTCCATTGCGGACATCACTTCCATTTCGACATCTAAGCTAAGGCAATTCAAAAAATATAAATATTCTTACTTGTTCACGTTATGTTTACTTTTAACTTATCGTTCCAACTATATTTCTTTATCAAATTCTAAGAAAAGTATATTGACCAACTTATTTCTGCTATCAACCAAAAAAATGTCAAAATACAAATAGGTATAGAGTCAAATCATAATTTGACTAATAAGAATAATTATTTTCTAATAATAGTAATATCTTTCAAAAACAAATTGTAAATACATTTCAATTGAATAATCAAACACAGAACCAATGATGAATTCATAGAAATGCATGTTATTAATTTTCATCGATTGAAGTAAACAACAAAATTTTAATATTGGGAAGTCCAAGATGTGATGATAAATAAGTCAACATGTTTATGCAATCCAATTTCTCACAAATGGAAAACATGTCTAGAAAATATTCAATGTAACTATATTGTTATAATTAAAAGAGGACAAAAATCATTTTTCACCAGTTATATAAAATACTTAAAAATAAGAATGACCAGCTGCCATAGAAAAATTAAATTGATTAATAGTGTTATTGTATATATTTCAAAATCCTGTACTTCCCTGAAGACTATAAATATGAAAAATTTGTTTGATTATATTATTAAAAATTATAAGTAAATATACATCTAAGATAATTCATATCTCTGACGAAATCATGTGAGACATTGAATGAAATACATCCAAAAGCTTACTCATTATTGTCATGTCTAACCTAATGAGAAGGTTGTTGTCAACATTCAAACCAAAATTGACTATATTTCAGGAATATAGGCAGAATGCATTTGGAAAATATTTGCTGTTTACCAATATTATAAGCTCAGGAATACCCATGTGTCTTGGAGATTTAATTCAACAAGAAATAGAATTTCAAACCAATAAATTATCCAAAAGATATGATTTCAACAGATTAGGTAATACCTTTTGTCCATACTTTTGCATCTTAATTTTACATTATTACCAAGCTTATGGAATGGAATTGTATAATTACCTAACTCCAATATCCTTCAAATAAATCCGTAAGTTGATGAAAAAAAGACATCTAATTCATATTAGGAGAAAATTTATCACTCATTTATTTTAGCATAATTTCTCACATAGTTTCAATTTATTGCGTTTTTATTTCCTATACAAATGTGATCAAGCAGAATTGTTCAGAGACTAATGGTCTTAAAAGAGGTTTAACTGAAATATTTTCCTATCTTTAGTTCAATTTGAATTTAAAAAAATAATTTTCATGTGTAAGAAAGTAAAAATATATTGGGTAGTTGTGAAGAACTCTAATAACCATTAATATATTTGTTTTCTTTTCCCAGGAAGAATGTTTCTAGTAGGATTAGCATTTGGTCCTGTTCATCATTATTATTATATCAAGTTAAATAAGTATCTACCAGAAAGAAATGTTAACACCATTTTCAAGAAGATAATGTTGGATCAATTTTTCATGGGTCCCATTTGTATTGCATGTTTCTTCACTTGCTTAGGAGCATTAGAATGGAAGTCATTAAATGAAATTAATATGGAAATTAAAAAAAAATTTATCGGGGTATATTTGGTAAGTTAAAAATATTTTTCAATATCTGCATTTAATTGCTTAAGTCCATTATTTTAACATATTTTATTGCATATAGAATACATCAATTTCCTTTCATTCTTCAAATAACATTACCCATTATTGTCATATTCAGTGTTTATATATTCACTTAAGTATGGTGCAATAGCAAATGAAAATTTTATTGTAATTTAGTTGCCCATTTATATATAATTAATAATCAACATTTTTCATTTGAAAATATTTTAGCTTTATACTCACTTGCCTATATATTATTGTTTTTCTTTATTATTGAAGTTGTAACTTGTAAAATGATTTTGTTTCAGATGGATTGGTGTTTATGGCCACCTACCCAATTCATCAATTTCTACTTTGTGCCTGTACGTTATCAAGTGCTGTATATAAATTTAGTAACTGTCTTGTATGATGTATTTTTATCATATATGAAACATAAGGATGCTGTCCTAGATAAAAGCAAGCTATATGATGAAAATATTTCTATTGAAGAATTTAAGCAGAACTAAGGGACATCGAATATACATGTATTCATTTATTTAATTGTTTTGTTTGCAGTTTTAAAATTTTATTTTATCAAATACACTGAATTTTTTTAAACTTGAATATTTTCAATTTAGATTTATAGGTTTCAAATTATAGAAATTTCATTAAAATATCCAAAACTATTTCACTTAAATCTTTTAAATTGCCATTTTTTTATAGTATTCGTTACCTGTTTTTATTTGTGGTTATTTAATGGGGCTTACTTAATTAAATTAATTTTCGTAGCTTTTCATTAACCATAAGGAGTGATTGGCTAACCAAATGGTAACAGAGATTATTGCCATGCGATGATACAAGTCCAACTTCAGCTAGTAAGCTTTCTACTATACCTAGACTTTCCAGTTCTGCTGCTTCTTTATTTATAAAAGCTTTTTGTATTTGAATAATTTCAGTCATGAATTCTTATTGATTCAAAAGCTACAGAAATTTTCCAAATTAAACAATATACCTAAACATTTCAGTGTGTTTTTGCTATAACTTTTATAATAATTGAGTTATCTCAATTATGATAAAATCTAATCGACAGATAATAAAAAAGATATTGGAGATTCATGCTCCATAAGTTATTATTTAAATATATATTTTATTGACAAAAAAATAAACCAGTTTGTTGTATAATATATACATTAATTAGTACATTATTCAATGTAGTATTCAGTTTATACAATGACTAAAGTGTCTCAGATTTATATTTGAATAAATAGTTAACAATGCTAAAGATCATGATAAATTAAAAAAATAAGTCGCAAATTTCATCAAACAGTTAAATTATAATTTTTCATTCATATGAAATGAAAGCTGAAAAATGGCTGAATAGCTTCATTTCAGTCATAAATATTTATTCAATGAAATTGAGTTAATGAAGAATAATTCAACTTTAAAATATATAACAGAAACTTCAGTTTTCCAGAATATTATGCATATAATTATTTCAATTCTTGAATTGAAGAATTCCAAATCTGCACATTGAGAGCATTGAATTCTTGAAAAAGAAATCTAATCTTCATATTCAATTTCATGTAGTCATATATTTGTATTGATAAACTATCTCAGTTCATAATGAAAATATGCCAAATAGTACCTTTTATCTGATTTTTGACCTCATTGATTAGAAATTCACAAATTATTTGAATTATTCATCGATTTTGTATCAAATGTGCTGATACAGCATCAATGAATGCTTTTGTTGTAAGATAATCAGATTCTGTGAAAGATTCTCCTTTAATACAAGGTGCTAAATCTCTTGTAAACCATCCATTTTCAACAGTTTTTATTGTAGAATATTCCAAACTCTTAGTGAAATTCATCAGTTCTTCATGTTCATCTAGTAATGCTCTATGTTTCAAACCTCTGCTCCAAGCAAAAATAGAAGATATTGGATTAGTAAATGTTTTTTTACCTTTCTGATAATCTCTGAAAACAGATTCTAGTATAATGAACAATATCAACAGTTTTTCAGAATTATCTTTAAAATATGTAGCAGCTAATTGTAATATGTAATACGGAATATTGTACTCTTTTCTGTAAATTATCAGCTAGTTGTTACCTGAAATGTCTTGTTACTGTGCCATGGGCAGGCTCTGTAAGAACTGTTTTACCATCATGAGAAATTATACTATGAATCATGAGACCCATAGATCCAAAGCCTTGCCCAACTACATCAGAAAGAACATCTCCATCGTAACTTTTTAAAGCCCAAACAAATCCACCCTTTGACTTCATGGCCTGAGCTGCCATATCATCAATGAGTCGTATTTTGAAGGTCAACCCTCTACTTTCAAATTGCTTTTTATACTCGCTAAAACAAACGCCTTTAAATATTTTTGTATTTGTATACAGGGACAAAATTTTCTCACTCGTCGAAGACTGCTTGAAATGTTTCATTGAAAAGTTTATCGTATTCTTTCAACAATGTATTTTTTGAAGCAAAAAATAATGGATAGTTTCTGTCCAGTGCCATTCTAAAGCAAGATTTTGCAAAAGCTCGAATACTTTCTTCGGTATTGAAGGTCAACATTGCTACACCTTTTCCACTGTAGTTGAATACTTCAATATTCTTTTCATCACCACTTGATTTCAAGTTTATAGATACCTAAAATATTGAAGAAGCTATTTTATTTAGGAAAAATTAATAACAATTAAATTTGCGAATTAAAGAACATAGAAATATATTTGTTACTCATAACATTTTCAGTTTATTTGAGAAAAAAAGAAATATTCAAATTTGTCTATATAGTTATACTATCGACACCTGTGTATGCAACCTATATTACACGTATGTGTAATAAGATAAAAGTACTGTACATCTAATACGTCGTACATAATTGAGAATTAAAGCAGCCATTTCAATTTTTGTGAAATGAACAACCAATTAAGAATGAAGTTTTTGCAATGTGAGATCATAATTTACTCGAGAATTTAATTAACTTTCATCTTCTTCAAAAAAATCATTCATATATAATCAAAAATGAACTTTACTTAAGCTAAGTATCGATCAAATTTCCTACTTTATTTCCGCCAGGCACTGATATATTCGTTCCACCGTACTGATCTCCAAATGTATGTCTCGCCATAATGATAGGGTCTCTCCAACCAGGAACATATTTTCTGACATTTTTACAAATAACAGACTCCCTAAATTGTGTACCGTTGAGTGCATTTCTTAACATACCATTTGGACTTGGCCATAGATTTGTAAGTTTATATTCTGAAATGAATAATTCAATTGTTCCATATTACTCGATCAGTGTATTGTGCAATAATTTGAAAAAGTCTGAATGTTGTAAAATCCACTAAGATAAATCAAACGTAATATCATATCTTGGCTAAAAATAGTTCGAAATGAAACTTCATCTAAACTGATACATTAAAGCACTCACGTGACGTCAACACTTAAAAATGTTTGCTACGAATAAACCGCCCAACTTAAAATTTTTCTTATAATTATGTTACATACATTTTCATAAGCATATATAAAACCATAAGAAGGATTTCACAGAGGTTCTGTGATCATCTACATTGTTTTTCACTTTGTTTGAGGTCATCACAAAAATAATAGTTAATGTGCAATGATTGTCCAAAGAAGCTTTCAAAATAGGAAGGTAAATAATAAAATATCTACGACCATGATGTACAGGTCAACGGAGTGTTTGGGTAAGTTAAAGAATACCTGAATTTGATATGATTATTTTTACTTATGAAGATACTAATAATTTTCTTTTATCAATTCATTATCTACTCACCAACCTTCGATATGTTCTTTCTCTGGTGTTATAGTAGAGCACTTAATACCGACATTATGTTTACAAATGGCTAAAGCGGCATCTTTTGATACTTGATTCTCAGTTTTATTTCTGAAATTGAAAGGTGGTCAAGGTTTTTCCAAATTGTGACAAAAATATTCAATAATCGTTAAAATCAGAGTGGCGGTTTTGGTCTGAATGCATCCGATTAAAATAAGTGCAAATTAAAATAAAGAATGATGAATAAGTCGAATCGTATTTTGATATTTTTTCCGAAAAAACGTAATTACCATCAAATTTTAAATGAAATTCTTTATTTTGAAACATAAACTTAAATTAAATATCTCAAACTATAATGTGATAGTCCAGTACTGCATATTAAATTTCATTCTTCTCTCCTAAAATAATAGATGCAGAGTAATCACAATTGCATAATTCTCTTCCTAATGTCATAAATTTGAAAGTTTATATATTTGCAAGGAGGGTTTTTTACCTACTCAATCAGTCTAGAACAGCTGAAAAGATGTGCATGAAATTTCGAATAGATTTAGATTTTTGCGCCTAAGGAATAGCACATAGTCTACTTAAAATCGCGAAAAATGCATGATTTCCATGTGACACTTTTTGTTTTCCACATAGCAGAAGACGACGTCATTTCTCTTCATTTATTTATTTAAAGTGTTGGTTTAGCGTTCGAGAATAATGAAGAATTATTTTTATCCTAAAAAATGTGAAAATTTGTTTTTTTTTCACATAGCGAAGACAAACGTTTTGATATTATTTTTCATTTCGTTTTCATATAGTGGTAATTCAGGAGCCAGAGAATGTCATAGACAAGTTTTTATCGCGAAAAATATCCAGTTTCTATGGAATATCATAACACGGAATCATAGAGGAATATCAGCGAATCCATAATCAAATTGTTCAAGGAGATGCAACACACAAGTCCAATGGTTTGAGGGTACCTGAACACTATTCGATAAAGTAATATTCTTCCATCAATAGAGGGCCATGTCCCCCTTGCCTCTCCTTAGATCCGCCACTGTAAAGGAACCGTGTTACTTGAAATAATTTCCATTAAGTTTATGAGAGCTCTAATAAAATTTAACAAAAAGATCAGATTTAGAGCATTGATCCTTTTAGTTCGAAGAAAAACAAGCTTTCTGTTAAATAAAAAGTCTCAAAACAAAAGTCAAAGATGCTGGCGTTCACTAGTATAATTGTATATTGAATAATAAAAAGAGAACGATATAATTTTTATATTCAAATTTTTTCTATCATTACCTATTGGTAAGACTGCAATCAAAGTAATCCCGCTGCAGATCAACAAATGGAAATATTAGTTTTTCTTTTATAGAGTTGAATATCACTCTTGTCATTTCATCCCCATCTATCTCCACTATGGGTTTCTGGACGACAATTTTTCGAGTGGTTGCATCTAAAATGAAATATGTTATGAGAATAATAAACAGCAATTTTATTCATCATAGGGAACTATATGAGAAAAACTTATTTGGGCGATATAAAAAAAATTGTGCGAGTTTTTACGGATATTTATAGACCCTGTATGTTTTCATAAGATTTACTTAGAATATAACAAATTAAGAAAATCGAGTTCAAATTCCTTTCATCACCTAACGCAAATATTGATATAAGTATTCATTCATCTATCATATTCAAAGTTTGAAAGATATAACCTTTGGAACCAAACGTCAACTGCAAATAAATATAATTTCAATTCTTAATACCTTGTAATTTGCTAAGATACTTAAAAATATCAGATAATCTGAACAAAACAAATACAAATCAGAAAATCATTACTCCTAGATAGATATTGAAAGATGAACACTTAATTTTAATTTTTTCCATAGAACTGTTAGGAAATATGGTGCTTTGCCAAAAAGATATCAAAATAAACCAATAAATTCCCATTCACAATGTCAAAATTTATTAACTCCTGCCTTATTTTCCTGACTTATTTATTTAACCTCATTTATGACGACGGGACTTAATTCATCGTAAGAATTTTATATTGAATTATATTAGAGTGATATACACTCCAGGTTTACTAAGACAAATATGTGTTACATTTAAAGAAAAAAATCACGATTTTCTTCTCTTTCGCTCATCAATTATTGAAATATTCTAAAATTTCACTACTCGAAAACACAGTAATACCTAATCAGGAAACTTTTAAAAATTAATTGAAATTCATCCTGATAACTTGAAAAATGCTAAAAATATCATTCGTATCAAGTGATCATCAAGTCTTGAAGAAATATCAAGTCTTTCTCATATTATTTAAGGATTGTACTTACATTGTCTTTGATTTTTAGTTAAACATCTCAAACCACTCGAAACTGCAACCGGTATTCGAAGCATTTCGCGCTCAGTTAAAAGTGGACTAAACGAAAGCAAACAGTCGAAAACTGTCTTGTTCATATCGTAGATGACGTAGGTAGTAGTTAAAATTCAACGAGAAAGTTACTTCAAGGATAATTCCATCAGTTGAGTTGGGTCAACTGATAAACACTGTAATTGTTGACGCTATTTCCAAATTAATGAATAGAAGTCTAATAAAAGTAGATTGCGACAAATTTAATCATTGATAAATATGTACAGCAACATTTATTAGTATTACTTAAAACAGTGACGTGCCGTATTCATCGCCGTTATGTCTTGATATATTCGGGAGACTTAGCAGCCTTGATTGAAGGGTGCAACCACAAAACATATGTAATTATTAAAATATAGACTATAAAACTTAATTGCACGCAATAAAAGCACTCGACTTATATTTCGAAAAACCTAAGCGAAGATAAAATTGTTCGACAAAACCTTGACATATGTTTCGGGCTATTAACCCATTATCAAGAGTTCAATACAACTGATTAATTACAGTATACCCTTGATAATGGATGTTGTGAATGGAAATTATGAATCACAAGATACATAGATACTTACACTATATTAAAATAATGAAAAATTGTTTAGTGTTTTATGAAATCAATCAATATTATATTTGTTACAAACTAACATAAGTACTAACAAATATATATATATATATATATATATATATATATATATATATATATATATATATATATATATATATATATATATAAATAATTGAATATAAAGTTAAATTCAAACACTTGAACTTATGATTTACACTTTATTGACTACACTTTATTAACGACTTTTGAATTTAAATTTAAAAACGCCAACACTAATAAATATACGAGTGTATAAAATAATTGATTCGTATTAAAGTTATTCATAACGCCTAACACATTTGAGTTTTGAAATAACAGTCTAGTAATAATAGTTATTTAATAGTATTGGCGTTTACTTGATGTAAATCCATTATAATTGAATATAACTTAAATTCAAACACTTGAACTTATGATTTACACTTTATTGACTACATAGCATGACGCGTTTCGTCGTTACAAACGACTTCTTCAGATGCTTACAGAATAATAACAACATTTTGAAAAATACAGGTATATATATCAGGGAATTTTGGTGTTCTATGGTTTTGGTTTTACCTAAGATATTCCATTCTGAGAATAATTTCTATTACCTGAAAAGGTTTAACAAGGGTGAATTGTTTAATTCTATCTGTTCATTGAGCAAGTTTCCAGAATTTTTAAGCCGATTTATTTCCACTACTTCCCAATAATCTAATTGACTACTTCTCTCTATATTGTGTAGAATTTTGAAATTCGTATCAAAAGTATGGTTTTCTGTTAATAAATGGTTAGTTAGCATAATTCGAATTACTTTTATTATGGGCGAAGCTATATTTATGTTCCTATATTCTAGTACCGAAATTTCTACTAGTTTTACCTATATATATACCGGGACATGTTCCACAATTCAATTGGTAAACACCTGATTAAAAAAACTCCATTAATTTTTTAGACTTAACAATAACAAGATTAAATAATAAATTCGATTTTTCCATATTTCACAAGCCTTCCCATACGGATACGATAATCCATAACTCCTCATGCCACCCATATCCACATAAAATGGCAGCGTTTCAAAGTATGATACACAGATTAACCAATATACCTTTATCGGCAGAAAATTTCAATAAAGAATGGAATATCATTAAACAGATTGCGGTTAATAATAATTATGAAAGCGAAGTCGTGTCAAAAATTCTGGACAAAAAACTCTATCGGAAAGCTCTACGATTAGTATTTCCTAATCAGCCTGATAGAAATCGTAAATATAACAGTTTAACATACTTTGGAAACGTCAGTCAAAAAGTCAAAACCTTTTTAAGTAAACATAATTTTAATATCTCATTTAAAACGAACAACAATTTATCGAGACACATTAAGAACAATAAAAACAAAATTAAAAGAGAAGACAAATCAGGTGTTTACCAATTGAATTGTGGAACATGTCCCGGTATATATATAGGTAAAACTAGTAGAAATTTCGGTACTAGAATACAGGAACATAAATATAGCTTCGCCCATAATAAAAGTAATTCGAATTATGCTAACCATAACAGAAAACCATACTTTTGATACGAATTTCAAAATTCTACACAATATAGAGAGAAGTAGTCAATTAGATTATTGGGAAGTAGTGGAAATAAATCGGCTTAAAAATTCTGGAAACTTACTCAATGAACAGATAGAATTAAACAATTCACCCTTGTTAAACCTTTTCAGGTAATAGAAATTATTCTCAGAATGGAATATCTTAGGTAAAACCAAAACCATAGAACACCAAAATTCCCTGATATATATGCCTGTATTTTTCAAAATGTTGTTATTATTCTGTAAGCATCTGTAACGACGAAACGCGTCATGCTATGTAGTCAATAAAGTGTAAATCATAAGTTCAAGTGTTTGAATTTAAGTTATATTCAATAATAATAGTTAATTAATATTTTTGATATTTTGTTAGAATATGAACAAAAACAGACATTTTTGTGAGATAAATTCATTTTTATTCACATCGACTATAATAAAAATTTTTTTTCAATTAACTCATTGATCACGCATCAACATCTATATTCTGGAGGTTGTTGTATATATTTCTCAATTTATCCCAAAATACTAAAGTTAACACGGTGTGTGGTCCCAGCCTGAAATAACTAGCTCCTAGTCCTTTATAGAATCCAAAGAATCCTTCCGATTTCCAAATTTTGAATATGCAATCAAAATATCCTGTATATAGTAGCCCCCTTCCAGATGCATCTACACCTGAAAACCGAAATACAATTGAAAATAAACAAGATCCAATAATTAATAATAATAACTAAAAGGAGTTCATTTCAAATTATAAATACAGAAAAAATTCGGTAAACCACAGAGGAATTATTTTTAAAAACCTGTGCATGGTGCTTTAATAAAAATAAAATAAAACACTTCATCAATAAAGGCAAAAAATAAAATTAATTTGCTAGAAATTTCTAAATTTCATATAGTTATAAAAATACATATTGTAGTGGTGTTGCAAATACTCCATAGATAAAAAATATAATTTGTGAATATGTATCGAACTATTCAACTGACTACCACAATTTGAATTTTTGCATCAAGATTTTCTAAGATTAATAAAGTGTCGAAGCAGTTTTTATGTTTTGTATATATACTGCATCTACTTATCTAAATAATCTTAGAATAGCCCTAAAAATAACTCCTTGTTTTGCTTCATAATATCACCCCCCTACCCCTAACCTTGTGAACCCTCCTATAGGATGACAATATCAGCCCGCCAGAACTTAAAAAATCCTATATGGATTGAGGAATTACCTACCTTGATTATAGAGTCTAGTTGATACCAAATCAAAAGGGGTCATGGCTACACTAATTGCAACTCCCGCTATCATACTTGCTACAAATGACCCCCAAATAGGGTGGTTTTGTAGAATGTCTTGATTTTTCATGTATTGTTTCACGTAAGAGAATGATGTTAGTTGAGAAGTTGAACCAACAAATGCCCTTGGAACTGCAGAACTACTTCCCCTAAAAAGACCTTTCACCTAAAACAATTTCTAGAATTTTAAAGAATAATGATTTTTTTTAATTTTGAAATTTTTTAAAAATTATACTTTGTATTGGAAATGTAAGATAATTTTAATAAATTATTACCCCTTCTTTTCCGTAGATATTTTTGAATGCAGACCAAGTTCCAGAATGTTTGTGTTGATGACCGAATGCTATATCTGCAGATGCTTCTGCCTGAAGATGTGTTTTCACTAAATAAAATGGACTAGCTATATAAGCTCCAAACGCACCACATAGACCACCAATCAGTACTGATTTATAAAACACAATATTACCATCTTTATCATTCATATATCCATTTTGTTGCAGAATTTGATAGGAACCTAAAATAAAGAAGCAACTTAAATCGACAATGCAAGAAATGCTGAATCTTCGGTACTGTAGCCACATCCAAGAATAATTTCAGGGGTATATATTTAATGGTAGACAACTTTTTGGATGCTGTTCCCTTTTACTACCACACTATTATGCGTATAATTTTGCATGAAGTAACTTTTTGCAATACTTGCCTAGTCTAGATCCGTTAAGGACCAATTGGAACAGCTGACCCGGCACAAGTCCTTTTTGTAAAGCTAAAATGCCATCATGTTTAGCAATGACATATCCTGCGTGAAAAACATTTTTATAATGTACAGCATGCTTCCCTCGTGCCTTTAGTTCTCCTTGTAATTGCATTCTAGTTTTCATAACCTCCAAAGGATTCGAAAAGAATCCAGCTCCCACAGCAGCTGCCCCTCCTAAGACAAACTCCATTTCGAAGGAAATCAAATGGATATTCTGAAATTCAATTGTTGAGACACTTAGAACATAACATTGAAATGTAGAAACTAACACCAAATTCTAAATTTTTTGCTATATTAGGTTTGCTATTATAGTTTAAGTTGAAAACATTGTCATTTCGACATAAATTTTTGATTATAGATAAAGAAAGAATGCATCGTATATCTAACTTGTTTTGATATCTCTATATTCTTATTAAAACATTGAACTGTTACTTAGTTCAACAAATTGGGTGAAATCTAAAACCAAACGAGATAGTTATTGCAATACACTCAACATTCATAAAAAAGTATCCGTTGCAGGGGTTTCCAGCTTTTTGGTTTTCATACCTAAACAAGCTGTACCTACACACTTCAAATTGTAACATACGAAATTGCTTTCTGCTTTTGCATGAACTCTCCAGGTTCACGCAAATTCCAGATTTGATCTTAGATTCGTCAAGGCAAATTTCATCGGAATTTACTCACAATTTATAACTAATTAAAATGCAAACTCGCCATATAGTGGAAATCCATATAGAACCATAAACAAGAACTCGCATATTTATGTAAGTACTTGTGAAGGCTAGCTTTATTTCAATGAAACAATTCGATGTACTTTTTAATCGATCAAATCAAGTGCACATTTGTCCAAAATGTTTTCAATGAATTCAACTTTTGAAAATGATTTGAAAATTAAATGTTATCATTATGAATTAACTATTATTTTTTATATTATTTTAAAAGTTCTTTCAAAAAATATTATGCTGGTGTGATATAAAAAAGATAAGGTATATTATGCCATATCTAGGTACCTATTCTAAGAGCCAAGAATGATGTTCAAATCAGTCAGAACCATATTAAATTAAAAAAAAAAGAAAATATTGGAACCATAAACTATATCAAGAATTATCAACAAACTAGTTCAATATTAATAGAGAAAAAATTAATTTATCTCTATGAGAAACGCAAATGAATGGCATTCGGTTAGTTACACAACTGGAAACAATTAATTCCCATATATTTTCGTGATATTACAAGTTTTGAATAATTATTTGGAAGAAATTACTCTCTCAACAAAAATTTACATTTGATTAGAAAGTCAACTCCAAGTAAGGCAATGATAACAATATAAAATCAAGCAACTTTTACTTTTCAATTCAAATAATATAGGTTATGTCATGTTCAATCTGCTACAAGCGTTTGATTGAATGTAGACTTTCCGAATGAAGACGAGAACAAGCAATCAGGAGCAACAAAGTTCAATGAGAGATTTCAGTTCAGTTTTAATTTGAATGCAGATTAAAAATAGCACAGGATCCAGACAATATTTATTCTATGCCATGTTTCAACAAATAACAATTTGACACCACTAGATTAACAAGTAAACAAAATCCTAGGTCGCGCTTTGAAATTCTATGAGGCAGTATAATCAGCAATAACCCAAATTTAATCTAAAATAGAAACGTAGTTTCAAGGTTGACAACCCTATCGAGCTGTCTTAACCTATATCAAAAAAGTGAATATAAACCGGACGAAAACAAATCAGAAAGTGTGTATTGGTGAAATGAATATTTTGTTAATTGTCCCATAACCCATCTGTTGAATTAAATAAGAATAATTGAAAATAACTATTCTGAATCTTTTCTGAAGAATATTGAAAACGAAATGAAAGACTCACATGAATGGTTTCAGGTAGGTGTAGGTACGTCTTATGTTGTGGTGGGAAGGATAACTTATCAATGTTATAGTCGTTATGAAATCGAATTTGAGACAAGTTCCTCACTGTTGGGTAGACGTGGAACGAATAGAAAACGAGATTAAGAGAACTAGTTTCGTCAAAAATTGTGTACTATAACATTAGTCAGATTTGTGATTAATGAGAAATTTAGTCTTGTAATAAAACGCATGATTCCAGGACTTCTTCACTTACAAGCTAAAGTTTTCATTTTAATATTGAAGAACCTAAAAATACTTCAACATCAAACGAATTCACTTCTGTAGAAACTCAAAAATGTCGAATTTATCATCAAGTTTTTACATGAAAATGCGACAATGAAAGATTTGAAATTGTTAATAAAAAGGCCTTACATTAATTATATTAAATTTTAGCTTTCCTGTTCAATTATCGAAATGAAAAATATGCGCTTTAATTGAGCTTAAAAAAACAAATTTCTAAACGAGATTGATAAAAATTGAAAAAACAATTATGGAGAATGCTATTAGGTTTCATCAGAAATATAATAAACTGAAAAACGCATTGCCTTTCTTGTTTGTCAATATTGAGTGCCAACTGCCGATAACTTGAAGATTCTAATAATGTTAGTTTCTAAGAATTAACGACTTGAGAAAGCCCTTTAATCGTTCCTTATTTGACCTGAAGTGATAAATGAACAACTGCTTCGAAGTAATTATCAGCGAATTAATCAGTGTTTAAATATGCCTCGTTTTGAAGGATTTTCATTCTAAGACATTTTAACTGTCAAATGAAAATATAAACAATTATTATTCTATGCTTTTTTTAAAGAGAAATAATAGCCATCTCTAATTAATTTTCAAGCTATATTTGTAATGTCTTCCTTAAAATAATCAACAAATTATTCAATCTTTGTGAAGAATGACGGCAATGGGAAATTAAAGAAAACTCACGTGTTTATGTTTTCCGGTTGAATAGCTTTCTTTTGCTGTGGTGGGGATTTCACAAGTAATATGTTAACTGTAATAGGAAATGATTTAGAATGCCAAATATATACTGTTAGAAGTTGAGCGGAGTGCGTGGAATTATCTGTTGATTTTCATATTCCTCAGTGGTGGCGACAAGGTTTTTTCACTCAATTCTTCTACTTCTTAGCGGAATGGAACTTCCTATTAATAAAGTGCGCACTTTATTTGAATTACTACTTACTACATTATAGATTTAAATCGATCTCGTTTGCAGTATCAGATTATTTATAATAACTTAAAAAAAAATAATAGTAACTACTTTCAAACTTATTAAGGTAGCATTCATTAGTTGCAAAGTGCAGCAAAATTTCTTCAATTCTCATATTAATTTACCTCATTGAGAATGCTAAGGCTAAACAAAATCTAATTGAGATTGAAAATATAATTTTGAGAAATGAAATAGAAATGAATGAATGCTAGAAGTTTATGAAAGATAAAATATTTAATTTTATGCTCAAACTGAAAAATTCTCCCTGTGTCAGTTGAACTTGTTGCATAAAAGTCACGCAGGAATATTTCTGAAGTGAGTAGAAAACTAGGAAGGTCTGTATTACTTTACATTCAATTTAAAATAAAAACACTTATTTTATCACCTTCAGTGTTTCTCTTTATGGCCACGAATTAAGTTATAGAAACAAATTTTAGGTTTTGAGTTAAGGGTTGAAATCGAAACCTTGTTTTTATTCTATAGGCAAAATTTTTTCCGTTATAAAAACTAGGGTATACGCTATTGCACAATATAATTTATGTCTGGGCCACATTCCAACCATATGTCTTATAACTTGGCACAACTGATGATGAGTTCCATTGTAGAACGAAACAGTCTGTTTTGTAATCCTGAGTGCTACCTAGATTTCGATATTATCTAACATTTATTCCTTGAAAGATGATGGGAACATCACATCGTACAAGTTCAAATAACCAGTTCAACTATGACATTCTTTTAATTGATTTAAATTCTCGAATAAATCTACTTTTTTATATCCTTCTAGTAATTCATTAATTTGAGTTGTGTTAATAAAAACACATATTGGGACGATTTTATTTCGGTATTTCGATTTCAGATCACATATTCTTATCAGTGAATTGAATGCATTATTTGTTTTCGAACATTTGAAATGACAACTAAAACCTATAAATTTTAATATATCCTGCAATAATTAATTATATCTCTGGATGATATGAGGAATTTCAAGGGAGTTTTCTGTTATGCCATCATTTAATCAATTTATTAGAATATATATTCTGAAATAAAAAGTTATAGCATACGATGAACTGACATAATCAAGATAAAACAACAAGTGATCTGTTAACGCAATACAAGCGCAATATGCATTATTTTGCCATTCACAGATAATAACATCGTTATATGAATGTATTTATTTAAGTATTAATGTGATATATTTATGTTTTGAATCTGGTTCTATTTCTGTGCGGAATTGAATTTTTATCTACAGTGAATTTACAGCTCGCTTTTTTCTCTGCGGATATCAATTTTTTAATTTCCATTAACCTTTACAGGCTTATCTTCATCAAAAATACCTGTCTCTAGTCTAGGAACAATCGAATTCAAAAGTAATATTGTTTTAAAGTCACTCATTTTTGTAGTCAATATCATTTGTTATATCCATACATAATCACCTGACATAATAGCCAACTAGTAAGAGCCATGATGATATAAAATTATGGATAAAACTACAACCAGATATCCTTACACCATGTAGTTGTGGACGCTCTTAAAAGTACAACGTTTTCATTTCGTCGGGACCTGCGTTTAAAAGTTTTTATCAACGTTGCCTGCACTTCCAGTTTATTGGTAGCTAGATGACTTCCAAATATTTGGTGACAGTACAAATAATCTGAGGAGGGTGATGAGTCTCGGCAGCCAAGTGCATTTATTTTTTTCCTCTATCGTATACATTATGAAACTATCAAACACTATATAAGGCATAGCTACCTCTTAATTACATACACTCGCTTCTTTCTTTGAGCTGAATAGAAATCTGAATGATATTATCGAAAAATAAATTACTAGAATTTCAGTTATGAAACAAACTTTCAGAATATTTAATGATTTAAGACCAGCTAATACATCAAATAGCCATAAAAGTTAAACACAATAAAAGAGAAAAAAAAGAATTTTCTTTGGTACATCCACGGCCTAACTTTGCTTACGTAAGTTAATATCACAGGATAATCATAAATATAAACTCCCAATTTACATTTATGATTATAAATAATCATAATATCGATATAGTCCTTTAATATTTCCATTCATAGAGTATTATAACGCAAGCGCTATACTTCATATATCAATATAGGAGGTTATAAAAAACAAAACTTATTATTTCCTGGAAGTGCAGGAAAATCCAAAGACAAGGTCATATTTAGATTGGGTTGTATTAAAACACCGTACGTCATTGGGTTACCCATAATTCAGATGCACATATTCAGCTCTTGCTTATTGCACATAATTGTTTTAGTTGACTTGAAAATCCGGACACACAATAACACTTCTTACCAATATGGCTATAGATGCATCACTTGAAATACGAAAATTGCCCACAAGTCACCTCTCTCAGTTATCCTTAATATTGGAATCTGCAGGGCAATGGAAGAAATTTATGGCAATAATACCTAATAAAATTATAAAGGATAGTTATGACTGTAGTATAAATAGTGGGAATAGACCAAAATACAACTCTGATCACATTAGGTATATTTTTCTGGTAGTTGATACTATTTTTCTTATATATTAATTTTCCAATGAATTTAAAATGGAATGAATAATCATAGTAAAAATAAAACTAGTTCTACTTTTTCAGATTGATAGAAACGGCTTCAGAAAAATATAATCGAGCAGGTACTGAGATTTTGCTGGATGAATGGGGTTGTTCAGGAAGAATTCGACCTGCTGTTGGACATTTGTTAAATATTTTAGTAAGGGCAGAGTTATTCAGAGCTGCAGATTATGTTTCAGAGAAAATTTTACATTGTGAAAAACCTAAAAGACCATCAGAAGGCCCAGCTGCTCCAATTCCAACAAAGCTTGACGAACATTTAATTGAAGAAATATTAGATAATATTGATTATTCAAGTAGTTTAATAGAAAATGTCAATCCATATTCCTTCAATAATAATTTGGATCATGATATAAAAAGCTCCCATATACCACAGATTGTAGTTACTCCCGAAGCTGATGAACTTATGATGATGAGTGGAAATAGTAGCTCAAATGCAGAACAAGAAGTTTCATCCATGATGAAGTTTTCTGTTACATCCTCACAAAGTCGTACTACATCCAGTCTTCCTGTTTTAATTGCTCCTTCTGTTAGTGATAAATCAGAAATATCAAGTGGACCAAATGTTCCTGTTATGACCATAGGCAGTAATATTCCTAACATTTCTAGTTTGGATCAAGAATCTGAGAGCAACACATCAAATTCAAGCAATCGACCAAATGTTCCTGTTATGACCATAGGCAGTAATATTCCTAACATTTCTAGTTTGGATCAAGAATCTGAGAGCAACACACCAAAATCAATTGATTCAAGCCATCTACCAAATGTTCCTGTTATGACCATAGGCAGTAATATTCCTAACATTTCTAGTTTGGATCAAGAATCTGAGAGCAACACACCAAAATCAATTGATTCAAGCCATCTACCAAATGTTCCTGTTATGTCCATAGGCAGTAATATTCCTAACATTTCTAGTTTGAATCAAGAATCTGAGAGCAACACACCAAATTCAATTAATTCAAGCTACATACCACGTATATCTGAACTAATTCAATCAAATATCAGTATCCCTAACATTGATGAGCTTATTAGTGACAATGTACAAACATATTCTTCTGATAATTTTTCAGAATCAGTAGGAATCTCGATTCCCGATATAAATGTATCTGCTTCTGGAGCTGGATTAGTTTATCCTGAAAACAAAACAGATATGGATGTTTGTATACCAAATTTAGAATGTTTAATGCCACAAATAAGACGCTCTTCACTTAATGTTTCTACCAATTTTGAATCATCAAAATTTCATCACTACATGTCACCCTTACCAAGCTTAACTTTGAATACTTGTTTGCCACATTTTGCCTATCAGGAGTTAGAAGCTGCTACTCTAAATTTCAATGAAGATCATTTCACAGATCTTAATGGATCTGGAAGATTTCTAGGTAAATATCTCAAATATTAATTCATATTTTTTATTTACATGGGTAAATTTTATTGCCAAGTGTAGGGTTTGGTTGTTTTTGAATAATTACTTTGTATTTGAATCATATATCATTTATAAAAATATTGCTTTTAAAATTCAGATAATCCTTCATTGGCTAGATAGTTTCACATTTTTTTCTATGGTTAGTCAGTGCCATTGCCTATATTAATTTAAAATGTTTCACATCAATCATTGTGGTTGGATATTGCCAATTTGATTTTACTGATATTTATAACATAAATTTTTATATTCACTGAAATATATAACCATTTACTTAACTTCTTCATTATTCATTTTGAACATCCTGTATTTCTGTTATTGTTGTTGACAAACTGGAATGTTGAAATAATGCTTTGCTTTTGAGAGTAATTGCAATATTTTTTTGAAACTTATATTCATTTTTAGGTTCTGGTGCATTTGGCAAAGTATTTTTAGCTACTGGACTTCTAGATAAATTAGTTGCTGTGAAAAAAATTATTTTGGGTAATGTAGAAGTTGTCAATGTAGATGATACAGTCACCAAACAGTTTAAAAATGAAGTGGAAGTATTGAGTAGGTTCAAACATGAAAATTTGCTTGCTCTTGTTGGATATTCATGTGATGGTTGCACCTATTGTTTGGTGTACGATTATATTCCAGGTGGTACATTGAAAAATAGATTACAGGTTTGTTTATGAAATATCTATTGCTTTGTTAGGTGAACCCTTTACCAAAGTCATGGTATCTATACAATAAAAAGTACTATGACTCTGGTTTCTGTATATTTACATCATTAGAAATTTTTGTATATGAAGTGAGACAGTAGAGTACCCAAAATATAAATAATATCGAAACTAATGAGATTGAATTCTCGCTTAACTCTTGGTGAAACATAATTGAATATTGAATATAACTTAAATTCAAACACTTGAACTTATGATTTACACTTTATTGACTACATAGCATGACGCGTTTCGTCGTTACAAACGACTTCTTCAGATGCTTACTTATTCTGTAAACGCGTCATGCTATGTAGACAATAAAGTGTAAATCATAAGTTCAAGTGTTTGAATTTAAGTTATATTCAATTATAATGGATTTACATCAAGTGAACGCCAACACTATTAAATATAATTGAATATTAAAATAAATTAAACTCGTGGCTTAATGTTTCACGATTTATTTAACAATATGTATAGTCAACATGTTTCGAGCGTTAGCTCATTTTCAAGTCTTGAAAATGAGCTAACGCTCGAAACATGTTGACTATTCATAAGCCAAGAGTTTAATTTATTTTAATATCGAAACTGTTGAAATTTTTTTTTGGAGAGTAACGGATGTTAACTTGGTATTTTTCAGAGTGTTGACAAAAAATTAATGTGGGAAGATAGGGTATCCATTGCACACGACTTATCAAAAGCAATTTCTTATCTACATACAGCATTTTCATCACCAGTAATACACAGGGATATAAAGACAGCAAATATCTTATTAGACAATTCTAATAAGCCAAAGGTAGATTAAAATAATTTTAGTGGTAATAGAATTTTTATTTTCGACATGCTTCAGCTTGGTGACTTTGGAATAACAAAACTACTGAATAATCAGAACACAAACACATGTACAGTGATAGGAACTTCAGTGTATATGTCTCCCGAAGCTTTTAGGTATGTTTTAGGTTGAGATGAACATGTTTATTTGTTTTATTTTATTTTAAAAAGGTTTATTAATTTTTTATTTGATGTTTCAGAGGAGATATTTCAGTAAAGCTAGATACTTTCAGTTTTGGGGTAGTTTTACTAGAACTATTAACTTCACTTCCCACTTACGATGAAAATAGAGCAGATCGTGATTTGGTGAGCCAAATGATTTTACATTTTTTTAAATCAAAATAAAGTTATTTCAAATACTTATCTAAAAAATTTTGATACAATAAATGTAAAAAATTAACAATATGGTATCACAATAATCCATAGTAATAACAGTTAAATATTAAGAATTCATAGATTTGTTTAGATAGTTTGATGTGAAAACTAAGATGTAATCTGGTGAAGTTTTGAATTGACTTAATATATAATTTAAGTTTTAAATTTAACTTAATATATTAATTTAAGGACGAAGATTTTTGTGTCATTATATTATTAATACTTTTATTCTTCATTCTACTGAAACTTTATCACAATGTCAGAATGTTATCAACACTTCTGTTTTAGGTTACACATATACAGGAACAATGTGAAGATTCTGTCAAAACAGTTCTAGACACTAGTGTAGGTACGTGGGTAAAAAATGATTCAAATTTTGCAGATGAAATTTTTTCATTGGCTCTGCAGTGTCTTGAGGAGAAGAAAAACCGACCAATTATGGTTAGTGTAACTAAAATGCTGGCAGATATTTTTGCCAAGTTGTAAATATTGCAAGTAGGTACCCCAATATTTGTGCATAGTAACAACATTGAATACATTGTAGAAAATGTAAATATATGATGACCAATTTTATTTAAAAAATATTTTGTAAGCAGATAATGAAATATACTTTCATATTATTCAATCTCATTTTAATTAAAATAATTCATGACATTGAAAAGATTGAAATTGATCTCAAGAATTTCATATTTTTCCTTTTTCAACTTCATTTCACTCTATGTATTCTTAAATTGTTTTATTATTTTCAAGTGACACCTGTTGATGTAGATGTATATATATATATATATATATATATATATATATATATATATATATATATATATATATATATATATATATATATATATATATATATACTCAGACAGTCTGAATTCACGATTTGTAGACAAACGACCGGCTAGATAATGACAAATGAGACTTTGTCGAAACGTCGCCTTAACAAAGATTTCCAACCAGACAACACACGGAAGCAAACCCGAAAATCTCCAGAAGCATATCATTTTCTCCGTGAAAACCTAACCATCAACATATATATATATATATATATATATATATATATATATATATATATATATATATATATATATATATATATATATATATATATATATTATTGTATTTGTTCAATCATGTTTACTTGTTATAAAGAGCATAATTGAATATATACTTAAATTCAAACACTTGAACTTATGATTTACACTTTATTCACTGCATAGCATGACGCGTTTCGTCGTTACAAACGACTCCTTCAGATGCTTACAGAATAAACGCCAACACTATTAAATATAAAGAGCATAAATTATAAATACATTTTATATCGCGTAATAAATTAACTTTTCCAAATAAATAACATTGCCAGTTTGCATTTAATGATGAAAAATTTTCAAATATTATGTTTTATCACCTGGTACTTGAATTTGACTAGAAAAATCGCTCTTGATCTTTTAAATAACGATATAAATCAATTTTTTATTTTTATTATTATTTTGCTGATTTATAAGAATCGACAAATTTAGTTATAAATAATTTTAACAAAAGTATATCTTCTGCTTTGAAAGGTCATTTAGTACAATGTTTATTGTAAATTCAAGTGAAACACGAATCGTTGAAATGGACAACATGCTCGTTGTACTAGAATCTTTCATAAATAAAAAATTTTTGCGTAGACAATTATTTTGAAACTAATCTACATATATGTTATATCACACCACAGCCATACCCGTTTTTGGATGTTCTGTGGTGCTGTGAATATAAGACTTCACTGAACACAGATTTCTACTTCGTCTTGCCCTCGTAGAAAGTAACGCCCACAGAACATACACTTATTTGGTATGTTCTGTGGTAATGCCAGAATGGAGGCGGAGTTCACCTTGAATCACGGTCTGTAAAAAATGTTCGCTTTGCTCAACTCTTATTTTCATTTAAATGAATGAATCAAAAAATATTGGCTAATACACTTTTTTATCTTCTTTAATTCTAAGTTTTCACTGCCATTTCTCAAGAATTCCCACAGTAGATGAATGTGGGAGGAAATAAATTGTTCATTTCGGCGGCATATTAGAAGGTGTCTCTTATTTGCACAGTGCATTTTCTCTATCCATCGGGATTTGAAGACGCCTGTTCTAATAAAAGAAGTACATGCTCACATATCATTTTATTGCCCTGGGAATTCTGTCTAATTTAAATTTTCTACAGCTTGTTGATTTTGAAATAACGACCTAATCAAAAGAGCCACGTGTGCGGTAATGGGAAAATCAGCATAAGGCTCCAGAAAGTTTTTTTTATCATTTACCAGATACCTATTATTTAGTTAGAGACATTGCAGTGCAGAGATTCGATGAATAAATCAAAACTTGAAAAAATGGTTAATAGTTAGTTGTTCCTAAACTTTGAATTAGGTAAATATTTTTTCTAACTTTTTAGGATGTTACTATTTACTTTTAGGCGTGGCAGATTTTCGCAAATATGAAATGACAATTCACACAGTTCAAAATATAAATTAAAATTATCAAATAAATAGATTATTCAACACTATTTTAAGATTAACAATACATAACTTGACGTGGTTAGTGAAATGTGTATAGGTAAAGTCTACTTTTTAGAGTAATACCTATCATATCGTTACTTTTAATATAATAAGTAAATAGTAAAAATTAATGACTCATTTGATTTCATTAGTCGAATTTACTTGGAATATCTTCATCTAGAGTTTTTGATTATGGTAATTATGTTTATTCAATTTATTTTCTACTTCCTATTATCATCCCTTCGTATTATGTTATCAAGTATTGTACTAATGTATATTTTGACATTTTTCCTCTAACGGAGTGATTACCTGTAGGACAATAATACCTCCCCGGTTTTTTTTAAACGGACAGGATTATTTAATGAGGCATAAAAAGCCTTATTATTTTATCATTATTAAATAGGCATTTCTTACAATTTTTAATAATATCTGATTTAATGTTGTAAAAATGTGAAACCATTATTTTCGAATGGTTGTATATAGTTTCATTGCTAATTATTTGAAGAATTACAAGAATTTACGATTGAATCAACCAATAATATTTATTTCCAATATTGAAATGGCAACTAAAAACACTCTTTCCTCTAGATTTGCATACATTTACTAAACCATTGTGATGTACGTTTCGCGATTACGATTGCTTATTCGGTCTGTTTAAAGAAGCAATCCTATCTTCTCATTTCTTCCCTTATATGAGGAACATACTGTGTAATCCTACGTTTTTTGGTGGCAAACATGGTTGAGGTATTTCTTACCGATTTTGATCTGTCAACTGATGCATGATCATGATGCGTTTTTTTTTGTTATAGCTTCGTTATAAGAGATATATTCGACCGCCATTATTTTATGGTTTTTGTTTTGAAAATTTGAAATTGAAAGCAATCTACCTCATAATATATGACACGGATATTTCGCTTATACTTGGTGAAACATTATTTTAAAATAATTTTTTAAAAAATTTTTTTTGAAACGGGTGTTAGACTCTGTGGTCAAGGATATATAAGGAGAAGTTGTACATTTTGAATTTAAGTAATATTATATACTCTCGATAATGGGTTAACCAAACTTAAGCCAAGTGTGTTAATTTTAATTTATTGTTTTTAATTTACCTTATCTGTGGTTGCATGATTATCGCGACAAAGAATATATTTGGGTATTTATTTTTCGCAGTTTCGAAAATTGTGTTTTCTAAAAACACAGATGTTTTCTTGGACGTTTTTTTCATCTTGTTTTATTTCTACACAGTTATAACATGTGACCAAATTAGTTTTCACATAGCTCCACAAAAAAAGGGAATCCTCCGCATTTCTTATGAAAGCAGTCATTAAATTTTCTCAAGCAATATCATTTTAGGACGTTCAAAATTAAAATTTGCTTTAATTCTATCAAGAAAGTCCACGTGGCATACCTAATATTAATCAGTGAAATTTTAATATTGACAGGGAAAGTCATGACTCGAATATTAAGTTTGTTTCCTTCAAATAAAGTGAACATTTTCAATTTTGTAGACTTTTCCAACTAAGAGGAATGTAATTTGAGCTGTTGCAATTTTCCTGGAAGAGTTACGATGACAAGTTTTTCTCAGCTCTCGCAGATATTGAATTCAGGCTATTACGTTCATTCAGAACGCTCGGCGGGATGGGGCTTATTTTGCCGAAAATCCTGAATAAACGTTAAAGCTGTCCCTCCCATTTCCCGGAGACTTCTCCCACGCGGTCATGTCATGTCGCCCACTGCCTCTTCCCGGGCGGTGGGTCTGCATCTTGCAGCCACCCACGCGTCGAAGCTCGAATGTTCAAATACCTGCCTACTGGGATAACGCCCTTGTGAATATACGGGGGTTGATTGCTGATTTTATCCAGATAGAGAAAAACGAAAGTTATCTACCACAGCCAAAGCCCTGGATACTGCTTTGGTTAACCCCTTAAATAAGGAACCCTTTTTACCTAACAATTTTCTTTTCAAATCACATTAATATGAAATATTCGAAACTAGACATAAGAAACACTTTCTTGTAACTTGGTCAGTTCATTATCAAGACTAACTGAGTTAGTGAAACATTAAACCATAAGTTTGATTAAAAATTTTTATGTTCTATTATTATTACTTCATTATTCATATAATGATTTTGGAAAGGGTATTTGAAAATATATAAAATGATTCTCAAGCTACTAAACGTAGATGAGTTTGTCTACATTTTATGATATTAATTGTTCAATTGCTTTCTATTTTTTACGATCTATTATTTCATTGAATGAGATGGGAATTAGGTGGGATTTGCATCAAGAGGTCTCCAACATTATCGAAATAACTGGAGGGAAATACATCTATGAAAATACTTTATTTCAAGGTGAAATATATAATTTTTTAACACCTTCAGCATAAAATCAGCTATATATAAACAAGAATATAATGTTTATGATCAATGGGGCAATGTAATTTTATTCAGTTAATATGCGCATTTTTCGAGCAATTACAAAACAAACTGAAATATTAATCATATTTTAATAAATTCAAAATCAAATTCTGCTAATCTAGTTGTCTAAAGACAAACAATTCGTGTATACGTTGTTACATATGAAAACATCAAATATGTTAACTTATTATTTTGATTTCACTTAATTTTTATAGAGAAAACTCTTTCTTCTTAGGGATAAAAAGTAATCTGTCCAACACCCTGCAACTTGATATTAAATATGAATTTTGAAAAGTGGTAAAAGATTAAACAATTTTTCACTTCTTTTCGTTCACCTTGGTCTCTTATATTAAACTTCAGAATAGTTTTTTTTAATAATATTTGAGTTTGATGAATTTCACCTCCGTGAGTAATAAAACTTATCAAATTGTCTTGGCTGATCGATAAGGTAGACTTGCCGTCGACCACGTCTTATGAAAGAGTGTAATTTATCCCTTATGAAATAATATCAAATATAAATGCTTATTTCTATAAGGATAAATATATATTTTATTGACCTTATTATAATGATCATTTTTGTAGTGTAAATTGCCCTTTGGCCAAACAATATGCGACGCTTCAAACTGTTTTATAGCTTCACTTTTCAAAGCTCACAAGAAAACTTTAGATGAATCAGCATTTATACTTATATATACTAGTATAAATGCTTCGAGACTTAACCTAACAGATTCATCGATAAAGAAGAGCTCAACAAAACAAATAAATTTAAACTTATTATAAATTTAGTAATAATTTTTTTATATCAATTTTCTGTTTTTGTGTTAATGTTGTCACTTCTTTGAAATCTTCACAAAGAAAGTTTTAATTTTGTCTTCATATTGAAATAAATCACATTTCGATAAAAATGAACCATAGATTTCAGAACGATCTATGAAATAAATATGAAGTCAGTTAACATACTCCTTGCAAATTTAAAAGACGTCGGTAAAAATCAATACTTACCTCTTAAAGCTCATCAGGTTTTTTTCATATATCAGAAATCTTGAAGAAAGTATTGCTTCCAAAATCATGATGAAACTGTTAATGGCTATTTTAAATTCAGTGCTTTTTACATGGTCAAAATGATTCCACTCATTGAATACTTCACGGAAAAGTGAATTATATACCAAAAACAAGCTATCATTCACTATTGAAAGTAATCTTCAGTAGCTAATAAATACATTTCATGACAATAAATTTTTAATGGGAGATGGCTGCATTATTTTTGTCAATACAACATTCCATCTACAATTTAGACTAAATGTCATCACCATCACGATAATCATTACCCTAGATGGAAGTGCAAGACATCTTGATATGTTTCAGGATGATACTGTTTAATTCAGTTATTTAATCAGACAGGTATTTGATATGGAAGTCTTTAGAAGTCAAAAGTTCGCGATCGATTTCAAACTGCGCGGGTGATGTTTCGCCGTGTGAACTGATTGACAAACGTGCAGACGGTGCAGGTGTGGAGGACGAAAAGTATTTTGCCAGTAGTTCAAGCGTACGAAAAAATTTTGTGGTGCCATCTACAATTGTCAATTCATATTTATTCAAATGTCAATAAATATTCGAAATGGATATGAAAGTCTATCAAAAACATACTGTCAATGGTTTTAGCTTATTGGTGCTAGTGAAAATATAGAAGAAATGCAGTAATACAGGCATAATGAATATCGAAATAATAGAACCTGTACGGAAGTGTTTGGATGTGTTTCACTTGAGTATTTCTGCTGTAGAAAAGTAATTTCTTGTAGAACAATAGCTCTTTAAAGATTTTTTCAACAACGCATTTATTAAAAAAAAATGTGTTTTGCTTTTTTCAGTTAAAAACAAATGTAGAAATCGCTTGATAGTAATTGTTTGATGGTAGCTTGGAATATTAATATTACTTCTACGGTTACCAAAGTTGTTCGGAAGTTGCAAGTTCAAAAGTTACATTAATTCAAAATTGCTTTTATTTTTTGAAAAAAACTAGGTTATGCAGTGTTGTCAAATTGTTTATTTTCTAATTGATGCCGTTATTTATTGTTACTGGTCGAGAAAAGGTTTGGAAAAACTGATCAATAAGACAGTAACTTTGATAATACAATAAATTTTGTATAAACTCTAGATGAAGGATTATAAAACATGGTGCCAATGTAAAGAAAAACACATTTGATTTTTGTACTTTTATATTTGTCGTTTATAAATTCTTATAAAGAGTACAATTTTCCGTTTTATAAATTCAAATAAATCAAGAACATTATAAAATCGAAGTAATTTCCTACTATTCGTTTAATTTGTTTTAAATATTTTTATCATACAGAAACAAATACTTGTATCTATTATAACACTGAATTTACTATTTCGAAAACAATTATTTATAAACAATTGATAATAAATGTTCTAACGTGACAAAAAATAATTGTTTTAAAACAATCTGACTGCCAAAAATTGCAGCAGGAAAGGCAGTTTTATTAACCACCTAGACGTAAGTTACGGTACTGGTCTCCATGTTTTTCGGACTTTGGTATATTCTTGGAGGTAAGTCATACTGAAACGTTTAATTAAATTATAATTTAATAAAAAAAAATAAATAATAATTATTATAAAAAATATATTAAGATATTTTTGTATTCTTGTGAGTTAAATGGAAACCCTTTATGGCTTTATAGATAACAGATATTAGCGTTATTTGCGATGATAAAGAATTTTATTTTATGGTTGCCAGTATGTTTATTTGGAACTTTCAAATTATTACGGTAGGTATTAGATAACTTGAATGAACTAATTTACATAATGATTCCGTTTTCAACTGTCCTAAATAACAGTCTGGTAAAAAACATTTTGTATAATCACACATTAAGATTTCAATACTCGAATTTTCTTAATTTTGTCTTTACACTGAACGTATTTCCTTTTCTAATACAAACAGTTCATAACAAGTCTTCAACACTTTGTTTTGAAAGATCTTTTGGTACGACCAAAGTGAATTTTAGGGCAGGATTCAGACGACAGTTGATGAAGTTTTTTTTTTTTATTCATTTAACTAAGTTTAGATTTATAGTTTTTAATAATTTTTCCTAAAGTTTCATTCGTTGAAAAGAATGTTTATTGGTTTTTCGTTTGGGACGTTTTGTATTTTCTGATTAGGTCGACCAAGAAATTTATAGTTCTGTGCACTGTGCTAAGAAGAAATATGTACTAGATGTTCAAATTATGTTGGTTACTTCGTTCAATTTGTACACAAAGTCAAAGGAATTTAAAGAATATGAATTAAAGTGAAACGCAGACGATGGTCCTGTCTTTCAATCTAACGTGGCAAAGAAGTTCTACCAACTAAATGATATAGAAAATCATGTGTATCATATTTCTAATAAAATGTAAACATAAAAGAATAGATACTTTTCTTATAATACAGCGAATTGTACGCAAAATAAAAAGCCTCCGGAAACAAGCAACAAAATTCATACGATCCAAGAAAGAACTGCAATGCGATGTAAAACGTGTAAACTTGCTTGAGATGTGAAGGGTTGGGGTGTATGGGGGTAGGCGGCCGGGTCGCGCGGCCATTGACTCTCTCAGGATGCGCTCCTGTTGTGGCACAGTGGCCCAGTTTTCCGGATTCCCGAGCCCGTAACCAGGACAAATTCGTCTCTGTTCAACCTTTCCTTTCCCGCTATACAATCTACCTCAAAATGGGTGAATTCTTCATTGGAACATTTGATTAAACAGTTCGTTTGAAGTTTATCTAGAGCGATTTCACGGTGCTTTCTTTATGGAAAAGCACAGGATAGACACTTTATCCCGTTGATTGACTCGTGACTAGATAAATAACGGTATAAAAAATAACTGAAATGCCTGATTCGTTTTCAACGACAGATTATTTATTGTTCAACACTTCCTAATTTTTCGAAGGCTTTATATACGAGTTTGAAACTCAAAAACAACTCAAATAAAGGAACAGAAACTTAAGGAAATCCTGAGTTTTAAAGCATAATTTTTTGAGCATCTTGATTAACTTCTAAATTTTCAAATTTTGAATATTAAGTGACAAAATTTTTAATAACGTTATAAAAAGTGGAATCTTTACGACTTATGAGAATTATTTCTGAAAAATTGAACTTCTTCTTTGGTTCATTTTATTGCTTACAAAAAGTGCTTAAAATGAAAGAAATACATTCAAATATAATCAATTCATACTAATATTTTTTTATATTGTTCACCCTATCAATTTTCTCTCATAAAAGAAACAATAATTTTAGTATTTTCGTTCTATATACGATACTTCAATTAATTTTTTAACAAAATTGAAAGATATTTTAAAATAATAGATTTATTTAAAAATAAAAGATGAAAGACAGAATAGATTAAAATAATATAATTTTGCTTGGAAGTTTTGCTTTTTTATTTTATTCATTTTTGTTCAAAATATATAATTTTTCAATAACTTATTCTTGAAATAATCTTATTGACAGTGTATATATATTTTTTTCATTCAAACATTTCTACTTCAATTCAGAAAGCGATATAACATAAAAAAGTAAAATTCATTAAATGAAAGATAAATTTATAACATACTGAATTGAAAAAAAGCGTTTATAAAATTTCTTTATAATTTATTGAAAAACTGGCAGTTTATTCTATAATTTGAATATGGATTTTGTCGACATTTTCATTTTGATCTTTGATTTAATTAATTTAATCTGAAAATGACGACAATTGTTTCTCAAATTTACAACGAATTACCATGAATCATTCAAAGTATTATATTTAATAAAGTTGGATAGTTTCTATAAAGACCAGTACCGTACTTGACCACATAGAACCTCTCTCCGAACTTGAAAAAATTTTCATTATACATATAAAATCTATACAATTCTAAATTAATAAGTTCCGAATAAATGCGGTAGGTCCTGTAAAAATAATTATAAATATATCTAGTTCCAATATAAAAAAACGTATAAATTTCAAATACCATTAAAACTAACTTTCATTATAAAAAATTACAAATAAAACTTTTTTCACATTTCTTCTTTGCTAAATTAATTTTTAAAAATGATGAATGGTTAAAATATGCTGCAACATACGATTAAAGATATTAATTAATATGAATAAATATAACAAATATGGAATATAACAAAGATAATAAGTATAAGTTGTTGCTACCCTCATCTCTAATGAAGTGAAGCAAAAATTTATCATTTTCTTATCAATACGAATTTAATCTCAAGTTCTCAGAAACGGTCATTTCTGTACGAAACCACCTTCTAACAAATGGCTCACCCTGTCAGCTGGCAAGGGTTCAGCCTGCCCCCAGCTGATCCAAAAAACCAACACGCTGGCAGTGTAATTAGATTTTTTTAGAACATACAAATAACTAGCTGTTTAGTCCATGAACGCTTCACTTGAAGGGAATTCTTCATATTAACAATTCAATCTTATCCCATCTTCATATATGGTAATAATTCCTTAAATTTGAAATATCAATTAATCAGTCTGCATTATTTGTTTCCACCGTTTTATTTTCTCAATTGAAAAGACAAATTGTTTCGAGTGAAATTTCAAAATCTAAATCAAGTCGTCGTGGAATTCCCTTCAAGTTTCACAAACGAAATCTTCTCACCAACCAGCATCCCAAAGTTTCTTGAAAATGATGCTTACCTTGGCGGAACTGCAGGTATGTTCGAGCTTGACAATATCTCAATGATTAATTTATCTAATATAGACCTACAAATCATTTCCATTTCTCATGAAAAATAGCAATATCCGGAATGATTCTTTCTCTAAATGGACCAAATTCGGCCATTTCGTCAACTTAATCAACACAAATTATATAAGTAAGGATACGTTTAAATAAATGGAGCTTCTGAAGAATCTAACATTTGGTTCTAAGTTTATATTGAAGTATCCTTTAGTTAAATTAGTAGGAGAAATAATTAATGTTTGGATATTAACATAATTAACATCCATTTCAATTCTTAAATAAAGACATTTAAAGTTGTAATCATTCTTATGTGATATTTTGAGTATTTAAGAATAATATTCCTGCTTTTACTTGCAACAAATTATATTTAAATGTATTATTGAATTTCTTTTTATTTTTACTTGCTTCTCATGGATTGCTTTTGTTTTATTATAATTTCATGAACACAAGTTGGAGTTTTTGAGAATAGATAATCTTCTCGAATGGCAGTTTGTATAGTGGTAGTGGTATTTGAAGTGAAAATTGATTAAGAAGCTCCACTATTTGTTATCCCCTGAAATATTCATTGAAAAACACGATCAATAAGCGTAATAACATTTGCAGAGTTGTGAAAAAAGACACAAAAAAAGGAGTTATTGAATCACGTAATATGAAGGCAGTGAGGTCTGCAAATAGTTATAAATAATTTCGAATTAGAAGAATGAATTGACTAAATGGCAGAATAAAGTCTTACAACGGTCCAATCTTTTATCACAACATACCCGATTACTTCAAAACACAGAAAAAACTGAGAGACAATTGAGCAATTATATACATATGTGAAACCCAATTAGAATATTTTAAATGCTATAATATATTATATATTCTTATACTTCATCACACCTATGGATGATGTTTCTCTGTTATTTTCCTTAAAAATAATTAACTTTCTCACACTACATCCGTACATACGTATATTCACATAGGTAATAATTATAAAAAGTAAAAAGCAATAATATCTTTAGGTAATTTTTGTTATTTCGAAAAACGAGCACTTGAAGATTTTGGTATTTTTTGAGTTTATAATTTCACAGGAGGTGCTATTTTCATTTGACTTCAAAATATTCAAAAAGAATTCAATGTGAAATGAAGTTTGATTTGAATTTGTGAGTTCAAAGTGTGCATTTTCATTAATTATTAGTTTTATTCTGTTATACGTTGAAATATTTTTATTGAGATTGACTATATTTATTGAGATCGAAATAAGTATCTGTTGAAGAACTTTAACAGCGTTTTATTTTAATCGATATACCTAATTTGAAAATCTATAGGTTATTTGTACACTTGAACTTATGATTTACATTTTTTGACTACCTATCATGACGCGTTTCGTCGTTAAAAACGACTTCTTCAGATGTTAACAGAATAATGTAATAACAGAATTATTCTGTTAGCATCTGAAGAAGTCGTTTTTAACGACGAAACGCGTCATGATATGTAGTCAATCATAAGTTCAAGTGTCTGAATTTAAGTTTATATTCAATTATAATTGATTTACATCAAGTAAACGCCAAAACTATTAAATAAATAAATGAAAAAAAGCGTTAAATATTTATTTTCTGTTTTTCCAATGATGTCTTTTGTTCAGTAATGAAGCATATATACATAACTTTACTATAACTCAAATTTTAAAATACGCAAAAAATATATTCAATAAAATAGACTTAAATAATATGATTATTAAAAATTTTCAAAATAATTTATTGAGACGAAAATTGCCTCAAATTAAAAAAAAATTAGTGTGTTTTTTGTTATTGTTTTTTTTTCAAATATTTTATTGCTGAACTTAATATGACGAACACCTTGAAAATATAATAAACATGTAAATAAATTCTTTGATTTGTCTCACATTTTAAAGTAGTTGAAAATATTTCATGTATTGCTTCTTTTCTTTCTTTAGCGTTTCAAGGGGACATTTTTAAAGTCAAAATCAAAGATAATTGCGTCCACCTTTTTCAAAATCTTGAAGTGCGCCTCAGACAGTTGCCAACGATATTATCTAAACGTTTCCTCTATCAATTGAAAGTTGAACCTAACGGCACATTTTTCTTTAATGTAAAGACAAGTGCCATATAAAAGTCGTGATCTATACGAAAATTCCTAATTTTCTACTCAACAATTATCTAAAATTTAGAGTGCGGCAAAAATCAATCACGTCATGGGTTACTGTTTCAACTTTCAATCAAAAAAAAATGATTTAGGCGATATACCGGTTCACTTTGGACCCCGCTATTCAAAATGTGAAGTTTCGACAAAACAGTCGATTGTAACATTTACGAAAAAATACTTTGTGAATGTACAAGGGTTGGCCGGAAAGTGATTTCAAATTGAATATCTGAAACGAACCCTTGTATGAACGATCAAGAACTTATACCGTGTTTTGTAAAGGCAAAAATGGCTTCTTATTTTAACATTCTACAGATAGCAGGAGGGAAAATGGGACAAACTTATACCTAACCTTCAATACGCTTGGAAACTCAAAAATCAAGACGAACTGATGTATTTAACACACCACTTTTCAGTTGTCTTCATTTATCAAGATCCATAGCGAATCACAATGTGATTTAAATGAAAAGGTATCCACAAAACAGTTTTTTTACCGCCTAAATCTCTCGGAAAAGAGTTCTTACTATGGCATACCATCAGGATAAAGCTATAAACTTCATATATTTCCATTCATCTATATTTTTCATATGATTGAAATTGCTTTTTTTCATCAATATCCACATAAACATTTTCTGCCTTCTTCTTCGTTATTGACAAGACAACAGAATCACATATGCTGTACACTGAGAAGGTAATGCAAAATTCATTATTGCATTAATTTAGATTTTCAACAGCGTTGAAAATTATCTAATACATAACAGATAGCATCGAGTAACCTAGCAGCGTTTTACAAAAAATAGGGCTCATACAGATTTAATAGTTTGGCACAGAAAGGAAGATACGTATTATACTTTGATCAAAACAAATCAAATCAGTCTGAATTCGCGTTTGGCATAACATTTCCATATCCTCAAATTTTCCTAACAAGGCTTGACAGGATTCAGAAATCAACAAGAAATTCGTCCTGCAACGTTACTTACTGTATTGAAAATAACATGTTTGAAAGCAGTTCAATTTAATTAACGTACTTATGTGGAAATAATTACAAGTTATGTAGTGCAATTCTCCTAACTATGAGCTAGTGTTGTCCCGATTCGCAAATGAAAGTCGTCATTGGTTGGAACTCATTTCAACTAGTGCGCAAGTGTCGGTAGTGGGCGCGGAATAAGCTCCGCCCTTTGCTCGTCGATATAAATATAAGCCGAAAGGAGAACTCGTCAGTAAAGATCAAGAATCGGAGAAGGAAGATCACTATCGAAATGTTTACTTGAAATTCCAATCGAAGAGGGCCTTTAGGTCCGAATTAGGATAACACTAGTTCATCAACTGGCCGCAAAAGCCTCAATTGATTTAGTATCTTTCTAGTCTCATTAGTATCTTTCGAAACATATAAGATCAATAATACAAAATATATTTAAACGACAAACATAAAAAAATCGAGATAATAAAATTCATGGAACGTCAGGCACAAACAAGATAATTTGAATATGAAACAGTGAATTTTGTGTTACCAGATCTTCCTGCCATGAACCAGCAATAATGTGATAACACACATATGGTATAATGTCAATTTGTTATAGTCCGTAGTCTATTAGTAAGGAAAATGGAAAATCGCTTGTTTTCAAAATAGCACGATATTGAAACGGCCACTCAACGCTTCATTATATACCGAACCTCATTAATGTCATTAAAGTGGCCATCGAAGTCGTACGAGACGCACACAAACAACCGTCGAAGCGAGTAGTTTTATTATTTATAAATGAAGTATGTTCATGATTAACATTATTCTACATAAAACAGGTGTGTATGTGTTTGTGTTACGTGTGGGTGAAACTTCCGAATAACCGCCTTCCAATTGTCAATTTGACTCTTCGTTCGAGACCATAGAAATTAATCGTAACATCGAGACGACAATTTCAGAAACAACAATCTATGGATACAGTTCAGTATTTCCTGAGAAACCAATGAAAATTCAGATCAGGACATCGAGTTCTTTATTCTTTCTTGCTAACCTTCGTCTGAAATCAATAGGTACAGACTTGTACTTTGCGTTGGTATACTAGGTTGTAGTATAATTCATTGAAATAATCAAAGTTTCTTTGATGGTCGACTCATTTCTCACAACGATTTATCCAATTCATAATATTCCATCCAGACAGTGTCACTTTTCTTTGAATTTCCACTTTGGGATTATTTGTGAGGTAGGTTATGGTGAAACTGGAACCTCGCAGACAATTAGGTTATTTGGCAGAGACTCTGATTCTAGACGAAAAACATTTACGATGATTTCTCACACAGCTTCGGTAATTTTGATCGAATGCCAACAGTAATTACAGAAATATGGGGTTTAGTTCGTCTTCGAGATATCCTATAACTTTGAGGTTAATAGTTGACTTAACAACTGTCAGCTGTCATCTCGTTTGTAGAAATTAATTTTTCGCCTAATCGAATGGAGTCTTGGAAGGACGCTAGGCGCCTTCGCGTGAATACCTTTACCTTATACGCGATATGTGAAAATCACACCTGTATTATTATAGTGCTGATTTTGTGCTTATGACAAAGGAAATGGCAGTCGGTTATCTCACAGCCGGTCCTCCTCTTCTTCTTCCTCCTCCGCCTCGTCCACCACTCCCTCATTCTCCTCTTTGTACCCGGGGTGCTCAGATATTGCGTAGTAGTTACCGTTATAAATGACACCAAGCTCTCTAAGTACGTCTCCCCGTATTGTGGCCTTAATCGTCCAGTTATAACAGTCGTCACTTTCACTCTCGCGATCCAAACGTTCGACGTCGAGAATTTTCGAACTGAGTCTCTCTAAAATTATACCGATATCTTTAATGCTCAAGTGACGTTTTTGGTCTACACTAAGTTGATCTATTAACAGCAGGAACTTTTCTGAGGTGACGGCTTCGTCCTCCATCACGGTGTTCTCCGTTTCGCTTTCGGAACTATCGTGTTCGGACTGCACTGCAAATTTGAGTTAAAAGAAGACGATTAGTGTTTCGAAGAAGCTCCCGATGATCAAATCTAGAAATTATTTACTGAATAATAAATATCTTACGTATTAAAACTTGTACTCAAAGATCTTACATCAAAAAATCTTCAATATTGATAAAAACATTGAAAAGTACTATTTAAGGAGACCAGACTTCAATAAAAAAGAATTGTCATGCAAGAAACTCTTGAACACTGAAGAAAGTTCAGAGATATTATCACGTCATGTTTTTTTCGACTATTGTTTACAATATTCTATGTACATTTCTTCATCTGACAACTAATGATACCAACTGATCACCCTAAAAGCGTTTCAGTACCGAACAACAACCAGGTATGCCAACTGTTCCACGAGGAGAAATTCAGTTGGTTCAACTTTGAGAAAAAACTTCACTAGATTTATGAATTAATTGCTAATAACTGTTTCAATCTCGTAATCATCTCTGGGCGAGCATTTTCTCGTGTTTCTTCCCTTTCATTAAATTATCATAGGTATTATGAAAAAAAATCATGCAAACTCCTGTAAAATTAATCTAATGACTCAAAAGTGATGCAGATACTCGTGACACTAGAGAACGCAGCTAGTGAAAGTCAATATATTATTAGCTTGAAAAAAATCTCAACATTCGTATTTTCAGTGACATTAATCAGTTTTATTTGCTTGAAATGTTCGGTTTTTATGAATACAAAATGTGATCACAATTCTCAAAAAAAAAAAATTTCGGTCGCTTCAAACCAAATTATGTTCAAACAACTAATCAACATGATACACAGTTCCGCTAGAAATAATAAATTTCAATAACAGCAACTCGATATCCTGGAATTGCATTAAAATAGATCAATAATGCAACGTATATGCAGTAAAATATGTTTAATGGAGAGTGGAGACATGCGAACTTCCACTATCTAATAACCAAGGTAATTGAATTACCTTGAAATGTTTTATGCAATTTAAAGTTAATTTTGTGCGGCTGTAAAGCTATTCTACAAGGTGTTGTCAAAAATGATTTGAACAAAGTTACCTTGATATATACCTGAAAACAGTGTAAACATGTGAAATTAACACTCCTGCCAATTCATCAGAAGATAAATTTCTATAAACATATAGATAAATACGCTTGAATTAATATCTCAATATTATTAAGCAACTTTTATTCGATTTTTGAATGCAATAAAATTTTTAAAAATCAATCTTTTTTGGATATAGAAATAATTTGTTATTAGAATTAAATTTATTGTGCGAAGCCTGATTTTTCCAATGAAATTCTAGGACTTGTAGAAAATCAAGTCGTTAATTATACATAAAAATTTCGAAAATTATGAAGCTACAATTGAATCGGGTGTTTTAAAATTTTTGAGGAAATCTGAGGTATCAAATGATGTATTATTTTTGTGATATCTGTTGAAAATTTTTATCTCTACTTATAATTCTTTGAATATTTCACTGAGGAGTCAGATTTTAGTATTCATAAAATAATAAATAAAACAAATTAATTTTGCCTAGAAATAAATTACCATAAATATTTGAGGTGGTGTGAGAGGAATACAGGAAGAATTGGAAGGGGGGTCATAGGGTCAAGGCATTACCACCTATAATACACCATTGTAGGGATAATAGTCAAGATTCCCCCTGAAATTATTTATGTAATTGATTTGTACCACTAATGGCTTAACCTTGACGAATATGTGACCCCCTCTAGCTCAATAGCTGGATCTCCCCCTTATTACTTATATTTTTGAAAATATCTTGCCTCTAAGTACGAATCTTAAATTCAAATATTATGAGGAAATGTTGTTGCAATTTCAAATTTATTTGTAGAAGGTAAGAGTTAGAACTTACCATTGTTTTTGTCGTGCCCGCCGTTTCGGCCGCCACCTTCAACGTCTAAAAAACGCACGTGTCGAGAGGTTGGAGGTTGAGGTGAGGTCTGCTGCTGCGCATCCTGGATCGGGGAGGTCGCCACCGACTTGTGCACAGCGATCTTCCTCCCCTCCTCGTGAAGCGCACAACAGTGAAAGTCGCACTCCACCCCATTGCTCTGCGGACTCCCTGCCCGTGGAAGGTGCACATGGTGAGCACACTCTGGGGTGTGCACGTGAATGGTGGCGCTCTCTAGAGAAGTGCCCTGTTTGGACAGTCTGTGTGTGGATCTGACCTCGTCGTGGTTTATCACAGTGATCTGGGGACTAGCATAGCGCACCTGCTGTGGACCTGGAACGTAGACGTCGTTGATGACTGTCTCTTTTTTTAAAGGGCCGGTTTGGCCAACAGAGGTTTGGATGACGAGTGACGGTCGCTTACTTGGTGAAAACTTTCCTGGGGCGGGCGAGGGCGTCTCCGAGGAAGCCCTTGAGGGACCTGATCGTTGGTCCCAGTGCAAAACGACGGTGACCCGTCCCTTGTTGTCCATGATCTTCCAGGAGGGCTGCTCATCGTGCAGCTCGAGAGCGTGTATAGTTTCGCACACGATCTTTGGAATTGCGCTGATTGCTACTGAGGAGAAAGTTTGTATGCTTAGACAAAACGACACAGATATTTCAACCGCGGTAAAAAATAGTGTCGTTACTAATTTTGAATCAGACCACTTTCTATGACATTGATCTGAAGATGATTGTTGTACCAATAAGAAACTGTACTTATCATTTACAGGTAAATATTTATATTTAACTATCTGACTAGGCGAATTTTGTGCGCCCATTTATTTTTTATCTCTGAATATTTTTCAAAAAGCCGGAAAGACATGTTCTACTATTTGTGCTGCTCTATCTTGTTTTTAATATTTATCCCGTTTGGAGTCAGTGACTTACTTACGAAGGGACTGTAAACTGTAAATTCGACTGCTTTCAAATCAGTCGAATCATCAAAAATTTTCTAATTTAATTAACCTGTACGTTCTATAGTTGAACGGCATGTTTCTATTTTCGTAGCAAGTACTTGTCCCATATATCTCATCATTATTTATATGAGATATTTGCTGGATATAAGTCAAAAAATGTTCAGAATTTAGTCCATTCCCGGAAACCAATGAATATAGTGGCTCTGGTGGCTGTACCAATAGCGTCTATTTGAATTGACTCTTCGCGCAATATTTTGTAGCATCATTAGTAGTTATCAATAACAATTGAATTTTGCCTTGAAATATTGACACACAACGTTCATTGGCACAATAGCAACGATTTGCTGTGAACTGTAATCTATTTCAACGTTATAATTGAATGCAGGTTGAAACTTTTCACACTGTTAATTTCGATTCCGTTCATCTTCATTTCGAGCTTCTCGCTGCTCTTCAGTTGGACTTGCTCTTTTATATCTTTGACTTGCTGCATTGCGAGTTCTGCGACTTAAGTTTCTACATCTAATAGCTATCATTTTTAAAAACGAAATTTCAACTGTAAACTAAAGAAAACTATGTATTCTTCTTTATAATCGAATTGACTATTTCTATAGACTCTTTATATTCAAAATTAATAAAATTTTATATCAAAATGAAGTTTTAATATTAGTCGAAATAGCTCTGTACTAACCGTGATGTGTGATAAGAGATTAAGTTTTTTTATATCCTCTTTTTGAGAATCAATAATTATTTCTTTCTTATATTATTAATTAAGTATTCTTGAATTTTCTGATTTCAGACGAGATGTTTTGAATGTTTTCCCTGAAAATAACAAATACAACAAAAATTGTGAAATCGGTCCAGCCGTTGACTCTACATTTTAGTTACGAAACTTTAGTATGGGAAAAAGAAATGGGCTGTTTTTAAGGTTTTCCTGGCAATTATTCGATTTTTTCCTCGTCGTAAAAACCACCCTTGGACTTCAACGAACATTAAAAAAAAAGAAATGGCAACATTGGTTCAGGCGTTGTTGAGTTATGGGCTTACCAAGATTCAGATGTTCCCAAAGAAGTTTATAAGACAACGGTGTTCAACTATTCCTGGATGAAAAAATATGGGATACTCTGAATTATTGCAAAAATAAACATAAAAACTCACATATCATCTCATTTTCGGGGAATGTATTGAAATTATTAATAGAGTTAGATTCAGTGATATTATTATCATTTTTATTAGAAACTTTCGTTATTAAGTACCACAAATCAAATTTCAAGTGATAGAAATTCTCCTAGAGATAAATTATATTCACCATTTTGTTCAGTTGAATCTGACACCATGCAAAGAAACCTGCACAAAAGTGTTCTCAATATTGAGCAAAATCTGTTACCACTTTAGCAATTTCAGGTGCCCTATAACGGACTCATTTTTGAAATGAGGACCTGATGCTTTAGGTTCTAAACTATTGAATTCTTCAATTCCTCAAAAAAAGACTAAGGACGGATAACCTTCTATTGGTAGCGCATCTTGCGTTCTAACATCGACATCTTTTTAGTCAATACTGACTGGGTCAAACAGAAAAAGTGTCTGCACAGCGTGCCATATTGGTGGAATCTTTTACCTTTTGGAGAAGTAACCTATTTGGCTTATAGTTCTAAAATCGGAAATACAATTTGATGCCAGTGCTTTTCACGTTAAATGTAGCATTGTATATTATTGATAATGTGTTAATCACCCGAAACATATGAAAAGTTTTTAATATATTTAGTGAAACTTAAGCCAAGTGTGTTAATTTTAATTTATTGTTTTTAACTATATTTTTTATATCTGCCGTATGTCATATGACTGGAAACAGAAACAAGTTACTCAAAGTAAACACTTAAAAATTCGGAATTAACCAAACCACGATGTTTGCTTTCTACATTGAAAATTAACGTGAATTTCAAGTAAAGGGAGCGTTCAAGTATTACGTTACGCAATTTTTGAATATTTTTGACAAATTATATTTATAAAAATTATAAAAGTTTATTTTAAATTTATCTTTTCGTTGTATATATTCGCTTATACTCTCTATGTATTTTCTAATTTATTATTATTTGTGTACTATTTGTAATTTTTTGTAAATTGTAATTTTTTCTCTGCAATTGGATGTATATCTGTTGGGAATAAGTATTATATTTATTATTATTACTGAAAACTTTCATATTGTTGTAAGACAAATGAAAATATTTGCTCTGTATGATAATAAAATATAAGCCAACCAAATGCTATTGATGATGAAGTGTAGACGCACCTGCTTTGATGACATCTACACCTGCTGGTAACCATCGTTCTCCAGGTCTAAGCAGGAGCAGTACAGAGTTAGCGGGAAGTGTCCTGAAGTATTCTCCGTCTTCTACCTGAGTTCCGTCACTCTCTAAAACCACCCGTACTGGCTCCCCCAAAGAAACCCCAAGCTTGTCCCTGCCTCTCTGCACTAGCTCATCGAGACTGCCCACCACCAACCCCTTCCGAACGCTACGACGTCCGTCCCATAGTTTGAAGGGTCTTTTTCCGCGGGACTCCTGCAACAAACATACCATGTTTATATCCCAAAGATTGAAAAAAAAACACTTGGTTAAATTCGAGAAAAATACCCCCTGTATATTTTGCATGCGGATTAAAGTGTTTAATACAGCTTGTTTTATTTAGTAAATTATTTGATAGTGTTGGCGTTTACTTGATGTAAATTCATTATAATTGAATATAAACTCAAATTCAAACACTTGAATTTAAGTTTATATTCTCTAAATTTTAGAAAATTGTTGAGTAGAAAATTAGGAATTCTTGTGTGACTTTTATATGGCACCTGTCTTTACATTGAAGAAAAATGTGTCGTTAGGTTCAACTTTCAATTGATAGAGGAAACGTTTAGATAATATCGTTGGAAACTGTCTGAGGCGCACTTCAAGATTTTGAAGAAGGAGGACGCAATTATCTTTGATTTTGACTTTAAAAATATCCCCTTGAAACGCTAAAGGAAGAAAAGAAGCAATACATGAAATATTTTCAACTACTTTAAAATGTGAGACAAATCAAAAAATTTACATGTTTTATAATATTTTCAAGGTTTTCGTCACATTAAGTTCAGCAATAAAACATTTGGAAAAAAAACAATAAGAATTGTTGTAAAGATGCACAAAATTTTTTTTTCAATTTGAGGCAATATTTCTCTCAATAAATTATTTTGAAAATTTTTAATAATCATATTATTTAAGTCTGGAATATATTTTCTGCGAATTTTGAAATTTGAGTTATAGTAAAGTTAGGTATATGCTTCATTACTGATCAAAAGGCATCATTGGAAAAACAGAAAATAAATATTTAACGCTTTTTTAAATTTATTCATTTAATAGTGGTGGCGTTTACTTGATTTAAATCCATTATAATTGAATATAAACTTAAATTCAAACACTTGAACTTATGATTTACATGTTATTCAACTACATAGCATGACCCAAGTCGTCGTTACAAACAACTTCTTCAGATGCTTACAGAATAATGATTATTCTGTAAGTCATTCTGTAATCATTATTCTGTAAGCATCTGAAGAAGTCGTTTGTACGACGAAACGCGTCATGCTATGTAGTGAATAACGTTTAAATCATAAGTTCACTTAATAAGTTTGAATTTAAGTTTATATTCAATTATAATGGATTAAAATCAAGTAAACGCCAACACTAATAAATAAATAAATTTAAAAAAGCCTTAAATATTTATTTTCTGTTTTTCCAATGATGCCTGTTGATCAGTAATGAAGCATATACATAAGTTACTATAACTCAAATTTTAAAATACGCAAAAAATATATTCCACACTTAAATAATATCATTATCAACAATTTTCAAAATAATTTATTGAGAGAAATATTGCCTCAAATTGAAAAAAAATATTTGTGTATCTTTACAACAATTCTTATTGTTTTTTTTCCAAATGTTTTATTGCTGAACTGTTTGAATTTAAGTTTATAGTAAATTATTTCATAATTGATTGTTTCAAACTGAACACTTGTTCTCTAGACTAATATTCTTATGTATTTTTCATATATTTACTCGCTATAGACAAGGGGATATATACAATCGTTTAGGGGGAAAACATAGGGATGAAGGCGTTTATGGTTCTTGACATCGATATCTTCGAAAGAAAAATTGAGTTTAAAAAAGCATTTCGAACAACGGCAATAATGAAAGTAAGTAACTTGAGTTTATAATTATAATAATATTCCCAAAGATAAAAGAAAGTAATTATAATCATATATTAAACTGATATTGTAAAATGTTGAAATCTAAATTATGAGCCACAACTTAATACAAAAGATAAAAGAATTACAACACAAAGATGACTTTATAAGTACCTTTATAGTGGTTGATTGAATTTCTATAATACCTATATGAAAAATCTGAAACTATGCGAACTGTGCGAAGTGTTTCAAACCTCAATATAATTCTAAAGTAAAAATTATTAAATGTGTATTCATTTTATTCAATGCGAAGACTATATCAAAGTGATACGTCACAAAAAATGCTTCATAACGTGGACTCCTTACATCGAAAGTTTCTTTTGTCAACATCTTGAAAGTTCTAGCGACTGTAATAGCAAAGACAACAATAGGTCAAATAAAATTATTTAAAAAGAAATTGAAGTGTTCCTTACTAACCTTGCACAAGAAAAAAACTACTTTAATTTCCCTAACTGAGGGGTTTTAACTGATTATATGTAACCTTATATTTATGACTGGTAATTGTTTAACAAAAAAACAAAATGTGACATAAAATAAATATATGGGATCGCGAAAAATGGTTTCATGTTATGCAGAATGTTTTAGCAATGGTTTTTTTATGTTGTATAATCTTTGATTACAAATTTTGTTTCATTTTTGTCTTTTCAGTCATTGATTTTTAAAAAAGCAACGTTTAGTTAAAGTTGAAATTTCGTAAAATAAATTTCTTATTTTATGTGAATAATTAAAACCGTGTTTATGCGTAGTAAAACTTATCGGAACAAGTTTAGCTATGAATAATATTCCTAGAAAAAATAGACAGGGAATAAAATAGAAGAGTGTAGTCTGAAAATGCATTAAATCTCCTCTTCACTTATAATATCAATTGAAAAGGTTGAGGTTTTTGTTAGGTATAGAAAAGAGATCATGACATTCTTCTTTCAATTTAAAAACCCGATGTTTTACCGATGAAAAGAATTATTTTTATTCAATTTCATGTTTTATTCATTGCATCAACCACATATCAGTTTGAAACAATTGATCATTCAACAAGTTGATAGCATTAAGAGTAATATGAATAAAAAATGAATAAATACCTTCACGTTACCAGGGGCGCCGACTTCGTGGGGTCTGAGGGGGGTGGAGACCCCTCAAAAATTCTTTTGGGAGATCCAGACTACTTAATAATTTAAAGAAATTATGAGTTGTGTTATGGTTAGTAAAATCTGCGAACTCTTTACTATTTCGATGGACAAAACGAGTTCCTAGTATCTTGAGAATATTGAAAAATTTTGAAGTTTTCCACAGTTTTCCATTTAACATTTTTTGCAGAGAACCAAACAGTGCAGGTTGTCTTGAGGCAATGATAGAATTTGAAGAGTTTTACGTCTTTATTGCCATACAATGAACCAAGTAGAGGATGTCATTGAAAATTTTCAATTTATTTATTTGAATGTTACTGATCTGGAGAAAACCTGTGAAGTCTTGATTTGTATCTACAATGTTAGAAGTGATAGTTATAAAAATTTTTGAAAACATTTTGGGAATTATTTTGAAAAGAAAAACCTCCACAAGTTGATGCTGCTTCATTTTCTCGGAAGCGAAGTATATTAAAGAACTATGATAACCAGCTCACGGTACACTTTTAAATCCCCATAGGAATTCTATAGAGCTATTTCCATTGAAGTTTGTGAAACGGTGAAATCTTTAATCAATGAGCAGGTTGCCTCAACTCACAGGACTCAAATTTTCCAGGGCAAGATCACCTCTTGGTCCCCCCAATATTATTCATAAGTCGGCGCCTCTGGACATGAGTATTGATCAAACACAAACAATGAAAATATCATTTTTTGACTACGATCCCGATCTACATTTTATCGCAAAAATACTCTTTACATTCAGACCCAGTCAACAATTCTAGGAGGGTCGTCTCTGTAGCGTAGTGACGAACCCTCACCAGGGAGATCTGGGTTCGATTCCCGTGTAAGACATGGACGTTTGTGTATGTAAATGAGTTTCAGCGGTCAAATAAATAAATTATATGAATGGGTAATGCCCAAAGATTTTTAAACCCAAAAAAATTCAAAAAAAAATATATTCAGGAAAATCAAAAATTTTTTATGATACACTATGAATTATTACCCAAAATTGCTGATATTTCGTTATTTGTAGCAACTTAATCAAAATTTTTCGAAAAAGTTTAATATATCCTAAATTTTGAAAGATATACGCAACGAATGATAATAATAATATCCATAAAGAGATCTGCAGTGCTATTTTAGATATTTTCTTTGAAGAATTGAAGCGTTGAATTTGAAAACAATTTTTTGGTAATTATTGCATTTTTTTAAAAAGTGTACTTTAAGTTTAGTGAGAAAGTCTGAAAAATTGAATTTCTACATGAAATTTACACACATCGAAAAAGAAAAATAACGTTGAAAATATACTTTGCAGGAATTCCGATAAATTAACTGAATCTTATAAATATAAACCAAAATGATATTTTTCAATATTTCACTATGAAATTCCTCAAGAAATCCACCCAAACATATTGAAACTATTACAGTATAAAATAATCTACAACTTGATTATCTACCTGCAACACACCCATCGTAAGATTTTCTTCGTGTTAAACGCGGCACCAGCGACTTTTCACGAAACGCGACCGGCCGCCGTTTTCCAACATCCGTCGATCTACACTTATCGGAGTCCCATTGCGACCTGAAATTCCTGACCTATTCCACACCTACAACCCTGCTGCTTGTGCGGCGGCCGCACTGCGAGAGGGTGCGCTGTTGTCGGCTTAGGCATTTAAACGGATTTTTTATACTTTTTTTCCACAACGTACTAAATGCGAAAATTATGAGTTTTATGTGGAATAATGAGATAGATAGATTTATCGACTTGGATGTTGTAAAAACTATGAGACTTGGGCGATTCGGCGTGTCTTCTGGATTGAACCATCGGGGTCATTGAGCGCGGCACTCTATGCTTGATAAGTGGGTCAGTGAACCTCGTATCAGATGCCCTGATTTTCCATGGGTGGAAAAGCCGTGTTGAAATCTTCATCCAGTGTGTGTTTATGGTTTTATTTTATGGGACAATTTTCCAATTTATTTTCCGTAATTAAAAAGTTACGTATTATTCATCTTCGAGCTTTGAGAGTTTCAAAAATTGTAATGATTAATGATCACAAAATTATGAAAAAAATCGAAAATAAATTTTAAAAAATTTTTCTTGTGTATATTGAAGAACTTTTGTGATGAATCTGTCGCTATTTGAGCGCGAATTTCTTGAAACTGCTAGAACGATTAGAATAAAATTTTCCGCTATGACATAAGTGACATTCCTATTTCATAATAGTATCAGTGGAATTGATTCTAAAAGAAAATGAATATATTCAATTAAATTGAAGGTGTTGTGACAAGATATATCGTTAATTCATTTCGGTCTGTGATTTATCGAAATTTTCGATTATGTGTTCCGATTTTCACGCCGATTTTTGATTTCATATGTTTCGAAAAGAGAGGGAATTTCAATATGTCGAAAATTATGAGAAACAGGCCCAAAGTTTGAAAACAACCAAAAATGAGTATTCAAAAATTGGCCCAAACATAGGAAATTCTCAATACAGATAGAAAATGATGATTAGTTGGATATGGTTGGATATTTTTGAAATTCAGGCTTTTAGTTGTTTCTTGCAAGAAAAACATGCAAAAATCTTTTTGGAAAAATTTTTATTTCTACTCAAATTTGAGTAGAAAATGAGAAATTGAAAGTGAGTATCTAGTGTGGATGTTGAAGAAATATTTAATCATCATTTTATTTCATTAGAAAGTCTGTGATTTTGCGAGCCCCCCAAATAAATTCTTAAGCTGGAAAACATTAAATTTTTTCAGTGATTTTCAATTTTCAATTTTTATAGAATTTAACCAATATTGAATGCAAGTGTATTACGATTTTTGAGATTTTTTCCAGAAATATACCCTAAAATGTTCACTGTGCAATGTTCTTATTATGTATCATGTTAAACCTATTATAAGGCCGATAGTGAGAGACAGATGTATATATAAATATATGACAAATTTATTGGAAATTATGAGTAATAAAAATTTGTCCAGAGAACAGTATCTATAACACTAATCACAAATATTATAAATTATAAATAACGCACTCGAAGTAATAACTACTTTGGAAGGTAATTCCACCTTCGGATTCACTAAGCACCCGAAGATGAGTAACTACTTCGAAACACGCGTCATATATTCATTTTATGATATGTAGAAAAATAGCCATCATTAATTATTGATTTTCAGTGGAAAATATATTCATTTATATTGGTTTTTTAACAACTATATTCAATATTGTTATAATATGTCACTGCTAAAGAAGACTGAATCCGAGATTCAGTATATCGCCCTTTCTCTGGATTTTTATACGTTGGCAGCATTTTATAACTATATTAGTTTTTACTGTACCAACAACATTAGAGAGTAGAAGTAGTTCAAGTACTTTTCATTCATATATGTCATTCCCACAGAAAGAAATATTATGCTACGGAATCTGAATAAAATATAATTTCACTGAGTTTTACTCATAGCCACCATATCTTGAAATAATTAATTTTTTTGATAACTTAGACAAAGAAAAATTTTGAGTTTCACCAATTTTTTTCTGTACTTGAGCTAATTACGGTTATCTATTCAAATAATTGATTCTTATTTCTAAAAAATGACACTGAGGTTTCGCTTATCACATCCCATGGTGAAAATTTATGACTAAATGCAATATAGTTTAATGCCATTTTAATTCAATAGGTTTTAAAAATAATAAATTAAAATTAACACACTTGGCTTAAGTTTCACTAAATATATTAAATACTCTACCTATGTTTCGGGTGGTTCACCCATTATCAAGACTATACAATGTTACTGAGTTTGAGTAGCATTGTATACTCTTGATAATGGGTTAACCACCCGAAATATATGTAGAGTTTTTGAAATATTCAGTGAAACTTAAGCGAAGTGTGTTAATTTCAATTTATTGATTGTTATTTCTATGGCATTTTGTTTTTTTTATGCAGCAGTCCAAAAAAACTTTTAAGCTGATAAATCAACTTTGTGTTCACCTTTTATGCGAACACGGTATATAAAATGTTCGTGTTCATTTTTACAGATAATATAATTTATATAATAATAGAAACATCCATTAGTTACTGAAAAAAAAATTTCGTACGGATATATTTTTCAACATTCCTTATTGTTCATTTGATAAAAAATTTCAAAACAACTTATAACTTGAACGTAATCATTTTTAAATATATTTTTGTGTCATGATCGGATTTTAATGGGTAAAATATAATTTTCTGAAGTTTTAATATACGTTTAACCCAAAGAAAGTCCTTTTATTCAACTATAATATGAAAGAAATGTACTAAAATGAGTGAAATGTTGTTGAATAAAATACTGAATGTTTTGAATGTAATTTATTGCAAATGTATTTCTCTGGTGGAACAATATTAACAATTATAATAGAATTCGAAAGACTCTATTAAATGTCTCAAAAATTGTTTAATACACCTGGTATATGATTCGGGTTACTAGCCTATTATCAAGAGTTTAATAACAGTTTTCCTAGAATTTAGCTAAGTGTTTAGAATTTTTCTCTACTTTTCATAACAGAAAGAGAATTTTCTTATGTTTTTGAATAATAAGATAAATTTATTGTGAAGTATTAAGTACTACGTACTAAATATACATGCCTTTTCATGCTAATTACAAAGATTTTGTAATAAATTGGGAAGCTGAACTCAATAGCAATTTTTGTCAACTTGAGCTTTTCAATTCAAAATTTTTTCATTCATAATGATGAAAAATCGCATTTTCATCGAAATAAATCGAAGTGACTGTTACTCAGAGAAAGTGTAGAAAAAATTATAAAACTTATTCAGTAAACAGACATTATTTAGTTTTTATGAATAGATTTGAACATTTGAACAATAAAAACATTGCAATTCCTTTCATTTACTTCATTTTTTCCGGGTACTTAAAAACTAAATAATAAAACTAATTAATTTTATTTAAATTACTATATACTAGTTGAAAAGTTAGAGTTAAATACCAGAAAAAATGAACTAAATGAAAGGAATCGCAATGTTTTTATTGTTCAAATATAAAATGAAACAATTCGTGGTAACTAAAGTCGTTGAATATGTCCAAACTCACTTTATTTTCTTACAGAAAAAAATCAATTTCATTAACTATATAAATGTCCGATTAAAATAGAAAAACATTAAGTTAAATTACAAAATTTAATGACAATTTAATATTTTGGAAATCAATTATTCTCCTATTTACTACAAAGTAAAATAATTATTAGTAGAATTAGTTTTTCAATATAAAAACTGTTGATTACATAAAACTAATACATGTCATTAAATTCTAAAAGAAAGCAATTATCGAAAATTTTCCAAATAATATTCACATAATGATATGATAAATCCAATGTTCCCAACAAGTGTCATTTAAGGTAAAAAAATATTCAGATTCAGTAGTTCAATTGTCCGCGAAGTTATATTATATGAGACTTAGTTATAATATATGTCCTTTCGTTAAAACATTTAGACAAAATCTTATTATTTATTGAGATTTGTTGTAGTTATAAATTCTGAGGAATACCACATGACATATTTAACCTTTGGTAATTGCATAGAAAATTACTTATGTCATTTTGTGAACCTTCCTCCTTTGGTTGAAGCAAAATGCATTTAATCTATAACTATTTATTTATAAAATAAACGTAATTAATTTAATAACATTTAACGAAAATTTTAGTTTGAAATAATGTTGCGATATCGATGAAAAATAATATTCATAATTTCAAAGAAATAAATAATGTTGTATTATATGATGAGTATTACTTTATGGTGCAATTTATAGTATAATTTTGTGTTTTTTTGACGACATACCTACTTGTTCCTCATCTTCAGTGAATGAAGTTATTCACCAACACATGCCTTCAAAAATATTTTGAAAGACTTACAATAAATTTGAAAAATCTACGTATATTTGAAAAATACTCCACGTAAACAATTGTAACTGGCGGAGTAATGAAAGATAATATTGTTTTGGAGTAAAATGGTGAATGCACCAGGTTTTAAAAAGTGATGGTTTCTGAATTATTTTTTATCAATAACCTTCCAGTTTCATCTAAATCGGAATATAGAGTTGTAGTATAAATTTCGTTTAAGAGCATCATTAATCACTTCGTGCAGAGCACTGTATTTTATTTACCAACCCTTCTTGTCAGTGTACAACTGTGGAGAAAATCAGCTATAAACCAAACTGGTGTAGAAGATTTTAAGAACCCAACCCATAAAGAAATATATTCCACAATCTGTTAGTAAACCACAAATCATTTTTCATAACAAAATTAAATTATGAATTTCGAAGATGGGTGGGAAGGAGTAGGTATACGGTTAGTTCTGTATTGGTTATGAATGATCTATCTACTTAGGAGTTTAATGACAACATGAATCGCTCTGATAATTCAGTTGCAACGATTCATTTCGTGAATCAAAATACGTAAAGACTATTCGAATATTGGTGCATTCTTCTTAATCGAGAATCAAGTGGTATGCATCGGGTATAGGTGAAAAAACGTCCGTGCAAGAGCCATTGAAACCGTACCTCTCTTGCCATCACGGCATCTTCTATGGTGCGGCCAGCCTTGTGCCGCCTCTTTCGAATGGACAAACACTCGCACTACACCACAACATCACGTTTTAAGGGCCCCATCCGCCTATTTTCGTCCATTCTGAGCCAAATTGCAATCAAACTGCGATGACCCCTCACAAAACAGCAACCCTGCGAACTGCCCGACTATCGCGCCACCTACTGTCATAGCATACTAGACGATCGATTACGTCGGCAGAAGGTGCGGCGGCCTATGTACAGAAGCGATTCGACGCGCACTTTGGTTACCATACGCGCATGCGTTGAGGGTATCCGCCTTTTTACGCGGCTATCTTCAATTGCCACAATACGATATTCGGCAAAGGTTAACACAAAGAACCTTAGAATGTAATGAATTATATTCTCTTGTTATTTTCTCTACAACGATCGTAATTTTCCCATGTATGTAAAATTAGTGACAAATTTTCTAAAAATATATTCCTAAGTTTCCACCGTCACATTAATTATGAGATTCAGATTTAGTGGTTTTGCTGCAGTAAAAACATATTAAGCATGGGCATGCCTCAGGAACATATGTATTCGAATAAACTGATAAATATATGGGAATAGAGTTAAGTAATTATATTATTCTGATAAGTGTGTGCAGTTATAACATAATGCAATTTGTTTCAAATTATAATTTGTTTATTGATCATTTTGTCAAAAACGTAACTATAATTGAACAATTAATTATTAAATGTTAGAAGTAGGAATATCAGAAATATTATCTACTCAATATTTTGACAATTTGTATATGTCAATCTATTTTAAAATAAAAATACCGAAAACATTTCAATAATCAAAGATAATTTGTATAAGTGTACAAAAATACATTGGGAACATTACCAGTAGATATTTATTGAGGATGTAATGAATGGCAAGAATTACCAAGTGACATCTCATAGTAGCATTATTTCTTAACATTATTTCAGAAAAAATTATAATTACACGTACATATAATTTTGTGAAGGCGTTTGACAAATTGAATTAAAAAATTAAGTTAAGATATTTTAAAGTTGAAGTAAAAGTTGAGGTTTAGAGTATTTCAAATACAACTACCTATTAAGACACAATTGAGAACAAAACTCTAATATGTCAATTTTATCACAATAAATATTTGAAAATTTGAACATATTACAGAAATAAATATGAATAAGAAAAGTGATATATGAATAGAAGGATCTCAGATTTCTAAAATTGTCATAAGAGAATGTATTATTTGCATTTTCACCAATTTCTGAACCACATCCACACCACGTTCAAAAGATTATTCCATTTAACTCATATCTTCTAAATTTTATCATATATTATCACTATTATTTGACAGGTTTCTGTAGACGAAAGTTAGTAACGAAGCTACTGATTTAGCGAACAGACTAGTTGAGACTACTACTTTTTCATTTAAGCCTGGGCGTTCTTATTCTTTCATAAAAATATTCTTGAAGCAACTACATATCATTTGAAGTAGATATAATGTAAAACACTTAGCTAAAGTTCATAAAATTAACAAATCGTTATTGAAAACACACACAATCAACTTGTAAACTAGCGTATGTTCCATATTTGATTATAAGTTAAATATGAAACTAGTTTAATGCTTCAATAATTTTTTCTATCAATCTGCATGTTATAGCAATATGTGTACTTTTAATTGTATGTGAAGTTAAACAAAATTATTCATCAATAGAAGCACATAGGCATGATGTAATTATATATATGTACCTTAAAAAAATGCACTAAATTCGTGTGAATCTTACAACAACAAAAAATAAGAACTTATAATTAAATTTAGTAAAGCAGAAATATGTTATCATTGTTTCAACTCAACTGAAAATCTGATTTTCACATACTATTGCGTTTAACCTAATGATAAACCTATTTTTAGTAACTGGTTAATACATCCGGGCTCGTAAGTACACTAAGGTATGCGAGAGTAGGTTATCTGTCTGGTGACACATTTCTTCATGGTTGCAATCTTACAGGGAAATATGAAATGTCACAACAAACATTGATCAATGATGACATAAACTCAAAATTTTATTGTGTCAACAAACAAATATTTAATAATGGATTTAAAATGATGATTTATTATTGGTTTATTCGGCCTAGTACCATTTATCAGCAACATCAAGAACAATAACAAGTAACTTGGGTATATCTGTTAGATATTACTATTATGTAAAACATAAATGCATAACCAGAAACCCTCATGTGGCTCTTTGGCAGCCTCCAAACTATTCCACTCGTCCAAGGTAAAGTCATTATTTTTATAATATCAATTAATACATTAAATATCCACCATCATATTATTTCAGGAACCACCGTTGTTCTTCATCATGATGAGGTTCAACATAAAAGTAGCCCTACTAATGATATCAATATTAGGCTTTTTCACAATGTTTGTTATGTGGTCACTTTGTGGTGACAAGCATTTCAGAGAGTTAGGTGGTCAATTGGTTAAAAGTAGAGACTCCATAAGTTCTGAAGAAATTGATTGCTTTATCAATAATGAATATGTCATAGGATGTAGGAAAGAAGGAGATGATGTTTTTTTACCATTTTCTTTTTTGAGAAAATATTTTGAAATATATGGAAAACTGGTGAACCTTGATGGAGTTGAGAGGTTTGAGTGGTCTCATAATAGCTATAATAAGATATATTATCCTAAAGGAAGATATGATCCTAGAGGTGTTTTTATGTACTTTGAAAACTATAATGTAGAAATGAGGGATAGGGTAAAATATGTTAGTGCTATAGAAGGAGTTCCCATATCTACTCAGTGGGGAAGCCATGGTTATTTTTATGCTACACAAATAGCTCAGTTTGGCCTTTCCCACTACAGTAAGAATCTCACTGATCCTGAACCGAGAAGAAAAGTTATAGAAGACTCTTATAAGAATCAAGCAAAATGGATAGTGACATCTGATTCTTTTTTAGACAGAATATTTGACAGTAATGTTAGCAGCAATGTAATGAAATTTAGAACTGGAGATCATATTTCTGATATAATATATCTTAAAATGGACCATGTATTGGACTTTGTAATGAATGTTGACCTTATGTTAGGTGGAAATAGCTGCTTGAGTGTTGTGTTGCAGAATAGGGAAAAAGGGGATATTTATAATTTACATTACATTAGTACTGATGTGACTATAAAAGTTCAGGTAGGACTATTTTAATAATCAGTTATTAGTGATAATGTATTCATGTATGCTTCAAAAAAAAATTATTAAATTTGAAAATATTTCTAGGAAAATAATATTTATCATGGTATAGGTAACACTCAAGAATGGAAAACATTAACCAGAGATCTGATTGTTGATTTAGATAAAGGTCTGAATATATTAAGAGAAAAATCTAAACATAAAAGGGTACCAAGGTCAAAGTTGAAAATCACTGGAATTTCTTTATTTGGTTATGGATTAGTTAGCAATTTAACATTATCAACTTCAGAACATATTCAAAATTTTTACAATGCAGCAGAATGGTTTGTAAGGTACCAAGATGATAATGGAGGATGGCCAATACCAGTGAGAAGGCATTTAGCGAATGGTTTTTCAGATTTACAGCCAGGTAAGATATTGAGAATCTTTTGATTATTTGATTAATAAAATTACCAGGTCTACAATTGCACCAATCTAATATTAGTTGGTATAGCTCTTCTTTATACGATTGGTATATAACGTTATATTAGGTATTGAAAAATTAGGGAAGTTAGTTTGTACACAACAGATTTTTTTTCAGGTTGGTATTCATCAATGGGCCAAGGGCATGCCTTATCGGTTTTGGCGAGAGCATACTACCACTCAGGACGGGACACCAGATATCTGAAGGCAGCAATAGCAGGTTTGAAACCATTCACTGTACCAAGTTCAAAAGGTGGAGTGTTAACCACTTTTATGAACAAATATTCCTGGTATGAAGAATATCCCACAAGTCCACCATCTTTTGTTCTAAACGGCTTCATTTACTCACTCTTAGGGCTATATGACCTTATGAAAATTGCACCATCTGGTCAAGCTGACCTTGCAGAAGAACTTTTCAATGATGGTGTTTATTCTTTAAAAAATATGATAACTCTGTTTGATATGGGTAGTGTTACTTCTTATGACTTGAGACATTTTACATTAAGTATTGCGCCAAATCTTGCCAGATGGGATTACCACGCAACCCACATTAACCAATTATTATTGCTTGGTAAAATAATGGAAGAGCCACTTTTCACTCAAACTGCTGAAAGGTGGAGAGGTTATATGAATGGAAAGAGGGCGCCTCATAATTGAATTTTAATAATTTTGATGAATTCTACTTCATCTTTCTTCCTTATCTTCAGACTAGTGAAGTATTATTACTAGTTGTTGGCCTGTGACAGATTCCCGAATCTTTTCACACAGTGACATAACTATATTGACACTTTATTACTTATTGACACTTAAATTTACTTGATCAATTCAATAGTCAACTGAAGAGTCAAGCTATTGACTTAGTCAATTCGATAAGCTTTGTAAACTGAATTATTCAATTATTTTTGAAGTTAATATGTATAACAATTTTCAAAGATAAAAAAACACATTTCTTATGAGTTGCCACATAATTAATTTCAGGTTATGTGATTGGCTAAGACAGGATTATATGTTCAGTGAAGAACATAGTGAATAACAATTGCAATTGAGAAAATTGAAATTATTTAATTCAAAATATATATGTATCATGAAATTTTATCATCATTGAAACTAAGTGCTATTTAATTTTTAATCTCGGCAGCTTCCATTTTTCTTATTCATAATTAATTTATCTTCATTTTGGTGATTAGGATAGAAAATAATCTTGAAGGACCTTGATACTTGAAATATTTACAATACTGGCAGCTATCATTTTTAATGAATTGATTTTTATATTCATTTTATCATCTTCGTTTTTTAAAATCTCAATACATCTTTCAATAGAAATGGTAAAATTTCATATTTTTCTACTTGGCAGTGTGTTTGGCACTAAAGTTTCTTTGCATTAATAAATATTATGGAATTAAATTGATTCTTTTTGAGTTAACTCAAGGTTTGAAGATATAGATATTATTGTTCAATAGATCAATTGTTGAGGCAATTTATAACGAATTCAATATATTTCCACTAAATACAATCTTAAGCAGTGAGTTGATTATGAATTGAACAATAATTTTCAACATAGATGCTAACTCATTATTATATAATAGACATATTCCAATCAATTCAGTTGTTACAAATCATGTGTAAAGGAAATATTCCTCGTCTGCTTATTAGCAACGATAGCGTAGCCATTCAATTGATTTTTACGTCTTATTTTCAAATTTAAATTAATTCTATACTTTATGAATAATATTAACTGTGGTAAATATCGGGAGTCTGTTATTCTCTGCTGTGATAATGTTTTGTATTATGTGACAGCTGATTGAAAATGTTATTTTCTTGTTAATTTGTCTAATTCAAACTCTGATAGGAATTTGGTTTATGTATTAATTATTTCTTCGTTTTACCTGTATAATGAAACACAGGAATTATATTTTGTCCATAATGTTTATTTATTTATTTTGTTGGTAATTGTGACAATTTCTCTATAGGTAAAAATTTAACACAAAGAAATTACAATTGTAAAGTTTACTTTTCATGATTAATCTTACAAATTTGCAGCTTTCAAAAATTATCTCAAAAATGAAATAGGTGCAATTTAATTTACATGACGATTATTTACCTTGGGATATTCTTATGATAAAAACAGTATTATTTTATTATCATTTTCTATGTTAACAAAATTATTCACTATGTCTCTAGGGTTGATATTTTTTAAACGTAAAGATGTAGAAGAAAATATTTTCAAAAATCTTAATAAACTTACAAGGGTTCTATTTGGTATTGTTGAAAATTTGAAATATTTCTAGAATAAGACAATACTATGTGAACTGATATAAATAAATAAAGGTTATCTTTGAATCAGAATGCTTCTAAATGTTTTCAATATTCATTTGCAATACATTTGGAATTATACATATCACAATATTTAATGTAAGACACAAATAAAAGATAAATCTTTTCAAAAAAGTTTCTTCAACTTCCAACTCGTGGATGGCTTCTTTATCTGCTATAGTGTCAATGATTCTATTCTTAATCTTAGACATTGATAGATATGTGATCGGAAAAATTAGTAAATATCAACCCCCTTGAGAAATAATAGGGGCTGCAAACAATTTCATTTTTCAACGCTTGAGACATGAGAATAACAGCCAGAACTCATAGCACTTGTTTAAACAATTGAGTATGAGTAGTTTTCTTTGCTAAAAATCAAGAATTTATTTGTATATATTCAACTTGAGTTTTGATGATGTATCTCTCGGTTAGCTCATGAATGTAAGGACCAATGCTCTTTGTAGTTTTTTTTGTTATTTAATATTCTATTTGCTATTTTCAATGCTGTACGTTGTACTTCGTGATCTAAGTAGCCATTTTATTTCTTGCCTAATCTTAGAAGTCAATTATAGAATAAATTATATTCATTCCGAAAAGTAATATAATTGTGTATTAGAATTTATATAGATTTTTCTTGTGTGATACAAATTTGATGTCTTAATAGATCTAATAATATTTTGAAGGTGGTAGGTCAGTGGCATTTTCTGACCTATGAATAAGTGAATAAGTACTCAACTATTTAATAGTGTTGGCGTTTACTTGATGTAGATCCATTTAATTGAATATAACTTAAATTCCAACACTTGAACTTATGATTTACGTCATGCTATGTAGTCAATAAAGTGTAAATCATAAGTTCAAGTGTTTGAATTTAAGTTATATTCACTCAACTATTTTATGCCTTTCTATACCTATTTTAGTGATTGATGCTATTAAGTCTTTAAAATTGTTTCACCCTGTTTGTAAAAATCGATCAATATTTTGAGAATCAATTCTGCAAAACCAGAAACTAAACTTGGATAGTTTATTTTATATAAATGGAAATGAAATGTTTTTAGCATATACAGGAATGAATCTTCGGATAGTTTTATCACAATATTAACTATTAATATCGTATTGCTTTCTGCTAAACGTGGGAATATATTAGAGAGTTTAGACTCTGGTTTTTGGTAGTTTAAAATGCAATCATATATGATTACAATGAGCTTATAGTTGCCTCAAATATTTCCTCTAGGTACAATGAATATAGACAACTCAAAGTTTCATTTATTTTCCATTGTGAAGGCAATTATTTGTCGTATATTAATCGAGAAATTGCATGTTTGATTTTCATTATCAAGTGGATGTAATTGGAAAGTCAGGAATACATTTTGAACGTCTCATTAAGTGTAAAACTTAACATTTGGCCGGAGTATTCTGGATGAAATAGACATAACTGTTCATGAGACTCTTTGGGTTGTTATGAAATGAGATCTATGTGTTTGTAGATACACATGTGAAAAAAATGAAAATCAAACAAGTTATTTTCGAAAAAATTCTCTTAAACTATAACAAAATCATTGTAGAATTACTATATCTTCTGCTCCTCAAATTCTAGTGCACCCAAAAAGTTACCACAAAATTATAACTAGATGTAAATAGCGAAGACATATTTTATTGATATTGCGGATTACTTTGCTGTATTATTCCTATTCGAGTGATTTAGAGGCATTGACATCGACTGCAAATTTGCAGCGTGAATTTTATAATTATGGTGTTTCTTCAAAAACACAAAATATTATTATCTATTGTATATAAATTAATCATCTTATTTAAAAGAAAGTCTTTGATTTGATGGTTGTTTGTGATGAAATATACACGTACTTAATATCAATATCACATCACAAGGGGTGTTATATTTAGAGCAGAAGGTTGGTCACTAAAAATATAATTGGATCACCTATATGAAACTGTTATTTTATTATATTAATGGCTTTGAATTATTTAATACGATGTTCTTAACTCAGCCACTATATATTTAAGTTTTCTTGCCTGTGGGGTATTAATAGGTATATATTTTACTTGCTTTTTTGGCCCTGTTGAATGTAGAAATATATCTGTCTATTGTTAACGTTTGGTTATTTATGGCAACTTTGTAAAACCTTTACAAGTTGCAACAGTATCCAAACTTTCACCATAAATATATATATTATTTAACTGTATAAAGGCTGTTATTGCTAAAAATTGCAAGTAGGGTATATATGAATATTATACATATTATTGAGTAAAAGTGATCTAATCAGAAGTTTTTTGGAAGAAGCAAGGACAGTTTCTAATAGATTATCCTATCGATATTTAATTCGAATTCTGTAAAAATTCTTACTCAGTACATTCCACTTTAATTTATAAGAAAATGTTTTAATATGTCAACTAATCAAAATTAACTGATTAATGCAGTTTTTTTTAATTGTTTGCAAGGTTCAAAACCTTTAACAGTAATTGTTTTTAAAAATATTGTTGATGTTATAATGTTGACATGATTATATTTGTTATTTTGTCTGAATTTGATTGTTTTTAGGACTGTTTTACGTATGTTGCTTTTCAATTAATTTTGTATCTTTTTGATGAAAACTAAGTGACTGTGACAATAAATAGTGAAAATATATTATCTATAAATCAATATAGTGCATTTCTTCTTTTATTTTTTCCCCACTTATTCACGGCTAGGTAAGGAAGTTACTTTATTTTAGGTTCCATTTTTAATTGGTATTGTGCAATGTGGGACAATAGAAAAAAAAAGATATAGGTAAGTCTATAATTTTACACAAAAAACTACCCTTGCAACAGTAGATCCAAATTCAAAATAAATTTAATAGGATTCAAATATTCTGGCTTTCAAATTTCCTAATATTAATTATTGGACTAACGAAAATTATTTTAAAAAAATACCTAGTTATCTGAATCCGATAACTAGGCAATAAATAATAAACAATAAAACATTAAATTTGTTGAAAACAAATTTATATATCTGCAACAAATGAAACTGTCAACCAGAAATGATAGAAGTTTATGTACATTTAGGACAATAAATAGCTACATAAGAATCGAACCAATATTTAAATGACAAAGCTGGAAAACATGTAGGTATGTAGAGCATTGTACGATGTAAAATTACTGAGTAATTTATTAATAAACGATAAAGAGGGGCCCGCAAATACAATACGAGAAAGTATGAAGTTTTAATTCTGTGATTCTCCAATTCAATAATAAATGATTTCAAAAATTTTGATTTCGAAATGTAAATGTCATTAATGGATGTCAAAATTATGCGTGCAAAAACTGATATGAATGGGAAATGTTAAATGGAAAATGAAGTCCAAATACAAAGTTTGGTGAAAAAACTGTTTAATATTTATAACGCTTACAAATGGTCGAGATCTAAGTTAAATTTACGGAAGAAAAAATACTTGGCAAAAACAAAGAAGGGGGAGCTACATTTCAAGGAAACTTCTGAAATTGATACTGAAATAGAAACTACATGTCACCAACGAAATATTTTCGTTTTCACTCAAACTTTACCAGGTTGTCGTAAATTGAATTCATACTTAAATGATCCTCGAAAAACAAAATCTTCATACTCGCTGCTAAAAGAATACTCGAGCCAATCCTCTTCAACTGATTTTAAAACAGACTCAAGCTATCAGTGGGTATGTAGATGTGATTCATACGCATCTCTTCAAACCTATGGAAATTATCATTCAGTCAACGTCTGTACCTGTCCATCTTGTTGTTGTAAAAAGAAAAAGAAATACGGAACTGTAAACAAGAAGAGTATAACCGAGATAAAGGGAGTGAAAAATACTACTATTGCAATACTTCCAAAATCTGTAGAAAGATTAGATGAAACAACAATAACCAATGCTGATGAAACCAAAGAGGTGCAAGTACCTCCGGAATATGCTGCATCTACATCGGGAATATTAATTAAACATTACGAAGATCCTCGCAGTATCCTCCTCGGTTGTGACTGTAAATGTGAACATAATAGGCGGTCTGTTGCTTGCCAGAATTCTCCAGGATATTGCCGCATTTGTTCTACAATAACATTTTTAGATTCGTCTACACCTGAGAGCATAGCTGCGCGCAAATCTCTCCAAGAATCTACTTCCAGCTCTACTTGTAGTTGTCCTTGTGAACCATCCATTGTTAATAAGAGCGCCAACTGTAGATGTTGCACCAATGATACGGTCAATTCATGTCGCCAAGCCTGCGTCCAAACTGCTGACAGAACCTGTTGTTGCAGTAATAGTTTAAGGAGGCAGAGTGTTGCTACAGAAATACAACGAGATAAAATATTAGTCCCCACCCAATACGCCGACGATGCAGATCCTTCACAAAACATCTCTCTAATACTGAGTGACGATATGGAAAAAGAATTAATGCCCGAAGCATACAGAGACGCACTTCCGACAAACGGAGATCGATATCGACGTAGTATTGCAATGGAATCAAGATCACAAGAAAAATTCTTAAACGGTGATCGACACAGACAAAGTATTGCAATGGACTCACGATCACAAGAAAAATTTTTAAACGGTGATCGACATAGACAAAGAAGTGCAATTGACTCACGATCACAAGAACAATTTTTAAACGGTGATCGACACAGACAAAGCATCGCAATGGAATCACGATCACAAGAAAAATTTTTAAACGGTGATCGACACAGGCAAAGTATCGCAATGGAATCACGATCACAAGAAAAATTTTTAAACCCTGATCGACACAGACAAAGCATCGCAATGGAATCACGATCACAAGAAAAATTTTTAAACGGTCATCGACACAGACAAAGTATCGCAATGGAATCACGATCACAAGAAAAATTTTTGAACGGTGATCGACACAGACAAAGTATTGCAATGGAATCACGATCACAAGAGAAATTTTTGAACGGAGATAGACCCAGACAAAGTATTGCATTGGAATCACAAGAGCAATTTTTAAATGGAGATCGGCAAAGAAGGAGCATGACCATGGATTCACGATCCAGAGAACAATTTTCAAACAGCAACAGGATACCATCAGAAACATTCGGTAGAAGTGCCTCAATGGGATTGCCATCGGCTTCCACAACACACAGGACTGCAGAAATCGATGACAATCGACCGTTTTGGGCGGATTTGCCGAAAGATTTTTTTTTGAATTTGAAGTCATGTGAATGCACTTGTCCACGATGCCTAGGAATAGATAAACTGAACACAACACAGACGACTAATTTATTATTCGAAAACAAAATCAAAGATTACTATGCTGACTTGTCGCAATGCCTGAAGAATATGCCGAATAATTCACTAAACAGTTATCCACTTCGACATAAATCAAGCGAAGTTGGTACAATTAATGAAGGGGTGAATACATACAATAGTGTTGTTGTTCAAACGTACACTTCATCCACACATCAGTCTATGCATGTTGGAACCTGTAGGCAAGTGAATGAATGTTGTACTTGTGGTAAATATGCAGGCTCTACGGTTGTACATTCACCTCAAGCCAGTATCTTGGTAGGTGGCTCTGTTAAGGGTCCTTCTGTACAGTATATACCACTGGAAAATACAGCTCAATCACGGACTACGATCAGTCAGATGAATACGTCCACTTCTCAACGACAACCCTCTCAATTTACGGTTAATAATCTCGGAAAACAAGGCCTGGATAACTGTAATTGTTGTTGTCCCGACGGAAAAAGTATCGTGGATGATGATATCTTTATTGGACTTGGTGATACTGTAGGGGAAACTGACCCGTTTCCAGGGTTAACTGATACAACGAAGGTATTTTCTTAGGCTAACATCAAAGTTTTCAAATTCTCCTTCCGTACTATTCTGCCTAATATCTAAGGTATTGACCAAACATTCTTGTTATAATTTATATGTATACATATACTTAAGTATAGCACACACTAGGAAGCAATCCTTTTTGTCTCCTACCTTAAATCACCATACATTGTTCAAATTCTGGGTTATAGAGTCGGTAAAAGAAAAAAGACGCCAACTTGGCGATGCAATAATGAAATCTCCTAATACTGAGAGTAGAAAGTTTTCTGCTAAGTATTCTGCTTAATTTTTTGTAAGGCATACTGAAAGGTACATACATATATGTCCTTTTTATATGTACTTATTTTGTACAAAGAATATACCTTACATTCAGTAAGCCATGTTTTCAATTTAAAATTTGTTGATGAAAAAGATGACTAAAAAGCTCCAACACGTGTTAACGGGTGATAAATCTTTTATTATTTTATTCAATAATTTCTGCTGCGTTTGATCTGTTTTTTTATCTTTAAGTTTATGTATATTATTTCACCACCGTCTGATGAGACCCAACATGTTCGAAACAAGTGTTCACTGCTGAAGGCTATACCGACAGGTTTTACATTTCATATCATAATTTTAGTCAACATGTTTCGAGCGTTAGCTCATTTTCAATAATTGAAAATGAGCTAACGCTCGAAACATGTTGACTAATTCATGTTGTTAAATGTAATCGTGAAACATTAAGCCAAGAGTTTAATTTAAATTAAGACGAAGTAGTTTCATAAGCTAGTAACACTTTAATAGAATCAATGACATTGTAACAATCATGAACAAAAATATAGAACATAAAGAATATATAACGCCAGCATAAATTGAAGACTATCCACCCAATGTCTAATTAAAAACAAAAGACCCTCTCACAACAACCTTAAATAATTCATTAAAAATAGGAAAGTAACGAGATATATATTTATTTTAGCGTGCTTTTTATATATATATATATATATATTTTATATATATAAGAATATTTCTCTTAAAATTGAATAGCAATTCGCCAAAAACAATAATTCACAAAACATTAATGTCATAGAAAAAACCTGTATAATACAACATATGTGACAAAATTTGCATTAACTCTTACAATAACATGAATAAATATACATAAGCAAAATAAGTATTAATGCAAAAACCATGACGCTTTCAGAATTAAAGAATAACGTAATACGTAAGATTAAATTAAATTGTGAGAATACCTACTGTTTTTCATCTGAAAAATAGTCGATTAACTCGAAATATGTTTCGGGCTCTTAATCTTTTATCACAAGAGTATCACATAAGTTTTAAAACTGTTAATATACAAATACTCCGAACATACATCCAATAAAAATTTTATGTGTAATTAAGCCAACTGTTAGTTCATTCTATTTTATTCTTCGATATGCTTCCAAAAGTTTGAGTGTTTTTATTCATTTAGTGTATTGGTGTTTTATTCGCAACAAAATATGAAATTGTTGATGTAGTTCCCAACTTTCGACGGACAATTTTGAATATACATTCCATTCACAGTTGATTTCGTTCTCATTTTATGGTGCAATGTCTTCAATAAGAATAAATAAAATAATAAACAATGTCTTCTGCGAGGACGCAATAAAAATATGAATTTTTCATTTACAGGAAGAGATAAGAGATTTACTGAAAAATATGGAAGAGACATTACATAGAGAATCTAGACTACATAAAAAAAATTTAACAGGAATAATGAAACAGTTAACCAAACAAGCAGGTGAAATAAAAGAACTAAAAGTCCATGTTAAAAGTGTAATTCAAACGAAAAAAACACTGACGTGTCAAGATGTCGAGAAGAAATTACGGTAAGTCGAAAGAATAATATATATGACAAAAAATCTATATTTGCGTAGCTTCTGTTGTCGATTCTTATAAATGAAGTTGGGATATATTTTTATGATCATTATTTGACGATTTTCATATCGGAGGAATAAAACTGTGATTGGAGATTGAATTCGTTGCCTCACTTGGCAAAGGAAGTAGTAAAACTAATGAGGTCCTTATAGAAAGAAACAATCTGTCTTATGCTTCCATGAACTGTGTCATGGATTTCAACATTCTCTAACATTATACCTTGAAAGATGTTGGAGACGTCACATCATACATGCTCACATAGCTAGTTCCACGTTGACATTCTTTTGACTAACTTAAATTTTCGAAAGAATTATAGAGTTTTCTGTAAACATACATAATAGTACGCATATTTTTTCAGTAAATTGGATGAAATTAAGAAGAAAGAGGAGAGGCAACGGAAAGAGAAGAAAAAGAGAAAACAGAGAATGGAGAAGGAAAAGAAAGAGAAAGAGAAAGAAAAAGAGAAACAGAAACGAAAAGGAAAAGACTCCGAAACATGTTGTAAATGCTCTAAACAGAAAAACATAGGTAGGTAAAGAAGAAGCACACTTAGAAGGTATATCTCCAAACATATCTTCAGACGAAAAAATGGTGTTTTTTCAAGTCCCCCGACGAAACACGCTGTTACAAGTATGTCATAACATGCGATTTAATTATATAAATAACAAACTCCAAATTTGATAGGCAAAACTCTTCATTTCAGCAAAGTAATTATGTTCTTTCTGTATGGATAAAATAAAAACTTATCAACTGAGGTGTATATTTATTAAACTATACAGTATAAATTAAACGAAACTATTAATAGAAAACATGAACATAATGTCAACATGTAAATTTGTAAATGTATAAAAAAACTTTTTCATTTATAATAATTTTTTAATGATTTGGAATTGTGTTTCTTCGATCTTTTTCTGTCTCAGATAATAACAGTCGCTCATAGCGAACCTGAAATTAAAGTTATACAATTATAATTATACTATTCGAAATTGTTTACGATATTTTCGAATAATTTACTTTCAATCAAAATTTCAATTGTTTAATATTATACACTTTCAGATCTAAACAATATAATAAATTCAAATTCTTCTTGATGAGTTGATTAATATATTTCAGAAAGATGATATACCAGAAACTTAAAATTTTCTACTACACTATTCCTATGCTATAAAGTATAAATTCATGCTTTCAAATACTAAACAACTATTTACAGATATTTTATTATATTTCGACAAGTGAATACTGATTCTCGAGGTTTAAATTGATTATTCTTTACTTCACAGCAGTAAAAATTATAAAATTACTGTTAATAATGATATTACTCCGTTTATAATCACCTTCATATCAAAAACTAATATTTTTAATTAAGTAATCTAGACTGAAGTTAAACGAAAACTAACCTTAGGTTAAAAGGGACTCAGAATTTCAAAATATGGCGATAACAAAAATTTGTACTCAATTAGGGAGAACTATCTTGAAAATACTCAGTAGCTACTCTCACAAAAAATTTAAGCAATCAATTAATGAAATTTTTTAAAATATTGATATCATTTGAAACTACGAAATTAGCTACATTTTCCACCTTTTTTATAAACCAAGTCATCTACAAATTTGATTCATAAATATTTCGAATTTTAAGTTAAAAAAAGAAAACAATTAAACCAAATTATTTTCAGGATGTTGTGGCCAGTGCTGTGCTAACCGTTGCTGCGGTTGTTGTGGAACATGTTGCGGAGGATGTTGCGTCGATTTATGTGATTGTTGTTGTAGTCCATTTGAGAAAAATTGTACCTGTTGCTGTGCGTGTGCGGACTGTTGTGATACATGTTGGTCATGCGGTTGTTTTGCTTCCAAAAACCGTGATTCAGTAGAGACTCACAGTCATAAATGCAAATGCAGATAATTCGCTTTCATATCATATTAACAGTGCATATCATAAATGAAAAGTTGTGTATTGTTGAAAAATATACATTATAGGCTTTTAAAAATGTATTATTCTACATTCTATTGTGTAAATAATAGTGAATTTGATTTTCTTCACGAGTAAAATGGATCAACAGTTTGTGGAAAATTCCTGAAAATTGTCATAATATTCTAATTACTTACTTGTAAAAGGTACCAATAAGGAATGTAGTTGAAAAATGCCAAATGGAATGTGAATCGAATATATAAAAAAGTGGTGGTCTATCAATTATTTCCAACAAAGCCACCAATGAGGTTAAAATAACATAAATAACACAATTTGTAACATATGGTTGATTGCTTCTATTCCAATAAGCCCATATCAACCATGTAGTAATAGTAAATATAGCTACAATTTCAATTTACATGTTATTTTTGATATATAATAAATAAAGATATCACTTACCTATACTTAAATTAAGAGACATGTTATACTTGTAATCAATTCTACTGGCCCAGTAAAGATAAAGAGCATGTTTAATATAAAACATGAGAAATAAAAGTGATATCAGCATACAACAGAAACGACCAAATTTCAAAGTTAATCTGCAAAATGTAACAATAAGTTATATATTGACAAATTTGATTATTCCTCAATAATATAAAAACTAAAATTCAGCAATATTCCATTCTGAGGTTTAAAAACAATATTTTAGCTATTTATTCATTACAGTTACAGTTGTAATTCACTGCCAAAACTTGAAGTACAAGGTTTATAAATATGAATGAATATATATGTATATATATATATATATATATATATATATATATATATATATATATATATATATATATTTTTTTATATATATATAGAAATATTTTCAGCAATAACACGCTTTTTCAATAATCTTCATTTCAGTTGAGGTTTTTGTTGCAAATCGCAACTCTGTTGAAACTATTTATCTAAAATAAAAATTTTGACCAGGAATTTGAAATTGCTACCCATTGTGAAAAGTTCGGCCATTTTTTAATAATAATAAATATATTATTAAGATACCAACCTTATTACCATAACGTAACAATGAACTAAAACTATAGAGAAAGCACCAGCATAATCCATGAATTCAGTAAGAGAAGTATCTCTTGCGTGGAATACAACAGACCAAAACCAAGCATGTACACAAACCTAGAATAAATAATTGCAAAGGAATCATGAAATAAGACCTTAAATTAAAGATATACATAGATTTTTACTTACAATGGCAAAAATATGCCACAGCCCATATAAAGGACAGTCATTTGGCACTTTTGTTCTGAATTTTCTCAACCATTTCAAATGAAGTATTAAATTTATTAAGGAAAAAACGGTGGAAGCTGGTTCCTGTAAGCCCAGGTACCTTACAAAAGGCCACTAAAAATTTAAAGTTGTGAATCAGAATATCATTTGAACATACAATTACTTTTCCATAAAATTGTGGTATGGACATTCCAGCATTCTCAAATTCATTAACTGTGTCCCACATGCAAATGTATTTACATTCCCCAAAACAAGGCCATTTGAAAAAGGACGATAAGGAAAAATAATCTTCATTTTTCAAGTTGGAATATCCGTCTGAAAATCGAAAGACCTGATTATCACGACAATTAGAAGTTAATTAATTTACCAGTATCACAGTCCTTGTTAACACAATCGTACAAGCACACTCTATAACTTTCAAGTTGATCTCCTAAGGAAGCATCTACAATTTTCAAAACCTGAAACAGTAAAATGTATTTAGACAAAAATTCAACATACATTGAAATTATTAAATCACGGAAACTCTTTTGGTTTATGTCATTGAACAAAACAAACACCCTGTTATGTTCAATGGGTTATGTTTATATCTTTTCTTCTTCTTTAGTGAATAAAAAAATGAGTTTAACTCTCTGGTTTATCGAAAACATAAATTTTATCTAATTTTTCATTCATGTAAAATTAAATTAGAACTTTTCACATGATAATATCAACTCATCAGTGATCATTTAGAGAAACCACCCAATGGCAGTTCGAAACCGTTTTTAAATTGTAGGTCCACTGAATTTAAAAAAAAAATTAATAAATTTAATAGAAGAGGTTTAATAGCACAAAAAGTGATGTTTCAAATCTAGATCGCAAAATTTGCAAAAGATATAAAACCTTTTGTACGTATTTTAAAGGAATTTGGGTTTCATTCGTTTTCTAAATAAAGTTTTTGAAAATTAGCCTTTGAAAAATAGGGGATATATAAAATGAAATGTTCTTATTGTGTTGCAATTTTTATAGTGCAAATGAGGAGGAATTTTGATACAAAATTAGAAATAACAAAAACTTTTCTATGAAACAAAAAATGCAGCATGGAATGGGGTAAATATCTCAGAAATAAACAATCTATGTAATAAAGTTACAAATAATATTGTTATAACAGTAATATATATATTTAGACTCAGATCTTGCAGATTATGAAGGCTATGTTACTGATTATGCAGCATATGTAGTTGATCCTTACATAGATATCATTTGTTGGTGGCGAAAATGTGTTGACTACAAAAAATTGTTTGAATAATAATTTGATTTTTATGTGAATCATATGAATATGAATGCAAGACAATAAAGACTATAGAAATCTTTAAAAAATCTCCTCGATTGAGGTCTTCGTAAAACAGATGGCTCCACCAGAGGAAATCCATATGATCACATTCAAATACTGTCAGTCGCCATTTTACCGTTTTGTTATGCGATCGCGTACCGTTGTGATCTCAGACGTGCTCCGAGTGAGATGGAAGAAGAGTAAAATTAGAACACATTTTGTTGAAGTGTCGTTATTTAAAGTGCTTAAGTGCAAAAAGTGTTTGATGCGGTATTTTAGTGAATACTATTTTAAAATGGATGCTTCTCTAATAAATAAACATTTCTGATAAATTGACGTTTTGTTTTGGTAAGTGAATGATCTTCATTGATCATGATTGTTTGTTTTTTCAACGATCTCAACTCTCATTTATTTTATCCATTACGCGGTTCGAAATTTTTCATAAAATTCCCGGGAAATGTAGCATTTGTAGTTTCCAACTGTTATCTTGTTATTAGTTTTATCTCCTCTTGTTGATTCAAGATAAATCAGGAAAGTAATGTTATAGAGCTAGTCGTTTAATAATTATAACAGGTTGTGTTTTTTTCATTAACTCTTCCTATCGACTATCCAATTCTATATTGCTTTAGCGATCAGGTTTACTTCGGATCATTTGTAGGATTCCTGAAATGATGCTTTCAAAAAGTTTTTTCCTAACCTATAAAAATGTTTTCATTTGTAAAATTAAATTAACCTCAAAAAATTGAGGAATAAAAGAAATTGTTCTATTTGTTCTAGTGTTTTGAAATCACCTAATCATACGAGTTCTTATTTTCGTAATCTTATTACATATTTTATTGTTTTCCTAAATTGATAAGATTCCATTTTCTTAAAAAAAATGATATTTTGGAATTCATTCGAGACTAGTAACCAACTACCTACTTATTCTAGCTATAATTTACGAGCATTAACCGCTTTTATGTATTGAATGAAGGAAATACCTGTCGTTACGTGTGAAGTAGCTTCCAGAGTTGTGTTTGCAGAATGTACTCAATTTTACCGGTGTCAAATGAGTCATAGTACTTAATAAACGTTAGGGTAGCCGGTAGACAATTTGGCAGGGCAAGTAACTAATATTTTCATAAATTATGGGCTCATATCTACACGATCTAGGTGTGCGTGTCGTCCCTAATTATTATATAGATATATATTTTTTCAAGAGTTTTCCTGTCGGTTGGCATTTACTTGAAAAAAAATGGCATTCTTATAACATACTGAATAAGAAGTCTTTTTCTTTTTTTGCTACAATTTGTAGAGAAATTTAATCAACATTTATTTCGATAAAACGACAATTTGTATCGAAATATATTATTCACTTTTACAATCTGTTGATGCTAAGAATATAAATTTTTGTTTTATATACACATAAATATAATCAACGTTTTCGATATATATATTTCGGTATTGGTTCTCGACTTCTTTTTAATGATTTGGGTATAATATTATCTTGTGACTTCAGCCTCGTTCTCAGTTATTAATAAACTAATGAACCTTTCTTCCTTTACTCAATAATATCAACTCAATGATTCAATTAAAATTGAATTTTTTAAAGACTGAAATGAAGAAAATTTGCAGCACGACCTTTTTTAGTGGTTACCCATCCAAATACTAACCACACGCTTTGCTGCTTTTCTCTTTATTGAAGAGATACCTACTTCACCTTCAATTTATTTTAATTTTTATTTAGCGGAAATTCTTGAAATAGACTTGGCCAATGATTATGTATTCAGTTAAGAAAGTTTTTTACTTTCGTGTTGATGAATTCTCTATTTTTTATGGTGGACACATTCGAACATGCATATTGAAAAATTCTAATTTGTATTGATATTGTACTTAATAGAATCTTCTTTTGTATATATTTTAAATAGATATTGAGTCTAAACAGGAATATTTAACCTATTGCTTTCGGTTTTGTTTATATCTATCGTTGGCACATTCGAGAACAAATCTCGGATAAATAAGGAAATACTAGATAGTAGAATCATTCGAAAAATGAAATTGATGCGGATGAAAGGAAACAGGGTTGCGATTGTCACGAGCCTTTAAATGATTCCCGCCAATTCACTTCTTCTGCTACGAGTTCCAACGATTCTTTCATTCTAATTTTAGATTGTATCGCGATTTGTCTCTCAATAATCAGAAAATACGCACATGGTTCGTATATTTTTATGATACTATTTAAGCGATAAGAATGAAACTTCAACACATTTCACTACAGAATTTCTATAACGAGTGTTAATTGAATTCAGTGAAAAATGAACCCTTTCGTCTACAATGCCGATTATTGTAGGAATTTATTAGTTGTCCATGACATTTTAAAGACTGTTCAAAATATCGAGCGAACAAAAATTGCGACCTAAACATTTTTAGTTGAAAATAAAAAAAAATTGTTTGTTTGAGCTTCTATGGATTTACTTTCACTTATTTTGATCAGTTGGTGTAGTATAATTGAGTCGTATACATCAATAAATCGTATGTTTTGCTAGTATTTGAAGAGTGTCTATTTTCCCATTTAAAGAAGCTTCACATCTCTTTTTTGTTGCTCTTCCATTTTAATTTTGCAGTTTCAAGTGAGAATATAACGGAAGAATAGGATTATAGCTTTATAACTATCGTACTTAGCACTGGCTTTTACACAAATACAAAATTGACGCTTTCATTGACAAACGTGATGCCAACTGCAAAAAAAGTGAAAATTGCAGTATGTTTGATGAATTTCAGTTTAGTAGCTAGAAAGTCGTAGAACATCAAAAATGCTCTTTGTTCTCGCCGCCAACGTTGATTTTCGTAAGCCAATTGTGGCATTGGCGAGCATTTCGAGCTGCGTAGGAGTCCTTTTATGAAAATTCGCATTATACATATTCTCGCCAGTGTTTGCCGGTATTTTTAACTTTAGCAGTCAACACAATTCAACGACAACCGCAAAAAATGTTAACGCTTTCATTAAGGTCTTTTGAATTAACTGCCCACATCGTCTCAATGTTTTCAGTTTCGCGAAATCCAAGTCACGAAAATCGCCATTCATGCGGTATTTTTTGCCCCGAGACTCTTAATCATCCGATGTTATTATACGTATATACTATATCATCTCGATTATCGTTTTAATTTTGCCTGGATCACTCCCAACAATATCCGACTGGTTTGTTATTGTAATTTGTTTCAGGGTGTGTTCTCAATTATCTTGCGTGCAAATATTTTTTGTCCTTTGTTGAGTTATTTATTATTTTTAATTAAAGGTAAATGGAAGAGCACTTGTGTTCTCGAGGAATAAAGAGATTTCTCGTTTCTTTCGGTTTATTGGCACCTTTGCCTATGGTTTTCGTTAAATTGTGCAATTAATAACGTATCGCCGACATGCTAATTATATATTTTTACGAAAGATTCCAATTTGAAGTTATACTCGCCATCTGTATGTACCGCGACAATGAATATAGGAATTAATTATCTGGGGCAAGTCGGGAATTGTAAGTCGGTAAAATTGTATATGATCGTATTAATATGCATACAATAGTTTATATTTTCAAGTAATAACAAAGCATTTTTCAAGGCGATTCGGCTAACAAATTATTATGTCGCCTTGGTAATTCAGACAGTTACTGAATATCGATAATTGATTGAACAATTGAAATGTCTATACAACGTAATTGATTTATTTTTAGATCTGGAATTTCGTTGATTTATTTCTTCTTTTTGCCCTTGAGGTATTCGCCGTTAACAAGGGTTGTACATCTCACGTTGTCTACCGTTATTTTGGTATCTTTTCGTGAAAAATGAGAGATTGTGATGACATTAATGTTTTGTTTGTACTCCCTCTATTTCTCGAAAGGTGGCGCTATCAAGTACTCACTGCTGCTAGACTCTTTTTGTTTATGATTTATAAGGAAATATTCATCGTGCCATGAACCAAAACAAAACAATTTATAACTGTCAATATATAAATTTAGTTTGCTGAATTAACGACGATGTCGTTTTTACAGACATGTAGTGTTGATTTCGTTATTTTTATGTATGCGAATTATATTGATGTACAATATTTTGTACCCTTGCTAACGAAAAAGGTACCCACTTTTTTCGAAAAATCCACATTGTTGCGAAAATCAATAAAGATACCTACGTAAGAGTTCCAATAATGAGTTAAATTTTTTTCCAATATTTAGATCAGTTTTCAATTACACACAATAATTAGCAATCAGAATACTACAAACTTTGTATGTAACCCCCTTTCGTTTAATTTTTACTTAATAATGGCAATTCACTTGCAAAATTGAAAAAAATGGTCTGAATTTCCCTGAAATTGTTCTATAGAATCAACAGATAATCCCCTTTTCTTTAATTTTGACTTAATAATCAAAATTCACTTGTAAAATTGAAAAAGAAAAGTCTAAATTTCCCTGCAATTGTTCTGTAGAATCAACAGATGAGTTTCATGCAATATATGTACAGTCGTATCAATTTCTTGACAATATGCTAGTAACCCGAAAGATATATCCAGTGCATTGAACAATTTATCTGGTAGGATTTTACACAGGAGTTTTGAATCATATGATAATATTTGAATGTATTCTTGTTAAATCTCTTTACCTAATGTAAAAATTTTGTCGCTAAAATGCACTTTTGAATTTTCAACTAATGCTTTTATTTTGATTTCTTTTAAATTAATTGACGTAGAATGAACTTATGAATTAAATAACGCAGTTTTCGAAGAATTAATTCAATTAAAATTTGTCAAGAAATGTGTCTTATTTAAACTTTTTTTATTTTTTTATATAGTAATTTTATCTTTTTTATCAGATTCAATGGCTGATGATGGAAGAGGTGATAAGATACCAAGGAATCTTCCACACGAGGTGAGTTCTTATTGAATTTTCGAGATTTATGCCTTCGTTAAAAAATTCCTCGTAATTTTAGAAAAGTTTAAAATCTTTCATATATAAGTAGGTTGATAATATCAAATTATCTATGGAATTATTATTACTTAATCAAATTACGGTTACACTATCGGGTTACCCATTTGATTGTATTGATTTATTATAATTTAACTTACCGCGTCATTTCGAACATCATATCAAATAACAAATGCAATTGGAGATTAAGATTTCATTATGTGGAGTTACATTGAAACATTATAATGTCACATATAAAATCGATTAACGTTTTCGATTTCTTTTCGGTTATTTAATTCGATTCATCAAATGTGTGTTAAAAAGTTCCTGTATACCTAGAGTGTAGGAAAATGTAACGCCATCTATGAGCAATGATTTTATTTCATTCTCGAATATTTCCGCTATTTTCGTTTTTGTATACCTTATGAGGGAGAACGTTGTACGCAAACCTTCAACAATAATCTCAAGTCAAGGAGTTTCGTATTGACCCAACCGATCGTTTCTTTCAACATTTCTAGAGGTCAACGAATGAGTTAATTCTCAAGTTTATACGATTTTTAATGTTATAACCTAATGTAAGCACTTGAAGTCCATAAAAATACAATAATGCTGTGTATATTGTGTAGTAATAGTGTAATAGATAACTAGAACATCATGATAAGTTACAGTTTTACGATCTAGTATGCGAGATAGCTCAAAGTGCCACCGTTTTATTGCATTGTCTCAACGGTTTCGAAGTTTGGGCGGTCGGTCCGATCTATATAATATATAATGGTTCCGATTCCTTGAACTATGAGGCTCTAAACGGATCTTGGAATGTCATAAAGTCTATTGTGTCGGTAGTTAAACTGTGGGAAGGGGGTTGATGAACTCTCGGTGCTACACTTTGTTGATATACGGACCTGATTGGTGCAGCGATAGACATCGGCAAAAAAAGAACTATTCTGCCGATACATTTTCTTGAATGACGTGTTTTTTCGTTAAAATCTGTTAACTGTTTCTCGGAATTGGACAGGATGTTTTGAGGACGTTATATATTCGTGTTATTTCGATGTTTTTATGCATAGTTATAAATGCGCCGAAATTTCTACTGTTAATCTTCATGAATTTTTCTTTAGTTTCAACTTGAAATGTCCATTTTTTCATTTCAGAATTTTTATTGCTATGAAGTCATATTACTCTTTATTTGTTATCTTTTGTTTCTTTCTTATTATTAATTGCCTAATTCAAGAAAATCAAATGTCGCAACTAAAAATCAGAATATATTTCTAACTGGTTTCAAAAAGAATATTCAGTAGTAAAACTAAACTTGAAATGCGTCTTATTATTAATCTTTGCCGTTGTGTTTCTATGAAGACTTATTGTATAGTTTCATTATTTTTTGGCTTCTTTTTTCTTTCGCCAATTGGAAAATATTGGCATTTATTTGTGAAGCTTCACTCAAAATCAGTCTCACTGACTGACTCTTTTTCAGTGTGTAATTCTATAGCATTGTAAAAAAAACTAAGAACAAAACACGTAAAAAATAAACAAATAAAACAGTAAAGCAAAAATGATATGACTGAAATTGAATTCTCGCTTAACTCTTGATGAAACATAATTAAATATTAAATTAAACTCTTGGCTTAATGTTTCACGATTATATTTAACAATATGAATTTGTCAACATGTTTCGAGCGTGAGCTCATTTTCAAGACTTTCAGTCTCATGGTCACGCTCGAAACATGTTGACAAATTCATATTGTTAAATAAAATCGTGAGACATTAAGCCAAGAGTTGAATTTAATTTAAAACAAAAATGATATATTTAATTGATTGATGAAACATGATTTTCCACTTGTTGATTGGCAACAAGCCAGAAGAATGTTGCTTGCTTTTTTGAGAATAGTTTCTTGAAGAAGTGCTAAAGCTTTTTCTAAGCCTCTAAAACAGTGCTTCCCAACGAAGGGCGCACGCCTCAAAGTGGGGGCAATTTTATTGTTAAAGGGGACAATTCGAAAATGAACTGGACGAGTTTAACCCTTTCGAACTTCTTGATCAAAATTTTTTCACCCTGTTAAGGGGGACATCAGAGTTTTTGGAGAAGCTGAAGTGAGACATCGCGTATGGAACGTTGGGAACACTGCTCTAGATAATTGTCGTGATGCCCCAAGAAGCTAGTGCACAGTATGGGAAGCACTGTCTAATCGTTGATGGATTAACAGTTAACTACAAATGCTTATTACTACTTATTTTTTGATAATTATGTTGCGCTAACTAATTTAAATCTAATTTATCAATTCTTAAATTTTTTCCTGATATTTCCATGATTTTATTCTCCTTTTTGTTGCGTTTGTTCGTTTGGCAGATTGTGATCTTCCAAGTGAAATCTACTGAAATTATCTAAGCTTCGATATTAATTGAATATTAAGTAAGTTTCTCCATTTACTTTCGTTCAGTTCCGAATCGATATTTGAAATGAACTGTGAAAGTTAATGAAACTCATTTCTCTTGAAGGTTTAGAGAATATATTACCTCCATTGGCGATTAATTAAAAATTTGATTTTTATAAATCACTCCAGCTGTGTTGAATAATGTAAATAATTTTACAAATTGAAAATCTGCAGGGGAACTATTTATAAACAGGTGCTGTTTATAAATAAGAAAATTATTTATATACGCGGAGTTGAAATTGAAAATTATTTCTTGGAATAACAATTATTTTAATGTTTTTGGAAGCAAATTAATTTCGTGTACAAATTATATATATATAACAATAATGATATGTATGTAATTTTATTTGTGGATTACATCTTTAACTGTTATACTAACATATGTGTTGAGATAAGAGATATTGTAACCAATTCACACTTAAATTTAATATTTTAAGTATAATAATTAAATATTTTATATCCGATATTACCAATATTATTTAACAAGATAATGAGAAGACCTTGTTCTATTATAATAAATATTTTTGAAAAATGAAACTTTTTGAAATGTTTTCGTTGAAATTTCGGAAAATAAAGTATTATTGACATAGAAAAAATAATTAAATTGTTTTATGAGACCATTTGTTCAATTTGGACCTCAAAATTTGAACTATAAAGCTGCTCATTGATGCTGCCTTTATAAGGGGGACTTCAAGCATTTAAGCAGAAATATTACCATTATTTAACCCTCCCTCCTAAAAGCTTTTACCACATTTCATGCATTTTTATCCCAATGTATTTTGTTTTTTGACTGAGATTGAATTCTCGCTTAACTCTTGATGAAACATAATTAAATATTAAATCAAATTAAATTCTTGGCTTAATGTTTCACGATTATATTTAACAATATGAATTTGTCAACATGTTTCGAGCGTGAGCTCATTTTCAAGACTAAAATTTAGTCTCATTTTAGTCTTGAAAATGAGCCCACGTTCAAAACATGTTGACAAGTTCATATTGTAAAATATAATCGTGAAACATTAAGCCAAAAGTTTTATTTAATTCAATATCTTGATTTTTATTCATGAGAAGATTTCATAATTCCAGAAGTAAGAAAATAGGCTTAGTAATCAACATGAAATATAAGCAGCGACTATTTAGCTAACAAGGGAAGAGAGGAAGGGGAAGTATTGGAATATAAGGGAGGACCAAATTTAATATATAATATAGTAAGGGTAAAAAAGAAAAATGATTGGGTGAGAGAATTAAGAACGTGGGGTCAATGTAAGGGTAGAACATTCACTCATATGAGAAATCGCAACAAAAATCAACAATTAGATCAGCCATTTGTATTGCTTAAATCTAAATTATCAAGAAAAGAAATAACTACAATACTGGGAATTCGATCTGGACACATTACAAGTCCTAATTACAAAACAGGAAACACAACATATACAAAAAACAAAATTGGTAGTACAAAAATTCAATTTTGTTTCATTTTAAATGAAAGAATTTGTGATATGAATCACAACTGATGGAATGAAATAAAATAATTATAGAAGTAAGAAAAAAACTTAAATGCTGACCAAACTTATACATACATATAAATTTAAACACACAAATACATATACATTCACATATTAATACTTATGCATACATAATTATATGAGTGAATATATCTATCTATATAAATATATTTATCTAAAATTAACATCTTAGATAACCCAAACTGTATGTGTGGAGAAATGGGAACATTATCACATATTTTCTTTCAATGTTCTCATAATGAAAACAATTGCAAAAGTTTGTATACTAAGTTGGAAAATTTTGATATCACAAAACCCATTAATATTTACGAAGTGATATATTCTACAAATGAAAAAGTAATAATACTTCTTAATGAATTTCTACATAAATCAAATATTAAACTTTAAATAAATTGCTTTTATTTCATCATAATAAAAACCTACTAACAAATATGTGTTAGACCTAATAACCTGTGCTTCTTACATATCCTTACTCAGGGAAATTGACCAGGGTGGGCGATAGACAAGGGTGAAGATAAAAAAGAACATAACAAAATATATGTAACAGAAGAAAGGCTCGATAGACGAACGAAATTCTGGGTACATGCTTCGGCGAGCCCAAAATTTGTTCCTTCATTAAGATAAAGGAAAGGAGAGAAGAAGAAGAACAAAGTCCCCGCCGTTATTTCGTTTTCTCAGCCGTTTTGCAGTTCAATATCCTTATCTATCTCCGTATTTATTCAGGAATTGGTGATGAAATTTTCACAGCTGCACAGCAATCCTCGATCATTTATCAGATTTAAATCTAAATTACGAAAGATGTCTGGGCGCTTCATGCTTGTTTTGCCACTTACGTTATTTTCATTGTAGATTATGATACCATTTATGGCAGTTATGGTTAGTAAAGCGTGAAATATCGTCATAGGCCAAAGTTTTTCGTTGCGTGAGACATCTTAAATGGCATTTCGTTCCATCCACACAATAACTCCGACTGTATTTTAAAATGCACTTAAATATTGTAACACTACTTCTGGTTTTCCTTTATTACTTGAAGATTTATACTTTTTCATTATGAAAAATCTCGCCTTTACTTTGGGAGTTGTTTGATTGATTTAATGTACAAGATGTCCAAAAAGAGTATCGGGTACTTGTAAGTTCAATAAAACAAAAACTACTTGTAAATAGAAAAAAAGTTCATTATTGATAATATTAATATTGAATGGAAAATTATTTGGAAAAAATCATGTTGTCTAAATAGTGACCGTTACGTTGCTGGCACTCTTCTAATCGAACACGAAGATTACGGATGACACGCTGACACATAGCTCTGGATATTGCTGCCATTTCTGACCTCATGTTTTGCTTCAGTTGTTTAAGGTTTGTTGGTTTGTTCTCGTAAACCTTACTTTTTAGGTATCCCCATACGAAATAGTCAAGCGGGCTAAGTTGTGGGCTTCTGGAAGGCCAGTTGATGGTACCCCTACGCGAAATCACTTCGGGAATAACTTATTGACGACTTCCATCGCTGCATTCGATGTATGGCAAGTGGCCATCTTGTTGAAACCATGTTCTTGAGTTGAAACCATCAAACTCATTTTTTTTGAATGATTTTTTTATGTTTAACGCTTGTCTTCGCTTACGGATGGATAACGACGGATTATCAAAATCCGTCGTTAAATCCGTCCGAATTAAAAAATCATCATCACTTAATTTTATCTCGGAGCTTTTAATAAGTAAATGAATATTTATTTTCTTCATAAGGGTAAATATCCATCTGAGACAAAGTCTAGAGTCTCCGGGGCTGACCACTTGAGATTGTTTTTGGTCAGGAGACAGATTCATGAGACTGGTCAGCCACAACAGTCTCTATCGGAAATAGTGTAAATTCCTCTCAAATGGAAATATTTCATTTCCACTTGAGAGTAAGTCCGATCTCTGAAAAACTCTTCAAGTGAATATTTACAATTACGAAAATAATCGTGATACAATAGCTATGGAGGTCTCTTAATCTGTAGAAATTTCCAAACATGGACTGAAAACGGAGATCTAGTCGCAAGATCTGCAGTGTGCATGTCCAGCTGTGATAAGGGCCCTCTAGGAGACTTATTGGGACTTTCTCTCCCATACTGTTCTCAAACCTCTCCCCATTTGTGTGTTTGCTTTCGAGACTGTTTTCTCTCAAATGGACTACACTAAAGCAACATAAGCATCTTCGTTTTATGTAGTTTCTGCTCCAGATTCTCAGCTGTCGGGTAGACTAAGAGTAAAGCTGGATTTACTATTTTATATTTTATTTTCCTTTGATCTTAAAAAAACATTTTAGTACCACAAAGGACTCTGGTTATCGTGCACCACTGGTTCCATCTAGATGTCGCTTGCGTATGATGTTAGTATCAACTGTCCTGTTTGCAGAGATAACCGTGCCCCCCAAGTATTTGAAGGTTTTTACTTGAGGGCGCATGTGCTATCAGTCTTAATACTTGCGTTAATAGTTTGGGACACTTAGTATCAACTGTCCTTTCTGCAGAGATAACCGTGCCCCCAAGTATTTGAAGGTTTTTACTTGAGGGGGCATGTGCTATCAGTCTTAATACTTGCGTTAATAGTTTGGGACACTTAGTATCAACTGTCCTGTTTGCATAGATAACCGTGCCCCCAAGTATTTGAAGATTTTTACTTGAGGGTGCATGTGTTATCAAATTTAATACTTGCGTTCTAGTTTGGCACACGGTACAATTATATTTTTCTTCTCGTGTTGCAAGTTAACAGTTCTGACTTATCTACTTCTTATTTGGTACAGAACACAAATATATTTTTCTTCTATTCCCGAGAGTCCAACCGTTCCTGTTTCAACACAATCTAATTTAATATAAGAAAATTGAAAATTATTTAAGGATCTTTCACTTATGTTCGAGATACTAATTTGTGTGAGCTCTTACATTCTCTTCTTGTATTGAATTTCATTATGTTCAAACTTGATTGGCTGTATTCTCAGAAAGTGTTGACCTGTTCTGAAGAAGAAGAACATAATTGTATTCTGTGTAAAATAAAAGAAGACAATTTTTGAGCGTTCGTGCCTCAGGTTATCTTTCGATGGGTATCTGGCGTATGTCCTTCCACGATTTCTTCGCTAATTAAACGAACTGGGCGAAAAAATCTAAGCTTCATGGAACGCATGTACGCATCGGCCCATGGGGTCCGTAAAAAACGAACCTTACGGTCGCGCAAACACAAGAGACGATCTCCTCGGGCCGGAACCAAGGCCAAGGATCGAATCGGATAATCTGCTCGGTGCTCGAACTCACGTAATTTTTTATCACTTTCTCCCCAGAAATTGGTGGTCGGGTGCGCTTGAAGGCGAATTCCACGTAAGTCAGGTGCAGGATCGTCCTCAGATTTATTCGTTTCAAATTAAACTGTCCGTCGATTAGCAGGGTACCAAAAAAAATTTTTTTCGTACATTTTTTTAACGCGTTTTACAATTTTTTTTCACATTGTCGAGTAGAAAATACACCCTAATTACATTCTATTCATTTAATTTGTGATTTTTAAATGACAAAACTGGATATGTCAATAAAAACATTTGTTTTTCAAGTATAATAGGTACTTTGTATTTTACATTTGTTTGCATCTGTTTTATGACTTCTCTGTACTTTTCCACCAAAATGAAGTTATAAAAGTTTTTCTTGGTTTGAATGTGTGCCAGATGATGTCAGTTGTCAATGCCAGTATTACTCATATTTCCTTTATTAGTGAATAATTTATCATATTGTCGAGTTTTCAATTGTTATCTTATTAATTACATTAAATTTTCTTCTATTTTATATGCACTGTTAGCTAAATTCTCTAGTCAATCATTTTTTTTCGATTTGTACGTAAAAATCAAAGTCAAAGGAGTGTCGAACGTGACAATTAAATGCTTTATCGAAGAAGCTGTACTGACGTGTACATATTCATTTCAGACAGATTTTTCACTTTATCTTTTCAATAAGTAAAACAATTAACGATTAGCTAAAGTTAAGAATTATTCAGGCTTAAACTATAATAAATGAGCATTAAACCTCTCTTTAATTTTAGCTTCCGGTAACAGAATATATTTTTCATATACTATCACCCACTCCAAACTAAAATAAAAGTAATAATGTTCGAAATTGATTATAAAAATGAAAGGTATAGCAAATTGACTACAAAACATGCGATTCTCATTATTTATGTATGTTATTAATTACCACCAAGCAGCAACTTTCGGCCTCATTTTTCATAGCGATTAATTTTCAAAGGAATTCCTTGAAAATGTGACAACGAGTTATAAATAGATACGCTACCCATAAATTTATTGGGGTTACTGAAGCGAAATGAAGGTGTGTTAAAAAGTTTCGCTGAAATACATTAGAATCTTTCAGGAAATTGATCTTTCTTGCTTAGATATTTGCAGTGAAACTCTATAACTATATACAAACGTATCGATCCTTTATAGATAATGAAAGTAGTTCAAGTGATTAGAGAATTTTTGTGTCAATAATAAGAAAAATGTCGTTGACATGGAGGAACATTGCCAAGTGGAAATTTATTACTATATCGTTAAAATAATTTCTTAATGGGAAATTGAAGAAAATTTCAGCAAGGAAAATATGTCAATTAGTTCTTGAAATCCCATTTGAAGTACTAACAAAAGTTCACCACTTTTTGAGATTTACCATCGTAGATTTGAAATTGAATTCCTCCTAGAAATTAATTATCTTCTGTTGTTAATATATCATTAAGACGTAAATTAAAGCATATAAATTGACGAATTTTATCGGATAATTCAATCAGAATGTTGTAATTATAATTTTATGACACAATTCTAGTAAGGTTAGCAGACTATATGTAATTTTCATACATCAGATAGGAGTGAAAGTTGTAGCTTCCGTTTTAGGCAATGAAATAATAATTTTCGGATTAGACCGTCATGGCCTACCTCGACATCCTATGAAGTAATATATCAAAAATTCTAATATACTCTCCAAGCTCTGAGAATGTTAATTTCAAGTCTTCCTATGAAACTTTTATTGAAAATTTGATATTTGGAACATATTTTTGTTAGTTCGCAAACGTTCTCAGAAACATTTTCATTTGAATTTTATTTATTCAGTTTTATTGAATTGTCTTTGTAGGTTGTTTTTATTAATGTTCACGATAAATAGTGATCAATTGCGAAAACTAAAAGTATCTAGTTGAACCTTTTAGTGCATAGCAAGCATAAAACCTCAAATTTGTAAATTGTCGTTTTCATTTAGAACAAAAGTAATGAGGTACAGTGGACTCCCAACTTGACGTTGACCTGTTTGCGGTGTCAACCTCTTTCAATCGAGTCAATTCGAAGACTACACTTTTCTGGTATTTTATTATAGATACATAGAAGATATGCTAATTTGGGAATTTACTTATACCGTGATAGACAAGGCCTACTATGTTACCATATTGGATAGAACACGAACACTGACGAATGTGCTTTCAAGGGCAACTACGATATGTTTGTGTTGTGTTTGTTCCTTGACACAAACATGGTAGTGTCACGGTTTGAAAATAAGCAGAGTTTATTGTACTTCGTTTATTAAAAGTACTGTAAATTTCCTTCATGTAGCTATGTACGTTGAAGAGACGTGGCAAAAGTGGATCTCATTAAATTATGGCTAAAAATTCATACCGTACCATGGTTATCAGGTCATTGAACCTTGAAAAGAGTGAAGAGAGTGCCAAACTTAAAAAAGTAACGAGAGCAGAATATGACGTCCATTAGAAATACATCACAACACTGATATCCGTAACGGATAAAACAGAAAGAGATGAAGTGTCAATCTTGTGCTGAAAAAGCCGGCAATATTTCCAGACATGCGTTCTGTTGAGCATTTGAAAATTGTATATAGGTATGCATAGTGATATTGACCGCAAAAATCTTCAATAAATAATTTCATATAAGACAATATATGCACATATATTTATTGAAGTATATGTTTATGTATAATTGAATGTTTAAAACTAAACTAAAATTATAAATTAATTTTCGTGTACCCTTTTACAATTGATTTTGATGTTGTTAATATATAGAATTATGCCTCAGGTATGAATGTTTAATTAACTTCATGGACTTATTACTAGTTCTGAATGGGCTAGGTCATTAATACACATAACATATAATATGTCCTATTTTATTGTTGAATGTGAGGCGGTCGTGAAACTTCATGCCCATTTACCAAAGTTTGAAAAAAACTCGTTTAAATTTGGGATACTACCGGCACTATTTCTTTAGGTAACCTAACGGAAACGTGTTCCCCTGTTCATAATTACGCATCAATTTGCATTTTAATTAGTTATAAAAATTACTTCTCTGAATGTGTAATAGACAGACGGGAAGTAAAGGAAGCTATTTGTATTGAACATAAATCTCAACTACTTAAAACAACGAAAAACCAGGCGACCGAAGTTGACGTTTTTAGACACGTCCTTCAATTATGTTTTATCTAATATATTGAAAAAATTATTCAGGAAATGTAAATGGGTTATAGAAGATTGTACCCTAAATTACACACATACGTAGGTAATCGTATTATTAAAAACATTTGGAGAAATTCCCCAATATTCCTCAGTATATTAGACTTATGTTTCGTCCTGGTAATTCATCATCTGGAATTAAATACAACCTAGTGATGTGTTGTTTGATGTCTTATTGATGTGGCTGAACTGATAAGGATTCTATGAAACTCTTGATCATGGATTAGTAGTCCGAAACATACGTCGTTTGTATTAAAATTTGTGAAAAAAAAGTATGGAATCAGATGGAGTGTTTTCAATTTAGTGTATACGATATATGATCCTGATGATTATATTATGTTACATTTCAAAATTGTAGTAATTTAGAATCGAATTGTGTGAATATAACAAATTTTCGTTACGTGACGATTTATAGCAACCAATACACCTGATTAGTTATTTGAGCAAGTAAAATTTTAACTAGGATAAATACTAATTTTCTCAGAAATTGAAAAAATAGAAAAAAAAGGTGAAATGAAATGAATCGAAATAACTGTAATTACATAGTATAAACGAGAATGTATAGCGAATGCGCGTTTTATCCGTTCTTTAGGATACCATCCTGGATTTCAGAGCCACGCTCTATCGAATATAACACATTTTCGTTACGTGATGGTTTCTATGAAATAATCTTTCCTGAAATACTCTTCAAGAAAGCATATATATATATATATATATATATATATATATATATATATATATATATATATATATATCTGCTCGAAAATGAAATGAAGTAGCTGATAAAAAATGGCACCTGAATCTAGATTACTTAAAAATCACAAAATATTAACGAAAATGTGAAGTGAATGTTCACTTTTTTTCACCATCCTCTTTCTGCTCGCGATACTGTCCTGGAGTCATGAGCCACTCAGAATCGAATGAAGCATATATAACATATTTTCGTTACGTGATGATTAACTAATATAGCTGGAAAGGTACTCTAAGAAATTTGAACTTGAAAAAGGATACAAATAAATATTAAACATGAGAAAAATTGAGTAATAATTCGTTGAAAAATAAAAAAAAATAGAAATAAAATTGAAACATGAGATAAAATGAATATGAATTACTAGAAAATCACGAAGTATTAACAAAAATTTTAAGTAAATGAGCTTTCTTTCTACTGTCTGCTACTTTTCAACGATACCGTTTGGTTTTGGTGAACTCAGAATCGACTAACATCGCCTGAGAGACGTTTTAAGGAACTTCAGGTAGGCTACCAATAAATATTCAACATGAAAACGAATAGATACTAATCTGCGAAAAATAAAATAATAAAATATAAAAATGAAATATGAACTAAAATAAATTTGAATTACTGAAAATCACAAAGTATTGACGAAAATATAAGGCTTTTCTTCATTTTTTCTAACAAATTTTTGTTACGTAATGTTTTTTTTTATAGTTCTATTAGGCAAAAGCCCTTTTGGCTTCGACTTGTGTTATTCATAGACCGAAAATATTGTAAGGATGAGTTCCAATTCTAAACCATTTTCTAAAATAAAACCACAAATAAACAACAACGCTGATATCCCAAAGGATTGACAAGGATACTGTGGGCCTAAAGGCTCTTCAAGGCGTAAGAAAGGTATTAACATTAGGAAGGATACATAAGGATAATCAACGAAGATATTAGATTTTAAGTTTAAGTAAACTGATATATTTCAATAATAAGTCGTAGACCACCAATATCACCAATGGACAACAAAAAAGCCAAATTAGACGGTTAATTTGGTTAAATTTGGTTAGGGCACTTATTTTTACTTGAAGCTTAAATGAACGGTGTTGGATTTTAGCACACGAAATCAGAATGTGATTTATAGATCTCATTTCTCCACAGTTGCATAATGGGGAATCCTTTTTTGGACCAATTTTTTGTTGGTACTGCGGACATACATATTTTATTATATATGTAAACGACTTACCCAACTTCATGGATCCACTGAAAACGGTATTATTCGCGGATGACACCACTTTTGTTTACTATGATAGAAATCGTTCGGGCTTGGAGGAAGAAACCACGTACGTAAATACCAAGTCTCAATTATATGGTTCACGGCAAACTAACTCAAATTGAACGATGACAAAACTCGAAATATAGTCTTTTCATCTAATTACATTGACAATCCTGCGGTAAAAATACTGCAAAGCTACTTGGTGTAACACTAGATAGCAAACTTATATAACCATATTGAACAACAAAGGAAAACTTTCGGGTACCTCACTCCTTCGGTATTCCACTCATTTTTGAGTTATGGCGTTGTTCTGTGGAAATTGTTCCAACGCCTTGGTACTTTTCAGGTTGCAGAAAAGGGCAATTCGAATAATGGCAGGCGTTGGTTACTTGGATTCATGCAGACCATTTTTTATAAAATATGAAATAATCCCTTTGCCGACATTGTGGATATATGACGTTCTTCTAGAAATACATAAGGATGTAGATACATTGATAAAACAGTCTGATCGACGTAATTTTAATACAAGAGGCGCAAATAATATCCGAACAACTAAGTATCGTCTAAATAAGTCAAAAAACTCGATAGATTATAATTTATACAATATCTTACCTTCCCATTTCAAGAGCTTTCTTTCAATAAATTCAAGATGAACATCAAGAAATATCTTCTGAGATTTTGCTTCTATTCTGTCAGCGAGTATTCGCAGCACTTCAAGGCGAAGTCTTTAATATGAACATGCTCACCACATCTTTTTATGTGCTACTTTTTATGACTAATTTTTTTGTTCATTATAAAAATTGGTTTTTTTTCAGTCTTATGGTGAATTAATCACTAAGTTAACGAAGTTTACACTTATTAGACTTCAATAATTAGTTTCATCTTAGTTTAATTTTGTATCTTTATCTACTAATTTCGTATTATTCTCTAATTTATGTTAATTTTTTTTTGTGGAGGAGTGGAAGAATGATTCGTCAAACTCCTACCATTTGTAAGAAATGTCTTTTCTCTACAATAAAGATTACTACATAATTCATGGCCAGACATTAGACGAGATATAATTCTAAAGACCACCAGATAGTTGACATAGGTATCGGCGTGATTTGTGCATGAAATGCTTTAAAATACTAAAAATTCACAAAATAGCAACGATCAAATTGGTGAATCTTGACGATACCGTCCTGGATTCTGTTGATTTTTGAATTATTCATTCCACTCCCGTGGAATTCAATCACGGACAGGTACAAGAGTGAATTCGAACAATTCCGCTGGCAGCTATTAAATAGAATTATGGACGAAGAAGAAGAAGGAGGCGAACGCACAATGATACGAATGCGTGCGTAAGAAATCGAAATGACGCAATCGACGAAAACCGATTCGAACGTGAGATTAGAATTTATGGACTATTTGTAAGTAAATCTACATAATTGCCTCGTCGGACACTAAATTTTAACGCAAGGCGGTTTATGTGGTGTTAGGTTTTTTGTGCTTGTGTAGCTACGTTTTGTATGCAGTCGACGGTAACACTAGATGTGATTGGATAAAAGACAGGATTGATAAAAAGGCGTGAGAAGTGGAGTTTCGTCATTTGAGACGCTGTTTGTCCTCATTTTTGTTTGAAAAACGACAGCAACTATTTCTTTGTTGTGTTGATTTATTCATTCATTCACAATGTATATCTGGCTTACTCGTCAAATAAACCCAAATATAATAAAAATGAATGAATTTAGCTGAAGAACAACAACACACATATTTTGAAATATCAATTTTGAATTATATAATGGGTGATTTTTTTTAGCGTAGTTTTTTTCAAATAGAATAAAACACTCAATTTGCATCATATATTCAAAATTTTTATTGAAATTGATAACTTGGCCTTTGCCATTTACATTTTGAAGATAACTTCATGTAAATGTTGTCTGGGGTTTCGTATCAAATGGTCCATTCGGAAGGTAAAATTTTGCGTCACTTTTCGAGCATTTCGGCCTGTATCCCACGAATTACGCGTGTTATGTCATCCTGTAAGACTTCAATCGTGTTCGGCTTGTCCACATACACTAACGACTGTACATAACACCACAAGAAAAATCCAGAGGCGTCAAATCGCATGATCTTGGAGGCCAATTCACAGGGCCATTTCGAGAGATAAGCTGCTCAACAAATTCTTCCTTCAACATGTCCATTGTTTCACGAGCTGTGTGGCATGTGGCACCGTCTTGATGAATCTACATGTAACCAAGTTCAACTCGGTCAATTGGGGCAAAAAAAGTTGCGTATGTATGGCTCGATATCGTTCGCCGTTGACGGTAACGTTTCTTCCACGGTCGTCTTTGAAGAAAAATGGACCGATGATGCCACTAGCCCATAAACCACACCAAACTGTCATTTTTTCGGGATACATCGGTAATTCTTGTATGGCATGTGGCTGTTCATCACTCCAGATGCGACAGTTTTGTTTATTTACATATCCGTTAAGCCAGAAATTAGCCTTATCGCTGAACACAATTTTTCGATAAAACGGCGGATTTTCATTAAGCTGTTCCAAGGCCCATTCACCAAAAATTAGACGTTGTGGTAGGTCATTCGGCTTCAATTCTTGCAGAAGTAGAATTTTATAGTCTTTCAAACCCAAATCAACACGTAAAATTTTCCATGTGGTTGAGTAACATGCCCAATTGCTGAGAACTGCGACGAATTGACATTTCACGATCTTTACAATTAACATTGTACGCTACGGCTGCAATATTCTTTTCAATACGCACTGTACGCATGCGAGACAATGGTTTAATGTCTAACAAAGTAAACTTGGTGCGAAATTCGTAATAACAGCACGATTCACCAAGTAGACTATGACAACCATAATATGGTCGTAACAAACGATACACATTTATCACAGAGCACGAATTTTGATAGTAAATTTCAACAATTTGCAATCGTTGCTCGTTTGTAAGTCTTTTCACTTTGACAGATGACGTTAGGATGCCATTACCAACCAGTGCCGCCAACCTAAAAAACTTAACTCTCAAAAAATCACCTATCACATTATTTAAAATATAATAATTGATGAGGCCGATACTTGATGTAAATCGATAAAATTAATAAAACAATTGTTAAACTGAGGTTTATGTCTGAGACTGAGACAACTGTTAAACTGGGGTTATAACTGAGATTAGTCTGCACGTAGCATTTGAAAAAGGTGAATCTCATCGAAACGTACGTCATGCAGTATTATTTTTGATATATGTGTAAATCAGTTTAACAATTGTTTTATTATATTTAAAATATACTTATAATAGTTCACGCTTAAATATTTCAATACTAGTACTAGTTTCAAGATACTAAATATAATAACTTTATTCAGAATTGAAATTCAGGGAAATTCCCTTACGATATCAAATTCAAAACCCGCAAGTTATCCTCTCAACGTATCTGGTATTTATGCAAAAGGTCGTAAATAAATGCACATCGATCTGATATCATGTTACTCAAATAGCATCACTTAGCACGCGGCTACGACTATTTACATGGATATAATAACATAGGTACAGCATTTTTATATCATTATTATTCAAACAACATTTATTACATAAACAATTTGAATGCGAAAAGTCTGGCGCCTGTGTTTATCGTTTTCTCGATTTCGCTAATCGCGATTCCCGGCTTTATACCGGGGGCGTTGGAAAATTATCGGTTTACGGAATTTATTTGTAATACGAATCTTCGTAAGGTAGGTCACAGTCAAGGACGCATCTGCAATTTACTTTTCGTGGAACAAACTTCTCTATTTTTTATAGTATGGTGGTAAATCTATATTTAATTTGTGGGTTAGTTTTTAATACTAAACACGCTGTTTTAGCGTTTCTTATTATAGGTGGACAACAAAGGAGATTAGAACGTCCCAAAATGAAAACAGTTAAAAAAACTGAAGTTTCAAAAATCAAGAGAAGTATCTTCTAGTGTTTATTTATGAAGCAAACTAGTGGTTAGTTCGAAAGGACTTGTGATGAACAATATTTAAGGTGGAACAAATAATCAAGAATGTTCCTCATGAAATCAATAATTGTATTCTAATTTGTTGATTAATATTGTGTAATAGTTCTATGCGAAAATTATATACTAATTTAATTCATTATAATTTCAATAAATATTCATTACTAATAAGTATTTAGATATATTATATGTACTCGATATAATATATTTAGATATATTATACGCGGACGAAATTCGGAAGCATTGCGCCATAGCAAGATCTTCAGTGGAAAAGCTCACAAGAATTTTGAGGAACCGTAGAATAACCAAAAACACAAAGGTTCGACTAATGAAATGCCTAGTCTTTCCCATCTTCTTGTACGGAGCTGGGACATGGACATTGAGGATGCAAGATCGTCGCAATCGTTAGAAATGTAGTGCTGGAGACGCTTGCTCAGAATCTCGTGGAATGCACATCGTACCAACGTCTCGATTCTGAAGGAGCTAAACATCAAAGAGAGGTTAGCGTCGAGTGTGTAGCTGCAAATCTTCAAATTCTTTGGACATATAACCCGCAACGAAGACTCTATCGAACGATTGGTGGTCCAAGGAAAAGTCGAGGGCAAAAGATCGCGTGGGCGCTTTCCAACAAGTTGGATAGATCTAATAAAATCTGTGACGCATTCCAGCATCAATGAAAACTCTAGAGCCGCTAAGTATAGAGCAGTGTGGCGCAGAGTTATTACGTGGGACGCAGTGGCACAAGACCGAGACACGACCACGACCACTCTGTCAAGAGTGAACGACTGAGAAGAAGAAGAGAAGAATATGTATTCTATTAAGAAGAAGAGCTAGATTCGATTTAGGGAAAATAAGTAATAAAGGATTCGATAAATAAATGATAAATGTTTGAACATAGCGAAGTAAATATATCAATCTGTCCTATGTCATCATAGATCATTAGATCATAGGTTGTGTATCGAAATATCGAATCAATTCGATATATCGTATCTATTAATCCGTGGCAAGTTGGAGCATGGCAGCATGATCTGGCATCCTATTTACACCATCAATCCCATCTTGGAACTATTCAGAGAAGGTTCTTGAAATTCTGAGTTTGGAGGGAGGATAAAATTTATCCACAGAGAGGGGCCAATCATGACGAATTATTGAGTCGATTGTGTTCAATCGCGTTGCAGGATAGAAGAGAAACTTTATCACTAAAATTCTTGTAGAAATTACTGCACAACAGTATTGATTGTCTTCATCTCTTATCGGCTTCGAAATTTCGTGTTCCTAGGCAAAATTCTTGTACTACAGAATTATTCCAACTAGAGTTTCGCAAGGACCAACTCGCTAATACAATCCCCCATTTGGTTTATGGAGTTTACAATAAATACAGTTGTTAATAAATGTGACATTCACTTTGACACAATAGCAGTTATGTGAACAAGAGAAATTGAAATGAATTGAAGTAGATTAGATCATTTTATTATTCAGTTAATAGTTACTCTTTAAGTTTGTTTAGATTAGATTGAGCTGTCTGTTATATTTCATTTCATTGGATTCATTCAGTTATTTAGTTATTATTCGGCTTGTTTTTATTTTTTTCTGTAATTGAGTATTATACCTGTGGGTAATAAAGAACTTATTATTATATCGCATGGCCACAGACTTCTTGTATTTCATAGCAGTTTGACTAGACAGTTTTCTTTTTACTTCCATGTCGTTTATAACGTTCTGAATGATCAGTTTCTCTCAAACTTCTTATTCAATGGAATAACTAATCCTATGAATTATTGATTACGATTTCACAAACAAAAATATTTGGTTTTAATGACACTACTCTAGCAAATATTTTGATTTATGCTTGACCAAGAATTTAATGCATAATAAAAAGTGAATTAGCAATGACTCATTGTAAGTGTTTACATAGTACGGTAGTGAATCATATTTTTATATCAACAAAATAGAAACAATACTCACTCCAATTACAATAACCTCCGATGATTGTTTCAATGTTACAATCCAATCATTACGAATGACAAAAAATAATTCCTTATGATTAATGATTCAGTTAATAAATATTGAGTTTTTCTTTGTAGATAATGTCGTAACCTGTATAATTTTTTATTCGAAGTACTATATTTGCCGATATTATAATTTAAGAAATTATGATTATGAATGAATAAAATGATTATATATAAATGAGGAAAACAGAAACTGAAATTGTCCTCAGATTTCTCACTTATAGTTACTAAAGAATCATCTTTGTTGCCTATGTGGCTTAGTCGGAAGAACACCCGACTATGGTCCAGTTTCGTGTTCGGAGATCTTAGTCCCAGGTTAAGGCATTGGTGTTTGTGTCTGTCTTCAATTTGAGTACATAGTTTGATTGATTGTTGGGTAATCTACATAAATTAAAAGCCTATTGGCTGTTCGGAACCGGCGTTAAACTGTACGTTCATTGAATTAAAAAAAAGAAACATCTTCACGAAAAAAAAAAAAAAAACTTGTGTTCTTTTTTATGTATTTTTGGACCTATTTAAACACGTTCTGTAACTTATTATTGAGCTTTATTTATGCTGAGTTTAGTTTCGAAAAAGCGTTGATATAACTGATTTAACATAATGAAATAGGTAACGAATTTATGTTTTATTATAAAGGATAACGTTTTATGATAAAGAACAAAAAATTTCAGTGTCTTCTCTTGTGTAAGGTAGGTGTGTTTAAAGGAAAAATACCGACCAATACATATAATTTGACGCTAAATATTCTTCGAATAATTCGTAATCGATTGCCTTGTGCATTGAAAAATGCCTTTTCCACGAAATTCATTTCTTGATCGTGTGATTTCAGTTAATCGAACTAGTATCGGCCTTCAATGGATGAGATAATTCACCCGTATATGGTAGCCTGTTGAAAAGTACCTTTCAATGATTTTTCATTGAGAAAACGTGTATTTTATATTTGCGCTTACGTAATATTTTTCAGCCTTTCGTGAATTTGTCTTTCTGAAAGACAATGACGCGGTAATGTATACAAACAGATAAAGTGCTGGTATTTGAACACATCGTGGAGGTATTTAGTGCTTAAAATAATTAAAAACAAGATGTAATTGATAGTTATGTTATGGTGATTTATTCGGATGAAACAAAGTTACTATTCTTTTTTGTTGTAGTATATTTATTCCATATTCTTGTATTTTTCATTTGTGGAAGATTTATTTTGTTATAGCCGAGCAGGTTCATCAATAACTGTTTCACTTAAAATAGGCGATAGGTTCAAAATAGGGTTTTTTTGGATAAACTTCGAAAAATGTCGAATATTTTCACAGAATTCTTTTTTAAGTATCTTTTACAAATGTTTCTCCCTTTTTTGTGTTTTTTTGGATTAAATGCTAGCAAAGTGTCGAATATTTTTACAGAATTTTTTTGTAAGTATGTCTTACAAGTGTTTCTCATTTCTTTGTGTTTTTTTTGTTTGAATTAATTGTTAGTAAAATGTCGAATATTTTTACAAATCTCATTTTTAAATATCACTTACAAATGTTCGCCCTTTTTTGCGTTTTTTTTGGATTAACTGCTAGCAAAATTTTGAATATTTTTCCAAAATTCTTTTTTGAATATCTCTTACAAACGTTTCTCCCTTTTTGTGTTCTTTTGGATTAACTGCTATCAAAATGTTAATTGTTTTCAAAATTTCTTTTTTAAGTATCTCTTACAAAATATTTCTCCCTTTTTTTGTTCTTTTGGATTCACTGCTAGCAAAGTGTAGAATAAGAACAAAAATATAATTTAATAAAATTGAAACTAAAATAAATTTAAACGTTCAACGAATGACTAATACAAGACGTATGTTTTGGTATGTTGTATATTACCGACTTCTCAAGTGAATATTCGAATTTTAAAATCACATTTAATTCTCACGTCGCTTCCACAAACATCCGATTAATTTGATTTAAGTCACATCCTATTCCCACTGTGAAAGCAATTATCACAATCTTACGTAAATATTTAGTAGCTGTGTATTCCTTGGGCGGAACGTAAATTCACACCATCTCAAAACTTGTCTGTTGAGATCGGTCCATTCCTGAGGGCTTTACACGCTGACTTTTCGCCTGATTTATGACGTTTTGACAGCCGACGAGTGTTGGATCTATTGGCGCGATCCTGAAAAAACAGCGGGTGGATGTTTACAACTCCCAAACTCGGCTTCTTCAAGATCTGGTTGATGATAACTGAAAGAAGGGAATTACTGCTAATTCGATTCTTTATGGCATTCTCTTCGGTATAAATAATGACTTGTGGTTGTATGCGGTACTTCAAAAGACCACCGAATATTTTATATCGAACAATTTAGTTTGAAAGAATTCCTTTCCAGAATATATTCTTTAAGTTATTTAGTCACTGTATGTTTTGCTTAGTCACTGTCTTCTAGTGCACCCCAAACTTTGATATTTTCTTCCTTCAAGGCTCATAATCTTCATAAATATAACGCGAAAATCTTTTCTCATTATTTGACCTTTTTTGTCGGTGTAAATTTTTTGGATATTTCAAAATGAGAACTTTGTGATTGTACATTGATGACTTGAGATATGAGTACAATATTTTTAATAAGTTGAAATTCTTTGCTTCCTTACGATATTTAGTCACTGTAAGTTTTGCTTAGTCACTGTATTGTAGTGCAGAAAATTTGTTGGTATTTTCTTCCTTCGAGACTCACAATCTTCCTAAACATAAACGCGAAAAGTTTTCTCATTATTTGCCCTTTTTTGGTTGAGATATTTCGGATATTTCAAAATTGAAGCTCTTAAGGAAGGAATATTAGATGTTGAATATGTTAAAACACTTGAACTTATGATTTACACTTTATTGACAACATAGCATGACGCGTTTCGTCGTTACAAACGACTTCTTCAGATGCTAATAGAATACTATTAGCTCAGTATTCTGTTCGCATTTGAAGAAGTCGTTTGAACGACGAAATGAGTCATGCTATGTTGTGAATAAGGTGTAAATCAAAGTTCAAGTGTTTGAATTTTGGTTTATGTTCAATTATTATGGATTAACATCAAGTAAACGCCAACATTATTAAATATTTATGAGAGTGTTCATCTTATAGAATTTTTTACAAAATGGATGTGAGTAGGGAGGATAGTTGAAAATCTAATTGTTCATTTACAATTTCCTCTTTTCTCTTCCAAGAACTGCTAATTTCAATTGCTTCCAGAAGGTCTAAACGTTTACCTTTATTACCTGAGTGTAGGCATTTAGTTTTATAATGAAAATGAGCCAACGCTCGAAACATGTTGACTACACATATTGTTAAATAAATCGTGAAACATTAAGCCAAGAGTTTAATTTATTTTAATATTCAATTATGTTTCACCAAGAGTTAAGCGAGAATTCAATCTCATTAATTAAAAATGCTAGCAATGCATATCTCGCTATCCACTACAGAAGAGTTCTCATCAAATTTAAATCTTGCAATAACCACATTGGTTCAACAAGGAGTGTCTGAAGAAAAAACTAACACCAAAATATATGAAGATTTCCTGCAAACACAACTCTATGGAATCAAAATCAGCCGTACAAGCAGCATATAAATTTTGGTTAGAAAAGGAGATGAAAAAATGGTACCGACAACGATACAAATAAAACTAAATGCCTACACTCAGGTAATAAAGGTAAACGTTTAGACCTTCTGGAAGCAATTGAAATTAGCAGTTCTTGGAAGAGAAAAGAGGAAATTGTAAATGAACAATTAGATTTTCAACTATCCTCCCTACTCACATCCATTTTGTAGATATAAATTTGTTGTACGTCTCTTATAGTAGTTTAGTCTTGAAAATGAGCCAACGCTCGAAACATGTTGACTACACATATTGTTAAATAAATCGTGAAACATTAAGCCAAGAGTTTAATTTATTTTAATATTATAGAATTTTTTTGAAGCATGAAAAGAGTTATAATTTTCATTTTTCTATACATTGTTGCAACGAATATAACATAACGAGTAGATAGACTATTTAAATTTTGGCAGAGTTGAGTACTTTGTGGCGAATTTAATTCGCAATCTCTACCCAAGATATTAATAGTAACCAGTTTCGAGTATCCAATCATCCTTCAACGTCATAATAGTTGACAATTATCGTTTCGTCTGTCGCTCTCTTTTATTTTAAAATTGATTTGTCATACATTTGAATATTTAGTACTTTTGAATGAGTAACATTGGCAACCTCAGAGGTCATTTTGTACTCTGAAATACGCCAATGTCAGCATAAAAATAGTTTCCTTCATTATACCGTTCGATGGTAGATTCCTACGCTATATAAATAATAATATGTGGGGTTTCTTCTTTGTTGCGAAGATTCATCGGACCAAAACTCCGGTTTTGGAAACTTGGGTGTTTTTCTTTGTTTCCTTTCAAAACTGACCCTCCTGTTCTGGTGCGTGAATAGGAAACTGCGAATGTGTCATTTTGCATTACTCATTTATACATCAAGTGTCCTTTGTCTCATGGATACTCCCTTCCATTTCGTTACAGATTGCGTGAAACATCTGGAAAACTATTTCAAAATTTATGAAATCGAAATTTCTTAGAAGCCAACTCATGTTTTGGAACAGACAGACTTTTACAGTATATGTATTTATATAATACTATATATTTTCCTTTTTTTATTTTTTTTTATTTTTTCTTTTATTTTCAAATACAATTGTATTGTATTGTGAATATAAACATAACCCTGAACCAATATTTTTGTTCGAGGGATGAATGGAAGATCAGACTCAAACTGGTTTCACTCCTTCTGTGAGCATTCTTCCTAGTTGTAATTATTGTATCAGTTGAATGAATGCAATTTTACAATGTAAGGAAAGTTTCTCAATAAATTTTAATATTATTAGGTATGTTATGAAATAGTCTGAAGAAGCCATTGTAAAGGTGAAACGTACATATCAATTGTTAAGTAGAAATGTGTCAAATCTAGAAACCAATCTTGAATTTATTGTTGGAATGGATTTACAATGTGTCGAACCTTCAAAAATGATGCAATGAATATGAAATAAAAATCTTTTTTTATTTAATGGACTGAATTTTTCAATCCGAAAATAATTTGGAAGTTCCAGAAAAAGTCCGGGTTTCTAGGGTGAATGTGTATTGTGTTAATGAAATTATTTTAATTTCATAAAAATTCACTCAATGTGCTGTCTCCCATAAAGAGTATTCTTGTATAATAAAATATTTGATATGTTAAAACACAATTTAAACTTTTGACGAATGCAGTCGTTACTAGATAATATTTCATAACGTCACAGAATAAATATACAAAAAAAGCATATATTTTGTTCATATTAAATTAAATTAAACTCTTGGCTTAATGTTTCACGATTATATTTAACAATATGAATTTGTCAACATGTTTCGAGCGTGAACTCATTTTCAAGACTTGAAAATGAAGTTGACTTGAAATCAGTCTTGAAAATGAGCTCACGCTCGAAACATGTTGACAAATTCATATTGTTAAATATAATCGTGAAACATTAAGCCAAGAGTTTAATTTAATTTAATATTTAATTATGTTTCATCAAGAGTTAAGCGAGAATTCAATTTCAGTTATTTTGTTCATATTTAGAAGACTTCGAAAAGGCAATAATACATTTTATTGATTCAACTGAAGTAGGCATTAAAATGAACAAAAATTTATATTTCATCGTATAAATATTCGACAATAAATAAAACAATGGAACCATAAAATATGCAACTAATATAAAATATACCTAGTATTTCGAAATAAAAAACTTCGATATACAATAGCTTGTAGGAAAAAACTTCAAATTTTCATTCATTCAAATTAATGTAGATTCTTTTGAGTATTGATTGACTATAAAAAATGAGAAAACTTGAAGCATAGTGAAGGTTTCCAAATGTTTTCTATTTTATTCTGCATATGTATGTAAGAGTAAGATATATTTATAAGTATTGGAAATTTTACTGTGGATTTCAGAGATATTGTAATGTGGAATGTTTATTTATATATATAAATGAAAGTTATTATATATCCTTTATATTCAAGTTGCTATCAATGCAAATATTCTGATCCTCCCGACCCCCAAGGTGTGGACTATCCTAGTTCTCTAACTACATGAAAATTCTTCAATTTCTATTACCTGTACGACGAAATTGAATGTATTTTGCACCTTTGGGAAAAATAAATCGATATTGAGTTAAAAAGAAAAAAATTAGCCACACATTAACGTTTTTTCCCTTACTAAAGTTGGCTGTTCGCTGATCTGTTGGTGAAACGTTGTTTAGTATATTAAATAAAACACTTGGCTTGGTTTCACAAAATTTATAATAAATACTTGTTTCGAGGTGTTACCACATTTTCATAAGTTAAACTGAAATAACAGATTTTCAAAAGTTAAACTAAACAGCTTAACTTTTGAAAATGGGGTAACACCCCGAAACAAGTGTCCAGTATTATAAATTTTGTGAAACCAAACCAAGTGTTTTTGTGTAATATGTTTTTCTCTTTCAGTACTCGTTAGTAAAATACCAAGTGATTGTAGCAAACGTCTTTTTCGAATATGAGACATCCTGTACATTGAAATTCTATTAGTTTCGCGGGTTTCGTTGTTACGTCTATTGGAAAGTGAGTTTTTTCTCGCAAATTAAACCGAGTAGTCTTTCCACGACCTCTGTAAATTATGAGCTGGCGATAGTGATCTAAATCAACGTTTTACTTCAAAGTAAAAAAGGGAGAACATAAATCGCGAAACGCTCGGTAAAATGCTTGAATGATAGCGTTTTACTTTCACGTTTCGAAAGCAATCCGATATAAAACGGAACAATTCGAAGAGACAACAATAACACGAAGCAAGCGTATGTTGTTACTAATGATGCTATTAGCGTCCAGAAACAATATCGGTGATTTATAAAATGCGAACCGAGATGTGAACGGCGTTATTTATTTGTTCGGTTACGTAAAGATTTCTCGTAATTTATTTCGATTCCGCCAACTTAACATTTTCGAATTGAATTTGCATATTTGAAAAAAAAAAAAAAAACAAAAAAAAAGTTAATAGTAGTTAATATATGAATAAAATTTTATTGAGAATTGAAATAGGGAAAGTGTTTGAATTTACCCCTATTTTACGATTTTGTACAATATAGTAACTATAGTCCTTTCAAATGAAATGTTCAATATTTTAAATTTTAATTACCACATATGGGAATTTTTTTGGGAAATATTTCTTCAGTGGTATTGCTTTTTTTCTTTATCTATAATTCGTAATAGGGGCTGCTTCAGTGTTACGTAAGCAATTTTCTTACAATTATTTACCCCCTTAATCCTTGTCAGAGAAAGTAAGAAAAGGTTACCCCTTTCAATGCTTACGTAAACATTGGTACCTAAATGCATTTTTCTTTTTTTTTATTGATCTATAAGCAACAGTTATAATTCTAGAAATAAGAAAATAGATTCAGGATAGAAGATTTTAACGCACATAAACAATAATACTAATAGTACTAATAATAAAACTAAATAAAAAATATTCATTTAAACAAATTTTATTGACATAATATTCAATATACCGAAAGTACGGTTTGTTGTCAAATATAATTATTCTGTGCGTTGCCATATGTGTAAAAAAAAATTGAAAATATTGCTGACGTAATCACCATCTAGACCGCAATGTCATAAAAAACTAGCAAAGCATAAACCTTTCAGTCCCCCTATAATGCTTACTGAACTCATTGTCCCCTAAACATTATTTAATTTCCTTTTTTTATGTAAAAAAATAATTTGCCAAAAATTCTTTTAATAAAAATATATCATAGTGAAACACAATTAATAATATTTTCTTAATATTTGTATATTGATACTTGAAAAGAACACGTTTCGTTTTTTAGAAAAAAATTAATAAATACATTAACCTAATGTAGAATTACATGTAATAATTAATGAAAAACACAAAACTTGATCACTATAATAACGAAAGAAAATACAAAAAACTAAACAGAATCATAAACTACCATATCGATAATGAAGAAAAAAATGAAAGAATTATGAGAAGAGTTTTTATCGAGGAATAATGTAAATATCAACAAAAGAAAAATTTTGTACTTTTTCAATGCTGAACTACTTTAATCGTTATATGCAGTAGGTAAAACATTTACAATGAATGATTCATCTCTTTCCGTCATTTACGACAGTTGTGGAATGCTTGTATTCGTGTCAAAGTAGCCGATTGTTTCATTTTTATTGCCTGTTCCGCTCCTTTTCATATCAGTTACCCTTTCTATCTTACCTGTGTATATGTCTCGTAGAGTCCTTCAGGACGATTGTCCCCTTTGATCTACGTTGTCGTTAAACTTTTTGAATGGTTGGAATGTTTTGACGGTACTTCAGTTTTCGTGCTAGTAACAATGGGTGGTACTTCCTCAAAGAAAGAGATACTGACCGAGATGGGTGGCGTCCTAATATTTTAAACGTGAGCTGGCACTAAAGAAAACTACGCCTATAAAATGAACCTATTGATACTGCACACTAACGTAAATAATCGGAGAACCTACCTACCATCCAAGTTGAAGAATGAATTTTAATACTTTTTCCTGTAAATTTCTATGTGGATGTATAAACATTTTGAGAGGTTTGATACATTTAATACCTCATAAACGAATCAGTAAGTTACACTTCATCTACAAAGATCTAATTGTCTACTTATTCGTGTATCCCCTCGTATTTACCACTTTGCTTTCCTGATTACCCTCGTACATCAGTCGAACAAAGTCTGTGCGATTAAATAAAAGAATAAAATTTCCATTCGTGCTTTGCTGAATGAGCATCCAAGGTGTGTTATTCGTCCTTTGGAATATCTTTCATTTTGAATTACATAAACTTATTCCTTTACTGTGCATATTTAAATCGATCTATCTATTGTTGTTGGATCGTTGCATAAATCCAATTTTATTCCTCTCCCAGCATAATTTATAACCTCCGATGGTATTTATTCTATCTCGTAGTTGATTAGTTTGTTGAGATGTACTAAATCAATCTCCGATTTTGAATGGTAATAGCAAAATAGTTGAGGTAACAGAAAAAGTCAATGATACTATTCCTAGTATAATTAGAGGGAAAGGAAATCGAAGGTAAATATTTAATTGAAAAATATTGCGTACTAAAACTTACCGTAATAAATTGTGGGGGGCACCTATATTTGATAGTGCAATATTATAATTTCTATGATAGGATATGTATCGTTAGATTTTATCTCAATAATATCTGACTGTTCGGAGAGAAAGAAAAAAAATTGAAAAATCTTAAGGTAGCAATTTATTAATTATCGTAAATCTAGGCTAAGAGAATTAAGCGAAGAAATCCACATACCAACTGTTGCTGTACTAATTGAATATATTTATTACAATATTTTTGATTTAAGAGATAAGTATATTATGTATGAACCTTGAAATAACAAATATATTGTTCTATAAATTTAACGCATTGAATTTATGACAATATCTCTGTATCAAGGATTTATAAGTATTATAATTATATACTCTACAATTCTGAAAATAGTTTGTTGTGTTCGTGGGAATATATCAAAATTATATATGAAATGTCCAAAATGATACTTCAAAAACAACAAATTCTCGAAATACACCTTGTTTACCTTTCTTATCTCAATCTAATTTTTTTGTTTAATGGTATCGAAGGTTTAAGTTGTTATTTACAATTCATAACTACACATTCAATGGGTAAATAATTAATATTTTTTGCTCTAGTGGCGCCAATTTTTTAGTGACTCCAAATTGAAGCAATTCTTTTGAGAATTTCATCGTTTTTTTCGAAAAATATTGAACAGGTAGAAATTGACCTGGATTTTTTCGATCACCTATTTAATATAATGTCAATACTGAAAAAAGTCTTTTTAAAATCAACAGAAAAATTTTCGAATTTAAAAAAAAATTAAATTTCAAGAAATATCTGATATGTAAATAAAAACACTGAATGCATATAAAAAATTTTTCACAACTGAAATGTTTTTGAGGCTTGTTTTAGGAAATGATTCAGTTACAAAAAAAGTTGTCAAAACTGATAAAAAAAGAAGATAAAATGATACATTTTGTGAATCGTGGATTTATATTAAGGTTTAGCAATATATTTAATGAAATATAAGCTTATTGAATTTTATATGTATAAATTTGAAGTATAAGTATGGATTATTATTAAAATAATCTGTTATATAAAAGTTATTCTGATACAGTTTGTATGCTAAGTGTTACTACGTCCGTTACTTCATAAAATTTATTTTAACAATTAGATATGTCAACAAAAACACTGTTTACTAAATTTACATACTTTTATTTGACAATTGTGAAGTACGTTTCGATGTCACAATGACTTCTTCGGATTGGCCCCCTTGGTCCCCCTCTGCTCAAATAAAGTTGTGTAAATCTATTTGAAATATTTTTCTATTTCATTTTAATTTTGACTTCACTAAAACACAGATATTTTTGTGTTTTAACAAACAAAAAATTTTTTATAAATTTTTTGGCTTCTAGTTTAGTTCATAAATTTATTTAGTTTTTCAACGAACAGTATCGTATTGTTGAACAAACTTTCAAATCAAATTTCGAAAAAATTATTCAATACATCAGAGATATCTTTTGAGCTGGCAACCTTTTATTACTAATAGTTGAAAATTATTTCAGTCACAAAGTGACTGAAATAATTTTAGTTTAAGTTTAGTGATGTTATTTTTTTCATATCGATATTAACGAATGAAATTGAGTATGTGTATTATATTTGAATTTGAGATAGTTGTGACCTTGTTATATAAATGTTACATTTCAAAGAGCACCTCTTCTTTCCGATGCGATTAAGATCGAGGTTAAAATTCTTACAGACTTGATATTTCACGACCAGTTCCATTGTCACCTTTCAATACATTTTTATACGATATTGTTACTGATTGAAAGGTTGTCTTTAGACAATACTATAAAGACGTGAGTTGTTATACCCTTGAACTGCCACCCCAAAAACCGTATGTTTTGTATATAAGTCGAGCTAAATGTCTACGTGAAATCATCAATTCTTGATGATTTTCCATAAAGTCATTGAGCAAAGGTTATATCGTTTATAGATGTCAATATTTGTAATGTTTGATATTCAGGATAACTGCATCTTTATCTACTACATATATCTTACGAATGAGATTTTGTCCATTCACATTATTTCGTTTAATGTGAGAATTTGAAAATCAGGTCACCTTTGTCAGTGTCTATTCCACAGCGGCGCTGTCATCTATCACAGAATTTTGCTACGAAAACGTCACTGATAAGACGACGTATTTCTGCATCGAAAATATTTATGTCAGTGTGACGTTAACTCAACGAACTATGAATTATCTTAAAAGACTGATATAAGTTACGACTTACGTTTTAAATCTCATGCCCGCCTTTGATCATGATAAAGTTTGATGTAACGGTATAAGTTTATCCCATTCATATGGAGCTCTAGATAATGTCGAAAAGTGCTCGACATACTTATTATTTGCACCAGTTCAAATGTTCTCCATTTGTATGCACAATGTTCATGATTATTCTATGATCCTTTTCGTCGAAATTTCCGTTCTCGCGTTAAATAGTTCGCGACCTTCAGCTTTTCTCTTTCAATTAGGTGACTAATAATGGAACGGGCAAATTTGATATTTGGGTTAATCATCAATTTAATCCAGCATGTTTGAATGGTTGTTCTCGTTATGACAGGTGGAATGAAGTTGCGAATTTCAAGGAGTTTGGATGGAAAGATGCGCTTGGAAATTTTATAGTTTTGGAACCAAAGTTTTTTACAGATTTGTCGAAATTTTAACAGTTTTGGTTCAGTTTGTTTTGGTTTAGAGGGTTAGTAGGTAAGGATCACATGAATGCTGTTGCTGCATGTGATCTTTTTGTTGAAACATGTTTCTATTTTCATGAAAAGGACAAATTTCCTTTTCAGTAGATTTCCTGATATATAACTCATGTTAGAAAATGAAGGTTTTCTATAATATCTCTCTTCATTATTTTTATATTTTAGACATATTTGAACGTAGATCAAAAGTTTGATGAATGATAATTGTATTTGTTATTCATTTTTTAGTTCTCGAGAATACAGGGTGCTTGGTGAACATAAGGTAAAAATTGAGAGGGTTAGTTCTTGGCACGTTGTTTTCTATGATGAATTTCAAAGAATCCTTCTGTTTTTAAGATAAATGGGGAAATTAGAAACAGTAGTAATAATTTATTATTGAAAAGTTGCGCAATACATATTGAATCTTCGAAATGATTTCTTACAGCTTTGATACAAACATACAATCTTTTGGTGATTCATTTCCGAACCCTTTCAAAAACATCAAGGTCGTTTTTAATTGAGTTAAATTCAGCATTTGTGCGATTTCCCAACTCAAACGACTATTTCATTGTAGTAGCGTAAATTATTGATTTTAGACATCATCAGAAGAAACAATCCTGGGGGTTTAGGTCTGGGAATCGAGCAGGCCATGCTTGTGGCCTACGTTCACCATTCCAGAAATGTCCAAACTGACAAGTGGTGATGTACTTTGGTGTCTTCATAAATCCTTTCTACATGTCTGTTTTGGTTTATTCAATTTTGATACTGTCGATTCGTTTAAACTTGGTCTAATTCTAGAAAAGGTCTTCCCTTCGCTCGACGTATATTCCGGGCTAGTAACACATTGTCAAGAGTTGATATAATTGCAAGATGTTGATAATATGATGATGTTATACAACATGGTCAAGTTCATGTATCAACTTTTTACAATGATTCAGTCAATGATTCAGTCACCTAAAACATGCGTCAAGTGAATATAACAATTCTTATGGTGAGGCCGATACTTGGAGAATATTAATATCCACAATGAAACAATATTTAGAATTTTCTCATAATTTTAATACAAATACGTATGACGACGTTTCGAAGTACTACTTTTTTATTAAATGCTGGATTAATACTAGGTGTAATTTCACAAACTCAATACTTACTATTTTCACAGAATGGAATGAAAGTTGGTCATTCCAAGTTGGTCATAGAACATACCTGATGTATTCTGTGAAAATAGCTAAAAGTATTGAGTTTGAAAAATTAGTAGTACTTCGAAACGTCGTCATGCGTATTTGTATTAAAATTATGAGAAAATTCTAAATATTGTTTCATTGATTCTTATGGAATTTGCACAAGTGTTCAAATTGCACCTTTTACTATTCGTATTTAGTTTTCGTTTCTGAAATTTCTTCTGGGAGTTCGTTAACTGTTTCAATACATTTGGGGCAAGCTTTGTGGATGGTTATTATGAGTTTTACTCATATATAACCATTTTTCTTTTAAATACCATTTAACTTCTTCTAGGTATTCAATAGTGTTGGCGTTTACTTGATGTAAATCCATTATGATTGAATTTAAGTTTATATTCAATTCAACTTATTGTATAACTTCTTACAATGTCCTCTGGTTGTCAGCATTTTTAATGAGGGTGTTATGTAGGACGGAACGTCTACACTGGTTTTTATTATCGCGGGCGCGATTGCTAATCACGAAAGGAAGAAATCTTCATGAAGCAATCGTCAACTCCTTCAACCTTGAATGTATTGTTCCCTCAAGCTAGTCTCGCCCAAAAATGGTCACAGTTCGATCTTGATTTATACGTACCGAAAGGCCTCATTTAGAGTTAATAGGAAACGCGGCAGATAAGCGAGGAATATAAAACGTTATGTAAGAAATACGAAGTTGATTTATGGTGTCACTGAAACGGAATGCAGAAGGGCGGGGGCGGTTAATCTAAACAATCAAATTATAAAAGTAAACTTGGAAAACAGATGCCAGAACTCGGGACGGCTTCATCTGTTTTATACATAATCAACCGATTTGAAATTCATCACGATCTGGCGGCCTCCTTTGTATTGTTCGAAAATTCTTCATAATTTATTTGAGGGCGACGAACTATTTCTGAATTATTTTCGAGTGGATATTTTTATAATCACTTTTATTCAGTTTAAAGCAGCGTTTCCCAATCTTTTTGTGGCATGCCCCACCTTAGCCTTTTGGAAATTCTTGTGTCTCCCCAGAGAAGGAAAAAAGGTTGAATATAAAGAAGTGCGAAAGGTTCAAAGGTTCTAGCGTCGAATTTTTCGAATTGCCCCCTCAACAATCGAACTGCCCTCTGTGGGGTGTGCGCCCCACGATGGAAAACAATGGTTTAAATTCTATATTCAACGTGAAGGGTTGAATATAGACATTTGTTTTATTTATTTTCCGGTTAAAAAAAACAATGATTCGTAGTATTTTCCTCATTTATCATTTTATTGAAGTATTTCATTTGGAAACATTTGTCTAAATTTCACGAAAATTGTTTGAAACACTCGGGCTAATAACACATTATCAAGAGTTTGATACAATGACAATGTATCTATAACGTTGACATTAAATTCAAGGATGTATTGTAACATTTCTACATCAGTTCTCTTGAACTCGTGATACGGGGTTAATTGCCCGAAAAATATGTATTTGTGAAATTCATCCTAGTATTTTGAATTATATCAAAATTGAGAATTTTATCGAAAATAGTTGTTTTGAGACTGAACTGATTATCGTAATGATCTGATGATTGAGTGTTAATTATAGATTCGTTAATTGCGCATATGTAGTGAAACCTTTGACGTTTATACTGGTCAAAAGTCATGAACATACGTCACACTTGTTGACATCTGTTCATATGTGTCTTGATTTTTCGAGATTGAGATGATGATTCATTACAATTTCCTGTAGTTTGACTTCTTGAAGCGAATTACCTATGTTTATCTCAAATTATCTATGATATCCTTTAATTATCAAATTACGTAATGATATCCGTTAAGCATTTCCAGGAATTCTTAATTCCAGTTTTTAGCTTATTATTTTTCATCAACCACAACTTTACTACAAGTGACAACAGTGGAAGAATTGTCACATTTTTGGAACAAGTAACCCAGTGTTTTCCAACCTTTTTGTACCTGCGTCCCCTCCAAAAAAAATCCAACAATCTAATTTCATAAATAATTTATTTAATGGGCTACAAAATAATATATAATATTATGTAAAAATATACACAAATAATTAAATATTTATTATACGAACTAACAATTTTGGAAGTAATAAAAACATAATTTGTATTCGAAAATGATATTTTGGAAACAGCTGTATGCCCCCTTGTAACATTATCGCACCTCATTAGGGGGGCGCGCCACTGTTACTTAGTAACTGTTTTGTAATATCTTTTTGGATTAGACTCAGAGTATGAAACATTTCATACAAAAAATTTGCCGAGTAAAACGTTTTGTGTGAAATTTATTGAGATATATTTATTACTTTATACATTCATGTATCTTCTGAATATTTATTTTGTATATGGATGACTAAATTTGGACATAATACACTTTGAAAAAAATTATTAAAACATAGATACTATTCTCATATTTAATACAAATCAACTTGATTTTCAGTACTAATTATTCATCAAATGCTGCGGAAAAATAAAGTGAAACTATATAAATACACATACCAATGTTTAATCAGGCTATGGCGTTGACTTGAACATATAATAAATCGCTAAGAAAAAGAACGCAAATAAAAGTATGATCACCAAATAATAATAAAAATGTCACTGTATATCCATATTGTAAAAACCACACGGAACTGATACTGATACCAATAAGCTTTGATCCATCGATCTTTAGAAGAAGATTACTTAATTTATCATTGAAATTCAGTTCAGAAACGCGACTGAGACATCCATATTAATAACAAATTCCTTACATAAAATTATTAACTACCCAAGTTTGAACAATTCGCTTGTAATACTTGTTATTATTACTCACTTCCAATATATGCCGATATGGCAACCACAATGCTATTGATATTTGCCACCTGTAAATAGGTACCCATTGTGTGTGTCTCATACTGAAACTGTTGAATCATTAAGAAGATGGATGGACGCATTTTTGTTTACTCAACTTCAGTGTCACAATAATTGTCGGTAAGTCATATAGGTTCGTTTCAAGTATACTCGATGGATAAGTGACAAGTGGTAATTTTACCAGTGTTCAAATTAGGCTGAGTTTGATTGGCAGCGATATTTAGACGGATATTTGGCCAAATCCTGATATGAGCCTCAATTTTTTTTGCAATTGTTTTCAGAAAACGAAGGTAAGAAAAATATCGGGCCGCGAAATTTGTTGTTTATTGTGGTTTTAAATATACTTTCCGTCAATCTAAGAATAAAACTGTTTTATTCAATTCTTGTCAATTTTTTGGTCAGTATTTGTTCTAAAAGCTGGAAAAACAATTGCACCATTAATTTCATTCATTTATTTCACTTCAAAAAAGGTTAAAATCATTCCCATTTTAATTTTTTGAGAAATATTCTACTTAATATATTAGTAGAATATGCCTGGCTATTTATGGACTCCTTATGTCCTTGCAAGGCAGCCACTCATTCACCTGTTCAAAAGTTCGTACTGCCCATTTTCTGCCCGATATTCAAACCACTACCGCGGAATCAGCTGCTTGTGAGTTTATGGTCAAGAGCTGGCAGCAATTATTGGGTAGGTATTTGAGGCAAGCTGAAAACTTGTCACATACCTCTCCTGATATACCCCAATACGGAATTTCAAACATGGCTGGTGAGTAGCGGGGCTAAATCCACCCCTGAATTCTTGAAAATATTATTTTTTCCCCAAAAATATATTTGAGGCAAAACGCAATTTCTGTATATTGCAGTGTATACAAAAATTAATGAATACGAAAAAAAAGCCAGACGATTTAATCAGGGTTTTAACATTGCCAGACGCGTGCAAAAATATTTTGCAAAAAATTGTAAAAAATGTATTTGAGGCAGCTGGAAATTTTAATGGAGTATTATTTATAACTGAAAGATAAGATTCTCAAAAAGACAGATCTTTTTGGTGGGACTTTCCAGCTGCTAAGTCCTAAAAATTTAGGGGTTGATTTAGCCCCGCTACTCACCAGCTAGGTCTGCAATTCCGTATTGGGGTATGTCAGGAGAGGTATGTGACAAGTTTTCAGCTTACCTCAAATACCTACCCAAAAATTGGTGCCAGCTCTCCTACTATATTATATATGTATATTATAACCTAAAAAAATAAATTTCTCTTCTATAGAGATTGTTTATATATTCCACATCAGTGTGCAACGATTTACCATAATTTGTTTTAGGGTGGGGAATAGTTCACCATTTTGCGCTATAGTTTTCAATGAGGAATTCCGATTAATTAATAAGCAGCAGAATGGCTTATCTCATTTCTGCTGATGAGTATCTTCTGTAATAAAAGGTGAAATTACCTTGGAGAGAATACGCAGATGATTATCGGAACAAGTTTAATTGATTTTGCAGTCATCCGTTTTATGGAATATGTACCTTACTAGTGGCATTTCGTGACTTGATGCAAGGGGTATCTTGAAAAGATCTTATTACAGATCGGCTGTTCCATTTTGTTACTTTGTGTTTCGCGATTTTAAGAGAGATAAGTCAGCTTTCGAGATCCATAGATATTTATTCTTTTTGCAATGAATAATATTAATATTATTTATGTACATATAAGTGTATACACGCGGTAAAATTCTTTATTTATAGCAATAATAGACAGTAGGAGTGAGTTGAATGTTTTCTTTGATCGACAATAATTAAATGGCAAAAAAAATAATCATTGAAAAGTTAACACTCCTGGTTTTTTTCATGCATTACAGAAAAATACCTGGTTGAATATCTTCTTCTTCGCCATAGAAGTTGAGACCTCTATGAATGATATACAGAGAAAGATATATGGAGATTTTTTGAACAAAGTCATTGAGTATTTACATCAATATGAATTGGAATTGAATATTTTCTGTCATTGATAATACTTTTAAAATTTTAAAACTTGCGTATTTGCGTTTTTATCAACTCTTAAGAAATGTTTCGGTTATTCAGAAATTTCAAATTTTTCATCAATAACAGAAAATAATTAAGAAAAAACCTATAACATATTATCTTATAACTATAAGTTGTAAGAACAATTATGGAATGATTAAAAAAAAGTGGAGGGACAAATTGTCATTGATTGTTTTGTGTCTGTCACTTTAGTGCTGCCAATCAGTACAAATGATTCATTCCGAAACTCTGACAACTCGAAAATTTCAACCGAAACGTTAACTACAAATTGATGAAAAAAGATAATTAATACATTGATAGTATTTAGCAAGGAAAACTGTTGAAGTAAAACAATTTTTCGTCTTTTCATTTTCACTTTTATGGTCTGTTTTTACAATTTGGTCCCAAGTTTTCAATTTTTTATGTAAATTTCCTTTTATGTTTTATGCATTAATATATTAGACTATATACATTCAAAATTTTAGTTAATGTCCGTCAAAAATTCAGTATTGAAATTTGTTGAAGATAAAATTAATCTAAGACTTTATAAGAATGTATTTCAACCAGATGATCCGTCGCAATATATTTCGATTTCCAAATATTTGTATCATTTGTCCAATACATGAGTGCTTCCTGTATATTCATTATATGATTAAATAAATAGCAAACATTGAGTTTCGACATCCGATAATCATTTGTTTGGATTCTTGGCAAATTTCTAAATACAAATTACAAGTGTAATCGTATATTTTTGAAGTATATTAATATAGTAATATAGCCTAAGAAGAGAGCACATATATATATATATATATATATATATATATATATATATATATATATATATTGAGTACATATAAATAATGAGTACAGAAAAATGAGTTCTATAATTATCGTGCTCATATCAAAGCACTTGTAAATATTCAGTACTAAGTGCACAATATAATTTTCTTTGGTAATTTTTTTACGAATAATTTAAAAGAATATTATAGCAGAGCTAGCTATGTAAAACAGAAAAATGTAGAACTTCGAGCTACAAGATACTCTTCAGTTGCGCCTTTTCAATTCTCAAAAATCCTCTTATTAATCAGAAGACAATATATATATATGTAAGGTGGTATGCATATATAGTGCATAGAGTACTATACATTTCAAATCTTAGGAATCAATGAAAAACACATGAATACATCTAACATTGAAACTTTCACACATCCTTTTCATTAAGATACTATATTTCACAACTCTAGTTTTTGAACTAGATTTCATCTAACTTAATGGACCAATGCCATCTATGTTGCGATAGTAGAAACGATTAGTAGAGACTATAGAAACCGAATTCTATAGTTATCGTGCACATATCATCGCAATTGTAAATATTTAATATCAAAAGTATAACCATAACTGTCTTTCGATAACGTTTTACAGATTATTCAAATGAATATTATAGAAGAGCTGCTATGTGAAACATAGCAGCAATGCTATACATATGCAGACAATGTTATGTCTGCATTTATTGGAAACGCAAGACAGTTACTGTTTCGTACTACAGGCACTGTTCAGTTTCGTCTCGTCCAACAAACGGAAATCATCGAGCAATTCTCAAAAATACTCTCAAGAATTAGAAAGCAGAAATATATTGTCAAGTCGTATGAATATATAATGTATAGAGAACGAACATCTCAAATCTTTGCAATCAATGGAAAATACATGAATATATCTAATATTGAAAGTTTCACAAGCCCTTTTCAATTCATATACTTTATTTTAATACTATAGTTTATGAACAATTTCATTTAATTTGAATCTTATGACTCAGAAGATAGAAATATATTGTGGTATATATACCACGTGATGTGTATATAAAATATACCTAAACATAGGTTTAGGTATAATTTATATACACAATGAGTCCTTTTCAATTCAGATACTACATTTTAATACTCTAGTTTGTTAACAATTTCATTTAATTATAATCTTATGAATTTGAGGATCTATTGTGGTATATAACTGCTCAGTATGGAACTATTAATAATGGATAAGTAGCCCGAAACATCAAAATCGATTCATTTTTGATTGTTTAACACATATCTTATTTAGATCTAAGATTGTTATCAATTTCATTTAATTCACTGCGTCTTTCACTATACTTCAATGTATTTTTCAATGTCAATGTTATATTTGTTAATCACTCAGCGAACATTTACGTTTCAGCTTCCATTATCGCAAGCATTAACTGAAATTTGTGCGGATAATTATTATTCCCATAAAATTCTCGACTAATGGGCTTGGTGTAACGTAATAATAATCATTCTTTTCCAGAAACCTCTTGCTTTATCGTCGTTCATGACTAACGCACCTGGCATATATGTTTTACTCCACACAAATATTCTCCAATATGGCTAAAACCACTATTGTGTTAAATGTAAAGTCACAACGACCATAAACATACAAGTCAACAATAATGGCAATTCTTGTAGTGCTAGTTTTAGCAGACAAATAGACGCCATTCGAGAGCATCCAGATGAACAACGACAATTTGATGGCTGAATTAAATGAAATGTTACCTACTTATTCATTTGAATTCAATTAGTAAATTCCTATCTTCTCGTTTGGAATAAGTTACACATTTCGAAATGTTTGTAAGCTGGGAAAATAAAATTGTTTCGTGAGGAAAATTGAATAAGAAGGTCACGGTGCCGTGGTAAATTAATTGCTAAATTACATCGTTATAATGTTTAAGCGTATGGACAGAAATAAAGGTTATTTTTATTACTGTAACGTTTATTTAAGAATGTAGTTTTGAGCTCAATTTAATATTCCTTGTTTCCTTCCATTTTGAAGCGATATCATTGAAAACGTGTGTGAACTTGAATGAAATTGAAGTTCAAGGTCGAAAAAAATAATTGTATAAATCATGTTATGCTAAATTGCAAAGAAATGTAGCAAAGAATATAAAGCTTTATGAAAATAATGCATAATTAAAGCATAATTAAAATAAAAGATAATTAGAATGAAATTGCTAAAACAATAAATCATTTTTTGCTATGTTGTTACATAATTTTTCACGTGTAATATTCGAATCTATTACAATTTTTAGCTCCTCTTTATATTCAACCTCAAGTCAATAGTTTATTTCGATGACATTATTGACTTATCAGTTCACGTGACAAGAATTTTAATTTTTGATAGTTCGTTCGACATTGATAATATTTTTAGATGATCAAAATCGTTGCGATAGAGAACCTCACTTGGAAACAAACTAATAAATATATCTACCTCTTTCTTAACACATTAAGCGACAGAGAAAATGTAATTTTGTAAACCTGTCTTTTATTTGTATAAACATTGATTTCAATCATACAATATGATTTTAGTTCAATTTGTTCAATAAAAACATTTTTCAAATTATTGAGATCAATCAATTCCTCGAATAGCATACTTTTTTCAATATTTACTATATTTTACTTATCTTACTATACCTTTTGGAAGGGGGTATGTAAGTTGTTAGTTAATATTAACGAAAGTGGGCTGTTTTCAAAAATTTTGGGAACCCCTATATTAGATCATCTAATGTAATTTCTGTCAATGACGGAATTTTTACCTTCTTCATTCGATGCTGAGTATTAGTTTAGATTTCTTAATGTATTTTAATAGCAGATAATTACCTTTACGTACCTAGTATGTATTTTTGAATCAAATACTTTAAACGTTCAAACAATTATTACGAATAATATTTGAATATAAACTAAAATTCAAACACTTGAACTTTTGATTTACTCTTTATTGACAACATAGCATGACGAATTTCGTCGTTACAAACGACTTCATAAGATACTAACAGAATACTGAGAGCTGCTAACAGAATATTCTGAAACAGTATTCTGAATAGTATTCTGTTAGCATCTGAAAAAGTCGTTTGTAACGACGAAACGCGTCATGCTATGTTGCCGATAAAGTGTAAATCGAAAGTTCGAGTGTTTGAATTTTAGTTTATATTCAATTTTAATGGATTTACATCAAGTAAACGCTAACACTATTAAATAAATAAATCAAAAAAACGAATACCATTTGCCAAAATTCAGAGAGTTGAGAGTATAACAGAAACATCCTGGGTGCATCATGATTGAGGTTGTTTTCAAAAATACGAATGGTGAATTTTTCTGATTGGCACAAAAAAGGAATTTGATTAAATGACATATAAATGCGCGAAGAAATAAAGACCCAAAACCTATGTTTACCTTTATATTTTTCATATAGGAAAAAATTAATTGATTTCCAAGATTCCGAGAACACGAAAATTTACTGTGTATTTTTGTTTATAACAAATTGAATCAATCCCACAAAAACATAACGACCTCTACCGCAACCTCTAGTTTATTTATCGATTTCCAAATAAAGTTTAATATCAGTACCAGTTTTGCGTGAAGTAGATTTAATACCCTATTAATTTTTTCATGGAATTAAATTATACCGATTGCTTAAAAAAATTCGACTATTTTTTTGTCAAATGTTGCTGCACGTGTACTTTTTTCAATTTTCTTGAATGTCATTTGATTGTTTCAAAAAATATCTGCAGGTAAGGACGAAGCGTGGTGAATTCTTGCTATTTTTGTCTAATTATAGTTATAGACCTTAATCTTACGAGTATTATCATAGCCTGTTGTTGCTGAAGAATAAATAGTTGAAAATATATAGATAATAAACACAGAATGTTTGAAGATGGGACAAACGAAATGACGCAATTTCCTGAAATACATCAAAAGAAATAAAAAACATTTTTCGCTTAGGAAATGCAGCAAGCACTGAATTTGGAAGAATGCTTTCTATTCCATTTTATCCTACTGGAAAATGACAAGAAACCAGCAAAGAATCTGCTTCTGCATCTTTTGATGCTATTGCTTGTGGATTTTCAACAGTAAAATTCGCAGGTTGCTAAATTGATCGAATTACCCTATCTAATGGCCTTCTGTAACCCAGGACTTAAAACCCTTGGACTCCTTTTATTTGGCAGTTAGTTATAAGAAAATAATGGAGGTAAATTTTAGATATTTATAATTGATTGAAGAACTTTACTTGTTGACTATAAAATATAGTAATTGTCTCAGGTTTTTTCATTCATTATTTGAGACTAGTAAGATCATCAATGTTTAGAAATTCTTAGAGTAGGTCATGAAAAACGCTATCAATTTTCACAGATTGCTCATTGTAAGCGTTTCAAACTCACGGAATTGTTTCGCAGTGTAAACTTGAGGTACACCGTTAAAACTTTCATTAATTATTGCCAGAGAAGATTGTGTTGGTTGTTTCATGCTTATATATCGGAACAATCGTCCTGTAAAAATAATAACCCACGTGGTATAACGTATGAATCACTTCGTAAAGCTCACCCGTTTCTTCCCGCATAGAAGACAACGAAGAGTCGAAGACAATAGTTTCAGAGGTGCGCCTGGCAAGCTGATAAACTTCTTCAGGGATACACCTACCGGTCCAACAAACGGCAATGTCTCCCTGTATGTAATTATATATCATTTCATAGCTTCCTACTCGTTTGTCCGAGATAAAGTTACTCCAATTCCAATGACGGTTCCATTGTTGATTTGTCGTTTCATTTACTTCATTGTACTGAGTTGTTTGTGTATCAAAATCTTTCAGTTCACTTTTGATACTCTCCTCGCGTTGTGTCGTCGCAAAATTCATCTGACTCACTTATCTTCGATGACTTTGCAACGAATGTTGGAATATTTTAATTCGAAATGCCACGGAAACGTCAACGACCTGTCAAAACGCATAAGATCGATGATGCCTTGAAGTTGTAATGCAAAGTTTGTATCTTGACATTGTCGAATGGTTCGATTCGATCTTTCAGTATTTTTGTATTAGTTTTCACTTGTGGATCCCGAAAATCTGAGACCATACTTATTTTCAAACTAAACACAGATAGGTACCTTAAATTCATGAAAATGTAGATTATTTTTTGTGAATAACAAGTAATTTCAAGTTCTGTTTGCTTGGACATATATCCGGAAATTTTTTGCTTCATTTACTAATATTCAATTAATTGAAATCAAGTACAAAAAGCCATTGACAGATAACTGGGCAGCTACATTCGAATGGACAGTGGCGAACATACACAATATTTTGGGGTGCTAAGACCAAGGTTATGTTATGTAATTTTGGTAATAAAGTGGTTATGTATACTCAATGTTTCAATTAAGTTTTAAAGGCCGAAATCAATGGGTAAATTACAACTAGATTGTTTTAATATTCTTTCAAAATGGTGAAACAAAGTGAATACAAGTAAAGGAAAAAACAGGTCTTTATATATTATAAAGCCTTATTAAAGTTAACAATATCCACAGAGATTACAGAACAAAGTTTAAGTTTCTTGGTGAACTTGAAAATTAATGAATAACTTTTCCTGGCTCCATTTTTTCCTTCAGCATAGACTCATTCTGCACAATCTCTTTTTATGACAAGCGCTCTTCGTAAAAGTTTACAGCAGCTTTCAATGAACGCCCACCGTTTTCACATAAGTTAATTATGTACTACACTGTCTAATTCGCTGGTGGGGGGTGGTAGGTGGGTCGGACTAAGCTTCCTGCCCCTGGAAAGGGAGCTATAACTTATCAACTTGATCAGTCTCTTGTCGAAGAAAAAGAATCCATATCATCATTGAATTTCCAAACACATTATTTTGTCATTAAAACTTTTTCATATTTATTATATATATGACCAGAAATATCATTCGATTAGAAACTAGAATTGTTATATTTTTAGGCAATAAATTGTGGCAAAAGTCGTGTGTTTGAAAAATTCCTACTTTGTTGGGTAGCATATAATTTGTTGGGTAATGTAAATGAGGTGTAGGATGGTGGGACTCCTCAAAGTTTGGCGGCCACTGACTTATGTCATACTACTTCATGTGTCCATCATTCAGGATCATATTCAGAACCTTGATATTCGTAACGATATTATTAGTTTTTTCCCATACAACACGTGCTACAGCTTGAAGAGATATACGACAAATTTTTAATTGTGGAGACACCATTCTAAAATTTTGTAAACTAAGAAGCAGCTTTTTAAAAAAATAAAACCATTTCTAGATTTGTCCAAATTTCTATTGACGATCAACCGTTTCAAATATGAACAACGAAACTGATGGACTTCAAATTCTGTTCAGTGAAATATGCCGCAACATCACTGTATTGATTATAAATCCAAGCATTTACACCATCGCGATCTCTTCCATGTCTAGAACTTTTTCTCTTACCCTCGTACTCAATTTTTTCCCCAATAATTATTTTTACGACGAAACAGATTCTCAATACGTCCGAAATAAAATATAGTTCGTTATTTTTTCTCAATTTTTTCCCCAACAATTATCCGTACGATGAAACAGATTCTCAAATACGTCCAAAATAAAATATACTTCGTTATTTTTTCTCAATTTTTTCCCCAACAATGAAACAAATTTCGATGAAACAGATTCTCAAATACGTCCGAAATAAAATATAGTTCGTTATTTTTTCTCAATTTTTTCACCAACTTATCCTTACGATGAAACAGATTCTCAAATACGTCCGAAATAAAATATAATTCGTTATACAGAAGTGTTATCGGATGAATAAATGAATCTTCATGGTTTGTCCGTCTTGCCGTTGAAGCGCAACAACGTGTAGAATTAATAATAATAAACTTCACGAAGCTGTCGCACTGTCATATCAGTACGACACTTGGCGGAGTTTTAATAAAGCAACTCACCGTACAGCCATTTGTTAACGTCACTTGAACGCAATTAAGTTTGCGATGATATCTCTTGACCTTAAAACCGAAAGCGACAATATCTGTCTGCATATCGCGTCGGTTTCACCGCAGTCGCATCCTTAATGTGCGAGCAGGTATATTATATGCACAAAATCACGAAAACGGCAATATGGCGCCTAATTATCTCGTCTTAATCCGGACCGGAGACAGGTGAAAATGAGTTCCCTTCACGGTATTTTGTTTTCGAATGCAGTTTCTAAGGTTGTTGGCCTGATTGAATGGGAATAAACCCACTCTTCGTGATCAAATCTAAGAATAAGTTAGAATTATATGATTTTTTGAAGGAAATGTTGACGGAATCTATGCCAAAACTCAATGGAAGATGATTTTCAGTTAAGTTTTCCTTATTTTATCTGAACAAGGGATCATACCGAACATACCGTGACATGTCACATGCGTTGCAGGGTAGGACAGCAACTTTATAACTAAATTTTTTTTACAAATGACTGCAAATCAGTATTGATTGTCCTCCTCTCTTGTCCGCTCTGAAATTTCGTGTTCCTAGGCAAAATTCTCGTACTAGAAAATTCCACCTAGAGACTCCAAGGACCAACTCTCTAATACAATTCACAATAATTGGTTTACGGAGTCTAAATTCAATAAAATTGCTAATAATTGTGACATTCACTTTGACTCCAAAGAAGTTATTATTAGGAGTTATGTGAACAAGGGAAATTGACTAAATTGAATTGATTTAGATTGAGTTCTTTGTGATATTTAATTTAATTCTATCGGTTACTTGTTTAGTTTTTTTATATAAGATTGAGCTCTCAGTTATATTTTTTTCATTTTATTCATTTCATTATTTAGTTATTATTTTCTGTAATTGGATATTATACCTGTGAGAATAAAGAACTTATTATTATTCTGTGACGATATGATAAACTTCAATGAAGTTTAGCATGGAAAAGTAGTCCATGCTAAAGATATAGGTAGAATTGAACGTATGAGACCTCAAGTTGAAACACTCAACTCCAATAGATACAAAGTGTTATCTTATTATTGATGGCAACGTGTTCTACAAGTTTAAAATTTTGAAAGGTGTCCCGTCAGGGATCCATTTTGTGACCACTATTATTTAATTGCATTTCGGCAAGATATTTAGAAGAATTTCAAGTTAATGTGTTAAGGGAACCAATTTCAACGGGTTTAATATAAACAATTCAAAGTTTGTAAATTTTGAATTATTGAGTTTGTAAACATGTTTGACTGTAGATACTGGTTATCTGACATCCTAAGGGAAGGTTCCTACCCTGAACGAGAAAACGATGAAGTAGTTGACGATTAGAAAAACAAACAATGTGAACATATTGAACGAGTGGAAACTTTGAAATAACTTAGAGATATTATATGACTAGTATTGTATACATTAATTTTGAGCTGAAAATTTGAACATTTTTTTGCAAATATTTAATTTTATTACTGGAAGATCAAAATAGTTCAGAATATTACAAAATGGTTTAATAGTGCTTAACTCATATTTGAGTAAGACCAAGTAGGACGAATAATATTCCAAAAATCATGTTTTTGTTACTTTTTTCTCGCCTCTGCATTTTTCTTTATTTTTCTAACGAATATCGAATGAGCAATTCTATCAAAAGTACAATTGAATTTCCGAAATATTTGTGCGGATATTACAGAAATTTTATGAATTTTCTTGTTGGAAATTGATATAATAAAAACGCAATCGTTACCCATTTAATGTAAATTTCGACATGCTACAATTTTTGCCATTTTCACATTCGAAAATATATGGCATATAATTTGAAGTAATTATTTTATAATAGTCGCCATGACCCAATTTGACGTCATGCGACATTTCATTCGAGTGAAGTTGTTAACACGAAAAATTGCCATTTGATAAATCCTGCAAATAAAATGCATAACTGCAAGGACCCGACGTTATTGATTTTGTCGGATTCCTATGACTCATTCTTGCCTTATATTAATTATTTTGTAGAATTGTTTCTGAAGTAGAAACATTATCAACGAGTTTCCCAAATATAAAAAAACCTGGAATAATTGCTGTTTAGGTGAAAATATTATGTGGATTGCCACAGGGCACAGTTTTTGGTCCTTCAATATTTACAGTCTGCTATAATTGTTCACTGCTATATAAAATGTATGGTATAATGAAAAACAGCTACTGGTGGAGGATATACTTCTCTATTTTGGTCTGGAAGTTTGAAATTCGTAGATATATCGGTTGTATAGCAAAATTCGCTCTTTATCTACGTGTATTTTTATTTTGTGTTGGAAATAGCGTTAACTTTATCTCGCCATGTCAGTTCAAGAAAGGTCGTTTTTTCCGAGTACGCGTTGTTGAATATGCCAATCGAACGCTTCAAAAAACAATCGAGAACACGCAAACCACAGAAATTGCCTGCGTTCTGTATTATTACTCTGTGCTAATACCTCTATATTTCATACCAATGATAGCAACATCATAACATCATACAATTTTATGGTAGCGCTACCATTTAACAACGAATCACTGAAAGGTTGTCGAACTTCAGGCTATATTATTACAGAACTCGTACGTATTGGAAATATTACGTATCATAACCTATTCGTTATAGTACAAGGTGAAATGAATCAGTGGTAAATATTTTTCTACGATAGATGGATATTATCTTTGGCTCAATTACTGTCATAAACATAGATAGCTGTGCACTGAATTTCGAAGACTTGTGGTTTTGAAAGGAAAATAAGAGTAGGTATGTGTCAATAAAAATAATAAAAATAAGAGTAGGCTCATAAGTATTTTACATACAGTTCTTATGCGTTTGACAAATAAACCTACATATTTAACGAGAAAAAGCTGGATTGAAAATTATAATCCAACCTAGTTTACCGAGTTACGAATTATAGGTTGGGAAACTGTCAAGATGTGAAAGAAACGATTTGTCATTAATGTACATGAAAAAAATGACTTAATTACATATTTATGTCATCAACAACTAAAACTTGCATTCAACACTCGTATCAACAGACATTTGTATCAGGATCGAGGCCACGAAATATCAGTTGTTGTTGTTCCGACAGATGGCACTTTGGGTTTACACGTTACCATTATAATTCATCATTTTAAGTATAAGTAATTGGGAGAATCGTGATGGCTATCACGTTTGATTGATGAACGGTTGCTTCCTGATGAAACTCTTAATGTCAAAATATGACCATGTTACGATCTGTTCTGTATAGTTGTCATTGTTATGAAATATTCTGGTAGATGATATTGAAAATGTTATGGTTATGTTATGCAATCCAGGCTGCTTTGCCTGGGAAAAAATATAGGGAACTAGGAAACCCAGGGTGTTTGAACAAATTTTATAAATATATATGACATTCATTTGAAAAATACGAGCTTGAATGATGTGACGTTTCCACCATCCTTTGAGAGATAATGTTAGAGAATATTCTAATCGATTCCATACTTGATGGGAGTATAAAATAAAGTGATTTCTTCATTATTTATTCCTAGAACGAAACAATCTATCTTGTGGCCCAATCAAGTGTGGAATATAAATCGATAGCCTCTAACTTTACCTATTAAGGGACAATGTAGACGACACTTCGTATATGGTCATATGAACAGATCAACATTGATATTATAACTGACTGAGATTGAATTCTCGCTTAACTCTTGGTGAAACATAATTGAATATTAAATTAAATTCAACTCTTGGCTTAATGTTTCACGATTTATTTAACAATTGTTAATTATTGTTATATAAATCGTGAAACATTAAGCCAAGAGTTTAATTTAATTTAATATGATATCATAACTATATAAATAAGAACTTCAATATTCATTTTTGCCCCCATTTTTTCGTTTTGCATTTGGCAGTGCCCTCATTTTAGGGGTGCAAAAATAAATGAATATTGAAGTATTCGAAGTTCACATTAGTTTTAGGGTTAGTTCTTAAGATTTCCAGTTGTCGAAGCTATATTTAGAATTATTTATTCCATTAGATTAACGATTGAAGGTTTTTTACGAGGACTATTTTATCTAAATGAGAGGTAATAATAAAAACTTGTCTAAAAATCACTGACTGAATAATTCTTTATTCAGAATAAAGAATAAAGAATTGTTCAGTCAGTGAATTTTTAGACAAGTTTTTATTATTACCTCTCATTTAAATATGAACTATCACAGAGTAGATTCATCGTCCATTGAAGACTATTTTATCGTTCAATACTTTCTTTTGGCAGATACTATTGCGAAGAATTTGTTTGTTCGTGTTAAAATGCAGCAGAAGTGTCATGCACTGATGAATGTTCAATATGTCGCAACCATTTGAAACATCGGAAAGCTTTTTACTAAATAAAAGTCAACGGTCTGTTGAATATCCAAGAGGAGTATTGCTACACTTTGTATTTTCTTCTGTCAACAGCGTTTATAATAGCTCTTCCTTCTGAGTTTTATTCGTCGTAAAATTGAAATGTTTCCTGCACTTCAAAGACGACCGTAAAGGAAAATCTCTTGTTTACCGAGAATTCCAATAAAAATGTTCTTTATGTATTAGTGACTGTAAAACAATTCAACTGAGTTGTTTACTGGGTATATAGAGCCAAGAGATATTATTTCATAAGTTCGAGATTTAAATAACACATCAGCATTATTTCTAGTATTTATTGCACCTGGATACGTTAAGGAATTTAAGTTTTTTTTCAATATAACTCGAATATATTTAGCGTTCATTAATCAAAATAAAAGTAATCAGTTTGTTGATTTTCACTATAATTAATTGAAAACATAACAATATTGAACTAGTGTTGTCCTGGTTCGTGGTCTAAGGGCTAACGTTTCGCTAGCACGAGTGGCGAGCTTCTTCAGAGGTCGTTCCATTTCTGATTCTGAAAGTAGTCTACTTAGCCTCACCTGAAATGAAAATTCACAAATTTTTAGGTTGAGTTAGAAACATGAATAATTTAGGTAAACATTTATGTAAATTGTGTACGCTCATTTCCCATAATTTCATCTATAACGTCAGTTTTATTTCCATCATAGTGGCGTCTGAATGGGGGATTTGGGCTTAGGGGGTCTTAGCCTCACCTGAAATGAAAATTCCTAAATTTTTAGGTTGAGTTAGAAACATGAATAATTGAGGCAAATCAATATTTAGTTTCAGATACCAATCAGTAGTAGATTTCTTGAAAGTGAATATCAAGAATCTTTTCTATAGTAGGTACTTAGTGGGTCATATCTTATTTAGTTAAAATTTTTAAGAGGTGTCTAACAATTTAGTTAACAATTCTGAAAATCAGGTATGGAAATTGAGGTTATGTTGTTGAAAAGGCAGCCTAGATTTGTCAAGCTTTTGATTGATATGTTAAGAAAATTCATTACCCTATTATAATGATCTTCAGGTATTTTTTTTTTACCATTTTAAGTTTTCAACTTAATTGTTACGTTATAGAAATATGATTTGATGAAATGGTTGGTTCACAAACTCAACTAGTGAATATAGCACCGAATGATTCGGTTAGTATATCTGATTTCTTTCAATATGAGTTCGTCATTCTACCAGCTTTTTCTATAAATCATTAAAGCCGAAGGTAAGCAATATTCTGCGAAACGACTGAAATCAAACAACTTTACGGTCAAGGTCAGTTCTCACTTTAACATCGTAAAACACTCGGAGAAACAATTACAAATGACTTATGTTTTATAGAATTTACTAGCGGATGGGAAAAAACCATAAGTAGTGTTCCTTTCATTAAAGTCGCACTTTGTTGTTTTACATCAGAAACGGACTTAAAGGGACTTGGTTTCCATAGATGGACTTCTGTGATCTTTGGTAGAAAAATGAGAATCGGGAGGAGATTATACAGTTTCATGATTGGATATAATTTTTGAAAAATGACTACATATGATCATTTATATTTTTTTCGGAGTTAATTCGAAGAAATATAATTGAATGATGCCTTGACTGATCACTTCAGTTGTCGAATTTAGTCCCCAAATTTGTTTCGAGTTGTTAACTATTCCTAGTAGCTAGAAAGTAGACCTAAAAATTTCTCAAATTCTTATACGTAATAAAATTCAAAACACATCAAAGATGCGAATCCAGATTTGTTTCAACGTTGTCTTGAGTGTGAACTAATTTGAGGCAGTTTATTTATGAAAATAACATTTCAAACTTGATAAAAAAATGTTTAGGACTGTAGTTTTTTATTTTCGGTCCGGCCCTGTATTTATTACGATATGATATAACATACCCGCAGGAAATTATGTATAAACAATTATTTCTACATTTGTTATTCAAATAACGTGGTAAACATTTCAAATTGGACTTCCAGTCACTCGTTTGATTTTAATAAATTAAACCTCTACTTTTACATCTTCAAACTGGCATGTATGAAATTTGATTGTCTCAAATCAGAGAGGTGTCCTAGAACCGAATCAACTCCTTCATTCATCTTCTAGTGAGAAGGAGCATTATGTTATTATTTTTAAAATAATCATATATTAGTTGTGAATATTAATCATTTGTTTTTGGTTTCAGGTATGTTGACCTTCAAGATATTCTTGTAAGTATTTATATATAATGCTAATTTATGCAGTAAAGATGTGGGCGTCCCACTATTAATACAAATAATAGTGAAATTGCCTTACTCCGCGCAGTTAAAGTAAATAAACAAATTGTGGATATAAACAGTGCGTACAATCTCGAAAGCACATCTGCGTTCCTTTTTCAACAAGTTCTCTGCGATTGTATTGAAATTACGTACACTGGATGATCGTATTATTAAAACAACATTGGAAAATTGAACAATTCGTTGAAAATTGAAAATTGTTCTTCACATTATCTTCAATTAAAGAAAATAGGTCTGCAACACTGTTGACTACTATCACTACTCAACTCAGACGTCACTTTTTGTAAGTGACGTCTGTCACTTAAAAATTCATTGTAAAATTCAAAGGTTACGAGTCATTTAAGGAGTTTTACTATCAAGTTTTAGTGTGTTTGTAGACGTATTGGACGGTTTTTAGTGCAATAAATGGATTCTGTGAATATTATATATCCTTGTGTATATCTAACTGCCTAGCCTTTGCTTTAGTATTGTTTTATCCATTCTAGCGAAACAGAAACATCTTTTTGATGGGAGAACATAAGAATATCTTACCACAGAAAATAACATGGAAAAAACTTCGATAAGGAGTCTCAATTGCATTAGCATCTATGGGTAATGTTTATAGGGTGGCAGTGGATCATATTGATAAAAATTTCAAAAGAAATATCTGACTCCAAAGGGAATCACTAAAGGTAATCGGGAAAAAATTACTATCCATTGCAAACAAATGAGGCCAGAGGCTGGTGGAGCCTCTTAATAATTTGCTGTGGCCAAGTGTCAGGAGCTATGGAACTGGTCGCTGATATATTGTTGAAGAAACAATGAGAGGACCATCATTCGGAGGTTCTACATACAAAATTGCTTCTCCAAATTGTGGAGTAGCTCCCGAATAAGCAATATACTTTCGTGTACGACTCGGTGTCTTATCAGAAGGCGACACAATTCTTCAATTCCTCTCAGATAACCAAGTGGTCGATTGGCCTGCAAATTCACCAGACCTCAACCAAATCGATATTCTTTTTGATTGGATGAAATGAATCTAACGAAATTGTAAGAAACAAGCGTCGGTTATTCGAAAAATTAATAGAAGTATGGCACAGAAACGGAATAATGGAAGAAGAACTGTCTGAAATCTATACAAAGCATGTCAAGAAGTAACCACAAAGAGTGACTTTACTAAATATTAGATGAAAGACATAAATTTAAGTATTTTCTTGTCACTATCAGAATTTTTCAAACTTGATTACTAAATTTATCATTTTAAACAAAAATTAGAATGTGTATAGCATAAACCTGATTTTTTCTCGAAAAACCTGAAATGTCAATTTTGCGTAGATGTTCTAATAATATGATCACAAATTGTAACATTTTAAGAGTTACTTACAGGATATTTGAAACCAAAGAAGTTTTAGCAGAAAATGTAATGTTTTTTAGTTGCAATAATATTCAACAAGTATAAAAACAGTAATAATATTCGCGAATTAGTAGATATAGACCATTATAATCTTTTTTAAGATTTAATTCATTTGAGCTTAACATTACATTGGAGAAATTAGGACGAATTATAAATGCATAGTTAGTTAATTTCATGTTTAAATTTTAGTTTAGTAAATGCTGATGATTATGAATAATACAGAGTAGGTAAAAAAGTTATATATTTTGGTTATTGGAATTTAAAATATCAATCGAATTTTTTTCAATGTTCTGGAATTTATCTTGAAAGTATGCCTACCTATTGTTTTAAGAGGAAAGAAGAAAGCGTCTTTATCGATATCTACTTTTTTCTGAACGCATCGATAATTTCTAGGCAATACCGGACATCCTTCTATTGATTGATTGATTGAAGATTCACTCATAATTATTCAGAAATGGAAAAAAAAACTAAACAGATAGATCAGATATCAGTTGTTATTACAATGAACATAAAGATTATATTTATGAATGGATTCTATTGAATATGAAATATATATAATAATAATATTTATTATGAATTATTCTTCACATTTTTCTTTTACATTTATTCAATTAATACAGTTATTCGAGTCTGAACTTCCATTCAGTCCTCATGTAAAAATATTGTTACAATTTTATATAAAGTTCATTCAACGACATTTTAAAAATGAAAAATAACCTCAAAAATATTAATCCTTAAAGACAATTTAACATTATGTAGGACAGGTCATAGTAAGAAGCAATAAACAAATATATTAGTGGAATTGAATTCTCGCTTAACTCTTGGTGAAACATAATTAAATATTAAATAAAATTAAACACAAGTCTTAATGTTTCCCGATTATGTTAAACAATATCAATTCGTGCGTGAGCTCTTGATTTTGAGCTCACGCTCGAAACATGTTGACGAATTGATTTGTTAAATATAATCGTGAAACATTAAGACTTGTGTTCAACTTTATTTAAAACAAATATATGTATGTTTAATACAAATTGATTGATATTTTTCTGAAATTGAATTCTCGCTCACATTTTGGTGAAACATGATTAAATAAAATTAGAAAAAAAATCTAGGCTTAATATTTCATAAATATATGGAATATATAATAACGTTGAGTAGACATGTTTCAAGTGGTTTTTGTTTTTTTTTAATATATTTCTGTCTACATTCGAATCATAAAAGTACTCTACCACATTTTAGAATACCTTTTTCAGCAGCTTGACTTGAGCTTGACTTGAGACTTAACTTTTTTTGAACAAATATGCATTTGGTAATTTCAAATTCGACGTTGAATGATTTGAAAATTTCAATAATATTTTTAATAGAGTGAGTAATCATATGTAGCTGTTTTATGCTTGGGAAAAAGTAGCAAAGTACTCTTCCTTGTCGCATACTTTATGGTTACTACAATTTAATAAACTATATTCAATAAAAAATATATCTAATGAGTTTCAGAAATGTTTTTCACATAAATTAAAAAATATTCGAAATTGTAAATTAAAAAACACTGATATCCACAAAAATAAGAAAAACATTGAAACGTAAGACTGAATGATATTACTTGTAAATCCTCAATAATGATGAGATTGTGTAAGGCTTCAAATCATGTCACTTCTTTTTCCGATTTACTATGCAGTCAATTATAATCCTCAAATGTACCCTGCGACCGATTTCCACCCTCCTTCCACTCCATAACAATAGAACTTAGTCCAAAATTACGATCTGTGAAAAACTACTCTTCTGCATTTACATAATCCGTAACACCCCGGGGTGGCCGATAACACCCCAGGGGGTTCCCTTCATTATTATCGGGGTTCGACACGATCTCATAATCCTCGAAAGTACCCGGAGGGTACGAATTGAAATGTCACCCCTTTTTTTAACGTCGGGTAAAATAAAGGCCGGTTGTGTCGTTGCTTGTGTCCATTGACGCAAAGACTAGTGGGCTTCGGAAAGTGGACCGTGAGAAGGCGGCTTGGGGTGCATTCGTTTGTTATTTTTTGTGTAATCCCAGACGATGCAGTTTCGTTTATGTAATTGACGTTATTCTATTACCTTCGTGTGAGATTTCATTTCTGTGGTTACGTCCAGTTGGAATTATGTCACATTTCAATTGAATAATCATTAAGAAATGTGTTATGATATACGTACTGGTACATTATAAGGACTAAAAATTTTTATTTTCCAGGGAAATTTGTTTTCACTCAATCGAATGTACTTCGTTTTTGTAATTTTGTTTGCAATATATGTTTCTTGGGAGTTAAACTATTTAAACTAGTTAAACTAAGCTGTAGAACTGCAAGAATGGTTATGGAAATTATAAGAATTTAGTTATTGGAAATTACAAAGTGTGTTATATTGCCTAATATAAATTTAAAAAATATAAAATGAAGAATAATATGTAAATTTACAGTAAATGAATAATATGAATTAGTATTGCTGAATAAGGGTGTTTTTATTTAGCATTGTCTATCTGTGAAGTATAATCAAAATGTTTCTTTCTTCTTAAAATTACAATGTTTATTAATCTCCCTTAATACTATTCCTTCGAAGGTCCCCCTTCAAATTAACTCTGGATTATTGTGGAAGGCTACTTGCCTTGTACCTCTGCAAAGTTTTGTAGTGCATATTGAAAATTTTGTAAAAAAATGTTAATAAGAAAATTGGAGATTAAAAAAAACCAATTTCCGAACTAATTCGTTATTTCTTTGAGATTCTTTCTTATTGAATATTGAATGGAAAGTGAGGAGTCTACCTGTTTTTGATTTCTTCTCACATATCTGGTGAAAAAGTTGCGAAAATCGCCTGTTAAAACCTGCTTGATTAGACAATTTTCGATTTGATTTCCAAGATTTGATCATCAGTTATATCAATTCGTGACCGCATATCGAAAGTGCATGAGATAGTTGAGTCCTGTAGGATGTCAGCTGACCGTATGCAAATTATTCTGCACAACCATTTGAGCATGGAAAAGATGGGTGCTGCGTTTGCTAGGCGCTCGACCAAAAACTAATTCGGAAAAACATTTCTACCGAAAATTAGGCGCTGTAGAGAGGTAATCCAAAAGAATTTTTGCGTCGATTCATAACTGTTGGTGAGACTTGGGTTCACCACTACACTCCCGAAAATAAAGAACACTCAAAACAGTGGGTTGGAAAGGGGAAACCCACTTCAAAGAAAGCAAAACCAATTTTATTGGCAAACAAGTTATGGCAACTGTCTTTCGGGATGCGAGAGGAATTATATACATTGATTATCTTGAAAAGGGTAAGACTATCACTGGTCAATACTACGCAGACTTATTGTAACGTTTGAAGGACGAGGTGCAAATTAAACGACCTCATTTGTCGAAGAAAATTTTGCACCAGTGCATTCGTCGATTGTTGCCATGTCCAAAATCCACCAATTGAAGTTTGAATTGATGTCGCATCCTCCCTACTCTCCAGACTTAGCCCCAGCGACTATTACCTGTTTCCGAACCCAAAAAAATGGCTTGGCGGTAAAAAATTTGACAGCAACGAAGAAGTTATCGAAAAGCACCCTTATCTATCATATATTTCTGAAATCACACAAATAATAGAAATGTTAACATAGTAGCTAAAAATTACCAAACTGAAAAAAATAAAAACTAAAATCAATGAGATCCTTGACCATGAGAACCTTGCAGGTTTCTGTTACTGATTAAGGTGTTTATCTTAGAACAAGTCGATTCGTTCGACTCAGAAAAAATCACACCAAGAAAATAGTTTCACATAAATGGATTGAGGAAAAAGATCATTGAAATTTGCAACTAATTTGCATGAATATTGAGATATTCTGTTGGAGTTTTATCGAGAACTGATATATATATTTTCTGAATTGAACTGTGATTTGGGCTTTAGATCTTAAGATTAAGTTCAATAAATTCTGTAGCCTCGACTGAAATAAGTTTATTACTGTAATCATGAATAAATGGATTGATTATCTACAGATAATCACAGAAACGCACATCTTTATTGGGGTTAATACGAGTATTATTTTCTAAACAAGTGAACTATTGTTATTATAAAGTATATACTGTTGTAATAGTCTAAGACCCAGTAAACATCTGACGACACATATTTTAGGAAAGCCCAAAATTTTCTTAGTGAGACAGTTGTACCTACCATACATGAAATGGGAGTTAGTTTTGCGAAGTCGCGGTAGGTTCGGTACAGCGCAGGTATAAAAGGTGCGATAATTTGGGAAAAAAGACATAATTTAGGAAAGCTGCCGTTTTGATATGTTGAAATATATTATTATACGTACAAGCAACCAGCAGAGCGATTTACCGATCGGTGAAATGAGAAATTATGTACTTTATTGAGTGATGACACGAATCGAAATTGTTAATAATGTTATTATCAAATCAACTGAATTCGAATTTGTTTAGAAATGAAACATTATTTTCATATTAGATTTTTTAAAATATATGTCAATTTTGCCGTCAAAAATGATCGAAGGAGAAGGAATACTACAAGAATATATTTGGAAGAATAAAGAGAAAACGAAAATTTCTTCATTTCGTATACTACGTATATACTACACACAGGTAAATTTGCGCGGGAACAAGTGTTTTTCGTTCTGCCGGGCCAAAACAACCGCCAGATCGGTCTGCCATGAGGGATATATGCTTCTGATACTAACAAGAATATCATATAAAAATTTAAAATTTCCTGAAATATGTCAAAAAGAAGTTTGTTTTCTCAATTTTCAAATGGTCTGCCACAAGGAAATAACCGCAGGAATTCGTCTTTCGTTTTTGAGTACGTATAATAATATATTTCAACATATCCTTTCTTTCCTAAAATATGTCTTTTTTCCCAAAATTATTTATCACACCTTTTTTAACTGCGCAGTACCGAACCTACCGCGACTTCGCAAAACTCCCATGTATGGTATAGACACAACTGTCTCACTGAGAAAATTTTGGGCTTTCCTAAAATATGTGTCGTCAGATGTTTACTGGCTCTTAGACTATAACAGCGGTTGTCAAAATATAACACTTTCAACTTTGGATAGAAACCTGGATATTTGGCATACTGTCAAATATATCTTTAGGACCGCTGACCGGCTGTTGAGAACCGCTGGTCTAGTGAACGTCTGTTATTCGTACTAACGGCTTCGATTTGAATGCCCACGAACATTCAGCGGCTCCGCGAAATTGATTCAACGTGTTCGTTAATTCGCGCCACCTGGCCGGCCTAACATCTGACATTTTTGAACTCGGGCCAATGTAGTCCGCCGATACGACGTGACTCACCAGGTTACTACGAAATTGTAACCTGATGCGTATTCAATTCAAGTCTAAATTACACCGGAATCGAGTGTTATTGCAGCTCGTTGCCGATTTCGCCGTCTGTGGGTTGTTTATATATGCGTTCGTTATGACGTGAAGGAATTTTGATAAGGACACCTCAATTATTTGATTAAGTACTTGATCTTCATCGTGGTTGGTCATTTCAATTGACGAAAATTCGTTGTGATATTTCGGGGGTTTGTTAGGTACCTGCTGCGTTTGTGACAACCTATACTAGTGTTTGCCAACGTTTTTTGTGCCATTTCCCTTTCTTTGTACTCGTTAAATTTAACGGTAAACAGAGTTCTTTGAAGAACTGGTCGTAGTAATTATTTTATATTTTTTATATTTTTCACATATTTTATTTTATTTGTTGAATAATGAGTTTGAAGATTTCAATTAATTTTTACGAGTATTCAAAAAATATATATTCAAGAATGTATACAACATTGTTCAAGTTGAAGACAAGATAAATTAAATCAAATTCGTTATCAAACGAATCAAAGTTACGTTCAAATCGGTATAGCTCCTGAAATTTTTTCCATGTGGAGTATATTTTCAGATTACATCTCTTGTCGTCAATAATAATAATGATAATAAGCATATCTTTCCAACAGGTAACTAACTACCCAATTACAGGAAAAATAATGAATACAAAATATGATGACTAAAAATATCAATAAGAACATAGATATACCATATTAAAAAATAATTATAATAAGAAAAACATTATCAAATATAATTATCTGAAATCTATAATATCAATAACTAATAACTAATCAATTAAAATCACTCAAACCGGAGGAAATCAAGATACCTCAATGGTTTAGATCTAAATGTGCATTAATGATGGAAAAAAGTGAGTCCCAGTGCAAATCACAGCAGTTTGATACCTGGTTTGCAATAGAACATGCGAAGCTAAGCGGCAATTGTGAGAGAAGATTGATTCTGTGGGTTTTTCAGTAGAATGTCTGACTTATTTTAGTACACCTCGGAGGAACAAAGAAATTAAGTTTACCCAGAAGCTCAGGACAGTCGAGATTGTCATTGGGCAAATTGAATGAAAATTTCAATGCATTCAAAGTTCTCCTGGTGTGGAGGCTCCAAGTGTCAAACCTCGACAGCAAACAAGCGTGATCACAACCCTAGGTGGATATACACCATCCTCTCGAAATGAGAGCCATTTCAGAAGTTCCTCTGCAATGCCTACAGGCGGTTTATGCGACAAGTATATATTGGTCGCCAAATAAGACAACCATGCTCAAGTTTGCTTCTTACTAGGGCATTAAATAAATTGACCAGTGTTGAGGAATTCGAGAACAATCTTGCAGTGAGGACGATGAAACCATAATCGATTGAGGTATTCAGGGTTTTAATGCGAATGACGATGTAATTATGAATGAATAAATTGATTAAAATAAATGAAATATAATGTACTTTTATAGATTATTGCAGTAGTAAAATTCCACACGAATTTTCATGTTGAGCCTCTTAAAATTAATCGACTAATTTAGGTACGATAGCCTTTTCCAAACACAATAAGTAAATACTACAGTATATATAAACGCAGTAACTAAATATTCACCAAAAGTATAATAGTACAATTTGAATATTTATTTATTTAACATACACTGTTTTACAGGACAAGTCCTAATTACAAAACAGGAAATACAACATATACAAAAAACAAATTTGGTAGTACAAAAAATTCAATTTTGTTTCATTTTAAATGAAAGAGTTTGTGATATCAATCACAACTGATGGTATGAAATAAAATAATTATAGTAGTAAAAAAACTCAAATGCTGACCAAACTTATACATACATATAAATTTAATATATACATTGTAGATTCGTCTATAGAATATTTACTGGAAATTTGTTTCGGGACTCTATCCCAATCTCTAGAGTTTCTGGAAATCCATCAATTACGTATCGATGTTAACGGACCTACCCCATTTCATATTTTTTTTTCGATCAGTTATATGATAATCTGCGGTGCAAGTAATGAAATATCCAAATCGGGCATATTTATTTCCCTGTTGTGGGCGTAAATTCTGGTTATAAAGAAATAAGGCCAACAAGTTCATCTTCATTTGTACTATTGTGTGCCATCGAAATGCTGTCGATGTTTTTAGACTTTGCGAAAGTAGTTTTCGATTAAGATGGCCATCGATAAAACTGGGACATCGAAAAGAGTATGACACGTTTCGTCCCAAATTTCTTTGGAAGTAAACAAGCTAACTGAACGACAGTTAAGACGACTAAATTTCGTTTGTACTCGCTATTTTATAAACTGATTCAAGAAATCGAAGTATAACTCGATAACTTGAAGGTATTATTCGCTTTGTAAAAAGCATAAACTCTTTGACGCATTTTTGAAGAACTTTACTTAACTATCTTTCGAAAATTTGAACGAATTTATCAAACCATGTTGAAAATTATTGACAACTAATTTTTGAAGTGTAATTCTTCTATAAGCTAGTGGCAATGGAAAAGGAATATAATTTGATGTTTTCACTTCTAACTTTCAGTGCTATGATAGACAATTCCTTTAGTGGAGTAATTATATTCCTCGCGAGCAGATGTGACTTTCAACACAGTCTTTATTCCGATTTTTCCCTGTTGGAACTGAAGATTTGCATATTTTCAGTACCAGAGCTATTTTTCTGTGTGAATTGTGTGAGTGCAACGACAATACAGAATTGTGAGGCTAGTGAATGAGCAGAAGTTGTGCTATTCCGCTACGACATCTAACTTAACAAGACAACTACAATCACAGTTCACAAATGCAAATGGCCATCAAGAAAAACTTGAATGGTTCGAGAAGTGCTAGAAGATAACTTCGTCTTCGTATTCCTGTGGAAGACCATATCTTTGGTACTTTCACCTCCAAGCACCTGATTGAAGATTTCTTATTCTTTGAAGGCCAAGATTATATGCATAATCTGAGATTCACCATTCCACGTTATTTCGTGGAGATTTTAGTACTCAATAGAAGTACTAAAAGTACTCCAATAAATACGCTCAAGGCATTTGTAGTATAGATGAAGTCTGAATCTTTATAGTTTGAATCTATTAAAAGTTGGCGTTGAAAGTAAGCCTTTCTCAATCGGCAAACTCGAATTTAATCCTGTAAAACTAGGTTTCCAGAGTTTTTCTGGATGTGGTTCTTTCGATAAAGTTCTGGTTTTTTTGCAATGGTGATTGTAAATACGGTATTTGTTTGAAAGCTCAAATTCGTCCGAAATCAAAAGCCATGCAATTGTCAGTTAACTGACCAGCAATGGAAAACCATGGAAAATTGAAGCAGTTATCATCATATATTTTAGAGGTGCCAGTCTTCTTCAAAAAGTTCAAAAAGTACTACGAAATCGTCTGCTAGTTCAAATACTTTGTCGTTCAAGGTCCCCATCATGGGATACTGATTTCACATCACCATTGGTAGGTTTGTATTATTTCAACCCAACTAACCTTTGTACTGAGGCCACCTTTTCATTGAAACTCGATAGATGTGGATAGGTAGATCTAAACAAATTTATTTTCAGCTGAAGTCATGGATATCAGAGGAATTTGTTACCAGCAAAAATAAAAAGACCCCATATTTGAGATTCTAGCTTCGTAGGAGTACGTAGAAACTCCATAACTTCATAATTTTGAAATTATCTTTGTTTCCATCAATATACACGTGGGAATAGTTTCTTCAGATGTAACTTCAGATGAAATTTGTTATTTGTAACAAATTATTTAAACCTGATGCCATTCGAAAAGCGAGTAATTTTGTAAGTGGTGCATTCGTATCTTGGAGCAGTATGTCAAATCGGTGTAGTGCGCGGTGCAATTGGCATGGGAAACTAGAGCGACGAATGTTTTTATGAATCACTGCGAAAATCTCTATGCAAATGACGGAACGACACTGAGATCAGACATCTCCGTTGCAAAGTTGGCTAACGGGATAAGTTGTACCGGTACATTTTTAAAGGTACGCGGCGGATGCAGATAAGACACGGGGTAATATATTACCAATGCGAGCGGACATACACAGGAGAGAAAGCTCCTGACAGCCGGGGTCATCGAATGACTCAGATAATAATTTTTACTGTGCATGTACTGCGTAAGTCAGTCGAGGTTCCATACGGACCGATCCATTGTCCATTCGTGAAAGGATTATCGAACTTGCTATTCATACGTTTCGGACGCTCTTTAGGCAATTGAATAGCCATAAATTATAAGCATTCGTTTTTGCGCGGTTATTGTCATCTCGGAATTTTCGGGCGACAGATCGGTTTCTCTTTTCGCGAAAAACTTCGGTATCGATCGCCTCGTTAATGAAATTTGACGCGGAGTTTTTTTAACTGGCACCTGAAGTGATTGATGTCTGCCGTTCAAAGCGAGAATCATTCCGGAGGCTACTTAATTGTCGAAAGTCATATGTCATTATCGCTGATCAACGGAGACAAATGAGATCCAGACATGCCCACTTTCGAGTACTTGTTTCAATACTTTGAATTATTAAAACAATTTAGTGAAACCTTGACATCAGTGACATTGTATGGCCTACCCGAAGGTTCCATTTTGTTGTACTGGAAACCTGAATCATTTTGTGCTCTCAAGCTTATGAAAGTTACTCCAAATACAATATTCATATTAGTATCAATATTGTTACTTAAGTAACAATAAGTAAATAATAACTTTAGTTATTTCTTAGGAAAGATACGCCAGACATTATTTCAGAAGTTTTAGAGAACATATCGAATCATATTTTTGATAAGCTTGACATCATCACCTAGCACCTCTGGAGTTTCTTTTATGATATACAGCAAATTTCCTTCATGACTTTGTGCTGTCAAGCTTATGAAGGTCCTAATACAATACTAATATTGATAAGGATTCGCCAGACATTATTTGAAAAATTCTGACGAATATATAGAAACATATTTTCTATATGTTTGACATCGGTGACATTGTATGACCATAGTATGATAACTAGCACCTCTGGAGTTTCTTTTATGATAGACAGCAAATTTCCTTCATGATTTTGTGCTGTCAAGCTTATGAAGGTCCTCATACAATATTGATATTGATAAAGATCCGCCAGACATTGTTTGAAAAATTCTGATGAATATATAGAATATATAGAAACGTAATTTCGATATGTTTCACATCAGTGACACCTAGCATTACTGTGGAGTTTCTTTTGTCTCTTTTGTTTGTTTGAAACTGTCTTCATGATTTTTTGCTCTCAAGTTTATGGAGTTTACTCCTAATACAATATTCTCATTAAAAAATCCGCCAGGCATTATTTAGAAATTCTAGACAACATATCGAACATATTTTTTATATACATGTATACATCAGCGACATTGAATGACCTAGCAACTTTATAAAGGCCATTTTATGTTAGGAAGCAAATTTCCTTCATTTTTGTGTGCTGTCGAGGTTAGAAAGGTTATTCCTAAGAAAATATTAGTATTTAGAAAGACTCACGCTACATTATTTGTCAAAAACTCCAGAAACATCCAGACATAGTTTTGTTAGGCTTTTGCAAGTCATTCAGGATTTAAAAAAACAATAGAGTAAGATCTAAAGTAGATATTAAGCCTACAGACTCAACTGATCAAGCCGACTACTAACTGTGATAATATTTATGACAGTTCGAATGCGTAATATCACAACACAGTCCATATGCTTAACTGTCGTAAATGTAATGACAGTTTGGCAATACCACATCAAGTTCTATGAGTTACGTAAACTATATTTATAAAAAAACCAATGATATAGAGTGATCACAAAATGTCATTCTTAAGTAAGTGCCTAAAGGAGGGTGTAAGTTATTTCAGGTTTCCAAATGTTTCCTTTTGACAAAAAGAAATTATTTCCTTTTCAAATTTTGGGAGTGAATAACTATTTTCCAGAGACGTAATTGTAAAGTCATGTTTCTGATGAAGTAAGTATTCATAAATGACAAAATGTTGGCAATTTTTGTTGACAAGACATAACCTAAATTTTTCAATCAGTTTCGGCTAAGATAGTCCACTGTATCAACCTGTCTACCCGTCATAGTCACCTGAGTCAGTTGATACCTCTTGATTATTTGTGTGTGGAATGGCACATTGGTCGATTTCACCATCCCTCTCGAAGATGGCTTCACGACAACAGCCAGAACGTCAAGATCACTTTGATATTTCAGGGGGTTAATCCCTAGCAGATAGTTTTCAACGCATTTCTGCCAGAGAAATTCGTTATGAACATATATATTTAGATATAATCAGAATTCAGGAAATATTGGTATGTACTCCATTGAAAAAACATGTTCTATTACTTGTAATTAAATCAATTAAATAAGCAAATGAAATATATCACTCCAGATGTCGATTTCTTCAACCGGTAGAGAAGTTTCTGGCTGTGCACATTATAGGTTAAGTGATAAAGGCGCGTTTACGATCTGTTATATATCACGTTATGCCGACTGGAGTATTATTGTTGCGTTGATTGGTTTTCGCAATGATTGAAAATTGTAATTGTTATTCGAGAAAGGTAAGACTGTACTGTTGTTTGCAGGTGTAGCTATTTGTTAATTACTAGCACGGTAAAGGGAGGAACGTATTCGTGTAATAAAATATCTAGTAGGCATGCGGATGTGATATATTCCGGGCTGAATTCCAAACTGTATTATATTTTAATTGCGTAGTGTAATTATGTAGCGTTCGTTAAAATATGAATTCCGAATCGACATGATTCACCTCAAAGCACAACTTTACGTGTGTGATCAACTTTACCTTAATAAATGAGGGTTTACTAAATTTTCAATTTAATCAGGATGAAATTTGAGAAGTGCAGAATTGATATATTCTTTGTACTTTGTAATATCAATTCCGTGGTTTTAGTATGCTCTACATTGTTTGGCGATCACACTAGAGTGGGCTTGTTTGAGGAAATCATGACGTGTGTACTACCTTTACCAGTATAACTAGGTATTTGACATTTTTACTGTATTTTGTTATTTTCGATCTTTAATTTCATATTTTGACAATTACACACATACACATTTCTGAATTAGTCCAAGAAAATTGTGACTTATATGTGGCTTATGCTTGATGAAATAGTTTTGAAAGGAAGTTTTCAAACTTTTTCATCAAGAAAAAAAAAGTATAACGAGTGTTAAAACAAGTTTTTTTGCTGAATTTTGCGGAATTACCTCGCGTTCACTTCCACAAATATCAAGACAGGTGTGCTTCAATCATTGTGTCCATTATTCCAAGAAGTGAACTTGGACTATATGTTGAGATATAAAATATCTGTTTATATCAGCTGCTTAATTTCGTACCCTGCAAACTGGTAGGCTGTTGTCGACTGGCTCTTTCCTCAAAAATCATCAGGAAGAGTTTGTTAGTCCACTTTATCATCAGCAACTCATTCGTTCTTGTTACGATAAATCTAACATTTATAATAAAATATAATTTATAAGTTATAATAAATAAAAATTTAGACACTTGGCTCAAGTTCCAGTGAGTATATTCACATATTACATATGTTTCGGGTAGTTAGTCCATTATCAAGAGTAAAAACCATATTAACTGAGTGTTGAGTTAATATTGTAATAACTCCTTGTCATTTAATTCAACTAGTCGTCACCAATTTACTTCCAAATTTCAAGCGACAGTCTATCAGAGTGCCTGTCCACAATTTTGTTAGCCGAGAAGTGTAAACGATTGCCTACATCAGCGGTTCTCGAAAGTTTTCGATACGGAACCCCCTAGATATGCAACAAATTTTGATAGAGCCCTGAAATGAACAGAAATAGTTGATATATCAAAACTACGTTTAATATACGTATAAAAAAACATTTGTATATTCTTAATTGATACACAAAGAAGCTTTGTGGAATCGTAGGACTCTCGAGGTCATTTTCAGTACCACTGCTTTATAATTTCATAATTTTCACGTTCTTTCAATTCGCAGCTGCTGAAGATGTATATAAATCCGAAATCGGTCCACAGTGTAGTTTAATAAAAATTTTCGATAATAATGTAGTAAATCTTCACTGATCAGTTCAATTCGCGAATTCATCGTTGGTATCTCGTTCGTAGATAACTATCAGTCGTCGTCTTCGTGTCTTTCGCCGGTTAGAATTTTATATATTATGCGGGCGTAGTGTAGGTGTCGATAGTCTAGTCGTCGGAGATGTGAACAGATTAAATTTAGGTAGGTCATGGAGGCCATTATCTCCCGACCGAATCCATGTTTTGTCGGCTATTATATATGTCGTTAATCCTCTCTCGACGAGTCGACTTGTTTCGTGAGAGTACATCGTCGCGATTTATGGCGCTCATGAGATGAGTATTGCGGTACAGCCAGCCAAACCGACACGTTCCTCTATATTCTGGCTGAATTATTTTTCGAGAATAAAGTATCCGAAAATTAGAAAGATGTTGAGCATTATTTATTATCCAGTTTCTAAGCAAAAAGTATCCAGCGATTTGGAGAGACTCCAAGGGATATAAATTCATGAACAATTTGCGAAACTAGTGACATCTGTGTATCAATGTAGACTAACTTCCAACTCCACATTGTTTCCTTATCACTTAAGTTTTTCAAAGTGCTGCTTTTGCCCTCGCTTGCCGTGCACTTTGCATATACTCGTCATCAAACAGTTAGTGTACATATAAATCAGTATAAACACATCCAACACGAATAACAAGAACTGTGACAAAAACGCTGAAAAGGTATAAAAATCTCTTTCAGCGAGGTATTTCCTCACAGCTACCTTGAATCTCTTTGAAGACAGACATTTCAAAACTGGAGGAAGTGTATTGAACACGATCACCGCTGCATATTGAGGTGATTTTTTGAACAATGAAGTACGATGTTTTGGTGCTTTGGTAAAAGTTTGAGAGTTCCTCGTCCTATACTTGGTATTCCCAAGCTTATCAAATCTATGCAGGCTAGCCCTGGCATAGAGTGCGGTCTTGTTAATATGAATGAAAGGAAGGGTTATACCTCAAATGTCTCCCTACGAGAGTCCAATGGTCCCATAGTGGGTATCTATGAGGTATAGTGGGTATAATGGTGGGTATAACTACCCACTATGGTAATACTTCTGGTAGATGGCGCACCTTGATTGTAACTTGTTATTTTTTTGACAAATAAGAATATATTACGCCAATAATGTTCTATAAACATGAAGATATCAAACGCTCCTTTTCTTGTTTTGAAGCGCCACTGTATGTTATCTCAACAACATTTGTGGTTGGATATTTTCATGTGTATTATAACTTCAACTTGACTCTAAGTGACACTGAAAGTGTCCTTAGTCATGGTTTGACTTTACAATCAAGGCATAACATATATATAATATTATGAAAACAATTTGTCTTGATTACTTAGTCCAGGTCTTCTCGGAGCACCAATCTGGACCTCTTGTATTTCAATTGGGCGTTTTCTTCGTAATTGCCCAGGGTTGCTACCAGGAGGTTTGTGTTGGCTCAATGGACTGGAAACATTCTCGCTGAGTAGCTTTGATAGCATTTATAACACTGGGCAAGCACGATCTGAAGCTTTGGTGCTTCTGGTTGCTAGGCACGAAGTTGTTGAGGCATAAGATATGGTTGGTAAGACAAATCCTGGTGGCAGCGTTGAGCTTGCTTCTCCTGTCGATCAGTGGCTTTAGCTGACTTAAGGAGGCTTTGGCTCCAGCCGTGCAGTGATCAATATATGTCTTTTATGAATTGAACATTTGTTAAATGGTTATTTATTTATAATCGCGCTTAGAAAGAGTTGAAAGGAGCATGTAAGTTTTTTTTTACCTAGCCTACGTTTATAACATCATTTTCTTCTGTCTATTCTCATATGAATTAATTTACATTACACATGTCGGTGAAGAAAAGGGCACTCATTCTGAGTAGGGAATAAAAATTCTAATTACGAATATAATTGTTATAATTTATATATGAAGAGAGATAGAGAAATAATGTGCAGGACTTTAATACAGTTACAGATTTGATCATTCACTATTCAAATGAGAATTAAAGGTTTCTGAAGATTGCTTAATGTATCATCAATTTTTTCTAATTGGTTATGTACCTTCCTGCTGTGTAGTAGATCTACGGAGTTCGAATCCCATACCACTTACGGAGTACCTCAATGCCCTAAAAAAAGTTGCTTCAATAGAATATTTAGATCATACATCATGGTTCAAATAATTCATATTTTATTCCTGAAACAGATGTCCTGGGTTTCGAAGCATAACTGTATATTTGATGGGCAGTATGCACAGTTTATGAACCAAAATATACGACAAAAACATGAGCTCAAAACATGATTTCATTGCTCTACTTTTTCATACATCGTTGACATTTTTTCTCTGCATATTAAATTTTTACACAAGCCATGAATTAATCATACAGCTACTTCTGAAACATCGATAAACTTCTCGTGTTCGACCTCTTTTTTAAATATGCCCAAAAACACTCCTCTGTATAGCAATGAGCGGACTCTTCGGTGAGGTATCACATAAAAAGTATTGCACGTTTTGAATTCTACGGACGGAAACGATTTATTATGCTTTAAGCGCACGCCATAAAAGTACAGGGTATATTTGTACTTGCAGATCCTCGCGTTTTAGTTTGGGGACCTAACTGTACCTGTGCTCGAGGCGCGATTATATGGCACCGACGGCTTTGTCATCTCTAGACTGCTTTTTAACAGCCTGCGACTCGGACGACCTCTAGGGGTCGCAGCCACAAAGGGCAGGAATCTAAAGGTCGAGGTCCGTTATGCAAGAGCGCTCGTAAATAGCCCGAAAGGAATATACATATAAGCCTCGACGAACTCGAAAGGACAATTATTTCGTGAAGAAATTTTTTTGAACTATCAAATAGTTACATAAATATTTGGTTTTTTTTTCAGAGGCAAACTTCGGAATTTCTTGTCAATAAGCAGTTAAATACAAGGAAGATTGTTAATTCGATGGTCTCTTGGTGGAACATGGAATAACTCAATTGAATGAAAATACTAGTCTCATTTCCACAGGATTATATTGATTGCTTGACAGTTGTTTCGAGGTGTTACTCCATAATCAGTGGTTAAACTGAAAATTGAGCACGTATTCAATTAACTCAATTAATTATGAACTCATTACTAATCTTTTGACACGAGTTAAACCGGTCAGGTTCTGACACGTTCCACAACAATATGGTATCAGTGGAAATCTGCTGCTATTGGTCGAAAAATACTTATAAAAAATATCATAGAAAATTTCATGGGAGAGCAGGCAAGACGCTGTCACCCGGCAGGAATGCCTGAGTGGAGTTCTGCAGGGTTCAGCTCTGGACCCACTGTTTATACTCTACACAAGCTACCGCGTCATATTAAAAGTAAAGCAGCGTTTTACGCTGATGATACAAAGGTGCACAGGAATCCTAAACAGAAAAAATGAATTATACAGACAGATCAGAATGAAATTCTAATCTGTCTAGACTTCTAGACTAGACTTTTAGGTAATCCCTCCTCAGTGTGAGCTAGTTTTAATAGTAACTCAACACTTTCGGCAGGTCAATGAGATGTTGTTGAGAAGCAGGTCAATGAGCAGGTTGGATATGTTATAGGGTTTCTGTATACGTGTTTATGTTCTGGTTTATTTTGGTTTTGGTTTGAAATATACTACCACCGATGTCGCGCATGCAATCATGTTTAGTGTCTTTTTCAGAGGCGACCTGTTCCGAGGCGTTGGCCACTCCTTGTCTTCATTTTTGTCTTCAAGGGGGTGTCACCAGGTAACTCGGTCTTGTAGGGGCGTTAGTTATAGTTGTTACTGAAATAAAATCGTATGTGGGATTTTTTATCATTTTAAAGCATTATCTCGACCGATTATCAACCAAAAACTCAAACATCTCATAGCAGTGTTTCCCAACAGGAGGGCACGGTGTTGATAGGGGCAATTCGAAAATGGATTCAGTACGAGTGTAACTCTTTTACACTTCCTGGATTTTTACTTTTTCACTCTTTTCGGTGGAACATAACACTATAAAATAAGCTGTGGTAGTACATGGCACAAAAAAGTTTGAAAAGTACTGCCTTATAGTAATTCATATCTTTGTTTATTTGAAATCAGAAATACTAGAAGTAGATAGAAGAGATTTCTAGAGAAGTAAAGAGAAGAAATTTAGGTGCCCTTAGAATCGACCAAACAAGAATATAATTCAAACCAACAGGGACAAAGTTTAACAGATATCACAAACTACCATACGAAGAAGCAGACAGAAGATACTGTGGCATTTTGATGTTAAAATACTCGTTGAATTGCTTGACCCACGCCCCACAGGGGGGCAATTTGATTGTTGAGGGGGGCAACTCTAAAATGGATTAATTACGAGTGTAACTCTTTCACCCATCTTGATTTTTACTTTTGCACTATTTTCGGTGGAGCATAACAATATAAGATAAGCTGTGTACATGGCACAAAAAAGGTTGGAAAGCACTGCATTACAGTAATTCATAGCTTTGTTTATTTGAAATCAGAAATACTAGAAGTAGATAGAAGAGATTTCTAGAGAAGTAAAGGGAAGAAATTTAGGTGCCCTTATTATCGACCAGAAGAGAATATAATCTGAAGCAACAAGGACAAGGATGAGCAGAAATCACAGACAGAATATATTGTGAGATGTTAATGTTGAAATACTCGTTGAATTGTTTGCAAAGTAAGATTGAATCCTTCAACATCGATAGATAAACGAACTCTCGTGTATTTGAAGAATTCAATTAGTCACTCAATGAATCAGTGAATCGATCCAATTGCAAGTCGAACAATGGCAATTTCTTCAATACCTCGTATTTATCTGCTGAATATTCGCTATTTGTACCAATACAATTTAACGATATAGAGCCACTTGTCCATAAATAAATTCAATGGAAAGTCTTACCATTGATATACAAATAACCACATCGCCCATTGATTTAGTTCTGTGTATTCATCGAATGAGATAAGCACGACTTTCTCCAATGGTGAATTTATATTTATGGATAAAGTTAAAGTAAGATCTACTAATTTAGTAGCAATAAAAATACCTAGATTGTTTGTAACCAGGCAATTCTCCATAATTCCAGATACTTTCTATACCTATAAGTTATAACTTGAAGAAAATTTGTTTTTGGTGGTATTCGATCAGAAGAATTATAATAAATACGACCACAACTTCAATAACCAAACTATCAACTGATGCGTTAATACTTACAATGTTTCGAGTTTTTTTAATTTCTGATATCACTCATAAATATAAGAGACTGTTTCGATTAGTCTGAATGACAAAAGATGTCACGACTGAAAATGATACACTGTTATGATTCAATTCATTATTAGTTTTTGAATAAATAAGTATTGACTTTCCTTGATTTATTTCAGAATCACCAAATTTTCAGAAAAAATCTTCATTCAAATACTTTATAGATAAAGATAAAATAGTTGATTTTTATCAACAATTTCAAGTTATATTCATTCATTGTCGAATATTGTATGAGTTTGTTGAGATATTCCCTTTTTTAGGCTATTATTTCGTTATTACACTTTTCACAAAAATGTAACACATTTTATCGCATGATAATTCAAAAGTAATTGTCTAAGCAGCTCCCGTACAGTTATAAACGCACCTGCAAAATGCATTGAAAATTTAAATTGGAATGAGTCGTTTGACTAAGATCCGGATGTATATTTTAAGTACTACAATTTGAATACAGATAACTTCGAAAAAACTGCAGCAATGCGTGTCCAATTTGAAGAAGACGACCGGTTTGGTTAATTAAAAAGGGCAATTTAGTTTCGTTAGAATGATCTTTTTTCGAAATAGAAATGTTTAACGGGCCACTCCATTTACTTAATCTACAACTTATCTTACCGAAAATAATAGTCACACATTCTGTTTTTGTTCATCTAGTTAAGTATATTTGAGAGTTTTAGGGCCAGCTTACTCCAAAAAACGTAACTTTTTTCAATATATTTTATATAGTACAAAACATGTTGAGCAATCAATTTATTTACATATGAAAGCACATATATGAAATTAATTTAAAAATTTTTTTTTCAAATTTGTGGTCACGAAAATGGCTGCTGAAACTCATCTGAATCGGAGATGAATGACATCATTTCATGGAAAAGAATTATCTGAAAGCAAAAAACAAAACGGTTTCATGCTGTGTATAGAATTGGCTATGACCTCAAGCAGAATGAAACATTTTCAATGAAAAAAACAAAATGACGGACTTTTGAATTTTTTCACCCTTTTTTTTCACTTAATTGTTTATAACTTTTTTAAATAATAATGAATATTTCTGGTTCTGCTTGAGGCCATAGCCAGACATCTAAAAGGTAAAATGCCGTTTGGTTCATATCGATAAGTGCAATAGTTTTGAAATGAGAGTGTAATTCATGCGAAAAAACGTGGTTCGGAGAAAAACAGTTCAAGTGAATTTTACTCATATATCCATTCCAGCTTCATACACAACTCCTTCCTGGTCAGCATCATTCGTAAGCATCATTCTGAAATTTTCGCATTTCTCAAAGCAGTCCAACAAAATAACAAGACAATAATAATAAAACAAAGAACAAAACAATAAGACGACCCGAAGGCATGCAGCAGCTGCTGCAACCGAAGGCGTTCGAGCGGCCGGATTTACTGCATCGCTCCCTAATCTTTTATACCTGCTTTTCGGTCTTGCTGACCTTTGGGACTAATTATATACTATTTCTACGAGTATATAGTAGCAATTTATGAAAAAAAAATTTCGATTTTTTCAAAATTGTTTGGAGTAAGCTGGCCTTGAACTATAAGTGTCTAAATTTACAAAATGTGGTACCTCAATTGTACAATGAATATAGTTGAAGACATAAGCATACATAATTCGAGTGACTTAGTATTTCTTATATTGAATAAAAACACTTCGGTTAGTTTTAAAAATCTATATTGTTTCTGGACACTTATTTCGGGGTGTTACCCTATTTTCAGGAGTTAAACTGAAGTCCCATTCTTAAGACTAACACTCATATTTTACATGTTTACTTGCTTTAAAATGCTCGCTATAGCAAGTGAAGATGTAAAATATAAAAATGTTACTCTGGAAAATAATTCATTTGAGTTTCGAAATTGGGACAACATCCCGAAACAATTGTCAAGAAACAATATAGATTTATCAAAATGAGCCAAGTGCTTATTATTCGATATAGTAAACAATGTTGTACCAAGAGATCAGCGAATATTCAATCAACTTCCTCAAGTCTTTCTTATAAGCTTCCCAAACAATAAACTAATACAATAAACATTTTAAAAAATGTCGAGTGAAACCGACATTTGTTCTAATGAGAAAATGAAATTCGAAATGTCATTACGAGGGAAAGTACAAAGCAAACAATTTAATGCAGAAAGTGAACATTAGAAAGTGCAAAGCATAATTTTTTGCGATCTAATATTTCAAACATGATGAGTATGAAGCTAAAATGTGTGTCAAATGAAACGTTTATCTCGGAATTTGTCAGCAGAAGAACTTTAACATCTCCGACAATTTGACGGATCTTGAGAAAATGCCAAGGCTTCCAACAAGAACGCAGGTCTTGATAGTGACATCAAGAAGGAGAGCGAGACTATTGTAAATAGATGTAGCGAATTCATGTGTAGTAACCGCAATTAATTTTTCAGAAATTTTGTATTGATTTCTATGATTATATTACGCATAATAGTATATACGCAGATTAACGCTTATGTTACCAGAAAATTCTCAAAGAAACTAGGAATCTATGTCTAGGAATCTTTGTCTATGAATACAAAGTTGTTACTCTATGAAGCCATTGCACATTGTTTGAAATATAAAATAGATATTATAAAAGTACACAATAGAATCCTTGGAAAATGATACGCTACAGACAAGGCTAAAGTATTTTGTATAAAGGTTTGATCCAGAATTCTTTATTGAAAATGTTCATGTCTAGGAATCTTTGTCTATGAATACAAAGTTGTTACTCTATGAAGCCATTGCACTTCCCCATTTACGATTTTGTTGTTTCTTATTGTTTGATTGTCCTCAATATAAAATAGATCGATTGGAAAAAGTACACAATAGAATCCTTGGAAAATGATACGCTACAGACAAGGCTAAAGTCTATTTTGTATAAAGGTTTGATCGAGTTTAATGGACTCCCTGCAGATATAAAAAACTGTGACAGATTGAAAATATTCAAGACTTTTGAAAATGTTCATCTTGAGTAAATGCAATGCGTCATTTGAATTCAGTTGGATATTTTTACTACTAGTACTCTAAATTAGTCTTTTTCATTAGCTGAGTGTAAAGTATAACCTTGTTCTTCTAAATTATTTTATTTATATACTTTATTTATTATTTTAATTAACTTCCCATTAGTGAATATTGTAATAGGATGAGGCCAATTATCCTAAAAAATACATTATTATTCAAATTTAAATACGAGGGTGGGGTAAAAAGTTTCCGACCTGACCACTAGGTCTACTTTTGGAGAGGCGTTGTACAGTACCAATTCTACCGAGCTTGCATGTAGAGTTTCAGCCCAATTGCGTTTGAGACTATATTGCGCGAGACGCTTCCGTTATTTTCGTGAAAATTAAAAAATTGAACTTCTATTTGAAAGGTTTTACACCAAAACAAGTAAAAGAAGAGATGGATTCAGCACTAGGAGACTCCTCCTCATCATATTCAACTATTAAGCAGTGGGTTTCTGAATTCAAAATGGGTTGTGTGAGCACCTCGGACGAGCCTCGCTCAGGATGGCCCGTTGAGACCACAACTTCAGAAATGATTCGGAAATCCATCAAATAGTATAGGAAGACCGAAAATTTAAAGTACATGAGATAACTGAAACCTGTAGGATGTCAGCTGAACGTGTGCGAAGTATTTTGCACAACCATTTGAGCATGGAAAGCTGTGAGCAAGATTGGTGCCGCGTTTTCTAAAGTTCAACCAGAAACTGATTCGAAAAAACGTTTTTACAAAAAATTTGGCGCTGTATAGGCGTAATCCTAACAAATTTTTGCGTCAACTGTTGATGAGACTTGGGTTTACCACTACACTCCTGATAATGAAGAATAGTCGAAACAGGTAGTTGGAAAGAGAGAATCAACTCCAAAGAAGACGAAAATAATTTTATCGGCAAACAAGGTGATGACTACTGTTTTTTTGGGATGCGATATGAATTATATAAATCGATTATCTTGGAAAGGGCAAGACTAGGCAGACGTATTGAACGTTTGAGGAAGAGGTGCAAATTAAACGACCTCATTTGGCGAAGAAAAAAATTATGTTTCATCACAGGTGATGACTACTGTTTTTTTGGGATGCGATATAAATTATATAAATTGATTATCTTGGAAAGGACAAGACTAGGTAGACTTATTGAGGACGAGGAGCAAATTGAACGACCTCATTTGGCTAAGAAAAAAATTTTGTTTCATCATGCACCAGCTCATTCGTGGATTGTTTCCATGTCCAAAATCCACGAATTGAAGTTTGAAATGATGCCGCATCCTCCCTACTCTCCTGACTTAGCCCACAGCGACAATTACCTGTTTCCTAACCTCTAAAAATGGCGTGGCGGTAAAAGATTTGAGAGCAACGAAGAAGTTATCGAAACAGAAACGAATACTTCGATTAATATTCAATATTCATCAACGAACATCTTGTAAACCTATCTTCATTAATAATTACATACTCATCTTACCGTGTTTATATATTTATAGATGTTTGTTATATGTTAAAGAAAACGAAGATAGGTTTATTAAATTGAATAGTTATCATGAGTATTCAACAAGGAACAGGGATGTGCTACTTATTCCTATGCATAAAACAGCTAAATTTGAGCACTCTCTCTATTATCAGAGTGTTAAAAATTTCAACCATTTACCATCGAATTTGAAAGTACTGAAAGCTCATTTGTTAGGGGAGTTAAATATCTGCTCTAAACAAAGGCATACTATAGTGTGGCAGAGTATTTCGATGATTCGAATGTAGGCAATAATGTATGAAACAATTTTTTGTATCATATGTTTTTATATATTTTTTTAACACAAATGTTCTTCACCGTGTGTAATTTTCTCAAATGTGTAATATTTCTGAGGTAATTTTTTTCTTTTCTTTTCAAATAAAGTTGTATATTATTGTGAATATAAATATAACCAATATTTTTGTTCGAACCAATATTTTTGCGCGAGGGCTGAATGGAAGATCAGAATCAAAACTGAATTAGTCCTTCTGAGAGCATTTTTCCTAGTTGTAATTATTGTATCAATTGAAATGAATGTAATTCTACAATGTAAAGAATGTTTCTCAATAAATTTATTTTATTATTATTATAAAACTGTTATAACTGAAATAGAACGCCGTTATGAGAAATGTGTCATTGTTGATGGAGATTACGTTGAAAATAAAACAAACAAATATTTCGTAAACTTTCCACCCCATCCTCGTATATTTTTTAGTATAATTTGTTTAACATAATAACTCTTCAACTTACGCATTGATTTTTGTTTCAGGTAAGTTATCAAAGGGGAGAAGTCTACAACAGTAAGGCAACATAAGATGAACATATTGATGATAATGATATCGGCCTCATCAATTAGCAACATAAATTACAGGATGCCAAAATAGTTTGAATTTCTCGCGATACTCGTACCTGAGGACGTTGAAAATTCCTTAAATTCACAGGGTGTTTGTTTCATTGCCAGTACAGTTCGTATATTTCGAAATTTGTCACCTAAATGGGAGGAACTGAATACTTGAATATATTCCAAATTTTCGTAGGAGATAAATATATGTATTCAATTCACGTCATACAGGAAGATAAAACGTTAGCCCATTTCTCAATTTCTAATCTACTTTCTGGTCGTGAACTTTAGACAGGTAATATAATAAATGACATTAAGGCAGAAATTGAACTTCCTTCTAGAACGCGAATATTAGTTTTACAAAAGGTGAACGCGACCCTAATCCTTCTGCTGTACAGGACCGTATCGAACTTCGATTGCCGGTAAGTTAACAATCTGTAAAATTCACGTGCGAAGTTTATTGGAGCTGAAAATCAGGAACAATTTTTAGAAACGAGACTGGGATAAGCCGCTGGCAGTGATTAATGAGACCCTTCACGTGCGGCTTCTTTATAGATTGTTAATGACGTATCGGCTATTTCAGAGATAGTCGGTAAGTTCCACATTCCAGGAAGACCGATGTTAATGGCAACATTCGGTAAGATTTTCTTCAACTCAGATGGTAATTGACTGTAGTTAAAGTATGGGAAAATATTTCGCTTTGCATGTAATTAAGTGGTATTCATTAAGTAAATAAGCATATAATTTCTATTTTTTACGATTAGATTTGTTTTTATATGCATTCTTTGTATGGGATGTAAATTGTCAATTGTGTTATATCATTAAATAATTTCTGATTATAATTCAACGTATTATCATGTTGAATTTTAGGTTTTTCAATAGTCACATGTCTTGAAGAATTTTAATTTGTCACATAAAACTATTACTGCCAGTTTTTGATCTCCTCTACGTTATACGAAAAAAGGAATTAGTTCGACTCTTCGTTCAATATTTTCACGTAAAAAGCTGAGGCAGATATTTTTTAATCTTTGGTTTCTTTTCTTTTTTTTACATAAGAACTATCAGATCTCTCTTTCACGCCCTTATGAAAGAAGACATTGTTCATCCCCAACAGACAGAGCTTATTAGAGTAAAAATGAAACTTTTTGAGATAATTACAGTTGAGGTTATGAAAGAATTATCAAATATCATATACCTTCTCATTCATTTAATTGTCGAACTTTTATAAACTTCAAAAGCTTCAAAGTTATGTGAAGTATTTACATGTATGCCTTTTTATCATCTTCGTCTCCTGGCCCATCTCCGCTTCGAAGGTTGACATCATCTTTGCAATTCTAATTTTTGATGCCGCTGCTCGAAAGAGTTGGTTTGATGTGCAGCCAAACCATTCCCTAAGATTTCTTAGCCACGACATTCTTCGCCTTTCAGCACTTCGTTTTTCCTGGATCTTTCCCTGCATTATGAGCTGCAGTAGCTGATATTTTTCGCCTCGCATAACATGTCCCAAGTATTGCAGTTTTCTGGACTTAATTGTGATTATTATTGATTATAAACTTAAATTCAAACGCTTGATCTTATGATTTACAGTTTATTGACTAAATAGCATGACGCATTTCGTCGTTACAAACGACTTCTTCAAATGCTTACAGAATAATTTATTCTGTAAGCATCTGAAGAAGTCGCTTGTAACGACGAAACGCGTCATGATATGTAATCAATAAAGTGTAAATCATAAGTTCAAGTGTTTGAATTTAAGTTTATATTCAATTATAATGGGTTTACATCAAGTAAACTCCAACACTATTAAATATCATTATTATTAATTGGTTTGTGGTCCCCATTTTGCGAAGAACTTCTTCATTAGTAACTCTATCTATCCAGGATATTCTTGATATTCTCCGATACATCCACACTTCAAATGCTTCCAATTTTTTCATATATTGTTTGTTCATCATCCATGCTTCCATACCGTACAGCAATACTGATAAAACATAGCATCTAATCATCCTGATCTTAAGATTCAGACTAGGACTTCGACTGCAGAAAAGTTTTTTCATTCTAATGAATACACTTCCAGCTTTCTCTATTCTTACTCTTATTTCTTTGATGTAGTCTTGTGTATCGTTACTATTTAATGCCTTTTTATACTCTACAGCAATTACATACAACAATCCACAATACAATGAAATTATGATGTTGTTGTGATCAATCCGCATAAAACATCGAAATTTCAACACAGAATCGGTTTAATTCTTAAATATGTTCTTTTTCTTCTAGAGAATGTTCTTGTTAAACTTAATATAAATATTATTTCCAACTAATTCGTTATGAAGTTTCGAGTGCTCAAAAAACTTTTGAATTAGTTCAGTTTCTTTCCAGATTGTTACTTATTTATTTGTAATTATGCACCATTATCAATGAAGTTTTAGCTTTTGGATTTTAACAGAAATTTGCAAACTGAAATCTTCACTTAAGAGTAAATAAGAGTTGATAAGAGTAAATTTTATTCTAGAAAATACTGTCGAGATGACTATCTAATATCTAAGTTAATGGTACTGTTATTTCCTCAGTAGATATTCCAGTCTTCAGTTTTATTGAGTTCTCGAAAATTTTCTAATGGAAACACGTATAGGTAAAATTAATTTGCATCAATTCAAACTTTGACGAATTAATTTGTATTCAGTAACAAAGTTTTGATTTCTCCGTAAGGCCGATACGTCTCTGTTGTCTTAATGTGGCTTCCCGAAGCGGCGGTAGAAGTTGCAGTTGTAGTATGTTTAAACTTAGGCACATCAATTTTGAACGGTAGTTTGTGTTCGTTCTTACTCTATTTTATTTTCTCGCTTCGTTACGTCAACTCAATGAATTATAATGAACTTCGGCGCAGATAATAAACCCGGTTTGTTTTATGGTCTTTTCTTTCCTACGATATTGTCGGTCTAGCGTTATTGCAATAATTTTCAAATTGTCCGACATGAAATATCCGTAAGCTGTGAGAGTAATCCACGTTGTAATGGTCGTCTATCAAAAGACGTTTTTTGTAGACGTCCAGAATAAGAAACTATATGGGAACGGCCGCTTTTGAGATTTACATATTTTGATATATTACCCCTTCGATAATTCGTAATAATAATAAGGGAGGAAATTTTCAAAAGAAGCTACCGATGTAGCTTCTTTTTTTATGCCAATAAAATATCGATTTCTTTGAATTCAGAATGAATATCAAGTCTTAATTTTTATTTATTAGAGGCTTAATAGTATACCAATTTTTATTTGAATAGGTGTTGCAATAGCTGAATTGTTTGTTGATTGTGTAATCTGATTGGTGCTGTCATCTATTGGACGCATTTAGTTTGATGTATCTCAACCAAATTTCTGAGTACATATTGATGACAAATTCGTAGTAGCCCTGTGAAAAGGTTTGAATATCGTTGAATTACTGGATATAATCAACAAAATTTCTTTTTTGTTCATTAGTTCGTTTTTTATTCCACTAAAGTTAACAAGAGAGTTGAAACTGTCACCAATCGCTACTGAAAGAAAGTGCTATTGTTTAAGAACTTTTTATTTATGGGGAGTTTAATAATTTCACCATTTTTATTTGAATAGGTCTTGCTACAGCTGAATAGTTTGTTGATTGTTTAATCTGATTGGTGCTGTCATCTATTGGACACATGTAGTTTGATATATCTTAACCAAATTTCTGAGTTATACATATTGATGACAAATTCGTAGTACTGTGAAAAGGTTTGAATATCGTTGAATTACTGGATATATTCAACAAAATTTCTTGTTTGTTTATTGGTTCGTTTTTTATTCCCCTTTAAGTTCCACATTAAATTTCGAAATGCCTAAAAAATAAGCAAGAGAGTTGAAACTGTCACCATAAGCTACTGAAAGAAAGTTCTATTGTTTAAGAACTTTTTATATAAGTTCAATAATTTCACCATTTTTATTTTAATAGGTTTTCGTACAGCTGAATAGATTGTTGATAGTTTAATCTTATTGGTGCTGCCATCTATTAGACTCATTTATTTTAAGGTATCTCAACCAAATTGCTGAGTTATTCATATTCATGACAAATTCGTAGTAGCCCTATGAAAGGGTTTGAATTTCGTTGAATTACTGGATATACTCAACAAAATTTCTTGTTTGTTTATTAGTTCGTTTTTTATTCCCCTGGAGTTCCACATTTAATTTCGAATTGCCTAAAAAATTAGCAATAGACTTGAAATTATCACCATAGACTACTGAGGAAAAGTGATATTGTTCAAGGTTAGATCTCATCACTTTTTGGCAGTTAACTGTCAAACGTATCTTTCAAACTTCACCTTCAACAACAAGACAAGGATGTGGAGAGGTCATGTTAGTAATGAACATGGTTGTCTTGAGAAGCTACACAAGCACACTGTAGGTCGTGGTAATGCTGGTGTAGCCATCATCATAGGATAATTTTCGACAAATACCATCCAGGTTACTCTGGAAATCTTAGAATTATCCATTATCACCAACGTAAAAGGTCTAAATGGAAACATTCCATGAATTTGGACCAACTGTGGACATAAGCCAGTGAGCAGATTAGATATAATTCTAGAGATCACCTTTAAGTGAAAGCCCCAGTTATTTTACCTACATCGTTAAAGCTTGTTGTGACGAACTTTCAAGAAAAGATAAATTACCACCAGAACCTGCTATCATCAAAGCAATTGTCATCAAGAATTCCGAAGACAAGATTGAAATTGTAGGCCTGGTGTGTTTGTTTTTTATCATCACCGTGCTTAAGAGAATTTGTGCCATTTCAAGTGTTACAGTTTCCTTCTGGAAGATTTTCCCTCATACATGTATTTGCTGCTTATCCAGGAGGTCCAGTCTTGTCTTTCTGTATTCATTAAAATATGCTGAACTCTGGACCGCCATGGTATATGGTATGCTTATCTGAAGTGCTGCATATCTTTTAGTTTTCTTCTAAATGGTCTGACCTTCCGTGTCTCCCTAGATGTCTCCACATGCATTAGTTATCCATCACATTAGTTGAAGCTTTCGTGATCTTCTTGTGTTTATGAATAGTCTCCTTTTGGTTGAGTTTGGGAGCACTCGATGGTTGTGATTGCCATAAAAAATCTCCTAGAATCGATCCAGGACATATTAGTTCTTTATTTGTCTAATTTGATTGATAATCAGGTTTATTTGTTCAACATATTTCATATTATGCTGAATAACGTCAGTATTTTTGTAGTATTCCCGACATTAAAAAACTTTGTTCGTTGCTTCATCACTTTCGTGAGTATTGATTTCGTGTATTATATTATGTACGTTATTGTAAATGAGACTCCCTCGTAACTTCCTTCAACATATTACCAGTTATTTTCGACATATGCGATAATATACTAATAATATCCAAATAAGCGTTTGGAAGAACTTAATCGTACTCTAATTATAGTAATATCAAATCTCGTTTCAACAAATCAGCAGAAACACATGTACTTACGTGATTTTTAACACTGGGTTCAATTATAATTGGTCTATCGTTACAGCATTACCATTAATCCTTGTTTCGTCATCCTCATTTCAAAAACGTTCTCATAGTAACTAGCTTATTGAAGAAATACGTAGTTCAATACAATTTCAGATAAGTCATGCTCAATAATGAGGTAATATTAAAATTGCAATATCTGATGGATTGTATCGGTGGTTAATACAGTCCGATACCTGATCCATTTCGATATGGTGGTATCTATTGGTTTGCGGTTGAGAAATGTCTTTTCTATACAGATGCTTTCGCAAGAAATCAAATTGAAAGGTAATATTTCGTGGATGGAAAGTTGTATAATAAGTTTTCCTCCAATGTATTGTGCAGGGTGAGCGAAGGGAAATTTTTTTCGAAATATATATTGCGTTTCTGTTCATTATGGTTTAGAATGCTCACAGGTGCTGTAATTACACAGAATGCAGTTGCATTATACGTACTCACTTTGGCGAGAAATGCTCTTGCTAAATGCATAGCAATGTGTCTTATCTCTATCTTTATCGTCTAGGTTTCGGTTTTTCAAACCTGTTTCAAGAAGTTTTCATTTATGACAATAGTTCAGTTATTCGAATTTTTTTGGTAATTACTGCTATAAATTTTATGGAACAACTTCAAAGCTTTGTCAAGCGACTTCCTGTTTCTGTTTGCGACCTCTGTTGGGGAAGAAGAGAATATGGAATGTAGATCAGAGTTTCCCAATCGGTTTCGATACCCTGATCCCTTGATAATTTTGTTCTCATAGACTCTTAGTAGTCTACTGCTGATATTTTATTAGTTTTATTTTTCTTTGTAAAGAAATGGTTATATTTGCTTATGACTCGAATAAACATTTGGTTTCTGAATGAGAAAACAATGATCTTCTATAACTTTCATATAAAATGAAAAAAGGGGGTATTACTGTTGGTCTATTAGGTAGACATGATCCTGGTGGACATGATAGGTATCATTAGCAAGTTGGAGTATGGCAGCATGATCTGGCATCTTATTTACGCTTGCCATCAACGCCATCTTGAGGCTATTCAGAGAAGGTTCTTGAAATTCTCAGTTTGGATGGAGGATAAAGTTTATTCACAGATAGGAGTCAATCATAACGAATTATTGAGTCGATTTAGTTTAATCTCATTGCAGAGCAGGAGAGAAACGTTATCACTAAAATTTTTGTAGATTACTGTAGATAGTATTGATTGTCCTCCTCTCTTGTCCGCTTTGAAATTTCGTGTTCCTAGGCAAAATTCTCGTAATACAGAATTATTCCACCTAGAGACTCCGAGGACCAACTCCCTAATACAATCCCCCATTTGGTTTATGGAGTCTACATTTAATAGAGTTGCCAATAATTGTGACAATCACTTTGACTCAAAGAAGTTATTATTAGGAGTTATGTGGACAAACGTGAATTGACTAAATTGTATTGATTTAGATTGCGTTCTTTGTAATATTTCATTAAATGTCATTATTTAGTTATTAGTTACCATTTTACTTTTTTTTAGATTAGATTGAGCTCTTTGTTATATCTTTTTCATTTTAATTATTTAGTTAGTATTCACATTATGTTATTATTTTCTGTAATTTGGTGTTATACCTGTTGAGAATAAATAACTTGTTATTATTGTTGAAAGGAAGTCTTCAATCATTTGCAATAAATACTCAGCTGAAGTCTTTAATCGTTCGACTAATTATCATTGTTCATTGTGTCATCCTGCCAGATCAAATCTTCGCCAAAATTTGGTAACACTTGAATATGGCCGGAATATTTGTCACAGTTGTCTCTCTTCATGAAGGTAAGTGTATATCTGAGAGAAAACAGTCTCGATGTATATCTTATATACCAATTTATCTTCTGGAATACACTTCATGGCTGTGTATTATAGCTCTATTTCGAACCCAGTTGGCGAAGTGCTGGTTCGCAGGAAGGTTACTTAGAATTTGAAATGCCAAACGTTCAAATCTCAATGCCATGCGTCTGCCATGAGTTTTCAGAAGTTTCTCATGGCGCTAAAACACCACTGCTTTTCTATTTACACTGTTTTTCTGTGCAAACCTATGAGGTGAATGCTGGGCAGGTATCTGTTCGGAATCCTATTCCTCTGTTCCAATATGTAATTTTTCAAACCATACCTATCCTTGTCACTTTTTCACTTTTATCAATAGGACACGTGTTTTTTGTTATACCTTATATTTTTGAAAAAATTCATTTATTTTGAAAATTTTCAAATGAAATACACGGAAATAAACATTCTCAACGACATTTTTCCGTTTTCAGAATTTGTTCAATCCATTTACTACTCGTTTCACCTCTTTCAAAAAATTCAATCTCCCTTCATTTTCTACGCTGCTAATTTCTCACCAAGCCATCTTTTTGATGAATTTTTGATGCAAATAGATGTAAATGAACAATATCATCATGAAATAATCATTTTCAGAATTTGTTCAATCAATTTACGAAACATTTCATCCCTTCCATGAATATGACAAGTCTTTTATGATATACTTTAAATTTTTGAAAATATTCATTTATATTAAAAAATTTCGAAAGGAATACATCGGAATAAACATTCCTAATGAGATTTATTCATTTTCAGAATTTGTTCAATCCATTTACTACCAGTTTCATCCCTTTCAAATAATTCAATCTTCCTGCCTTCTCTACGCTACTGATTTCGAACCAAGCGAACTCTTTATGAATTTTTAATGTGAAGAGAAGTAAATGAATAATATTCTTAAGAAATAATCATTTCCAGAATTTGTTCAATCCATTTACGAAAAATATCATCTCCCTTATAAATATGACATGTGTTTTTTGTTATACCTAATATTTTTGGAAATATTCATTTATTTTGAAAAATTTTGAATGAAGTACATCGACATAAACAATCTCAATGGGATTTATTATTTTTCAGAATTTGTTCAATGTATTTACTGTCAGTTTCACCCCTTTCAAATAATTCGATATTCAATCCTTCTCTACGCCACTGATTCCTAACCAAGCAAACATTTTGATGAAGTTTCGATGTGATTAGAAGAAGTGTTTGAGTACTATTGATACGAAAAAATACTTTCCAGAATTTGTTCAATCCATTTACGAAAAATATCATCCCCTTAAGGTATAAGGTGATGAGGTACAAAACACTTGTCATTTTTATAAAGGAGATGATATGTTTCGTATAATGTTTGAACAAATTTTGAAAATGATTATTTCGTGATAAAATTATTCATTTACATCTATTTGAATCAAAATTTCATCAAAAGGATGGCCTGGTGAGAAATAAGCAGCGTAGAGAATGAAGGCAGATTGAATTATTTGAAAGGGGTAGTAAATGAAAATTTACGAGTAGTAAATGGATTGAACAAATTCTGAAAACGAAACAATTTCATTAAGAATGTTTATTTCGGTGTATTTCATTCGAAGTCTTTCAAAATAAATAAATTTTTCCAAAAATATAAGGCATAACAAAAAACACTTGTCCTATATATAAAAGTGATGATATTTTTCGTAAATGGATTGAACAAATTCTGGAAATGATTATTTCCTAATAATATCATCAATTTACATCTATTTAAATCAAAAATTCATAAAAAATTGGCTTGGTTCGAAACCAGTAGCGTAGAGAAGGAAGGAAGATTGAATTATTTGAAAGGGGTGAAACTGGTAGTAAATGGATTGAACAAATTCTGAAAACAAATAATCCCCATTGAGATTGTTCATATCGATGTATTCCATTCATAACTTCCCAAAATGAATGAATATTTTCGAAAATATAAGGTATAACAAAAAACACTTGTCATATTTATAAAGGGGATGATATTTTTCGTAAATGGATTGAACAAATTCTGGAAATGAATATTTACTAATGATATTGTTAATTTACATCTATTTACATCAAAAATTCATCAAAATGTTGGCTTAGTGAGAAATCAGTAGCGTAGAGAAGGAAGGAAGATCGAATTATTTGAAAGGGATGAAACTAGTAGTGAATGGATTGAACAAATTTTGAAAACCAATAAATCCCATTGAGATTGTTTATGTCGATGTATTCCATTCAAAATTTCTCACAATAAATGAATATTTTCGAAAATATAAGGTATAACAAAAAACACTTGTCATATTTATAAAGGGGATGATATTTTTCGTAAATGGATTGAACAAATTCTGGAAAGGATCATTTCGTATCAATAGTATTCAAACAGTTCTAATCCTTTCAAAACTTCATCAAAATATTAACTTGGTTAGAAATCAGTAGCGTAGAAAAGGAATGAATATCGAATTATTTGAAAGGGGTGAAACTGATTGTAAATGGATTGAACAAATTCTGAAAACAAATGAATCTCTTTAAGAATTATTATTTCAATGCATTCTATTCAAAATTTCTTCAAATAAATGAATATTTTCAAAAATATAAGGTATAACAAATATCACATGTCAATTATATAAAGGGGATGATATTTTTCGTAAATGGATTGAACAAATTCTGGAAAGGATTATTTCGTATCAATAGTGTTCAGTCACTTCTAATCACATCAAAACTTCATCAAAATGTTGGCTTGGTTAGAAATCAGTATCGTAGAAAAGGAATGAATATCGAATTATTTGAAAGGGGTGAAACTAGTAGTAAATGGATTGAACAAATTCTGAAAACCAATAAATCCCATTGAGAATGTCTACGTCAATGTATTCCGTTCAAAATTTTTCAAAATAAATGAATATTTTCGAAAATATAAGGTATAACAAAAAACACATGTCATATTTATGGAGGGGATGATATTTTTCGTAAATGGATTGAACAAATTCTGAAAATTAATATTTACTCATAACATTGTTCATTTACATCTATTCACATCAAAAATTCATAAAGAGTTGGCTTGGTTCGAAGTCAGTAGCGTAGAGAAGGCAGGACGATCGAATTATTTGAAAGGGGTGAAACTGGTAGTAAATGGATTGAACAAATTCTGAAAATAAATACATATCATTAAAAATGTTTATTTCGATGTATTCCTTTCAAAGGTTTTCGAAATAATTGAATATTTTCAAAAATATTAGGTATAACAAAAAACACTTGTCATATTTATAGAGGGGTTGATATTTTTCGTAAATGGATTGAACAAATTCTGAAAACGAATGAATCTGATTAAGAATGTTTATTCGCAATATCATATTGTAGTAGATCCCGCCGATTAGCGTTGACCTGGATAAAGGAGGTTCCAACAACCAAACCCAGTAATTGTTCGCTTCTCTAACATATAAAGGGTGTTTTTTTAGAGGTATAGAACTTTAAATTGCAATAAAACAGCGATAGATCATTCGATTGACAAGAATTTTTTTTATTCGAAAGACAATCTTGTGGCAATACATTTTAAATATGATTTCTGGCATATGACCGCCACGGCTGGCTCGGATGTAGTCCAATGTGGACGTCCAATTTTCGATGACTTTCCAACATTTGTGGCCGTATATCGGCAATAACACGGCGAATATTGTCTTCCAAATGGTCAAGCGTTTGTGGCTTATCCGCATAGATCAATGACTTTACATAGCGCCACAGAAAGTAGTCTAGCGGTGTTAAGTCACAAGATCTTGGAGGCCAATTCACAGGTCCAAAACGTGGAATTAGGCGGTCACCAAACGTGTCTTTCAATAAATCGATTGTGGCACGAGGTGAAACTTGTTGAAACCACAGCTCCTAGACATCATGGATGTTCAATTCAGGAATGAAAAAGTTAGTAATCATGGCTCTATACCGATCACCATTGACTGTAACGTTCTGGCCATCATCGTTTTCGAAGAAGTACGGACCAATGATTCCACCAGCCCATAAAGCTCAACAAACAGTCAGTTTTTCTGGATGTAACGGTGTTTTGACACACACTTGAGGATTATCTTCACTCCAAATGCGGCAGTTTTGTTTGTTGACGTAGCCATTCAACCAGAAGTGCGCTTCATCGCTAAACAAAATTCGCTTATGAAAATCGCACTTTTGCGAAATTGCACTATTTGCAAGCGTCGTTCAGGCGTGAGTCTATTCATTATGAATTGCCAAACCAAATTGAGAATAAATCACTTCTCAGCTGTTAGATCGGTCGCCATCTTCAAGAGTAATGCCAACTTAGAGTTCTATACCTCTAAAAAACACCCGTTACTTTGGGGAAAGAATGAAAACGTCTGTTTCATTTTTATCCAAGGCAAATGAAACTATAGAATTCTCTGTCTATACGAATGTCAAACCACGTAGAGATGTTATACCTACATTTGAATATGTCTTCATTAGTATTTATTGATACATAACGTAACAATTTTACAGGATAACTGGACAGCAATTGATCGTATTATAACGACCAAACAGTTCATCTTCATTATAAATATTCTGTGTTTTTTCACTAGAAATAATAATTCTCATACTTTGTGGAAATTCCTTTTCACACCTGGAAAGCGCTGATTATACTTTTCACTGAGTTGACCAGACGGTCTATTTCCGTAATGCTCCATCATCGGAAAAACAAATAAATTGAGTCATTTTCCATTTGGCCAGACTGTTAAATCGTCCAACAGATACTTCTTTGTGTTGCGAGAACGATCGAAAAATTCAATCTGTTGGCATGTTACGTTGCCAAAGGTCCGATATAATATTTCCACGTATCTGCGATGTCCGATTGGACGACGAGAGGTTAAATTTATCCCGGCGGTAGAGAAAAATGCGAAACTAATTGCTGGTGTCGCATTTCTGGATGCCGTACGCGAAGTGGGTCAGATCTAACGAACTGTTAAGTAGGCTCTTTCATTATTTTTCTCCAATCAAGCGTTCATCAATGAAAATCGACCTGCGACGTTCAATTTGCTATTTTTTATTTTTCGTGGTTTGTTGCAAGATCTCTGACAGACTTTGATAAGTGCATTGATGCTCAATAACATCAACGGTGTTGCCGAGGCAGCGATTTGGCAACACTGTTTGGATTAAATCTGGCATATTTCGTCGTGCTGCTTATTTCACTGTGTAATTTTTGAGGGAGATTATGTTAATGAATAGTTTTACATGTATTATTATGCAACAATATTATAGTAACTGTCAATTTAACTGTCTAAAACGGAAGTATAAATATTTTCACTTACACAGGAGTTTCCTCAAAAGTATACATATCCTCTTCCATAATTCGATTGATTAAACAAGATTGTCGTCTAGACATAATAATAATAATAATAAGCTTATATTTCCAACGGGTTACTACCCAATTTCAGGAAAATACGTAATAAAAATGTACAGGAAAATTCATAATGAATAAATATGGTGACTAAAAATATCAATAACAACATAGATATACAATATTAAAAATAATTATAATAATAAAAAACATTATCAAATAATAATAAGTTCTTTATTCCCAACACCCAATTACAGAAAATAATAACAATGTTGAATACATAACTAAATAATTAGAAAAAAGATTTGACTAAATAATTAAAAAAAAAAGATTTAACAAAGAGCCTAATCTAATCTAAAAAAATAGTAACTTATAACTACATTATAGCATTCAATGAAATAATACAAATAACTCAATCTAAATCAATTCATTTTAGTCAATTTTCGTTGTTCACATAACTCCTGATAATAAATTCTATGGAGTCAAAGTGAATGTCACAATTATTGGCAACTCTATTGAATGTAGACTCCATAAACCAAATGGGGATTGTATTAGGGAGTTTGGTCCTCGGAGTCTCTAGGTGGAATAATTCTGTGTTACGAGAATTTTGCCTAGGAACACGAAATTTCAAATCGGACAAGAGAGGAGGACAATCAATACTATTGTGCAGTAATTTGTACAAAAGAATATATAATCAAATATAATAATCTAAACCTATAATGCCAATATCTGAATTTTCAATTATTTAAATAAATCTGTCAACACATTAATGATAGAAACAAGTGAGTCCCAGTGCAAATCACAGCAGCTTGATACCTGGTTTGCAGTAGAACATGCAAAGCTCCTCTTAGCTTTGCATGCTCGAAACGAATTGCGAAAGAAGATTGGTTCTGTGGGTTTTTGAGTAGAATGTCTGGCTTATTCTAGTACACCTGTGAGGAACAAATATATTAAGTTTACCCAGAAGCTCAGGACATTCGAAATTGTCATTGAACAAATTGAATAAAAATTTCAATGCATTCAAACTTCTCCTGGTGTAGACTGTGGAGGCTCCTAGTGTCAAACCTCGAGAGCAAACAACCGTGAACACAACCCCTAGGTCGATATACACCATCCTCTTGAAATGAGTGCCATTTCAAGAACTTCCTCTGCAGTTGCCTCCAGGCGCTTTCTGTGACAATTATATAATGGTCGCCAAACAAGCCTACTCATGTTTGCTTCTCACTAGGGCATTAAATAAATGGACCAGTGTTGAGGTATTCGAAAACAATCTAGTATTGCGGACGATGGAACCATAAACTTTGCTACATGTTGAAATTAATTGGTTGATATGAGGTATGAATGAGAATTCATCAAAGACTAGTCCGAGATCCTTAACCTTCAGAAGTCGATGGAATCTAAATATTTTCAATAATAATAACTCAGCACTATTCTAGAAGATATGTTTTGCTCAATTATAACAAAATTTTCAATATATTTCATTTCACATAGCAAAAATATCATCTTTTCGAATAAATATTGATAAAAGAAACAAATTTTTTAATGCTTTATGTTTGTTTTTCGTAATCGTAGATAGCATATACATAAACCTCAACAAGTTCATTGATCTTTGTTTCATTGAGTGCACTTAAACTCGGACAAATTGAGGTGAAAATGTGGTTAATCTATTCATTTCACGTTATCTAATACGAATCATAGTCGGTATCAATTTTCAATGAATTTTTAAAATTTATAGAGATAATACTCAATTTTCCGCTTTGTTCCCTTTTACATTCGTAAAATGAATACGTCTGTAAAATCTTCTATTCCAATGTTTACTGATTTACCAATATTATTTCATTTTGTTAATATTTATTAAATTTCGAAATAAGTCTGTTTTAAGTTTTCTAGCCGAAAAAAATTGAAAGATAAACTTTACGTCAAGAATTGAACAAAAGTTGTAGTTTTTGAAAAAGAACGAAATATTTCAAGTTGCTCTTAATAATGACGTGAAAATCTGGAACGTTGTTGTGGTGACAATTTCAAACGATAGTTTTGATGCTAAGTACAGTCTGTTCAGTAAAACAGGTTAATACAATGGTTATGTTGGTAACTATATAAATATAAATCATACTGTATATACTGTTTATAACTTTCGTTCATCTTCCTACTTCCCTGTTGCTCAGTTTTCACGTGAATATTTTCACGTTTCAATTCAATTTTCTGACAATTTCTATTCTATTTGAATATAACTACTGCTATATTTTGATGAACTGCCATGTAGTAATGTTGTTGATGTCTAACGCTTCTTTAAAATTTATTTCACCATATTTAATAGTGTTGGCGTTTACTTGATGTAAATGCATTATAATTGAATATAAACTTAAATTCAAACACTTGAACTTATGATTCACACTTTATTGACTACATAACATGACTGGTTTCGTCGTTACAAACGACTTCTTCAGATGCTTATTATTTTTTAATTATTCTGTAAGCATCTCAAGAAGTCGTTTGTAACGACGAAACGCGTCATGCTATGTAGTCAATAAAGTGTGAATCATAAGTTCAAGTGTTTACATTTAAGTTTACATTCAATTTATTTCACCTATAGTTTAATGCCACATTCGAATTGTTACAAGTAATTTGAGCGTCTTACTGAATAAACACAAGATTTTGTCATGAAAACCATAATAATAATAAGCATTATTCTTAGAATTTTTACATAGATCAGATTAATGTTCAACAATCAAGAATTAAACAAACCGCAACAAAAAATCGTTTCAAATTTCCTACAACTTATTATAGAATTATGTTATTATTCACATTATAGACCAATACATTATAGAATTCGTTTAAGTTGTAGTACTCCCTTTTTATCAAGAGTGCATATATATACACTACATATAATTACAAATTGTTTGCTACTTCTTATCTCCTAAATTCATTTGGTGGTCCACTAAAGAGTTTCATGCACATAAATGAAGTGAAACCGAATTTTTAACTCCAGCAGTAAATATTTTAAAATATCGTGTATATTTGGTTTATTTCATCGTTTTCATAGAATTTGAAGAACGCATTATATAATTCGTTTAAGTTGTGGTACTCCCTTTTTATCAAGATTGTTCTTCTTTACAAATAGTGTGCTACTTCTTGTCTCCTTAATTCATTTGGTGGTCCACTAAAGAGTTTCATGCACATATATGAAGTGAAACCAAAGTTTTTACTCCAGCAGTAAATATTTTGAAATATCGTGTATATTTTGCTTTATTTTATCGTTTTCATAGAATTTGAAGAACGCATTATAGAATTCGTTTAAGTTGTGGTACTCCCTTTTTATCAAGATTGTTCTTCTTTACAAATTGTTTGCTACTTCTTGTCTCCTTAATTCATTTGGTGGTCCACTAAAGAGTTTCATGCACATATATGAAGTGAAACCAAAGTTTTTACTCCAGCAGTAAATATTTTGAAATATCGTGTATATTTTTCTTTATTTTATCGTTTTCATAGAATTTGAAGAATTTTTTTTATAAGTATTCTCCTGTCACGGCAGTCTATTAATTAGTGAATAATTTCGTTCGAATGACGCATCAAACAAATGAACGTAACTTTGGCACGGAATAATCAAGATAGCTGAGCATAATTACGCATTACCAGTGACGATAGTCAGTCAATCGTGGCGTAGTTTGGGACTGCTGACGTTCTCCATTCCAAACTGCACGTACAGGCTGCATAATATTATTCGACATGTGCAGCATGCGCTTGACGCTTTTCCGCATTTTCCGTATACCGCAAACCGAACCGAAATTTCGGGATTTATCGTCGAGTCTTGTTTTGGCAGCACGTTCGAGATACTGTCGCCGTTTTTTCGACGGCCCAATTTGATATATACCGTTCCTGCATCGCAAACTCGCCGCCAAAGGACATTCCATTTTCTTTTTATGCGGTCATAAACTTCACCTGATACATATGGCGTACAAGATGAGTTCCGATACAGCGATAAAAGAGTCCCCCCGAAACGTAACGTATGATGTAACGGATTACATGTGCGTTTGCTACATTTAAACGTGGATGGTTGGAAACAAGGACAGGCGGAAATGCTGCTTCCCTCGCTTTTTATTTTATTTTCCGTTTTGGTCTTTTACGGTTTCTGCGACCATTTGGCAGTTACGTTTCAGTTTCAACCTAAGATGCACGTTCAGTTGATAGCAAGAATATTTTCGTATTTAATAGTGTTGGCGTTTACTTGATGTAAATCCATTATAATTGAATATAAACTTAAATTCAAACACTTGAACTTACTATTTGCACTTTATTCACTACATAGCATGACGCGTTTCGTCGTTACAAACGACTTCTTCATTATTCTGTAAGCATCTGTAGAGGTCGTTTGTAACGACGAAACGCGTCATGCTACTCGTATGTAGTGAATAAAGTGTAAATCGTAAGTTCAAGTGTTTGAATTTAAGTTTATATTCAATATTTTCGTAGCCTTCATCGTACGAAGTGATTAACATCTGTACAAAAAATAACTGTTATAGTGAATATCCAGAGTTTTACTTCCATATGAGGGTGCAGCAATTTCACTGGCTTCGAATCTATCAAATGGTTATTGTGAATGCAATGTGCTGAAAGTCCAGTAGAATTTTTTTTTAACAAAAATTTTACGGACTTTCAACACACAGCATTCACAATAACCATTTTATAGATTTAAATTCAGTGAAATTGCTGCACCAACAGGTGAAGAGTAAAACTCTGGATCTTCTTGAACAAGTAGAAATTTCTGATTCACACCGAAGGAAAAAACCAATATTGAATGATCAACTTTTCTTCGGTTTATCACCATTGGTACTTTCCTCAATTTCTCAATTTAAGACGTTCTTTGTTATTCGATATTTCTTAGAGTTAATTTAATACTCTTACCTGTATATTGACCTGTTCCTCCTCTGCGTAGACATCAATATCAGACTTAAGTTATTGCAGGTAACGATGTATATAAGAATGTTGGTCGAAAAATGTTGTTCAGTTTAACTTTTAAAAATGGGGTAACACCTCGAAACAATTGTCAAGTATTTATTATACATTTTAATATATAAGAATAAGAAGTTTTTCTCTCTCCCTAACTACTTGACAATTGTTTCGGGTTGTTTGACCTCAGTTTCGAAAGTTAAACTCAACTTAGTTTGACTTTTGAAAATGGGGTAACACCACGAAACAATTGTCAAGTATTTATTATAAATTTTGTGAAACCAAGCCAAGTGTTTTTATTTAATATATTAAACAATGTTTCACCAAGAAATCAGCGAACACTTAATCAACTTTAACAATAAATAATAATAATGAATGTTGAAAGTACATCTTTACTTTTTAACATACATGAATTCTGTTATAGCTGTTGCTGAGAAAATATTATTGTTACTTTATATGGGTGATTTTTTAAGCGTATTTTTTTTAAATCGAATAAAGCACTCAATTTGCATCATATATTCAAAATTTCTATTGAAATTGATAACTTGGCTTTTGCCATTTACATTTTGAAGATAATTTCATGTAAATGTTGTCCGCCGCTCCGTATCAAATGACCCATTCGGAAGGTCCAATTTTGCGTCACTTTTTCGATAATTTCGACCTGTATTCGACGAATTACGCGTGTTATGTTATCCTGTGAGGCTTCAATCGTGTTCGGCTTGTCCACATACACTAACGATTCTACATAACCCTACAAGAAATAATCTAGAGGCGTCAAATCGCATGATCTTGGCGGCCAATTCACAGGGTCATTTCGAAAGATAAGCTGCTCACCAAATTCATCCTTCAACATGTCCATTGTTTCACGAGCTGTGTGGCATGTGGCACCGTCTTGATGAAACCACATGTCAACCAAGTTCAACTCGACCAACTGGGGCCAAAAAAAGTTGCGTATCATGGCTCGATATCGTTCGTCGTTGACGATAACGTTTCTTCCATGGTCGTCTTTGAAGAAAAATGGATCGATGATGCCACCAGCCTATAAACCGCACCAAACTGTAATTTTTTCAGGATGCATCGGTAATTCTTGTATGTAATGTGTCTGTTCATTACTCTATGCGACAGTTTTGTTTATTTACATATCCGTTAAGCCAGAAATGAGCCTCATCGCTGAACACACTTTTTCGATAAAACAGCGGATTTTCATTAAGCTGTTCTAAGGTCTATTCGCCAAAAATTAGACGTTGTGGTAGGTCATTCGGCTTCAATTCTTGCAGAAGTTGAATTTTATAGGCTGAAAAACCCAAATCAACACGTAAAATTTTCCATGTGGTTGAGTAACACATGTCCAATTGCTGAGAACGGCGACTATTTACATTTCACGATCTTTATTAACACTGTACGATACGGCTGCAATATTCTCTTCAGTACGCACTGTACGCATGCGGGACATGGTTTAATGTCCAACAAAATAATCTTGGTGCGAAATTTGGTGATAACAGCACGAATTGTTGATTCACCAGGTCGATTATGACGACCATAATATGGTCGTAACAAACGATATACTCGTACATGTTTCACATAGCACGAATTTTGATAGTGAATTTGAACAATTTGCAATCGTTGCTCGCTTGTAAGTCTTTCCATGATTAAATGGCAGCGTATACTGAAAATTTTTCACTTTGACAGATGACGTGTGGATGCCATTACCAACCACTGCCGCCAACCTGAAAAACTTAACTCTCAAAAAACCAACAGTTATATTAAGCAATGTTTCACCAATAGATCAGCGACCACTCAAACAACTTTAACAATAAGAAATAATTATAATGAATGTTGAAAGTACTTTTTAACATATATGAATTCTGTTGTATTATATTAGATATTTTCTATCAGATATCGCTTCAATATTTCTCCTCTTCAGTATGTCGCGCTATTCCTTCAAATGTTGATACGAAGTAACATCAGATAAATTATCGATAAATGGTATCTTTCTTTTATTACATGTTCTTCAACTTACTTAATTGATTATTTATTCACCGTGGTACGATGGAATGTTCGTTAATGAACTCTCCATCAAATGAAATAATTACACATTAGAACCATAAAACTTTCAGCTTTATACGGAGTTATTAGCGATTAAATGCGGTCTATTTAATAGTTCGTAAGCTTGAAATATGTACGTACATAAACGATAGCGAAATTAAGGTAATAGTCTCCCCCTCCTTCAAGAGTTCCGTAAATTTCCGGTGCAGACGACGTATGTCGTATGGTCGTCACTCTGTATATACATTTTTTATTTGCACGGGGGAATTTCGATGTCGAGCTTTTTGAACGAACTGAAAGGAAATTGAGAGAATACGCAATTACTGAAGGTGTGAATAATTTAGTTTAATGCTTCCTTCTTGATTGTGCTATAAGAAAGAAGGAGCTGCTAATAATTCGACTTTTTAGAATTGTAATTACATTCAAATATACTGGCTATATTTGTTTCTCTCTAGATTCTTTGTAACCTGTTAAATTAACCTTTTAAGCTTTGAATTTCCTCATTGGAAGTGGAATACCGAATGAAAAAGACATTTTTGCATCATAAAAATGATAATAATAATAATAATTTATTTTCCTACAGGTAAAAACACCCAGTTACAGAAAACATTAAAAAAATATATACAGTAAATGAGAGGTAATAAGAAATACTTGTCTGAAAATCACTGACTGAATAATTCTTTATTCGACTAGTTTCGGCTTTTACGGCATTTTCAAGAATTTAAATATGAACTATTACACAGTTGATTCATCGTTCATTGAGTTTATTAAATATACACAGTATTAACACCTAATGATATAATACAATGTTTAAAAAATGATTATCAATAAAAAAACTAATTATAATAAATAATAGACAATAAGTTATAATAAAATAATTAGAAAAACTCCTAATATTTGCGAATTCAAGTTCAATCGCTCTCCTTTGGAGAACAATCGTTATAATAATAATAATAGACAATAAAGCTTACTCAGAATTCACCATACATGAAAAGAGTCGGAGTAAACCCGACTTATGAAAGTAAATGAGTCACTGTTTTTTTTTTCACAGGACCTACAGTTTAACGGCGTTTCCGAACGGCCGTTGGGCTTGTAATCAATGTACATTACCCAGCATATATCATTATCATTTTAACTATTCAAATCATAGACAAACACCCATGCCTTCAGCGGGGTTTCGAACCCGAATTCTACTGCAGCATAGTCGGGTGTTCTGCCGACTAAGTTACGGAGACCGAGTCACTGTTGATATCGCGTTTGTCAGACACATCCTCGAATAGCGAACACTTAACTTAAAGGGCAATGATATAGCGAATATTTAATGAGTGATTGTACGAGGGAATTCGTTTGTCAAAATACTGTGGAAGGGTCAGACAGCATAACGTTATGGAGAATTGAAGATCCAGAAAGAAGAATCGAAAGAATCAGAAAGAGATGAATGGCGAAGATAAAAAGACGGAGAAATATGGGGGAAGATGGAAGGGACCTGCATACTACATTTGCTAAAAGAAGAATGAGAAGTAGAAAAATAAGTTAGAAATATAAAATACCACCTAAACATGGTACCGACATCATAGGTAGAATGGCATTGAGTGGAACCCTTGGCAAAATACTGTGGAAGGGTCATATAGCATAACGTTTTGGAGAATTGGAGATCCAGAAAGAAGAATCGAAAGAACCAAAAAGAGATGAATGGCGAACATAAAAAGACGGAGAAATATGGGGGAAGATGGAAGGGACCTGCATACTACATTTGCTAAAAGAAGAATGAAAAGTAGAAAAATAAGTTAGAAATATGGAATACCACCTAAACATGGTACCGACATCATAGGTAGAATAACATTGAGTGGAACCCTTGGCAAAATACTGTGGAAGTGTCATACAGCATAACGTTTTGGAGAATTGGAGATCCAGAAAGAAGAATCGAAAGAACTAGAAAGAGATGAATGGCGAACATGAAAAGACGGAGAAATATGGAGGAAGATGGAAGGGACCTGCATACTACATTTGCTAAAAGAAGAATGAAAAGTAGAAAAATAAGTTAGAAATATGGAAAATACCACCTAAACATGGTACCGACATCATAGGTAGAATAACATTGAGTGGAACCCTTGGCAAAATACTGTGGAAGTGTCATACAGCATAACGTTTTGGAGAATTGGAGATCCAGAAAGAAGAATCGAAAGAACTAGAAAGAGATGAATGGCGAACATGAAAAGACGGAGAAATATGGAGGAATATGGAAGGGACCTGCATACTACATTTGCTAAAAGAAGAATGAAAAGTAGAAAAATAAGTTAGAAATATGGAATACCACCTAAACATGGTACCGACATCATAGGTAGAATAACATTGAGTGGAACCCTTGGCAAAATACTGTGGAAGTGTCATACAGCATAACGTTTTGGAGAATTGGAGATCCAGAAAGAAGAATCGAAAGAACTAGAAAGAGATGAATGGCGAACATGAAAAGACGGAGAAATATGGAGGAAGATGGAAGGGACCTGCATACTACATTTGCTAAAAGAAGAATGAAAAGTAGAAAAATAAGTTAGAAATATGGAATACCACCTAAACATGGTACCGACATCATAGGTAGAATAACATTGAGTGGAACCCTTGGCAAAATACTGTGGAAGTGTCATACAGCATAACGTTTTGGAGAATTGGAGATCCAGAAAGAAGAATCGAAAGAACTAGAAAGAGATGAATGGCGAACATGAAAAGACGGAGAAATATGGAGGAAGATGGAAGGAACCTGCATACAACATTGGCTAAAAGAAGAATGAGAAGAAAAAAATAAGTTAGAAATATAAAATACCATCTAAACATGGTACCGACATCATGGGTAGAATGACAGTGAGTGGAACACTTGGCAAAATACTGTGGAAGGGTCATACAGCATAACGTTTTGGAGAATTGGAGATCCAGAAAGAAGATTCGAGAGAAACAGAAAGGGATGAATGGCGAACATAAAAAGACAGAGCAATATGGAGGAAGATGGAAGGGACCTGCATACAACATTTTCTAAAAGAGGAGTGAGAGGAAGAAAATGAAGTTAGAAATATAAAACACATTTCCGAAGGGAAATTGTGGATTTTTGCAGAAAATATATCATATACTTGTGAGTCCCACATTATATCGAAAGATTCGAATATCTTGTAGAACTCGATAGTATTTTCTCTAATATTTAAAAACTAATATGATACTTGAAAAAAAAAAAGCATGACTTCAACTATGTACTGAAAATTCTTGTCTGAAAATGTTTACTTCCTATTAGAAATCTGTGTTTGTTTATGCATATGGCATACGTAATTGCTGCGTATATGGAAACGGTAGAAAGAAAAGACACTTTGAATCAAAACAAAGCTCTTATTATGATAAATGTTCAACCAGAAACCGGGTCTTACCAAAATCTCGCTACGTTGATATAATTAATCAGTACAAATGTGAATGCATTTTCATATTCTAATACGGAGATAATTATTTACTTCTTTCGTTAATAAATTGCTATTCTCTTTTACGTAACAAGCTTTACAAGTTTCCAGAGTAGTGCTAGCGGGATATATACGGTATAATACCGAGATAGATCAAACTGATATTTTAATAATAGAGACGTCGAAAAGATTGAAATTCGTTAGAAATCCTATTAACATTGATGATTGATTTCGATCGTATATATACTCTGTTAATTAAAATTCTTAAAGATATTTCCTAATAACAATATAGGACTCTATTAACAATGACACATGTCAATTGAGAATGTATCGGTCGTAAAATTAGTATGTTTTTCTCTATCTATACGTATAATTCGTTTTCTCTCATGATTAATCGAATATATTCAAATTATGTCATTACGTAGCTTGTTTCCTAGTGCTAATATAATTAATTATAATTAGGAAAACATAAATTAATGTGGATAGTTAATTAGTAGAAACTAGATTTTCGTGTATCTTTCTTATTCAAATTTCGAAGATTTATAAGTAGTTGTTTCGATGAATACATTTTTTCTCACGACACTGGATCTAACGAAATTTTGAATGAATGTATCCATAAAAGGGGGTATTTCTTGGGGGTGTTCTTTTTTGTTAATGGGATGTTGGGTATGTATTTTCTGATCATCGGAAATAAAAAAAAATAAAGAGAATAAAGAAATTATATATTACTGCATTCATAATTTTACTAAATAAGTTTCGACTGCTGAATAGTCAAAAATACGAACAAATTTGCCTTGGCGATTATTTTTCAAATTTCAGGTGAAAGGTTGACCGTTAAGAGGCAACAGAGAGTCTGGAGAATGACGCAATATGTGATATTCTAATTTTTATAATGTAAATTCAATTTAGCTTATTTTAAAATATTATAGATAATTTCTGATAATGCTGGAGAGAACATTTGATGAAAATGAATTATGTACTTTATTACCGAGTTATTATGATTGATTTTATGAAATTGCTCCAGGATTTATTCCCGAACAATTTGAAAGGAACATTTTTGTCATACAACCGAATAATTTATATATTTATGGTTTTCTTAGATCTGAAGAAAATTGCTCTGTTTAAATTTACGATAATTTCAACTCAAATTGAGTGTTCTTTGTTATTTTGGCAGTGTGTAATATTCCTGAAAGTATGATATCTTTTGATTACAACATTGAAGGTGTTAATCTGACATATCACATAAACCGCCTGGAGGCACTGCAGAGGAAGTTCTTGAAATGGCCCTCATTTCGAGAGGATGGCGTATATCCACCTAGGAGTAGTGATCACGCTTGTTTGTTGCTATCGAGGTTTGACACTGAGCCTCCACACCAAGATAAGTTTGAATGCATTGAAATTTTTATTCAATTTGCTCAATGATAATTTCGACTGTCCTGAGCTTCTGGGTAAACTTAATTTTTTCGTTCCTCCGAGGTGTACTAGAATAAGCCAGACATTGTACTCAAAAACCCACAGACCCAATCTTCTCTCGCCATCGCCACTTAGCTTTGTATGTTCTAATGCAAACCAGATCAAGCTGCTGTGATTTGCACTGGGACTCACTTGTTTATATCATTAATGTGTCTTGATTTCTTCCGATTTGCGTTCTGAGTGATTTGTTTTTTTGATTATTATTATGATTGAATATTTTGATTTTGACATTATTGATTTAGATTATTATATCTGATAATGTTTTTTATTTTTAAAATTATTTCATAATGTTGTATATCTATGTTGTTATTGATATTTTTAGTAGCCACATTTATTCATTTTGTATTTTCCTGTAATTGGGTACTTACCTGTTGGAAATATATGCTCATTATTATCATTCAAAGGGACTTTGATGAATTCACAATTTCTAGAGGAAATGGTTCTATTCGTAACCTCTAATTGGCAGATTTTTGGCTACAATCTCCGTTATGTCGACATAAGTGCCCCAAAAATGTGTCAGTGTTGCCAAGGACAGGCTTATCTAGGAAACAATATTTACGATGGTCTGGGTTACTTGTATGTTGTTGATTTTAACAGTGGATCTTTCCCGTCGTTTACATAATTTCTATGCAAATCTTCTGTATTTACATTTTTTGTTCGTGTATCCTGAGGTTAGTAAGTTTAGTGTGCCTAGAAGTAGTAGATTGTGGTGACCCTGAATTCGGAGAACGAGATATAACAAGATTTATATCTTTTTGATAGGTTTTTGATTGGCTTGTTTTTTTTAAAGTAAATATTTGCATATCGCCTTCAATCATTTTTGAAGAGGTTTGTTTCACATATTCTCTTTGATTTATTAGTATTAGCGTAATCGCAAAAATAGTTTTAACTTGGAATTTTTCCGAAAAATTCAATGAGAATTGGTTGATATAATTTCTATATATGGTGGTCAAATAATAAATTAGTTTGAGATTTGTATTTTTCGAAAAAGGATATTCACAGTAAATTAAATTTGGAAATCATTTTATGGAGAAATACTACCAGTACACACACTTATTACTACCAGTAATGACACTAGTGTGAAATTGAAAATTAATGATAAAAATTAAATAAATTGAACTGAAAAAATGTGTCAACTTCGAAATTTTCAAATTGAAATTAATATCATATTTTAATCGAATTAACTCGTCTAATTTATTGCTCCAATATTTCAATACAAACTGCGTTGTTTAATAATATTTGGGCTTTCAAAAATTCAAAGATTTACATTGAGATTAATCTCCACCAATTCACATACTTAAAAATCAACCAATCATTTACGCTTTTACTTTTTTTGAATATTTATGGCTGCTACTTGATAAACAATAATATTGTATATTCATTTCTTTATCGAAATTGTGAAAAAACACTGTGTTCTTGCTCTTTTGATTATATTTTACTTTCTATATTGTTCTAATATTTTTTTTTACTTTCTATATTTTTCTTATTTTTTTGGACGTGTATTGTTTAGCTTAGGAGAAGTTACCAAGTATTGAAAGGTATTTTGTTAACCACTCAATAATCATAGTAATTCAGATATTTGAATATAGATCTGTCATGCTGATGGAATAAATAGAAAAAGATTGTAGTTTTAATTCTATTAGTTTTTTATTAGATGATAATAATTGAAGGTTTCAGTTAGAGCGCGTTCAAGTATTACGTAACACAATTTTTGAAGATTTTAAGGTGTTCCTCCTTTCCATGTAACGCACCGTAACGTTTTTCTATACGCCCCTACCCCCTTAAACGTTTCGCAACATTTTTGTGACCATTAAAGTCACAATTATGTTAACGTTTTTTTACTGAAATGAAATAAGTTACGTAACGCCTTTTTGAAATAAACCCCCTCCCTACGTTGTAAAACCCCCTTCCCCTCAAATTGCGTTATTTAATACTTGAACGCTCCCTTATTAACTAGAATACAAAAGGCTTTAGGGCTGGAATTTGTACATTACTTTAATTCATCTTTCTTTTGAAGACTAAACTCATTAACACACCAAAAAATCCACATCTCTCGTGGGATTCGAACCAATATTTCCATTTGGCAGATTTTTACTTTATGTTCTATTCACTGCGGACGACTGAAAGGTAGTAAATAAAAGATGTAAGAAAGTAATAAAATAATAATTTCTCTCTTTCATATATGATTGCATCGATGCTAACTGATATAAAAAATAATACAAAATAATTAATCTTCCAACTGTACCTATATGCTTCTCTTGTACTATCCTTTTACAAAGTTGATATTTTAATTTGCCCAGTTCGTAGCCTTGAATTGGATATTTTGAAAAAAAATTACTGTATTTATTTAAGAACTGATGAATTAGCTCTTGGATATGAAATTATTCATTGATGAAATCAATTTGAAATTAGATGATGATTATTATTATGTCTTCGAATCCGGTTTCTCTGTTTGTTAGGTTGGCATTGTAATCACATATATTCAGTGCAGACGCTCATTTAAATAAATCTCGCGTGAAAAATTCCAACACAGCACTTTCTCCGTTTTGTGAATTGAAATTGCAACAATCGTTTTCGTCTATATACAGGCACTAACGATCCTCTTCATTTCTTATGAATGAATAGGATGGTATCGGAGTCTTCCGCCAACATTAATCATTGTATTAACTTTCCTCATACGAATTTCTACTCATCAAAATGGCGGGGTGACAGGTACACGTTTTAACAATGAAATAATTACTGATCGAGAATATTCAATGCCCAGAAACCTGACGAGGAAGATTTCGCACTCAATTTTTCATCAATAACCCTGTTGATAAGGCGTATTATATCGGAAATTATAGCCCCCATGAGTTTCGCGCACTCTTGCATCCAATGTGCATGTGCAAATGTTGAATCAGGTTCGCCAACCGAAGTTTAGAAATAAATTAAAAACCAGAACGATTCAGCCCAGAAAGAGTACGATGTAGGATTATTGAAATAGGCGAATAAATATGTAGTTAAAATAGGTTCTATCAAATTCAAGTAATGATAATCATATATTCATTCTAGTATTAGAGTATTTGAACAAATTTATACTAGTTGAAGAGAGTTATTGAAATATAAAACAAAAAATTTAATTTGTAGCGCTTTAAAAACCTAGGACGCTTCTTTAAAACTACGAGTATTAATGACTGCTTAGACGTATTCGTATTACTTGACTCATGAAAAATTATTCAATAATATTTCAAAGATTACAGGGTACAGCATGCTATTTGGCAGCCGGCAACTATTCTAACAGTGTTCGTGTTATACTGGTTGTCTAACTTGGGACTTCTAATTTCGCGAGTAGTACCCATTAGTTTACACAGACGTTCACAATACACATAAGGATATCATATTATGTAAAATTCGACATTAATCGCTTCGTATTAGTGGTTATGAATGGATATCTAGATTAATTTGATATATCGATTGTATCGTTCTTATATGCTTCGTTAATGAATGAGAAATGTGTCTCTACTGAAAAAAAAAGGTTGCCGTGTTCTAGAGATATAAATAACATTAAATTTCTTTTACAGGTGAGTTGAGGTTGGGTGATATTTATTTGTACACGACACGCACTCCGCTACTTTGTGGTAAGTACCAGTAGCAGTTACCATTCACAAGTCGATGCCACCAACGCAGTACTACTTTTTAATTAATCCGCACTGTATATAAGGTTTTTACAGTACACATCTAACCTTTCGTTAGTTGCATTAGTTGGCAGATCTACATGCGAATGTCAGGGGCGGATTAGACAGGAATTTATTTAAATTGAGACAAACGCCGCGACCATAGGGTAGTTAAATAGGGTATCAGGGATGGGGTGTTGTGGTGGATTGAGTCATTTTTTGAAAATAGATACCAAGTGGTTAAATTTAAAACACCACACTCTAAAGCTGAAAAGATAAAATATGGTGTTCCGCAGGGGACGACGTTGGGCCCCATACCATTTATGCTGTATATAAATGATATTGTTAAGGTAGTTAAATAGTATAAAATTGAAGTTTTTGCTGTCGATAACATGCTGTATATTGAGGGGACAACTTAGGGGATATAAAGAACAAAATGAATAAAGATTTAGAAAAATTAAGTGAATGGCTTAGCGGCAACAGTTTATATGTTAACATTAAAAAATATAAATTTTGTGCTTATGGAAGCAGGTAAAAATCAAATTTGAATAGGAAATATAAATATTAACATCAAAAATGAAGAAATAGAATATGTTACAGAAATAAAATATTTGGGCATTGTTATGGACATACATTTGAATTTTCACTCACATTGTAAATATATTATGAACAAATTATCTGAAAAAATCTATTTTATATCTAGAACTGGTAGAAGCTTGTCTATTTTCACGAAGTTACTTCTTTTCAAGACTATTGCGTCGCCACATTTGCAGTTTTGTTCTACTATTTTGTTTAATCTACCAAAGTATAAAATAAATGACATATAAAAATTATGTAATAGAGCAATGAGCATAATATTGAAGTGCAATCGTTTTACGCCGATTAAAAATATGTTAGAAATTTTGGAATTATTATCAGTGGGTGATAAAATATGTTTTGATGTCTTGGTTTTCATATACAAAATTAGGATTAATTTACTCTCGAGATGCATGGAGATTTAAAGTACGTAAATGACTGCCACAGCTATAATATTAGAAATTGAAAATTACAGGTTACCAAGATGTATGCATAACTCAAAAATGAATGGAATTGAGAGAAGTATGTAATTCTTAATGTGTTAATGCTCGTTATCGTTCTCATTCGTCTAAGCAAATATAGAGTACCAGAAAGTTTTCCTTTCAACTTGGTCGTTCCAAGTAAGTTTGCAAAGTGTTACACCAAGCAGCTTTGTAGTACTTTTTCGCAGTATTATCGTAGTAATTAGATGAAAAGACTATATTTTGAGCTTTGTCATCATTAAATTTGAGTTTGTTGGCCGTGAACTAAAAAAGTTGGGCAAATCATTTACATTAAAAAGAATAATACTGACCCCAGAACTGATCCTTGCGGGACTCCGTGTCTTACTATCCACAATGACCACAACTAGCTTAAATTCATAATTCATTTATTTTATTTTTTTTTAATTTCATTGGAATTATATATAGGAATTATATGATCAATACATCTCATATTGCAGCAAAAACGTATGCAAGTATTTTGTAGGTTTATTATTTTTGTGCTTTAAAAGATGTGAAATCTATCTCGAAAGCTTCTGCCACATCTATGTAGAGATTTTCAGCATTTTTTTTCGTCTTATATATTGAATTACGTCTCATATAATTCATTAGAAGTATGATACTTGTACGTGAATAAGACGTTTATGAAATAGTTTTGTTTGATTTTTTTCATATAACAATAAACTTCTCGAAAAAAAGGATAAAAAACAAGATGTTGTCGACAAAGATCTGTCTCACGGAGTTTTTCTCTACGCTGTTAATTATGTTCTTGTTTCTTTTGTTTTATACCTCGTAATATCTTCCATGATGAATGATCTGCAATTTCGCTATAATTACTCTAATGTAAGTGATTTATAAGAACTCGAAGAGCGTAATGCAAGATCGTAACGCCCGAAGGGATTGGTTAACAAATTGTTTTAAGATGAACAGCTCTATTAACTCTAGCGCCGAAAGTAAACACCCATCATTCGAACGTCTCTTAGAAATTACCTAGCTATACGGTCCTGTAAGTGAGCGACGATGTTATTTTTGAGTTCTTCAATTAAACCTAATTGGCATATCGATTAAATTGCCATCTGAACGTCGAAATTAACGGAGGTAAAAGTGCCACGGGTCCGTACGCTTCCTGTGCCTATGAGGAAGGTGTCGAAACGGATAAGCGTTTATACTTTCTCGAAATGAAACATCGAGTACTGCTGTCAGTTTTTTCCTCATCTCCGCGTTTAGATTTTTAATGTCAATAACAGACGGCGAGTGTCCCGTTTATGATGAAAGTAATCTACGTCCTGGTGGATGAAGATTATCGAATTTTTCGGATTGTAAAACCTGTGATTATTCACATATAATTGACATGGAATATAATTTCGAAGAATTTCTCTTGAGTCACCTGAAGAAGAATATTTTCTTCTTAAGATGACTATCTAATGGTATTCAATGTTGGTTAGTAACGTGGTCATTATGCTGCTTTGTGCAGAATCTGAAAAGTCTGAAAACTTGACCAGTAGAAGGATTTTTCCAGGTTATGAAGCTATGCGATTATTTTTATTCGTCTTGAGCCTTTTCTTCCATGTATTTTCCCCTTCAATGTGAGCTGTAATGAGCAATATCGACCTTTGTTGCGGATAATAGGACCGAAATATTCCAGTTTTATTTTCTTCATGTTTAGGATCTAACGGGTGTTTTTTTAGAGGTAGGGAACTTTGAAATGCTATAAATCAACGATAAATCATTCGATTGACAAAAATTTTTTTTCATTTGAAAGATAATCTTGTGGCATTACATTTTAAAGATGATTTCTGGCATATGACCACCACGGCTGGCTCGGATGTAGTCCAATCTGGACGTCCAATTTTCGATGACTTTTTCCAACATTTGAGGTTTTCATCGCTAAACAAAATTCGCTTATGAAAATCGGGAACAACGGCAATCTCGTTTTGGGCCCATTCGACGAATCTACTCCTTGCTTGATGATCGTGAGTCTATTCGTGATTGCCAAACCAAACTGAGAATAAATCACTTCTTAGCTGTTAAATCGGTCGCCATCTTCAACAGTAATGCCAACTTAAAGTTCTATAGCTCTAAAAAAACACCCAATATTTTTCCACTAAGTACTAAATCAATTTTACAAAGATTTGAAGCTTCACATTGGTGATTTTGTCACTCATGAAGTTCTCAATATACGCTTAATAACCCCATAACTAAAAGTCCCAAGTTTCTTTATAGACTGTTAATATTCAGGATTTAACTTCGTGAAAAAGAATCGTAAATACATGGAAGTAAGTGGAGTTGAGTTTTTATTCCTTGACAACGGCTTGTGAAAATTAATTTTTTACGAATGTCAATCTAGACTTTTTTCCTTTTTTGAGATTATATTCTCGAAATCGTTAGGAATTTTGCTAATGTTGCCGTGTTTGATCTGGACATAATCGGTAATTAACTGCTTCTCGATTAGTTTAGAAAAGCCAGGAAACTAAATTCCACATAAGCTCGAATTGTACATACTTTGTACAGACTTTTAAATCGATGAAATATGGAAAATTGGATATGAAAGTTGTATTTTTTTTGAAAGAGGTGATTTCTCAAAAAACTGTTTTTCTCCGAGACAGGCTGAACGATAATTCTGAAGGCTTTTAAAATCGAGAAGCAGAGAAATAACGACATGGACATCGGAAAATTTTAAGGAAATTGATTATTTTTGAATTTTCGGAAAAATACCTCCTAATGCATACAGATGCTTCTATTGCTAACTATTTTCTAGGGGTAAGGTTTTCCGATATTTCTACGTTCAACAGGGATACAATATACGGTGTTGCCAATTGTATATATTTTTCTTCAAAATGAGTAAAACAATACTATGTACTTGTTTTTAATATATATTCCATTTAATACAGCAAAAGTTCTTGTGATTTTCACAGAATATTTTCGTCCCTTTCTGTAAATTTTATATCCATCTGGTTGCATCATTGGACATCTTCTTACACAAGGGCCAAATAGTAGATTATATGTATTTTTTATAATGTGAAAATATATAGATATTTTTGTTGCTGTCTGAAGTTAAATAGCGGTTTACCGAAAATTCTGAGATATAAAAATTTCGAATACAATTTTCTTGGGCATGAAGCCGTATCATAGTTTCCGATTCTGGGGTACCTACTTCAGGAAGTGCGTGATACGTGGGATCCTCAGGAATGCGGCTGCTGAACCGCCTAATGTCATAGCCAACCGGGAATTATGAGAGCTACGTATTGCTTCATTGCAAACCAGACGGACTATATTTATTCGCTAAACGACTGTTGACTAGCCAATGTCGAATAAACATCGAAAGAAATTGTCATTAATGAGGTTTTCATTGAATAGAAACCTTTTGCTTTAATGACGTGGTTATTACTGACAATTGCAACATATACTCAACTCGAATAGTGCCTTCGTTCATTATAATGCAATTTCCTGACTTGGTTGAAATTAGAACAGGAAGCGATAAAACTCGATGATGTCTTATAGATGTTTGACCAGCATTAACTTTGAAAAACTTGTCCCTTTGTGACCCACAAAAATTGAGCGTTCATACATATCTACTTCTTTTACCGGGAAAATTAGAATATTCTTATGGCTATATTTCGAACGATCCCGGATTACAAAAAGGATTACTGTATTACTTCAGAATGAGATTTACTCATATTGAAGGGGTCAAATATTAATAATCAAGTTTTACTGTTTTGAACTTGACAGGTTTTTTATTTATTTATGAGTGTCTTCTTTTGCTTTTTTGCTAGGTATTATTTGGTCACTCCAAAGGTCATCCTAGAAATTATAATGACCAGCTTTTCATTATAGTCAAAGCTTTGTCAATCTTTTGTAGTTTTTTTTTGTAGTTCAATGGATTAAAGAGACTTTCTTGTCTGAATTAAACAGAAGCTCCTCTGCTGATAAAACTCGGACTCTGATAACAGTACCGTTTAAAAAATATATTATTCAGAGATAACAGTACCAATTCGAACTATTATATAGCTGGCCCTTGTAGTACGTTATTAGTTAAATGGTTCGGAATTTTCGGTAATGTCAAAGTTAACAACTTCTTGTCGTGAGGTGGTACCTCTACTCAATCCCTGTGTTTCTTTGTTATCCATTATATTCCTCACCTCCTCTATTGGTATTGAGTGCAGCCAGCTACGCACTGTTTTTTTGAATCTATTCTAGTTTTTTTTGTAGTCCAATGAATTAAATGGACTGTCGCGCCTGAAGGAAGCAGAAGTTCCTCTGCTGTTAAAACTCGGAAACTGATAACAGTACCGTTTGAGAAAAATATTATGTAGAGGTAACAGTACCAATTTGAACTATTATATAGCTGGTCTTTGTAGTACGTTACTAGATAATACTCGACAATGTCAGAGATAACAACTTCTTGTCGTGAGGTGGTACCTCTACTCAATCCGAGTGTTTCTTTGTATCCATTATATTCCTCACTTCTTCTATTGGTATTGAGTGCAGCCATCTAAGCACTGTTTTTTTGAATCTATTCTAATTTTTTTTGTAGTCCAATGAATTAAATGGACTGTCGCGCCTGAAGGAAGCAGAAGTTCCTCTGCTGTTAAAACTCGGAAACTGATAACAGTACCGTTTGAGAAAAATATTATGTAGAGGTAACAGTACCAATTTGAACTATTATATATATATGGTCTTTGTAGTACGTTACTAGATAATACTCGACAATGTCAAAGATAACAACTTCTTGTCGTGAGGTGGTACCTCTACTCAATCCGAGTGTTTCTTTGTATCCATTATATTCCTCACTTCTTCTATCGGTATTGAGTGCAGCCATCTAAACACTGTTTTTAAATCTATTTTTGTTTTTTTATAGTTCAATGGATTAAAGGGACTGTCGCGTCTGAAGGAAGCAGAAGTTCCTCTGATGTTAAAACTCGAAAACTGATAACAGTACCGTTTGAAAAAATATTATGTAGGGGTAACAGTACCAATTTGAACTATTATATAGCTGGTCTTTGTAGTACGTTACTAGATCAATGATTCAGAATATTCGTCAATGTCAAATATAACAACTTCTTGTCGTGAGGTGGTACCTCTTCTCAATCCCTTACTCCTGCATATCTTGAAAGCAAAGATTCATTTCCTGATTGACGTTCCTCTTTGCCTGGAGTATGTGCCGAGGATAATAAGGATGAGGTAACTACTTCAAACAGAGCCTAGAGAGCTAAACTGATGAAATATGGCAGGGTGATCCGGGTTTTCTGTCCTGCAAATACTGTTGGTAGCTTCATTTACCCCCGGTACCTCTCTCCTAGCAATGATTAGAACCACATGTTGAGAATCTTAACTGTACTAAATATGTACTGGTATGAATAGAAGTGGTGCAGTATGATACTCGATGTATTTTTCATAGATAATATACTTTTTAGTTTCTTTTGTGGCACGAAATTCAATTTTAGTTATACGAAAGGCATTTTTCACTACTTTGACAGATCTGATTCATTATACATTCATTTACCTTTTAGAATTTCGTTGCAATTTCTCGTTATATTCTCGACTTTCCAAAGTAACGTGAAAAATATCTCTTGTCGCACTGACTGAGATTAATCAGTTTTCTTTCAAATCGATCTCATTCGCCCGGATTGCCAGTACCGCTAACTCCGTAGCCAATTCGAATTTATGCCTACTCTGACTTGTTCTCCGATGAAATATGTTTCTGAAATCATTGTAGATCGTACAGAAACAGATTACTTGAAATCTAATCCGCAATATGCGTGTCTGTACGTAATCAAAAATTTCCATAAGCGAATTCTTAGAAAGTTACTAATGCGAGTGAAAGGGCCAGCTTGAAAGAAAAGTTCCTTCAAGTAAACGTTCCAAGAGGTATTCGATTTGTGTGTTATCAGAACAACACCTCTAATTAACATATTGTCTGGCCGAGTCTGACGTGCGAACCTGAAAAATACACGCTTATCTGTCACTTCTTTGAGTGTGCTAAGTAGATAATGATGGTTTAACTCCGTCAGTCATTTGTATGATTTTCACCCGATTTTTCAGTGTTCCATTAATACCAACTTTGAATAACAAAGTAAATTTCTTACATGTTCTTCCTTACTTTCGTTCTTTCGATAAGATAGTCATAATAATAAGCATAAATTTCCAACATGTAACTACACAATTACAGGAAAATCATAACGAATAATGAAATACACAATTTGGGAACTAAAAATATCAATAATAACATAGATATCCAATATTGAAAAATAACAATAATAAAAAACATCGAATATATCAATCTGAATCTATAATATCAATATGTAAATATTGAATTATTTAACTGAAACTCTAAATAATGAGTAATAACTAAAGAAGAAAACAAATCTCTCAGAACTCGAACAGGAAGAAATCAAGATACCTCAATGGTTAAGATTCAAATACACATTTTTTGATGGAAACTAGTGGGTCCCAGTGCAAAACACAGCAGCTTGATACCCGGTTTGCAGTAGAACATGCAAAGCTAAGCGGCTATTGCGAGAGAAGATTGGTTCTGTGGGTTTTCGAGTAAAATGTTTGGCTTATTCTAGTACACCTCTGAGAAAGAAAGGAATTGAGTGTACCCAGAAGCTCAGGACAGTCGAGATTATCATTGAGCAAATTGAATAAAAAATGCATTCAAACTTCTCCTGATGTGGAGACTCCAAATGTCAAACCTCGACAGCAAACAAGCGTGATCACAACCCCTAGTTGGATATAAACTTCCTCTGCAGTACCTCCAGATGGTTTACGTGACAATTATATGATTATATTGGTCACCAAACAAGACAGCCATACTCAAGATTGCTTCTCACTTCGACATTAAATAAATGGACAAGTGTTGAGGAATTCGAGAACAGTCTTGTATTTTGGACGACGAAACCATAAACTTTGCTATATGCTAAAATCAATTGATTGATATGGTGTATGACTGAGAATTTTTGATCAAATACTAGGCCGAGATCCGTAACCTCCACAAATAGAGTCAGATTAGCACCTTCAATGTTGTTATCAAAATAGGTTAGTGGGTTCATTGGTGCAGTAAACATGAATAACTGTTTTCACACAAGGCCCAATATAAAATACAAATGATAGAAAAAATATTAATACCTATGCCTTCAACAGAAGAAAAACAAGTTATAGAGAAATATGAACTTGGGAAGGATAGTATGCGCAATTGTCTGTAAATATTTTTACAACATGCACTATACTCCGTGAGCGAAATAATTATAATTGCTTTAGTCTGTAGTCTAAATATGGCCCCCCTAGCTCCACAACAATGACTCCACACCAACAAGCCATATCGAACCACATACTTAAACATAGAGAAATATGCCAAATTCAGCCGACACAGATTCGACCAAAATAAGAAACACAAATATGTTTCTACTCAGCCTAGCAGCAATTAATTCAATGTGTAGCCTCCACGTAAGGCAACAGTCAATATGTATACCAAGGCTCTTGGTGTTATCAGTCACATCACTGTAGTTTAAGCTGAAAATCATGCACTTTGTCGTATCATCATTCCTACACAGAGCGTTGTCAGTAAACTCACGTTCAGCGTTCATAAGCAACCCTTCACAAGCAATGTTTATATTATTTAATGCAATAAATACATAATACACCACAAAGAAGCTGCTGTCTCAGACAAGGAGAAATATGCCAACTTTCCGACACAGTTACGACACAGTTCCGACAAAACAGTTGCTACTCCACCTGACACAGTTCCGACCAAACTAAGAAACACAAATATGCTTCTACTCAGCCTAGCAGCAATTAATTCAATGTGTAGCCTCCACGTAAGGCAGCAGTCAATATGTATACAAAGGATCTTGTTGTTATCAGTCACATCACTGTAGTTTAAGCTGAAAATCATGCACTTTGTCTTATCATCATTCATACCAGTAAACCAACATTCAGTCCCTACCCTTCACAAGCAATAGGAATATTATTCAAATAACACTTTATGACTAAGGTATGTTAAAAATCAAAACACTTAGATGTAGGTGACCACATGAGCTCCAAACTATCTTCGAAATTAGAAGAAGAAAATCAAATGGTGTGTAATAAATAGTAACTTAGATCTCTCTGGGTGCTAGTTGTTGTCCATAGATTGGATAATAAATCTAAATCTAAAATCGAAGATTATTTCCCGATATAGTCATGCCGGATTTTAATGATTGATTTGTTCGATTGTTCCTTGTATGCTTTCGAGCGTAGCTTATTCGACTATACGACCCTGATTGACACGCTTGATTTATCTCACATACTCGTAACAGATCAGTACGAAATTATATCACGTCTTGAATTCGTCCTTGTTTTTTAAGGAGAATTTTGATCTATACAAATGACAAAAGATTTCATGTATTTGTATTGATTCGGTGGAAAGTAACCGAATGACGTCGAGGTAGGCTATGGACGAGTATTTCTACAGGATTTTGTTTCTTTTATACTTGAATATAAACTTAAATTCAAACACTTGAATTTATGATTTACACTTTATTGACTACATAGCATGACGCGTTTTGTCATTACAAACAACTTCTTCAGATGCTTACAGAATAATTAAGAATTATTCTTAATTATTCTGTAACTTCTGTATTCCTTAATTAATAGGTAACCGATTTTATGTTTTATATGAGGTTGAATTTTAGAGGCTATTTCGTGTATGATGTCTGTCAGATTTGTAGTTGCAATTCGTAGTATGGCTCTCAAATATTCATAGACGTGAAACATATTTATTTTTTCCTTAATTGACAATTGAAAAAGTTTGTTCGCACGAATAAGTGTTACTAAAAATTGTTATGAGCTGCTTTAAACTTAAGACCATGAAGATATTCAGAAACAATGAAAATAATTGCCAAATTTTTCACGATTTTTAATTTAATTTTTATTCTTATGTGTATATTTCTGTCTCTACATTAATATTTGTCGGCATATTGTCTCTATAGGCTTGAGATGGGAGTTCCTCAATAAGTAGCTCTGTGTTCGAATCCCAAGTGAGGCTTAGAATTTTATTTGTTTTTCTAACTCCTCCGGTTGTAAAATACGATTCATTGTGGATAATGTAGTTGTTTACAAGCCTAATAATTCGAAATATTACCAAATATTCGAGTTTAATATGACTGCATCGTTTCGTGACAACTTTGCCGGTTATTCGAAAATTTGCCTTATCACTTCCTGTAAACAAACCGAATGCGGAAGTGTTGGGTCAGAAAACACCGGTCAGTAGTTGTAAGATTAAATTATTCGTGGTTAGGAAGGAAGGAACTGCGCGTAGATCCCAGGGGATCGTCGTATGCCTCCGAAGACGACGACGCACCGGCTGCGAGGTCCGAATTGGCGAGAGGATTTCCACATTCAGCGGTGCCAGAGGGGGAGGAGAGGCCTATCACGATATACGCCGCCAATTCTACTACCGATCGCGATCGTCGCGGCCAGTCCGTCTCGAGTTCTGTATGCGAGGTTTGCTTCGGAAACTCTCGCATTCTTTTTGGACCGTCAGACGTGCTTAGTTTTGCCGCTTTTCCGGAAAAACCACCGGGCTTTCGGCGGGACCGAGAGTGTTTATTTTTCTTATGGATATTGGTTTTGTTATTTCGAATGAGGATTATATTATTTTTTTAGTTTAGTGAACTTTTTTTCGTATTTGGATTTTTTAAAATTTCATTGGATTATTTCGGTGTTTAAAGGTGGGTGACAATCTGTAATTTAGTTTTATAATTTTCCTACAACTTTGTTTTTTGGAATACTTCGAATTCATCTATTTTTCTGATGAAATATTGAGATATTCTGATGATTCTTTCGATACTTCAGGAATCCCATCAGTTTATAATTAATTCAAGAAAATTGGGTAGTTTTACACCAAATATGGGGGTGTAGGGAAGTATTGCACTTTTTTTTGAAGAATTCTCTCCAAAATAAAGTTTTTCTCACAATCCTTTGTGTAGGTAACAAAATAATTTATATCTTGATACCTATATGATGTCATCTAAGATTATTTCTTCAGTTTGCGATAAGAATGTAATATCTAGAAGTAAAACGATTGAAATGAAAATCGTTTTTGATGTTATTTGATCAACCATTGTTTCATTATTTATGGTAATTGAAAGAAAAATTTATGATGATTGAATTGTCAATATTATCACAAAATTCACGATAATTGAAAAATGACAAGTGTTATTTGTCAATTGTTTTTTAAACAAACGAAATGATAAACCGTGAATAAGTCGATATAGTCGAAAATTGTGTTTTTTATTTAGAAACTGGTTTTTTGTTGTTCTAAAAAATGCTGCTAGCATTTAAATACCAACAATCTCAAATGATCGGCATCAATTTTCACATGATAATACTTATTCTGTTATTTTTTTCGAATGGAGAACTCACAGCTGGTTAATATAATATGCGAATTAGTTTTCTCATACTGTTTCTGATTGTAAGATTGACACTTGTTACCGGTTCTTAGCGGAATCAATATTAAATTGTATGGTTTTTCACAGAGAATTATTTTATGTTGAAAGTAATATTAATATATATATATATATATATATATATATATATATATATATATATATATATATATATATATATATACAGAATAATGGATTCTATTTATAAGATGAAACATCATAAGTTGCCTATTCACCCCAGCAATAGACTGAAATTTGTTAATGAGATACATTGTTATCGAAGTAGAGGTAGAGATGATTTTTATGTTGACAGTTCTAATGGTAAACGATCTCAGAATTCTTTAATATTGTGGTGGGCTAAGAATGTTTAAACATTACCGGTGACGATTAAAAACTATAATAATTTTAGAAAATTTAAGAAGTTATTTAAGTGGTAGCTAATTTCGAATAGAAAAAGTTTCTTTTTTTTTGTATTGATTGTTATTGACTGAGATTGAATTCTCGCTTAACTCTTGATGAAACATAATTAAATATTAAATTGAATTAAACTCTTGGCTTAATGTTTCACCATTATTATTAACAAGCTGAGCTCAATCTCGAGACTAAAAGATACACGCTCGAAACATGTTGACAAATTCATATTGTTAAATATAATCGTGAAACATTAAGCCAAGAGTTTAATTTAATTTAATATTGATTGTTATATTAGCGATGCTAAATAAATGATTGATATTATTATTATTATTATTATTGATTTACTCTACAAATTCAATATTCAACAGTATTTTGACATACTTTTATGAATTGTTTCTGTTTAAATATGATGAAGATTGCCTTCTCTTTATTCTCCATTTTTTTATTGCTTCATTTATTCTCAAGATTACATTTCTTAATATTTAAATCATTTGCTTCTTTCCGATTCCATTTGCATTTCTTATTTATAACACATGTTTGCATAATTTGTCATTATTTCAGAAATCATATTCATTAACATGTTTCACTAATTGTTATTTTGATGATGAATCAAATTAGAATAATTAAATATTTGAATTTTTTTTTTGAAAATTTATGTTTTATGTATCTCGTGTTGTATTTTGAATTATATTCATTCGATGTATTTCAGTGGTAATTCTTTCAATTCTCGCTGTTCAATAGTTTTTTGTACAAGCAATCTAACTGTGAATTCTGAAAATGTGTTAAGTAGGCAACAAAACTAAGACAATTTATAGGAGAATGAGAATAATATTTCAATGAATCGTTGTGGTTACTGATTTCCATAGTTTGGAATGGAAAAAATACTAGATAACAACATAACTTCCGATTGAAAGTGGAGCACCATTTAATTTTCCATTTATTTACTATATCAAACTATGAATCGACTTAATAGCTCTTGGTATACTTAGACCGCATATTATTCAGAAAAATTATCTACTTGCTATAGCTTATTGTGACTTTTTTCAGAGTAACAATGAGGATATAATAGTAAGATATTTATACAAAAATAGGTATCAGGGGCAGAGGGAAAACAATATATGTTAAATCAAAGAAAAAAAGGAAAAAGAAGAACTTTATTATAGATGACAAATGAATACACTGATGGTAATTACAATATAAACTAATTACAATATTTTGCAACAAGATCAATGTTACTTGGGTAGATTATCAATTAAATATTTTATAATATCTACAATATACATTATATTTATAACGATTGAATACAATTGTCTTAATTCCACTTATGTTCTAATAAATTATCATAAATATGATAGATTATGAATAAGTTGTGTTTATGTAAAATACTATTTATTATTGGTGCTATTTGGGTAATTAGGTAGTTCCAAATACACTTCGTAGACTGTTGCAGTCATTTGTGGCATTCCCCAAAGAATAGAACTTCATTCAAGGGCAAGTCCTGCCCTGGAAATAACCCCAATACACTTGTCCGTTTCCATAATTCATCAAGTTACTCTGGCGGCTGCACCCATTCATAAATATTTCTAGGTACAAGTGTAACATCAACCCTGTGATGTAGCTGATGTTTCAGGGAGTACCTATTTATTATTCAAGAGGGTTGTCACCCTCACAAATACTTTAGGGATGACCGAAACACGTGACTTTTCTTTATTATTATAGACATTCGTATTCGCTTGAACAGTTTATTTCAGTTTGTCCACCTGTCTTTGAAATCCGACGTCTAGCTTACCTCATTTGTTATTATGGAACTTGAGATGTTTGTATATCTTATAGGTATGTTTACGATAATTGATAGTTCTTTCCAGTGTTTTATATTGGTTGGGATTTTGCGAAAATAACCAAAAAATAATTACGTAAAAGAATTGACCTCTTTGTTTTATAACGACCACATCAATATTCTTTCAAAATTAGTTTATTACAAATCTATGTGTTGTGTACGAAATATTTCGAATAAATTGATTCCGCAGTAATTCACTCATATAATAAAAATTAAGAATTTATGAGCAGGATCCAAAAACACCTGCTCAAACTCTCGGTGCTTCGTTATTACATTCATTTTTATTCTATAGGTTGTTATCCAGACAGGTGCTTTTTCAGCTGTTGTGGGCTTCGCAAGGAGTTCTAACTTACTAATTGACTTTCCGTTTCCTATATTCAACATAGAGTATGTCTAATATACAATTCAAATTTGTGTGATTCATAATGAATGATTTTGATGTCAGTTATTAGAAAACTAATATTTGAATTCAATATCTAAAATCTCGTTTGTTTTCATTGAATAAATAGTAAAGATACAAAAAATTGTAATTTTCGCAATATTCTTTTGTGTTTATTGTGTGTTTGTTTGATATTTTTTAGTAGTAATATTTCGTATTCTCTTTTATCTGTTTTGACAATCGTTAGTTTGTAAATTAACAGCTGTAATATGTACACCTCTTTTATAGGATAGTTTTTAACTGTCTGTTAAGTGAGCTCTTGTATGTGAAAATTAAATAAAAATAAATAAAGTTTAATACAGAAACCATTGTCAATTAGAAAATTATTAAAATTTTTAAATTACACTTGAATATATATGAAAATATTAGACAGATAATAGAATAGAAGCAACAAGTTAAAAGGATAGAAATCAAAATAAAGTGAGAGATAAGAAAATGATACTTATGTCAGATGAAATTTATGAAAATATTTTCGTTTAAAAGAATTTTTATTCCATAACATTGGTAGTAATTCTTTTCATTAAATAATTTTATACAATTTCCATGAGCGAAACTGGCACCCTTGAATACTGAACCTATTCTATTGTAATATCGATTGGTGTATTCCACCAATAGTAAACATATACTGGTGGTAAATAAACACGAATTTATATAGCATGAAACCCTTCATGCAAATCACGCAGTTAACGTCTGGGCTGTCCAGATATTGATCGACACGTTTAGCAATAGTTTTGGTTCCTTTTCCTTCGAAGTTCTTTCAAAAGCGACTCAATTTACACATAATAATACATTTCACAGTACAGTAATATGATTTCAAATGCTTGGTTTAGTCTCATTATTTTTTCTGTTCCACCCGGTTAAAAGCCATGTTGTTATATTAACTCTTGACAATGGATTAACAGCCCGAAACAAATAGATTGAATAATACCTAGAATAGTTAGAATATAAATAAGTTTTTTTTAACTATATTGTTATACTATGTTGCAATGCTTCATGAAGATATATATTCATAGTATTTTTCAATGATGTTTCATTCAGGTTTGTGTTAAAACAATTTCCATTACTGAAGTCACTTTATCTAGACTAACTGTATTCGTGTACTAATTTTCGCCTTACTAACGTATTTAAACAAGATGAGGAATTATAGCAACACTCATCTGCGACTCTCATTTAAATCCTTTTCGGAAGACAATCATTAGAAACGAAACGTTACTACCAAAGTATCGATACTTTTATTCGATAGAGTAACGGTTGTAACGTAAGGATACGTCCTCCGTATTTATTAAAAGGTACCGATACAAAAAGTATTCGGTATCTTGTAAGTATATAAGTTAAGTATATAGTAAGTCGTATTTTCTATTTATAGACTAAATGTTTTCTAGAAAGTTGTAACGATAACGATACCAGTAATTTGGGAAGATATCTACTCGATACTTCCTTCCAAAGTATCGATTCAAAAATTACCTGGTATCGAAAAAAGAGTTTGGAGTAAGAACTAATTAGAATGTTATTTTTCAAAATTTTTTCTTGTTGTAGTTCACAATTCGAAATGTTAGGAAATTGAACTTGTGGGTTCGAACAATGAGAACCAACAAGTTCGAAACTTTGTCAACGTATGCTGGTTCAGATGATATTTTTTGCCATCGAGAAGGAAAGAGATTATACCCTTCTTGGTATTATGTGAATATCATTCTTCAGCATAGGAATTTAAGGTGTATTTCATCTAATTATTGGTCGATTACATTTTGCATTAGGTACTCGTATGCAGCAGAATACGCTACATGTATCAACCAGTACTAGTATTCATTTATCTATGCCTTCTACGATTTGGCTTCATTGATCTAACTTTCATTGTACGAATCGATTAAGGTCATCTTTGATTGATGGTGCATGTTTGAACAAGCACTGGGTGCCCATTAGGTGCACGTAGAAAGTGCACGTATGATTCAAGATCGAATATTTCGATATCTATCGGCGATCATAGTCTCGTAATGAGAGATAAAACGAATTGTTCGAATATGGCACTTTCCAGTGCGGGTTGACCTGCGGATGTGGGTGTAATTAGGTAAAATCGAATGCAAATACGAAATTAAATGATATCCCTCGCTCTGAATGAGTCACGGTGGATTTCATTTCCACCGTCGGAATCAATTAGGGAATATGATAATAAGTTTTATTTTTCTGAAGAACATCGTAAATCTCGAGGAGTTTAATGCGTGAGATCATTTGTGTTAATTTGAATTTTTACATTTGGGCGTGTCTTTGTATATAGGGTGTTTCATTTTCAACAAATGCGGAAAACTTGAGACAACTTGGCCAGAATCAAGGAAACAAATGAACTTTGTGTCAAAAGCTAAATAGTATGAGAATGTCGCGCTGAGAATATGGCGAAAAAATAGAGTTTATTTCGTCTTGAAAACAAAATAAAATAAACAACAGAATAACAAAAAGAACAATAGTATATTAAAAGTACTATTATAATAAAAACAAACTTTATGCATACTTTTTTCTTCTTTCAAATGAGTAAAGCAGTGGGAATTGGACTACCCTTATCATGCTTAACTAAATTTTAAAAAAAGCAACGCAATGATATAAAAAAAGTTCAATAGACGGGTTCATTTAGATACTTTTTTGCCTCTTGCAATTTTGTCCTGATACTTAGAGTTTAAAATGGATAAATAAAATGTAAAGAACTGCATGTTAAAAAAAAATTTTTCAAAAAACTTATCTAGTTGGTTGCTGTCAAACAGTTTAAAGTCAAGGTTTATTCATTGTTATCTAGACAATTTTATTTTGAAAATAATTCATTGATGAATGTTTCCGAAGCTGCTTGATCTATTAATGAGTAACCTTTGAATGAACACTTTCTTCAAAAACCATTTTACACAAACAATATAACCCTAAAAAAAACAAGCAAATGAGAATATTGTCTTAAAACTTTGTTTTTACAATAGTAATACTTCCTTAAAATTTTATTGTATTATTTCTTTTTGTATTTGAGATGAAAAGTAAAAGCATAATTCTTCTGTCTTTTTTCAAGGCGACATATCATATAGTTGTCATATAAACGTTGGATCAACGTTTTGATCCAACGTTGGTATGACAAACTATCCTTTTTAAATCTAGTAATTCCAATTTTGAGTTTTCTGCGTCTGTATTGAAACGTACTGTAGACGTTTGAATGAAAAATTTTCATAGCTACTTTCCATGAATCGTGTAGTCTTTGTGAAAGAAAAACTTTAGAACTAGCTTTGAGATTTCAGAGAATGCCTTCTGTTGAACAAATGCTCCCTACTCATCCGAACAAAAAAACATTTTGAAATATCTGAAGATTATAATTTTTCCGTAATTTTTTTTAAATGGCGTCCTAAAGCTGGATGTTCTCTAAAGCTGAAAAAAATTGTTTTCTTAGTGTACAAATTTCATGAATTTCTACTGTACTGAATTCATCGAATATTATCAAGGTTTTTTCGCTCCAATTTTCAATTTGAAGAAGTGAGCGAAAAGCAACGTCACTGCTAAATTCTTCGAATAAAGTTTACATTGTTGCCAATAAGCAATGTGTACATTGTTGCCAATAAGCCGTATAATGACTGCGATTGTTTTGTTTTCATGTTGGCAATCTGGTTCAATTCTAGTTACATAACAATCGGCATTTTATGAATGACTTGCTGTGTCTATCTTTAATATTTCGTCTAACATCTAGATGTACACAAATAGAATCAACCAGCTGCAGTTTGGCAGTCCGAAATGTTGCAGATTTTCGAAGCTAAATAACATTGGCGAATGATTCTCGCTTGTGTGATTCACGTAATTATACCGGTGTTGAGTGAAAGAATCGGTCGTTGTAGTTTGATGACTAATGTGTTCCGATCTATTTCCAGATTTCACTTGAGAAAGAATAATTGAATTATAAATGACCAAGTTTGAGACTTCATTTTCAATAACATGTTTTACCTTCTTTCATGATATTACAATTTGTGTAAAAAGAATGAGAATGAAACGTTTGGAAAATACGTTTTCATTATATATTGAAAACAATTTAAAGAAACGAAAGGGTACAACTAAATCATCAATAAGGACTCTCGAAAAACGGTTGAAAACTTAATCATTGTCCGTTATATTGAAAGCAATGGAAATTAAAATATTCAATACTTTACTTCATTGAATGTCTTAGTGTTTGATTTAGTCTAAATAGTCGTTTTCAAAATTTTTTCATGCCTTCTTCGTTTCATTGTTGAGATAATTATTAAGTTACTAAATATACTAGTCAAGATAATTTTTTTAAGCAAATATAGTTATGAAAAAGTATATTTGCAAGTGAAAGGAAAACAACTTGTAATGAATTTTTATTTTGTCAAATTTTCAAACATTTGTTGAAATAAAATATGTATTAAATAAAAAACACTTGGCTTGGTTTCACAAAATTTATTATGGATTCTTGACATTTGTTTCGGGTCGTTACACCATTTATAAATGGAAAAATAAAATATATTGAGAAATTGTGGTCTAGAAGACCAAAAAGAGGATATAATAAAATACGTCAAAATTTGTTGTTCGCATATTTTGTTGGTCTATATTTAATGATATAAATATTGGGTAGCTCTATAATAAGACACTCATGATGAAATTTATTATAATACATTCTTGCCGTTTACAAGTGATTTACAAAGCAACATCCACGATGAGTTGATAGAAAGTGTTCAAATGAAGGATGTATTAATTAGTTATAATTCTCGTAGACAATTTACAATCCGGAATATACTGAGCTACATTTATGTATGACGTAATCATCTTCAACTTTACATAGTTTTATCTTCAAAATATTTCAAACATTTTATGTTCAATTATGCCGAATTTGGCTAGGTTTGGACGTGTCTTTGAAGACTCGAGTGCGTCTGATGACGAGTACAGACGAGTAAACCCGATTCATCGTCGTCAAATCTTACGACTTTTAAGTTCCTGTTGCTGAGCGTCTGTTGCGAACGGATAATGGCTAGTAATTTATGTATATTATCGAATTTATCATCAAATTACTCAAATAATTGACCGGGAATCGAAACAAATCACACACCGAAAGCTTCGCCGAGACTCTAACCTGAATCCTATCACGTCAAAGTAGGATAAGCCCTATATACGAGGGTGGTGTGAAATGTTTCCGACTTGACCGAGGAAAACGGTGTTTTGAATTTTTACTTGCTTTATTCTTCAACATAATCTCCATCAACACTGATACATTTCTCATAACGGTGCTCTAACTTAGTTATGCTAGTTTTAAACGTAGATTCGTCAAGCTCCTCAAAATTTATAGTTTCGATTACTTCTTCGATGCTGTCAAATCTTTTACAGCCAAGCTATTTTTTGAGGTTATGAAACAGGTGATAGTCGCTAGGAGCTAAGTCTGGAGAGTAGGGAGGATGTGGCATCAATTCAAACTTCAGTTCGTGGGTTTTGGACATGACAACAATCAACGAATGCGCTGTCCCGTTATGGTGATGAAACAAAAATTTTTTCTTCGCCAAATGAAGTCGTTTACTTTGTACCTCCTCCTTCAAATGTTACAATAAGTCTGCGTAGTATTGACCAGTGATAATCTTAAACTTTTCGAAATAATAAATGTATATGATTCCTCTCGCATCTCAAAACAGTTGCCATAGCCTAGTTTGCCGATATAATTATTTTTGTCTTCATTGGAGTTGGTTTCCCTTTCCAATTCACGGTTTTGACTGTTCTTTATTTTAGGATTGTGGTGGTTAATCCAAGTCTCATGCGTTTGCTAACTCGGCATCCGTCTTGCACAAACTCTTTTAATGCTCAAATGGTTGTGCAAAATATTTCGCCCGCGTTCAGCTGATATCCTACAGGTCTCAGCTTTCTCATGCGCTATAAATCTTCGGTCTTCCTATACTATTTGATAGGTTTTCTCAATCATTTCAGAAGTTGTGACCTGAACGAACCGTCCTGACCTAGCCTCGTCAGAGGTGCTCACACGACCCATTTTGAATTCAGAAACCCACTGTTGTAATAGTTGAATCTGATGGGGAGGAGTCTCCTAGTGTTGAGTCCATCTCTTCTTTCATTTGTTTTTTTGTGAAACCATCCAAATAGAAGTATTTATTGACAGCCTATTTCTCGAATTTTTCCATTTTCACGAAAACAACGGAAACGTTTCGCGCAATATGCTCTCATACGCAACCTAAGAAGCAATTGGGCTGAAACTTTACATATAAGCCCAGTAAGAATGGTATTGTAGGACGCCGCTCCAGAAGTAGACCTGGTGGCGCCATCTCTTCATCTTGCCGGAAACTTTAGACCCCACCCTCGTAAGTTCATAACTTAAAAGGAGATTAGAGCATAATGTCGTTTTTTCACTTCAATAATAACGTTAAAATGTTTGCTCCTGTATAAATCTGTAACTGAACATCTCTGACATTTTTAATATAGAGAAGTATTCTGTTTGAGAAGAAAATCCAACTAAGTAGCCTCTTTAAAAATGACAGAAGTCTTCGCAAAAAAACCAGCGTAGAAACGATTAGATACAGACACATTATCTAGTCCATACGAGTGTTATATATCTCGATAACTGCTGTTAATACTTAACAGCAGTTATCGATGTTACTTAATGTAACATCGACGCAAAAAAATCAGTATTTACACGGGATATTCACCTGCGATCAATCATTCCACGAATATTTTTTAATCCGATTCAAATTAATGTAAATTGAATCGTAGTGGCTACTCATGCGAGCCGAATTCCCATTCGAAAAAAGGCCATCATGTTTGTATGATATATGAGGATACGCGGAGAAGAATAAACCAGTTCGATCGCAGTTACTTTTTTTTAATGCTAGCGTCGAACCTCGAATTGATAACGAGTTATTGTGATACAACGTGCACAATTGAATTCTGTTGATGGTATTCTGTGTGCTTGAGGCACGAAAAAACTACTGATCGTTCTTCTATAGACATTGCTATATCCGGAAACGTTTTTTTATCGATACATCGGTTTTTCTTTTCTTTCTACAATCGGTGTATTTTTTCCAATTGACACTGCGCTTTGTGGAATATTGTAGAAGTATTGTATCTTTTAATCAAAACCTTTTCTTAAATTCAACAAAAATTGTTCAATTGTTTTGCTAATAGAATTTTAGAATTTAGTTTAGTTAAAATAGCTAATATGATATGAATATAGCTATAATAGTCTGTATAGCTATTGCAGAACATGCTCCACTGTGTATAAGAAGCGCCTTTGACTTTTTTGCGTTGAGTTTCAAAGCATTTTTACCACACCATGTTGTCAAATTCTCCAATTCAGCATTTATTATTCTGATCGTTTCTGCAAAATCATCAGGTTTGGAAGTTGAAAACACCTGCAAATCATCTGCGTAGAGATGACTATGGCAGTACTTGAAAATATCGGGCAGGTCACATGTATAAATTGAAAACAACAGAGGACCTAAATTACTACCCTGAGGTACTCCATATCTAACATAACCTATATAACATAACTGTGAAATAAAGCACAGTGCTTTTCCGTTCAAAATATCAAAATTGTTTTTGATCAAAGGTGTTTTGAGTTGATATGCCAGACGGTAGAGTAGAAAGATTCCTTTGAATTTTGCGTATGCCATACTTATCATCGCGTTGAAAGCTTGTCGTTTGAAAGTTCTCCGTAGATTGGACGAATATTAGACGAATAGTCCGGAGTTTTTCGACCCACGGAGGAGAGCACGTGCCCCAACTGCCCGAGCGCTCGTAAACTTCCTCGATACCTTATTGCGTTCAGTGCTGTATCTTTGAGAACATTTCGAATTAGCCTATATAACTTTATCCACACATTCTTAGATACATGAGGAATACATTCAAACGATTAAAAAATCGTTTTTTTTTCAACCTTCTGAATCAGGAACCCCCATAAATTTCAACAGAAATAACTGAGGTGAATTTTCGTTCAGCTAGTTTGAAATAAAACTAATTTCATACATGAATTGTATCAACGTTAGAAAAAGCAGATTTGACGGATGATTCGGAGATTTCCTATTGTTTTCTGTCTTTCTAAACTCTCGTCAGTGAAAAGTGTATTTCCTCAGAAACAATAGATCGTCGAATTGGGAACGGGCTCCGTTTCGCACAGTGCGAACAATTGCAAAATTCGTCTCGGACAATTGAGACGTTATTTATAACCGTTTTACGGCCGTTTTATCGCGGTCGAACCTACACGTATCACGCTTTTCTCGGATTACGACCCATTTCGCTCTGCTCGATGATTGATTCATTCGCGGCGACCCGGCGAAAGCGCAAAACTGTTAATTGAAATTTTTTGTTCGACGCAGTACTCGCGTTATGACGATTGAATGTCGAAACGTTCAAATCGAAAAAAACCTCGATCGTCTTATGATCGATCGGTATGCAAGCAGCAAATGTGCATTGTCTAAACAAACACTTTCTCTTTCGATAATTCCAAATTAAAACGACTTGACGTATTTGTAGGCGTGCGTAACTCGGTTATTACGTAAGTTGCATTAATCTTTTCGACTGATTTGAGGGAGTTTGTTGTTTTAATTCAGCAGTTGTTACACTGAGATCTGCAATTTTTTCGTTTAATTATAGTGCCTCGACTTAACACATTACTACACAATTTATATTACTTCATTCCTTAATTATAACTGTAATTAACCAAATGATACTGTTCTAAACAAACAAAATTCTTCTGATTGATATTCTATGAACTTTTTATAGTCGATGTCATATTTAAATGTGTCAAAAATCTTATAACCTATTTCGTTTCATTTTTTCAAGTACAAGTCAACACACAGTTCAAATTTGTTCTATGAACGAAGAGGTCATATAACAAGTGTTAATTAATTACAAATTAATGATTGTGAATACATGTTTTGAATGATCGATAATACAAAATACTTCCACCGAAAGAGATTGAAGAAACACATCAAAACATCAGAAAACAAAGAAAATACTCTGGTAAATTGATATTAATATACTGATTCAATCTAGTCCACAATGTAAATACATTGACATAAAAAAGCAGATAATTATATTACTATCCTTCTTTAAATAAAGTATTTAACTGCCTTTTATGTGTATAATAGCGACTCTTTCAGATATTCATTGAAAGGTTCACGAAGCGTTGTGTTTTCAACTTTTACTTAAGCAGCACATTATCTATCCATATAAGTGGTGTATCGGTCATGACTTTGGTATATCTAAACTTCGTTGTAAAATTTTTCGATAGACAATTTTTAGTGGTGTTCCGCAAGGGTCAGTCCTCCGACCCCTTCAGTTTCTTTTGTATACTGCTGACTTTTCCTACTCTATCAACTGCCATGATCCTATATGAACACACAGCGTGCCTTATACGGCGACGCAATCTTAAACCATCATCACAACAACCAAGATGAATTCAACTCAAATTTCAGATAGTCTGCTACCTGGGAATTAGCGCTCAAAATACAGCAGTAAGTAATTCTTGACATGGACACAACAACCCTAGTCATTGATAGACGATAGATAGTCAATCGATAAGAGACGTCCAATCAGATGACGATCTTAACATTACTTTCACTGAGAATTTGAGTTGGTTAGCCCATATCACAATCATTGTTGAAAAGTGTAACTGTACGATATACATTTTGGGGAGGACGTTCGCAAGACTTTTTGAGAGTTGGATTGCTTTGTATTGACGTTAAGTGCGTTCAATTCTGGAGTATTGTTGATTTGTGTGGTTTCTAGAGTTGGCGTGTGTAAGAACCTTGTTGAGAGCATTTAGCTCCGTACTAATGATTTGTTTGTGCGTATTCGCCCTCCTGATAGCGAAATATTGTTTAGAGACAACCATACAAACGTAAGCATTGCGTGGAACAACGCAAAATACTTATGGACTTGATGCACCATAAAAGCAAAGGGCGTGAACACTTATCCAAATTGAAATAGGAGACGTTTTTAACAATTTTGCTGCAAAGTGTTCTTTTCTACATGGTGTTTCTGATATGGAAAAGTCTACTATCTGAGGTAGTAGAGTCAAATACGTTCAAGAACAAGTTGGACGAGTTTATGCTCAGCAAATTATGCTAATTTGCACTTTTTTTTCTTTGATTATTTCTCTTTTTCTTTTCATTATGTAAGAGGATGCATAGCATATGACATCTTATCCTTATTCCAGTGTAATAATCATAGGCATAATCACTCAATTTTTAGTTATCAGATACAACATTTAGTTATCCAAAATTTGTATAAAGCAAAACGAGAATGCATTTTGTTAGGCTAAAGCGTTTATAAAATGAGAGTGATCGTCTCTTTCGTCAACTAAAACTCAATAATTATGGGTCATAATTACTAGTAATCATTATCAGAATAATGATTACTACACAGTAATCATTATTCTGTTTTCACAGTAAATCTTCAGACCATCTTCATCAACTGATGAAACAGTCCTTTTTTTTCCTCCTTCTTATATTACATTTCATCATTTTCATTATAATGTATTTTTTTACAAATCCCTGAGTTCTGTGAACGTTTTCAATCTCATACCTTGTATATTTATTCGGCATAGATGTTCTTTGTTTGAATATTTCGATTAACCGATGCGATTAAAGAACAAACCTCACTAAGCCGCTCATTGTCGGGTCGATTTGCTCTGAGATGTGAAAGTTGCCGCGGATTGGGACGAAATTACGACATTAAATAACCTCAAATGCCCTTTGTATGCCAATTTGTGGCACCATTCCTTCATAAGGAGCATTCAACTCGGCAGAAGATTTCGCCAATTTAAAAATTATTGGCTCATATGTGAATAATTGGGTCAATTAAGAGATCATCTTGAATATTACGACAATTTTGAACAGTTAATTCCACTTCATGTTCAATGATATTGCGTAATAATTCGTGAAATTATTTAACAATTCGCAAACTGTAAATGTTTGCATTAGTTCAATTCAAATTTCATTCAACTGTATTCATAATTTCTTTTATTTCAATAATTGATCTTCTGTTTATTTTTTCAATTCTATATATTTATTACATGAGATTTTTCTTCATTTCTCTTGAAATTAAATCGAATTCATCCATAGATATTGCGTATGGTATGAATTATATCAAAACGACTTAAATCGGTTCTATTTTTTCATGTTTATTATTTCAATTTATGTGTGATTTATTTATTTTAAGATTTTTGCTCTATTCGACTTGAAAATGGGTTTATTAAGATTCGCGGAGGTTTTACTTAGTGTTCTATTCTTTATTCATTAATTTTTTTCATTGTCTTAACAGGTGGAATTTTGTACCGAAAATTTGGTGTTACAGTTTTTATCCTTTTCAGAAATTTTTTTTTTTACTGAAGCTACGCATTTATTATTGGGAACTTGAAACAAATACACTCGTCATTCGAACGAAACGAACTAAACTAAGAATATTTTTTATAACATATATTTTCATATTTTACGTTAAAAGTATCATTGAGAAACTAGTAATATTTTCATATTTCTTTCAACAGCTGTCCAATTCTTTTAATATATAATTACCTACATTAAATTTTTATAGAACAAGGGAGATAGATATCTCATGGCCATTCCCTATCAGTAAAATCTCTCAATATATCTGCACGCAATATTTTTGGATGGAATAATTAAATTGAACATTAACTTTCATTTCACCTATCGTAAAACATGCCTGTCAAAATGGCTTTCAATTCGTGTGTTATGATTTCCAACCGTATGGAAATCACATAATTTCCATAAACCCAAGGAAACTTAAATCTCGTTTATGTTCTTCGCAATGTGAACTTTTTTTACGGAGTTTTCTTTGTTTACTAGTCACGCACATCGATTTTCAAAGAGGAATCTTATTAGTTAAGTAGTGGAGTTCATTTTAATTCTAAATTATCGACCTGAGGTTCGGAAATCCCTTCGCTAACAATAAAAAACAGTTGAAAAGATCTGTGTAACTTTTCTTTCTTGTAGGAAAAACCTTCGACTATTCATCATAATTTTCAACCGCAAGAAAGAAATACTTGATAATTTAGTTTGGTCCCGTTTCTGATCAATACAGATATGAAGCCATGTCTGATCATTTATTATTTTGTTTTTGACAGTTGAAAATGATGATAATAGTTCAATAAAAGTGATTTTTTTTTAAATTGTGAAAATGTTACAAATTTTAACGCAAAGTAGGTATAATTGGTACCTTGTGAAAGGTTAATTGAATTAAAATTATATTTTGAGAATATTGCGTAGAATCTAGAGAAATAGAATTATTTTGTCTGAATCATCTTAGCGAATAACTTCAATTAAGTTACGCTCATAACTTAAATATTTTATGTCAACTTCCATTCCTAAATATAAAAAAGTTTTCATCAATTGAATGTCAATTTATTCAAATTAATGGTATTTGAAAATGGAATAATTTCGATTTGTTTTTCATTAGTTGACCTTTCACTATGGAATAATTTTCAAATCAAAATACCACTCTTTGAATTTAAAATACCCTGGACCGAAATATATTTTTTGTACAGAAAAATTCGTTGAAAATTGTTTTCCCTAAATTCTCTCTTTGGCGAAATATCACATATTCTGCTTCCTAAATCGATTATTCGGTTTGAGTAATTGGTCGTGAAATTTTTATTCTATGGTGGCGCCATTTTATTGTTTACTGACGTAAAAAAATTATTACGTTCACGTGCCAGCTTTATTGCTAACTGGAATTATATCCAGAAACCATAACAACGGCCAAAAAAGAAAACTTCGTATAGGATGCGATAAAGCAACAGAAAAAGAATTACTCTGACGCAGTTGCTACACAAAAGCATAATTAAAACGATCAGTCTTTGTTGATGTGACAAAAATATTTAATACTCGTCAATTTGAGGTTATTGTACAGATTGAAATGATTGATTGATTTAAAAGGCATATGATTGATAGATAATAAGGCATATTGAGACAATAATAAATAGTTTATTCAGTAGTTTTATTCAGCTCTGAATAATTTACAAAGCGATGAAGACAACTTCGTACCTAGGATATTTACCAATTCGTTTTTGAATGAAAAATGTTTGGTTAAAATTTGTGAAATGTTGATTGAAAGCTGTTTTATAAACGGTTAGTACACGTTTCTGCGCACTTTTATGGGACACAGTGAAAAAGAAATTGATTTATACAAATTTCAAACAGTCCCTGTGTTTCTTCATGTAAAATAACCAGAAAATAATATTTAACTATGTTTAACTTACCATCACAATCTGCGTCATAATCTGATCTTCTAATGCTCGAATTTTTAAAAAAATTTTCATAATGATTAACTGTCTTATAGTAGATGTTTCTACGATGAGATATATAACAGCGATTGTTTGCACTGATATTTAGAGAAATGGATTTGAAATTGAGGATACCCTGTAGAGCAGTGGTTTCCAAACTTTTTATTTCTGCGCTCCCCTTGAAAAAATTGTTGCGCCTCCTCAATTTTTTCTCAATTTCCTCAAACATTCAATTTCATAAATATTCAATTGATATTATAATTCATTTAATGGGCTATAAAATATACAATAATATTTGAAAATATACATAAAAAAATAATTATTTATTATAAGAAATATCAATTTTAAATGTAATGAAAACAACTACAAGAATACAATAAAAATAATATATATTTAATGGAACATTATAAAAATTCAATACAAAAAAAAAGAATATACATATATTTAATAAAACATTATAAAAATTTAATGCGAGATCGATATTTTGTTTTTTAAGACAGCTACTGTAGAAAACCAGTTTCACATAGGTAAGATGTCACAAATGACAATAAAATTTCTAAAGCTTTGTTTATCACTGTAGGAAAATCGTCGTTTGCTCGTAGCCAAAACGTAACAATATTATGTTCGTCTTAAAACATCTTCTTTGATGTGCTATCGCTAGATGAGTCAATTATCATTTCCTGCTCTTTTCATATTTTTGACACCTATCGACTTTTTTGGTTTGTATTCGTAGTTTGTAATGTATATATATATATATATATATATATATATATATATATATATATATATATATATATATATATATATATATATGTATATAATATGATATTTTGGAAACAGCTGCATGCCCCCCTAGTAACAGCCTGGCGAACCCTTGTGGGATGTGCCCCACAGGTTGGAAACCACTGATGTAGAGTGAAAAACACCATATACTTGAAGAAGAATTCTCAAAAACATCGAAAGCATATTTTTATACATCTCAAAAAGAGCATTATTAAAGTAGGCTTTATTGAGTTTCTAATCATGATACTCGCGCGAAAATCGTTTCTTTCACTGAAACACTCCCCAAAAGAAAGTATATCTATCAAAATTTCGTTTCGACTCGTAGCCCATAGCGGGTGCAACAACGTTGAACGGCATAATAAATCTCATTGTTACATTTTGACGCTTCGTGGCCCCGCTTCCATCGATTTGTCCCGAAAGAGAAAGTTTTGCATTGTAATTTTGGTGTTCCTTTTGTTGCGGCTTGATATTTGGAGATTGTTGTTGATAATGACGGAAGAACAAAGTCGCCTTTCAAATTGGGCCCTTGTCTCTATAGGAAAAGACGCGGAAGAATAACAATATTCCATTTTAGTCTTCAATGAAATAGACCGCTCAAAAACAATTTTTTATGCAGCGAACAGTTGGTATAGTTGGTCAAGAGTTTTTTTCGAGATATTAGAAGATATTGAGCCATATTTAGATATGAGTGAAGTATCAATTAAAAAAGGTGTAGGCTATTCAAATAACTCAATATTATGCAAAAAGTATTTGGTTATATTCAAGCCATTCTGAGATCTTTCCCGCATTACTTAGTCTAAGATAACATTTCTATGAAGCAACTTTGCGAAAAATTAATTCTGTATTTGCCAACATGGTGATTCAAACAATTCGAAAATTCAGACGTTACGGTAATTTGAAGGTTACGGTGATTTAGACGTCGTAAATTTTCGTTGGGTCTGTAATAATTTTACTAGTCTAACGATTTTCTAACGTTTTTCACATGCATGCGTAGGATACATGATATCTTATTCTGAAGATCGATAATTAGAAATTAAACACCCTCAATTATGTTTTTGTAATTATGTTATGTTGTAATAATAATAAGTTCTTTATTCTCAAGAGGTATTGTACCCAATTTCAAAAAATAGTAACATAATGTTGAATAATAACTAAATAAATAAAATGAAAGGTATAACAAAGAACCCATCTAATCTAAAAACTAAAATAGTAACTAATTACTGAATACGAAAATAAGAAAATACGAAATATTATTGAGGCATCATTTTGGTCACAGTGGAATTATATATTCAGCCCAAAATATATCGATAATTTTCCGTTAAGTCAATCCCATCTTTGTAATTACTTGGTTTGTAAGCTCAAAATTCAATTCTAGATAGTTCCTGTTCATTTTCAAATACATCTTCATTGTCTATTCTCGTAATCAAATAACATGCCGTTTTCACAGCCAACTAGAATACCTTAACAATGAGTAACGTCGTGACGTTGCTTTTCTATGACTGATTTCGTCTTCATCCATGTTGAAACAACTCTCTCTGTTTTGAGTCTCCAGCTGAGAAAATTATAGTAATGAATCAAAACACCAGATGTTTTTTTGTGTGATGAGAAAGTTCAAGGAAATTTGTTTACAAGTGTATCGACAACAATACAAATATTACGTAAAATATACAATTAATATCTGTAATTATAGTGTTATAAAACTAGCTGAAATTAAGCTATTATTTTCGGCGCCTTTTATAACTTTTTTATTGTTATCGAATTTCGATAGATTTCAAAATTGCAATGATGTCATATGCAAATTTTCCAATTTCGCGGTTGCTATATTTGAGCATTTATTAAGGTATAAACATTCAATTATGCAGATGACGATAGTTTGTTGATAGTATATCCCCAGTCCCGTATATTGCGTGGGTTATTATCTTAAGAAAATATGTGAAAGTACCTTCGACTGTGTGCTTTCAGAAAAGATCACCGTTATTATGTTTTTGACCTTACTCTCGAATATTTCGACCGGTGCTGATTTTTCGCCAGAAAAAATAGGACTTGATGGAGTTCTTTATGAGAAACAGTTTCCATCTTCAAAATAATGATAAAATTAGTGGTTCAATTAAAATCATAACTTTCGAATATTTCAATTTTGTACAAGAGAACCATGATACTGTTTTATAATTGAATATCTGCAGGATATTGGAAGTGTGTTATTAAAATAGCAAGCATTTATCGTAAAAATATCTATCTAGCTCTTTTGGTTTTATAAAAAAAGTCATGCCTTACCCAGGATTCGAACCCCTGTAGTCTCGCGAAATATTGTCTCACTAACCCTACTCCAAACTAACAGTTGTAAATTTACGTAAAAATACATAATTCGTACCTCAACGATAAAATTAAATAACTGGAATATAACGAACTGGAATCTAAGTTATATACTTATTTTTTAAATTTCCTCTTTTCATTCAGTTTAACTCTTTAATTTACTTCATTGTGCATTATCAGTATAATTTCAACTCGATAATGTGCAACTAAATCCGTAATTGAAATTAATATCACAAAATTACATTATTTTAAGGGAATTTCAGTAATTTTCATTCCAAGTGAATGAGAATATCAAATTATGTAGTATGGAATTACTAAAATGTGTAAATATGCATTTGATATGTGAATAATTTGAAAATCAAACTGATATAAGTAGCTTATAAGATATAAACTACCATTTCATTCCTTCAAATTATTTAATCCAACCATAAATTAATTCAGGTATTCAGATGAAAAAGTTCTAACATAGTTTTAAAATTGACATTCGATCACATTCATTCGTTAAAAAATTGGGGTTAGGATTATTCCATATTCGTATTGAATGAACCTACTATGCGTATGAAGTTAGCAACGAGACAGACCGAGCACAGCCGTTCCAGAATGATAATTCCGAACTTTCTACTCTGTGGTTCAAAACCGACATATTGAATGATGCTTACTGTCAAAAGTTATTTATGATTCGATTTGATAAGTAGTGTTCTCAAGTGAATATTTGTGTAGTACATTCAAAAGAGTATTAAGTGATGCCTTCCGATGCTGTTGGATTTCTTAAAGATTTTCTCGCAGGAGGAATCTCGGCCGCAGTCGCGAAAACAGCGGTCGCTCCGATCGAACGAGTGAAGTTGTTACTTCAAGTGCAAGCGGCGTCGCAACAAATCAAAGCCGATACGCAATATAAAGGTATAGTTGATGCGTTCATAAGAATTCCGAAAGAACAAGGTTTCTTAAGCTTTTGGCGCGGCAATCTGGCGAATGTGATTAGATATTTCCCGACTCAAGCTTTGAATTTCGCATTTAAGGATGTTTACAAGCAGATTTTTATGAGCGGAGTGGATAAGAAAACACAATTTTGGAGATATTTCGCTGCAAATTTAGCCTCGGGCGGGGCCGCCGGAGCCACTTCGTTATGTTTCGTATATCCTTTGGATTATGCCAGGACCAGATTGGGCGTTGATGTTGGTAAAAATAAAGGAGAGAGGCAATATAATGGATTAGTTGATTGTATAGTTAAAACTTTCAAATCGGACGGGCCTATTGGGTTATACCGAGGTTTTTTAGTCTCGGTACAGGGTATTATTATATACAGAGCGTCTTATTTTGGCATGTTTGATACATTTAAAGGAATGTTGCCCGATCCTAAGAATACTCCATTCATTATATCATTTTTAATTGCTGAAGCTGTAACCGCCACATCTGGTATAATTTCTTACCCATTTGATACTGTTAGGAGACGTATGATGATGCAGTCTGGAAGAGCTAAGGAGGACATGATGTACAAAAATACTTTAGATTGTTGGTACAAGATAGCACAGCAAGAGGGCCCTTCTGCCTTTTTCAAAGGAGCGTTTTCAAATGTATTGAGGGGTACAGGTGCCGCGCTGGTTCTCGTCTTTTATGATGAAATTAAACAATTATTATGAATGCAAAGTTTGTAGTTTGGTAACTACTGATTTCGTTATTTTCAATTTCATTTTCATTTAGTGATATCCGAGTCTAAAGTGAAATAGGATTCATATTTCAGTAAGTTGTAACTTATTTTCTCAATTTAAACATTTTGTATGATGTTGATAAAAATTAATTACATAATTTGTAAAAATTGTTGTTCAGTTTTTCAGTTTTGATACTCGAATAAAAAAACTCTTTCAAATGAAATATCATAACAATTCAGTAAATATAGAATTATTCGAGTGGAATGTCTCTAATGACGAATATTTTGCAAATTCAGATTTTTTGGCATTGATTTATTCAATTTGAAGAACGAGTTGGCATTTATCATCATCAAATTAAATTCTTATAGCCGAAAGCCTAAGTTCTCTATTAACATTCAAATGAGTAACTCAATTTTTTTCGAAATGACTGAAATATTTGTTTTAGAATTATTACTTCTCGTGTAAGGAAGTATTTTCCATAATGCTAATAATATAAACAATAGATCGATAGTCGAAGCTAAATCCTATAATTTTGTGAAGCGTATATTCATCATTGCTTTCTTTGGGAATGATATCATCAGTGGTTCAAAGAAGAGGTTAATATCTTTATGTTCATAGAAACATGTAATGAACAAATATTCCCACGCATTCATTAATTTCTGTAAAATTAACACCTGATTTGTCTTCTCTTTAATTTTGTTTTTATTGTTCTTAATGTGTCTCGATAAATTGTTGTTCGTTTTAAATGAAATATTAAAATTATGTTTACTTAAAAGGTTTTGACTTTTTGACTGACGTTTCCAAAGTATGTTAAACTGTTATATTTACGATTTCTATCCGGCTGATAAGGAAATACTAATCGTAGAGCTTTCCGATAGAGTTTTTTGTCCAGAATTTTTGGATTCTACGATTAGTATTTCCTTATCAGCCGGATAGAAATCGTAAATATAACAGTTTAACATACTTTGGAAACGTCAGTCAAAAAGTCAAAACCTTTTTAAGTAAACATAATTTTAATACTTCATTTAAAACGAACAACAATTTATCGAGACACATTAAGAACAATAAAAACAAAATTAAAAGAGAAGACAAATCAGGTGTTTACCAATTAAATTGTGGAACATGTCCCGGTATATATATATATAGGTAAAACTAGTAGAAATTTCGGTAGTGTGTTTAGGAAGCGCACATCTATATTTTTACAAATTGCCGCTGATTTGCTTTTCATTTCGGTTTCCACTTTTTGAAGTCGAAAGATTACTTGGAAAATTTTCTAAAGTACAAAAATTTTTTTACATTCCATTATCTATACAGTTCAATATAACCCGAAAATAATTAGGTAAAGTTGCAGTTGGTTCAAGAAAATTTGCGTTATTATATGTACCGATGATGTTTGTGTAAGTAGGTCGATTCAGAGATTCAAAGACGTCTCTGATTCGATTGTCTGGTAATGCTTCAAACTTTGAAGATTCTCTCAGATTCTTGTCTCATGAGTACAATTCAAAATTTAAGATATAATAGAGGGTTCGAAGTGAAGATAATATGGAGTAAATCATTATATCATTGAAAAAACTTTAACTCAAACTCTTGGCAGAATGTTTCACAAATTTATTGAATAATGAAATTGAATTACAACGTTGAGTCGATATGTTTCGAGCGATCAGCTCATTATCAAGATTGTCAAGAGAGTCTTGATAATAAGCTGACGGCTCGAAACATGTTGACTCGACGTTGTAATTTTATTTTATTATTCGATATATCTGTGAAACATTGAGCCAAGAGTTTGATTTAAATTTTTATTCGGTCATGTTTCACCAACAGGTAAGCGAGAATTCTTCAATCTCAGTTAATTTTATCGTTTTCAGTGAATCAAAGTTGATAGTTTAGCTAGTATATCATATTTTTCAATCAAAATTTCATCATTTTCCAGTCGTCAAGCGAAAATTAGGTACCTATCTTGTCGTTATCAATCAGTTAATAAAATAATTCATTCAAAACTGTCCCAATTTATAAATTGACGTTTCATAGTAGGTTTTTTTGGCTTTATTACTAAGTGGAAGAAAATCTATTTTTTCTGGAAATATATACCTACCATAGACTTGGAGTTTAAGTGTTGTTGAATAGCAATTGGATATTTTCCAAGATATTATATATATTTTGAAAAGTAAACTGTGAGACGTTCATGAACATCCATATCCAACCTGGGATTTGAACCCAGATCTTTTACCTGGTAAGCTTAATCAAGTCAACAATATTTTATTTACATAGTATTTACTTAGGTGCGTGAACTGACATATGGTAGAATCTTAACTTGCTTAATCTAATACATATTTCAGTTGACATTGTATTGTTCATTCTTTCTAGTTCCTACCTGTTGTATTGATATAATTTGTTTCAACTTACCTACTATTTGAAATATGTGTATAAACTTGAAGTTTTGTGGTACACGTAATTAAATATTCTTATTTCACTGGTGGGTATTGAATATATTATTTTCATTATTATTTCGTATACATAAAATTATGCGAGAGAAAACTGCTTTTGGTAATCAATTTTTATTTCAAACGCTCTTCATCGCAGCTGCTATGATTATATTCGACATCTTTCTCTTAAAATTTTCAGATGTTGGTAACGTAGATTGTGTACCAGTCTATATTTGTGCACATTGTTTTGTCTTATTTTGGTGATTCCTTTCGTCAATTCCTTGATTTCCAGCTGTGTTACATAGATAGAACTTAGCAATTTCATTAATGTAGTCATGCATGGATGGTATTTCAGCTTCTTGATGTAAGACATATTTTGGTGCATCTGTCCATATTGGTATTAAGTCTCAATATTTTATTTTGAAACGCTTCAAGGGGTTGATAGTAGTGTTACTTAGAAGCCGCCCATTAATCATGCGAGGCTCGAAAGGGGGAGGGAGTCAATAAAAAATCACGAAAAATCACAAGGATGAGGGAGGGTGTAGTAATATATCACGCGTATTTATTTTTTCGGCAAACGCGCGATACTGAACCGAAAAGCGGCGTTAGGTGTGTTTATTTTTTCAAAAGAACGAACGGTAGATCGAGACAGATTCTCTGCGTAGTGAGCGAAAATGTAGACGCCGAGTGGCTTGATGAAACCGATGTTGATCTTCAACAAAACACTGTGCCTACAACTAACTTGCAAGATGCTTATCCAGTTATTGGTGTTGAAGAGAGTCTTGTTAATCATGGTCTGATTTAAATTATGTTCGTGTATTGTTACAAAAAAGTTTTTCGCATTTCTTTCATTATTTTTACCACAGTCCAAAACAACTCGCAACCTTTCTGTCTACCTCTTCAGGTTATTATTGTAGTTTTCTTTATTTTCTATAATAAAATTTGGTGATACTTAAACCTGTATTTTATAATAGATATTTTGAAAAAATTGAGATTCTTTGTAGGTACTAAAAAATTACACGTGATATAGGGTAAGGGGGGAGTTAGTCTTAAAAGTGACCATGTATCACCAAGGGGAAGGGGCGATTTAAAATGCAAAAAAAAAATCACAGAATTAATGGACGGTTCCTTACGATGCCCCACACGGGAGCTGTGTAGGTCAAGGTTGGCCTTGATAACTGTCAGGTATAGTAGTATTTTATTATATTCAAAAAGTTCGCTCTTCGTACACAAAATGGGTAGGCTAAACTACCTGATCTATACGTGTAAAGACAGTGGACATGGTCCAGAACTGATTTTATGTACTAATATTCATTATACAATATTTACTTTGATTTTATTTACTACGACAAACTCAATATATTTCCGAATGTTCAGTGTCATTATTTTCCTAATATTCAACTATAAAAATCTTTGACTAGATATTCCGAAGATCGCTCTACATTTCATTGAATTGTAATTACTTCAACATTTTCTTCGCGGTACTCTTCTTTTGCGACGTAAATAAAGTGCACTTTATTTTCGATTAATTTGTCATTCGATGTGAATTACGTTGCGGACTTTCCAGCATTTCTATTCGTGCTCTTTGAGAAAGTGACTGTTAATTGCCGATAGTTTGTCGTCTGTCGCTACTTTGCCACCGGTTGAGATGATTTACCGTTTGGGCTGACGAAGATCTTGCGAACTCACCAAGTTCTTGGAATCGTACGACCCGATTTGTTTGTACTGGCGGTTCGAGGAAGTCTTCGTTTGTGGTTAACATGTAGTATACGACGAATTTCATCATCTACAGATGTCCTCGAGATAATTTACTCTTTCTTTGTTTTTAAAGGATGTTGCAACACTCATTCATTAGATTTTAACATTCGTAGCAGATTCTGCGGGAAAATAACCCCTTTGGTTTGTTGATCAGTTGAATTTTAGAACCAATTGGAGTGGTAATAATAAGAACACAGCTTCAGTTGGCGTGTTTTGCTCCTAGATAAATGAGTACCATGAATATGTAGAAAATAAATCTCTATTAGTAAATAGAGAAAATAATCTCTAGTACATAATCTGCTGAAAATTCATCATATGAGTAGTAGTACGTCCGCAAGAGAAACTTCAATATGACTTGTATTTGGCATGATCAACGTTCTTCTCGTCAATCGGTTACTTGTTATAAAATTTCAAACAATAACCACTGTGTGATTTGCTCAGCTTGCACATAGGTCTTGTCTATTCTTGTGTAATATACGTGAAAATCTTCATTTAACCTAACGTCGTTATTTTTTTCAGTTTATGACAATAAATTTGGCATAATTTAAATAAAACTAAGTAGTTTTTCGATTTTCGCTATAATTAATTCAAAAACATGGCAATATCGTTTCGCCAACACAGTGGCTTCATCAGATGTTGATGATAAACTGAGCTATTACATTGTGGACTGCGTATATTTATCCTGAAGTGCGTGAGGTGGAAATGACCATAGAACACTGTTCTTCTTTTACAGGGGCATGACTATAGAACATATTTCTTCTAAATTGTGGGGGATGACCATAGAATACTTTTCTTCGATTGCATTTTTACTGGAATGAATTTAATAACGGAAAATTATTGATTAAAACTTGATCATTAAATAAACTGTTCGATTTCTTCCTCTTATTGATTTCCATGGCTTCTAACAGGTTTAGTCTATAACCTTTTCGCTCTGTATGCAATATTTTAAAGTTGTTGTCGAAGACATGGTTCTCTTCTAAAAGATGTGTTGCATACGTAGAATTGGTTTTATTTTTTGCAAAGCATCTTTGGTGTTTTTTTTTATTTGTGTATCAAGTATTTTTGTCAAAATTTGTGTACACTGGTTTTTTTAGATCTCTTTGAATGTTTTTGTTATTGACCAACGAAAAAGCTGATGGGAAATTCTTGGTGGTAATACAACAGATGGGGTATTTCATTGATTGATAACGGAAATTAACCATTGTAAAATTAACTAGAATGATCCGATTGTCGTATAATTTAATAAATTGTTAATTATACCATCAACAAGTAAGTATACTATAACAAGTTAATCATATGAAAGCAATGTATGAAGAGTTGTAGATAATTAGTAACAAAAAAGATCTTGAACCTTGATTTATTGATAAAAATGAAAAATTAAAAAATGACAGAGTTGCGATATAACTGTGGAAGTACTTAAGAACCTCCTTCCAAAGACGAACACATTTTAGCAATGATTAAATGGTTTTAAATTGAAAAAAGTCCATTCAATATATTTTTCTATACTTCAATGTCATCTTTAGTGTTTTCTTTTGCCAGTCGGGCGCTACCATCGACCACACCCGTAATCAATTCCGCTGAAGAATTATCTCCATATTCTGCCATGTCTCAAGATGGTGGTGAGGCGCTAATTGGAGAAATATCAAATGTCAGTCCATTAGTCGTAATGAATAGTCCGATGCTAATCCTCGAGATCAATTTGTTATTCAAGAGATGACATATAATTGCTTTCAGCAAAGCAAGTAGGTGGATAGGTTATTATGGCACCTATCCACTTATCTGCAAATAAGGGTGCGTCGCGAACAATTTATGAAGTACAGTTGAGAAGCAGTACGTTGGTACTCGCATGACCAAAAACACTGCTTCGAAAACGATTAGATAAAGTGTAATCTTTTAACATTGGTTTAATCCTGAAGTCATTAGCTTAATAGTCATATTCTCAATTAATATCTATTCTCAGCAAGTCACCGGTAACATGTTTGGGCGAGGTATAGCCATGAAGGGAATGACAATAACTTCCTTCAGGTTTTGTTTGGAAAAGGGGTATGTTGACATGTCAAAATCAATCTTGTCAATCATTTTATGTTTGTACACCTGATGAAATTTACCAGAAACAACTTTCAATTCGAATAAAACGCTGGGTTGGTTGTTATAATTTATGTACTCTTATAGACCACTAAATTTAATTACGCCCTTGAATTCGACCTTGAATTCGCAATTGAAAAATGAGCTTTCTTTCAACAAATGTCAGTATCGAATTGTTGATTAATTTCAAATTTGAAAGATTTCATGTGTAGATTGGTAGAAGATAGTGTAGAAATGTAGATTTAGATGTAGGTGAGTATAGGAAAATATTGAAAGTTTGTGTTTCATGAAAGAAAATACATAACACTTGACAAATATGGGTTTTTCTGAAAATTTTCAGTATGTTCATTTTTTGAGTAATAAAATGAAGTCTAAATTTCAGTCTTGTGATTTAAATATCATTTTATTATTAAAAAAGTACAAAGAAAAAGATTCAGAGGGAAGAGAGGTAGAGCTATATCAATGTAATATTATTTTTCAAACGTACTTTAAAAAATTTCTACTGTTCGACGAGATACAAACTGAATTTGTATGGAATTAGGAAATTAGGTTGGAAATTTTCATTTCCCAATAATTTAATGTAGTAAATGACAGAATTATCGATATTTTCGAATTTATATTCAAATATAGTAGTACTGTTTGAAGGAGATTTCTGTTAGAAAGATTGATGTAAGTTGAGTACATACTCGTAGTTTCAACATGAATGGTTTGTTGTAAATTCAATTTTATTTTCAATTGAACTTCGATATTACTCGAAAAAAAATCATCATTCAGTTTTTCAATTTAATTGTGGGTTATTTGAATAAGTCTAATTTGAGTTCTTTTGTTCGATATTGTCAATGAAATTCGACAACATACGGGCGACAATTTTTGATTGCTGCAGAAACAAAATTCAAAATTGGCAAAGTGTGCATTTCCTCATGGAAATTTTTTCGTAGAAAAATTATTTTCATGAGCTACAATAGAGTAATCTGGAAAGTTGTTGAGATGTATTAAAAAACGCTGATGAGAAAAATAACAGAAATTCGTGGTAATAAAGGAAACACACAATAACATGGAATGTCTTCGAAAATGTTCTCATAAGTTATAATGTGAAATAACGTAATAAAATACAATAATATGAAATTTTTCTCGAAGTCTTTTAAGAGGTAAGCTTGTCTGATTATATGAGTAATTCGATAAACCTAATGGTAGCTTTCTCAAGAAATGGAAAGAAAGGAGTATATAACTCAACAATATGTCCTGTGGTTATTCTTGTCTATAAAACATGAGATTAATCACGTAATTCAAAGTAAAACATTGAACTAAATTTATTTATTTATTTATTTACAAACACGCCACTCCACAGCGTGAGCCAATTACTGAGTGGGAAAGATACAATATAGTTTACAACTTATGTAAAATAAAACTAGATGTAATACTAATATTGTACAAACAATACATATGAACGATAACTCTGATAAGCTCACATCAAACTCTACAACAAGCTACAGCAAAAACTAATATCTAAAAAACTTATAAGTAAAAAACAATCAGAAGAGAGCACGTCTGATATCACCAGGCACGCCTGCAATTATGTCGATGACATGAAAAGGCTCAAAGTCCCCACAAATTTTATGAAGTGATGAAAAAGTGAAAACATTAGTACGAGCCAGAGGTGGTTAAAAAATGTTCATAGTTCTACAAGTTCATCTCGGAACAAGAAAATTTATGAGGGAAATAAGAAAATATTGTGGAAGAAAGGCGCTAAATATGTTGGAAAGGAATGTTCTGTGAAAAATATATGTTGCTAGGAAAGTAAGGGAAGTTAAGGAAGGAAATGGAGAACAAATGAAGAATTAACTGAATTATATAACGAACCTTCTTTAACTAATACGAGTATAGTGAGAGCACAAAGGATGAACTAGCCTTGTAACAGGACTAGAAGAGAAAAGACCAACAAAGCAAGCTATGTTGGAAGGAATTGAGGTTAGAAGCTGTGAACTTTATTTACCTGAAGGAGAGAAGAATAACAATGACGAAGCGGAGAGAATTAGTAAAAAACGATTGAAAGTTGTGAATTAAATCTAGTATTTTGTGATTTTATCTAGATAAAATCGAATTGAATTCAGCATAACGCTATTATTTCACCAACACTTTCTCAGATATTAATAAGTTATATTGAAATAATTAGTTTTATTTCTTTTTAATAACATGCCTAATGGAAAAATCTCCTGAAAATAACTTTTACCAATCGAATATATGAAAGAGATAAGACGATTATCAGCGCCCACGTTTGTGAAAACGAAAGTGGTTTTTTGGTTCGTTTCTAGTCAACTTTCACCAAAAGCGGAATTTATAGGGCCCAAAACATTTCAGTGAAAATATCTGGCGTAACGATCTCGATAAGGCAAATATTATTAAGCCTCTAAAGATCGACATCGTGAATGAGTATTTCGAATGTTTTAATCACATCTACCATCACAGATGTTATCAATTCGTTATTTTTACTTTCGGTCAACTACTTAGCAAAATGTCCACTTCCACGTAGGTCATCGATCTTGAATTTACATTACTTAAATGGTCTGAAAGTTTGAAAGATTCGGATGAATATTGAAATTTATTCGTTTTTAAATGGTGTATTTTCGACTTTAGTATTGAGATTTTAATATCGATAACTTTCCAATATTCAGATTCAGATAAGTTGCGATATAATTTTTAAATTTGCTCTTTAATGAAAAATGCAAAGGTAGAGCAGTCGGTTGACCACTTCAAACGATTACATTCGTCGATTTGGGGAAATTGCAGCGTGCAGAAGGTGCCCGAGTGGTAACCGCGTAAATAGAAGCTGTAGTTTTATCTCTAGTCGCACCACTCCTATTATCCTCTGGCTCCCATTACCCCCTGTTCCCCTACCGTACAAATATTTCGAAGTTTTCGTTTTTATAGGATATTGAAGAATAAATAGGGAATGGGTATTTACATTTTTTATGACGTTATTGATAGTAATTATCATCTTTGGTTCTATTTCTGTTTTAAAATGCTCTTTCTGATTGCGATCGTGTTAATACTCGTATCCGTAACTTATGTCAGTCACTGTCTTGTCGAATGTTAACGACATTGTGTTATCTCTGTCTAAATCCATTATTGCATTTATTAATCTGTTCATTGTCGGCAAGAATGACTCGGAATATTTCACGCTATGTACAGATCTAACGATAGCGGGATTGATCGTTTTTGAATTGAAATAAATTGGACTCGTTTTGAGCGAATTCTACTGTGAAGTATCCAAGACTTACGATTTGTCGGTATTGAGAAATACTTAGGTCGTTAGCGTTTGGTTCGTTTACTTAATATTTGTTTATGTTTGTCACTGATAGTGCTTGGTAATTACCAATTATTCAAGGTGGAAAGTAATAAAACATTGAGTAATGTTTTCGTTGGTAATGGAATGACTAATTCGGAATTGTGTATTTTAATCGATTGCTGGAATCGATTATTTTTTTTAAATTGAACATGTTGCGAAATCTTGTGCGGAAATCGAAAAATTCTTTGGCATATCAGTTGGACGGAATGTTGATAACTATTTCTTTCGATTTACTGATTTTATCGTCTTAATACCCACTATAAGAATAGACTATTTATTAGAAAACATATATACCTTAACAAGACGATAAGCAGAATTATCGAATTTATTCTTGACATACGAGAAAAATTTTGTGCCTTATGTGAAGCTTCAAAATGACCTGAAAAGCCAAGATTTTGACCTAAGAAATTATGTCTATTCATCCTTTTTTTATATCGATCACTTATTTCATCATTCCCATTCTTTCGGTTCAAAAGTTTCTTCTTCTTTTTGAATTGAATGTCAAATTGTGACCTACTCCTTCACCATTTTGTACTGGCTGATAATGTTTCTATGACAATTGTCTGATGAATGTAATTTATGCGGACGCAGAATGAATTTATCTGGATAAATGGCTCTTTTAATGTTCACATCGTTCATATATTTTAAACAGACCGCGTTGCTCACAAGGAAAACTTATATAAAGTAATACGTAGAATTCAATTGGTTAAAATAGAAATTTTGTATCGAAGAAAGGTTTCGATCATCACTCAATAATTTCGAATTGAGATAGATTTTGCTGTTGTATAATGACACCACATTTATGTAGGCATATTTTCTTGAAAATTACGAATTGTGTGTGGTGGTATCTCCATAGTATACATTCTGTAATATCTAGCTGTTTTGAAGAAATAATAGACAAACTCGTTTGGTGTATCGAATAATTATCAAACCGTGTACTCCTTGTAGATGCTCTTCCACAATGCATCTGATTATATTTGAAGAAAGAAGGGTAGCTGAGGTACTACTTCGGGGTTAATATAGAGTACTACTTCGGTTTAATATAGAGTACTACTTAGACTAAGATGGGTACTACTTCGAATCGCGAGTCGTATCTTGAATTTTCAGAATATCAATTGTGGAAGTAATATTTCAAGTTTATTTATGAGCATTCATTCGAATTATGTACAGACTTCCCCCATAATTGATAAAAGAAAGTAACGTGACTGTCAGTGCCAGAACTGCATTTGAATTCGTAGAAAATTCCAACAGTGCAAGTAACTAATCGCGGCACGAAAAAAGCGTACCTGTCAGGCAATGTCACATGTCCCTTGTATCCAGACGCACCACCTAACTTATATTCCCGATTCTGTCGTGCCTACGGTTTCAACCGTACAAGCTCATAACTTATAAATACTTGCTTGCAAACTTGTTTGCCGACAAATTGGCCGGCAATTGTAAAATACGCGTTTATCGGCGATTCTTTTCTTTGACGCTGGAGGACGGTTAGCATTTTCAGGGACGCCATTCATTAATGCCCACTCGTGTCTTCCAGGTATAATTATCAATCTTGAACGAAGTGCGACTATCGAAGGGTAATTTTGTACGAATATTTTAAATTTGTTTGAATTGAAGGACTGCCAGTTGGTACGTTTGGAGGATATTTCTGCATTTATTTGTTTCATTTTGTTTTCACTTCTTGGTTTATAAACGTTCTCAGCTGGTTATTGCTATATATTTTGTTGTTTCTTTGTTACATTCATTGAATTTTGTTTCAACTTTAATCGTATTATTATTTTATTTAATTTCACTCATCCAGACCCATTCTTATTGTTTTGTTCATTTGTGTTTGAAAGTGTGATTTGTGAATTCGAATATACTTTCATTTAAGTATTTGAATATAATTCAGAAAACTTTTGGGTAGAAGTTAAACTAATTTTTTGTTTCAGGTAAGCTTAGAAATATCACCAATCATAAAATGGAAGAACGGTAAGTGAACAACGACACAAGACTATCTAGGTCTAGAAAATGGAAAATCATATGAAAAATCTGACAATGAGTGTGTTTTCTAATGAAATGATTTCCGAATTTTCAAGAAAACAACTCAAATGATAAGTATTATTGCCCTATTAACATTTCAATTTGACTGAAGTTTACATATAAAGTTAAATATGCATTATTTTTGACATTATTTACAAAAATGTTATTGTGGTGCTCGGTATTCTCAATTTCAAAATGACAATTTCGATTGAAATGTCGATATTTCAAACTAACTATGAACGCTCAATAAATGTTATTTACAAAGATGAGTAAAAATCGAATCATGTTCAGTACTTTCTTCTACTCATTACAGATTTCTTTATTTGTTTATGGAGTTGGAAAGCTCAAATATTACTACCTTAACATGTAGATTTTTCTACTTAATGATGTTAATATTATAGTTGTAGATTATCAAGACGAGTAGCCACGTATTTGAAAGATCTTTAGCATTATTCTGATGAATTTAACTTATCACATGATTGCAAAGTAAAACAATTTAGTCGAATAAAAGTGAATTAAATTAAATTATTGAAAAATTAAATTTATTAAGTTGAACATGTGGTCGAAGATTTTTCATTAAGTTAGTAGAAAAATATAGTAGACACCTAGGTAATAAAAATAATAATAATACATTTATACAAATATACATCCAATTACAGGGGGAAAATAACAAATTTCATACAAATAATAATGAATAAGAGAAAATGAAGAATGAAAAAACAAAAAAAAAGAAAGTATAAGCTAATATATACACCGAAATTAAAATTGAAATGAATTGAAATAGTTTTAAACAATGACTAAATGAAGCAAACTGAAAACAAAATATTATCCATTACAAAGTCACACGTAGTCAACAGAAGTTGAGGAAAATAGTTGATAAAGTCAACGAGAATAGAATTAAAATCGATTGCAATAGTAATATATAGTAACAAATTGAAACAAACTAAAATTAAAATATCATACTCGTATATTACAAAGTCATATGTAGCCAATAGAAGTTCATGGCAATATCACATTTTGTATCACACGACAATTGTGAAAAGTTGAAATGTGCGTAATTTTGACATACATAAATGAATGTCTAAAATTAAAAGAAAGTTTGATATAACCTGAAAAACTTGCAATCAAAGGACTACATAATGAAATAGTTTCAAATTCAATACAGGTACACATTGTTTCGGCTAGTTGTATAGTTTGCTAATTCCAGACAGACGAATCTGCCAAAATTTCGCAACGCTTCTCAAAAATGTTGTTTTCGTCGCCATCGACTAGTGTTACGTATTCAGAAGACCCAATAATAATTACGTAATAAATTAGTGTCCTCCCATCGTTAAATAAAACACCGAAATTAATCGGCGAGTGATTACCGTGTAATAATAAATCCGACGACGTCGAAAACCCGCGAACAGATCAAAGTGGCGATCATCTCCGGAGTCCGCGACGCGACAGACGAAATATGCGATATAAATACACGTATAAATTTGATTAAAAAGAAGAACGGCCCGAAATGAATGGCGAATAAACGAGAGAGATCTCTACGCGCGATAATAAATTAAAGTGGGAAAGTCGCTCTTGGACGTCATCCAGAGCGGATGATTTGCGTTTAACGCTCATTGAAAATGGTATTTATAAATTTCCCGCATGGAAACTACGATCGAACAACGAACAACTCAATTATTTATGAGAATTGTGCTATGGATTTGCCGGGTGTTTCAGCGTTTCTCAACAGTCGGTCCGCGGATAAGAATATCCCCAGGTCTGCGAAAAACCCCAGGAATGTCTCCAAAATCCGAAAAGTTATCGTCAGTTAACTGCAACTGAATCGATATCTACTTTATGAAAACAATAGTTCACTAGTTTAGAAAATAATATGGTCGTCGATGATAACTGACTTTTTGGCAGATGTAGATGAAGATAACAGACATAGATGGCGTTCAGGTATATAGTGTACGAGTATAATCAATCCATTTATGTAAATAACAATTTTTATGAAATGGTTATTTTAAATAGCATTGAACTTTGGTCGATCTGAAACACACTTTTGATCGACGTTTTTATAAATAGCTACGTTTAGGTGCTATAATATTGTTTCTGTAGAATCGACAATACGAAATCTATGACGTCTGGTTTCGCTACGAAGTAGATTTCCCTGAAGTCATTCAGTACGCGGATGTGGCACGCTGTTACATTGGATGACCTAATGTTTAGCGTTTACGATTACTTTCTTTCATAATTCTCGATTAAGACACAACGGATATCCTATTTATAACGAATATTGTTCGTATCTGAATCTCTCCCAAATAGCGCCAGTTTAAGACTTCGTTCTGAATTATTCGGCCTGATTGCCAAAAGGATATGCAGTCGTCGACTCGAGTCAAACACAAACGCCGACATTATATAATAAAATCGGCTAGAAAGCATATAATTACCAACAAAATAATACCACCTACGCTGTATATAATTTTACCGGTATGCGATATACGAAGAGTGATCAAAAAGTAAGGTTACTTCGAATTTCTGGGGCTACCTGCTTTCGATCTCTATTTTTTGTTATGTTGGTACACTTGTCTTGAGCTTTTTTGAAACGTTTCAGTGTATAGCATTTTTCGTTTGCTTGTGGGAGGTATTAAAGTCAGAAGAGTTTTGCGTGGTAGCGATTTTCTACTCGTCAAAAATGAATCAAAAGTTCTGCGTTAAATTTTGTGTAACAAATAGAATCAAGTGCGCCTAAACTTTCGAAATTTTGACAGTGGAATTCGGTTAGTGAACTTTGAGTAAAAAAAATATTTACAAGTGGTATAAACTCTTCTAAAAAACCTGAGAAGTCATCAACTGATGAAGATGTCGTAGAGTTGAGAAAATAGTATTGAGAAATCGTCTGGTTACCAAGAGCAGTGGCTGTCGGCATCTCATTTGCCAATTTTAACGGACGTTTTGCGCATGAGAGGTCAGCAAAGTTTGTTCCCAAATTACTATATTTTTTGACCAAGACCAACACCATGATAATGCCACAGCCACCCTGTATTAGAGTTAGCCCCCTCTTACTTTTTTTTTGTCGCCGAAACACAATCTATGAAAGGACTTTGAGCTGAAAGCTATACCCAAAAGTGCTTATCAGAAATGCTTTGAGGATTTGAAGAACCGTTGGCACAAGTGCATTCTATCTGTGTGGGGTTACTTCGAAAGGGACAAAATAAGTATCGTTGAATAAATCAATTATTTCGGATAAAAATGAAGAGTCGCTATACTTTTTGATCAGAACTCGTATAATTTTACCGTTCTGCGTGTGGATATACAGGATTGATTTTTGTCGGACGTTCGTTGTTTTGTTGGCACCATTGGGAAAATTAAAGTACAATTAGTGTACGAATAGATCGGAAAGCTGGCCATATTTACGTTTCCCCCATGGCAATTTAGTTTGTTTTCGGGTTAATGCCAGGCACGCTAGACAAACGGAACACGAGTGCAAAGTAGTTCATTTGGGTCGTTTGGAGTTTTCGGGTCGAGTGAAAGAACGGTAAAGGAACATTGAAATCCTATTGTGTTGTTGGTAATTCGTGTATAATTTGAGTATTATGTATTTCGTTGAACTGGATTTCTTACCTAGTGAAAGATTGTTATGGGTGTACTAGATGCTAAGAAATTACAAATAGTTAGATACTTTAAACTAAAGTTATGAAGATAATAGCCAAGATCTACCTTTTGAAAAGGTCGATCGACTTTGAAGCTCGAAACTTGAAAATATAGATACACCTATAGAGGTTCGATACACCTCTTATATCGATGAAAAATGGACATCCCTGATTTTGTCATAGGTTTTTCATTGTGGTGTGCACATTTAAACCATAACAAAACTATAATTCTCGACTACCTATTATATTTTCCACCTGAGATTTTAATATCTTCATTATAATTTCACTTATTTATCAACTGTTCCATATATTTCAATACTAAATATTTTACAAATAAAGAGTGCCTATTAAATTAATTTACATGAATTTGTTAGGATACCTATATTATTATGCATTAAATTAAAATACAAAAGTTCCTTTTTAATTGATCCATTTTTCGATATTTTGAATTTTTTTGAGAGTTTGTTTGAAATGTTACTTTGAAGACATAATGTCATAACATTCAGTATTCATTGGCGGTGAACTGATGCCGATAATCAATCAATATCATCGAATACCACTTACATATTGGTATAGCTTGGGAACAATTTTAATAACTTCCAAGAATTCCACATATCCTCTGATGTTCCATCGTATTTTTCTATCGCTATTGGTTTGGACAGACCGACTATTGGCTTGGACGAGTTAGCGTAGTAAGGATTTGAAAAAATTCTAGTGTCATGCGTGATGTGTCTGGGACAGTGGTACTCAACGTCATAGTAAATAAGGACCACTTGACAAAATGGTGGTTTTGCTATGGACCACAATTCTTTAAGGGCAGTATATGATTTTATGGGGATTTCCTTCATAAATAAAACACATTATGTGAATTTCGAAAACAAGATTTTTTCATTCTCAAATTATACACGTTGTATTTTAATTGCTGATAATTGTTAGGGGTTGAGTTTCACTGAACAAAGGAATTTTTAATCGTTTTTATAAGGACACTTTCAAAAATTCGAGAAGTTCGAACAGAAAATTCAATGTTTTTGAATTATGACTTTTTGGACCTTTTCGAATATGTCCGAGGACCACTGGTTTAGAAGCACTGATATAGAAAGAACAATTTTCTCAGTTCTCCAACCTTTCATGATGCATTCAGTCATCTATCCTCTAAATATAAAATAGTGTTTTTTTGCAAACAAGATATTTGAGCTGAATATTTCACATGTATTTTGTTTCTTGCTTTCTGTTTTGTGTTGCAGAGTTTTCTCGAATTAATATTTCAAGCGTTATTGGCAGCATGTATTGTTACCCCGTCAATCCTAAAATGAGAAAACGAATGAACGAATAATAGTGGTTAAACATCAGTCATTTCGGTAATTTCGCAATAACGCCATATTAAGCGTGCAACACAGTAGCAGCCACCGTCGCACAGTATGTGTGGGTAATAATGGCATCTGTAATGGCTATTTTTATGGTTTACGGCGCGTCAAGCCATATAGCCTTAATCCCGATCATTTTACAAGACGTACTAAATTTCAATTTATACCCTACTATATCCAATTTGTAAATGAAAACAGCAGTAAACCTACTTAGGTATCAAGTTTTACCAACTATCGCGATTCAAATCGAAAAAAACTAATCAACGCGTAGGGTTACCGAAAATTTGTGTCAATTGAAGAATGCCAATGTTCTGGAATGTCAATAATTTCGATTATTAGATTATCGATATGGAAGTATACTATAACTTTCTTTCCATAATTTTTTGACAAATTATTCGAAAGAACAATATAGCAAAGCTGTATTCCTTCCAGGGAGAAATGTTAGAAAATATTGAGAACGATGCTTACATTTATCAAAAGTGTAACAGTTACAAGCGACAGTTACTGTTTCGTACTACAAAGATTTGAGATGTACATTAATCTATGCAATTATATATGCATACGACTTACTGGATATTTCTTGTCTTACAATCAATAGGAGGGTATGTGAAGATTAAAGTCGTTGCCTTTCATTTGTTGAACGTGGCGTAACTGATGAGTACCGTGTAGTACGAAACAGTAACTGTCTCACGTTTTCAATGAATGTAGGCATCGATTTCAATATTTTATTTTTCCCTAGAAGGATAATGGAGACATCGAATTGTTCATGTTTCACATAGAAATCCAGCTCTGCTAAAATGTTCTTTTGAATAATTTGTAAAAAAATTCGAAAGTTATAGTATACTTCGATATCGAATATCTACAAGTGCGATAATATAGCACGAGAACTACAGAATTCTTTTTCTTGTAGTAAATTTCTTTATTATTAGAATATCTCTGAATTTTTGAGGAGTTTGATTTGTATGCACTTTTCCCAAATGATCATAATGTAAGTGTTCTTATGTTATAATCGAATAGTCGGAGTAGTTGTAGTAGGCCAAAATTATAGCGTCTCTTTTGTTTCGTCTCTCTTTTTCTCAAATCTTCGAATCCAAGTATCTTTTTACTGTTAAGTACTTCCAGTAAGCATTATTGACTCTCGTTATTGTTTATGTTAATCATCGAATGGTGCTACGTCCTCTGTTAACTAGTTGTTATATTTACTTAACCTTGAATAGGTTTTTTCAGTCATTTTATTAGTGCCGCAAATATTTTAATAGCTTTTATATCTTAGCATTTTCATCTAGATTCGGTTACTGGATTTATATTTCATATGTATAAAGAACTAATGAAACATTACAAGGTGTACATTTCAAATTTCCACCTTTCGAAATGATTAACTGAAAATAATTATATTGTCTTTCGATTATGTATCTGATGAATTATACCCATTCACTTTGAAACTATATAAATTGTGAATTGTATGTCGTAATTTTAGTTAGTGAACTCAAACTCATCTTCCAAAGTTATTGAACTTGAATTTTTTCAATGGGAAAAGTGACATTTGGGATTGAAAAAATTATATTCGAAATTGAACAAAGTGTTACGTATTTGAATTGAAAAGAAATCGGTAAGATTCGAATCAACCGTTGACATTTCCTCAAACGAATTTTTCCTTCAACGTCCTAATAAAAATCTGGGAACTTTGTTATTGTGACTTTCTCCGAAATAACACGCCGTTATCTAAATATACACGTCCTTAAATTGATCGGGTAAGACACTCGCAGACATGTTGCTAACTGTTAATACAATTCACTGACGTTTTATCTTGATATCATGCTGTGTATCGTCTTATCTGCTATTCACGATTGTATCTTCGCGCTTTTAGTTAATTAAATCAGCTGTCGTCACCATACGAGGTTGCACCAGTATATCCGCCACATTTATCTTCTTTGAGCATTTTATTTCACGTAAATAATTGAAGTTTGATGATACATCGGTTCTATTTAACAGGATTTCTGCCTGTTGAATGTCAATGATCCTGAAAGAGTTTTATTCAATGTTGTTGAACTCATACCTATTTGTTCTCGTTAATGTATTGCTGAGGAAAAAATGACGATGTTTGTAATTAAAATACAAAAAATACTTATTTCGAGGGATGATTGGAATTGCTAGAAGTGAGTAGTAACTAATATGTAGCTATTGTTTTTGTTGAATGACACGGAGATTTCGCTCATCTCTTGGTGAAACATTACGTTAAAAACAATAAATCAAAATTAACACACTTGACTTAAGTTTCACTGAATATATTAAAAACTCTACATATGTTTGAGGTGTTTAACCCATTATCAAGAGTATACAATGTTCCTGAATTTCAAAATGTTCAGCTTTCACTTAAATATATATATATATATATATATATATATATATATATATATATATATATATATATATATATATATTGAATCACAGAATTTAACACTGGTTTCACGGAAAAATCCACCTGGTCATTGAAAATTGCAAAAAAAGGTACATTTTTTTTGACTAACGATTTTCGAATACTTCAAGTGTATCTTATCTTTGGTCCTTACTACCTGAGTTTACTATTTCGGTCTTCTTGGAATCCATTAGATCAATCTTTATCAAAATCATTTTGATAAAGAAGTAGTACTTCGAAACGTCGTCATGGGTATTTGTATTAAATTATGATAAACATTCTAAATATTTTTTCATTATGTATATTAATTTTCCCCAAGTATCGGCCTCATCAATCATCAATATAGAGATATAACTATCAATCAACGAAAGAACTCCAATAAGTTTCAAAAAATTTCAATATATTCCAATTTTGACAATTTGGAGACCCATAGGATGTTAGATGTGTCAATGTATTCGTTTGTTTATATGTCAGAGTATCAATATTGGAACAACCTGTTCAGTGCGTTGTGTAACCATTTTTAATATATAAGGTTTATAAAAAATGCGTTGCATATTGTTATATTCTCACATGTGCTTGAGATAATGGACATAGTGAAATATTTTTTTATATTGAATGAAAACATTTCACTTAGTTCCTCAAAATTCCGTTAATTTGTCAACAATTGTTTCGGAACCCAACTCCATTTTCAAAAGCTAAACTTCTGCTTCATTTTAGTTTTTGATAATGGGGTGACAACCGGAAACAACTTTCAAGCAATTAACATCCTTAAATGTTTGAAACTGAGCAGAAAGTATTTCATTCAATGTTTCACCAAGAGATCAGCGAACATTTTAATCAAGATTATTAAGAAACATTTTCATTTTTTGAAACTTATTTGTTCGTTTTAAATCTCATGCTTATGTGCTAATATCTTCTTGGGTGATAAATTATTATTCAATCCAATGTTCATATTGAAATCGGAGTAATTCGTGTATTAATATGCATTTCGAGGCATAATTACCGACGTGAACTAGTTGAAATTTGTAACGTTACTTCGCTTCATAAATCTCTAGATCGCTAATTACCACGATACCAGTTCTGGCAGGCCTTAACATTCTCGAAACTCAATTTCCTCCGCACATACAATGTCATCTAGTCGTATTATTGTAGAAACTACATCAGACATGCAAAACGTTATCCGAATTATGCAATTCCGCTAGATTGTAAATCACCATGAAGGGTAAATTGAATTGTCCGCGTCACTTTTAAAATTGATCTTATCGTTGTATGAGTTATTTTCGAATATACACGCCTGGTAAGTTTTTATTCGCTAGTTTTAAGTGCACAGATAGAGATTGATTAGTTTCGAATCTAGCGTATTCGATAGTTTTGATCGAGTGCACTGTAATCGGATTGTAATTATATGTCCGAAAGGTCCTTCGAAATTGTTAGGCAACTTAATTGCTAGAGAAAAAAAGCAACAGTCGTATATGATTTCAACGTATTTTTTACTTGTGTTCTACGAGTAATTTTTTGAAATTAATACAATATTCTATCTAGATTTTATACCAATCAGATGACATTCCGGTCGGAAGTACGGTAAATGCACAATATTCATATCATTAATCGATTAGGCCGATACTTGATGAAAATCTGAATACATAATTTAAATAAAACTAAATAGTTTTTCGATTTTCACTATAATTAATTTAAAACATGACAATATCGTTTCGCCAACACAGTGGCTTCATCAGATGTTGATGTTAAACTGAGCTATTACATTGTGGACTGCTTGTATTCATCCTAAAGTGCGTAGGAATGACCATAGAATCTTCTTCTTTCGTAGGGGAATGGCTATAGAACATATTTCTTCTGAATTGTGGGGGATGACCACAGAATACTTTTCTTCGATTGCTATAGAACATATTTCTTCTGAATTGCTCCCGGGTCGATGACCAACTGAGATAAAAGTACTTTTCTTCGATTGCATTTTTACTGGAATAAATTTAATAATTTCGACTTGGTGGAACATTTGTTACTTAACTCAAAGATGAAATATTTGGGCTTTGATGCGATGGTTTTGAAATGGTTTAGTGGTTACCTAAGTGATAGAAGGCAGGCTGTCAAAGTAGGGAACAATATATCGGACTTCGGTTATGTTAGATATGGAGTACCTCAGGGTAGTAATTTAGGTCCTCTGTTGTTTTCAATTTATACATGTGACCTACCCGATATTTTCAAGTACTGCCATAGTCATCTCTACGCAGATGATTTGCAGGTGTTTTCAACTTCCAAGCCCGATGATTTTGCAGAAACGATCAGAATAATAAATGCTGAGTTGGAGAATTTGACAACATGGTGTGATAAAAATGCTTTGAAACTCAACGCTAAAAAGTCAAAGGCGCTTCTTATACATAGTGGAGCATGTTCTGCAATAGGATATACAGACGTCTGCCATGTGAGGATCGGTGGTGAAAGTGTACCGTGGGTTACTGAAGCGAGGAACCTTGGTGTGTGGTTTGATAGTGAACTGAATTTTCGGAAACATTGTGTATCCATTAAACAGAACTGTTTTATGAGGCTGAAGGGTTTACAAATGCATAAGTATGAGCTGGATGAGGGTATCAAATTGCAACTTGTAAAATCGCTTATATATCCAGTTTTTGACTATTGCTGTGCGGTTTATTATAACTTTTTGAGTAAGAAAGACAAAGGCAATTTGCTCAAAATTCAAAATGCTTGCATAAGATTTGTGTGTTGCTCTTCCTACAGAGATCATGTCACACCTTTTAGAAGGAGATTGAAAGAGTTGAGTTTTGAGGAAAGGGCAGAATATCTCTATGTTGTTTTTTTGTACAAACTTGTATATCAACAATGTCCGCAATATCTGTACAGTAAATTGGTATTAAGGAGCACAGCACATAGTTTAAATATCAGAAATAAGTATCAGTATAGTATACCTGTCCACAAAACAGCTAAGTATGAGGGTTGTTTCGAGTATGTGGCTCAAAGTTTGCTTAATAAGTACATTACTCTGGTTAGTAATAATTTTTCTGTTGGGATTTTCAAAAAGAAATTGAGAGAATTTATTTTTGGTAACAGTATTTAGCATATTAATTATTTGTATTTCTTTCAATTCTTTCCTTTTTGTGTCAGTTTGTGTTTTGTATGTATGTATGTATGTATATGTATATATATATATATATATATATATATATATATATATATATATGTATGTGTATATGTAAATATTCTGTTTCTTTTGATATATTAGTTAGTTTTTTTTAGTTATCAAGTACTACTGAAAGTTTGGAGCTAAATTGCATATGTAAAATATTTATAGAGCAGCATATGTAAAATATTTATTTGGTGGAGTGGAAGAATGGCTTGCCAAACTCCTACCATTTGTGTAATTGAAATATTATGCAATAAATATTATTATTAATAAAGGAGAATTATTGATTAAAACTTGATCATTTAATAAACTGTTCGATTTCTTCCTCTTATTAATTTCCATGGCTTCTAACAGGGTGAGTTTATAACCTTTTCGCTCAGTATGCAATATTTTAAAGTTTTTGTCGAAGACATGCTTCTCTTCTGAAAGATGTAATGCATACGTAGAATCGGTTTTATTTTTTGAAAAGCATCTTTGGTGTTCAGATATTCTAAGGCTGAATTTCCTGCCAGTTCAGCCAACTTTCATATACTTTGGGACAGGTAGCACAACCCAACTCATAGATACCCGATTTGTCATCAGGCGAAATTTTATCTTTCGCATTTCTGATGTGTCTACCCACGGTATTCTGGGTTTTGAAAGCTATCGTTAAATTTCTATCAGATGAAAACTTCGAGATTTTTGATACAGAGTTCCCCAAATACGTTAATGTTCTGAAAATTTTGTGACTATCTGTTACTTTAGGATATACTTGAGAAATTACCTTATTATAAGCATAATCTTTTACGTAGAATGTTATCGACGAAACAGTGATGATATTCATTGTTTTGTGCGATCTGCTTAATGATGTTCAATTCATGAGTATAATTATAGCAAAATTATTTATTCAGGATAAATACAAGAAGTCCACAATGTAATAGCTCAGTTTATCATCACCATCTGATGAAGACAGTGTGTTGGCGAAACGATATTGACTCCAACTTGCTATGGATTAGGGTATTAAATTCTCCTATGAATGTTGAGGAATTATTTAAATATTTTCCATTACGTATAACGAATACATATATTTTCGCAGCAGATGAAATAAGTTGGGTTATGTATGGGACAAAGCAAAGCAGACTACACCAAGATCTCTCGCCTTATCAGAACGAGAAAGAACCTGACCACCGACGCTGTGATCACAGTCAATTCGGTCTCTTATCCTTGTGAAAGAAACAACATTACACTTTGACACATTCAAACTCAAATAATTGTCCTCACACCAACTAGCAACATGGTCCAGCGCGAATATTTAGTGAATTTTAAGAAAAGTTTGTTAATTTTAATTTATTATTAGTTAAAATACTCTATTGTAAATAGGTTAACTTAATGAATAGACAATAAACTTATCATTATATTGGAGCGAAATAGTTTTTTATGTTAATTAACGCATCTCCTATGAACCGTTTCTTTTTCACATAATATTAGGACTACTGAATGCTCATAGTACTGGGTATTCGGGGCATCTGCCATTAACGGTACCGCTCTTATTGACGAAATGAGCTTCTGATTGTGCATTCTGTCTCGTTTGGCCCAGATTTCCCGCCTGAAACAATGGATTGCGTTGTTCACGTATTAACGGGTTTTGATTTCTAATTATTTCCAAACACGTAACGTCGCATTGAAAAAAAAAGTAAACACTCGCTCGCTGTTGAACGCGAACTCAATGAATCATTTCCGATAGGTAACCTATTAAATCGTTCTTTTGAGTCGGATTACGATTCGGTGTGTTAAAACAGGTGTTTTGTCCTACCTAGCGTGAAGATATTTCAGTGTTCTTTTGGAAGAAAGTACAACTAATTGAAAAATTACTGTTTGATAAAGTATACTTATCGTGTTGTATTCTTAACTGCAATACTCATCATTTCGTTTGTTGAGCATCTTGATACGTGTTCTTGAGCTGTGAGAACAATTTTCTTCGGTTTAAAATTAGTTGAGGGTGTTTTTTTATGTTTCTTTATCGAATCATAAAGTACATAGGATAAGATTATTTATGAAATTCCACATCGGGCAAATGGCCTTCATGGCTTTGCATATACAGACGCACTTTTTAGTCCAAATTTTCCATGAACTTTTTGTATAAATGTGGCTGAATTTTGTTGATGCAACGTTGAATCTACTCCTTGAATGCACGCGTAGTTGTGAGGTGAGCTTGTTAACATCGACTTGTGATTTTCAATAACCCCATAAAAAATCTATTGGTGTCAAATCACACGATCTAGAGGGCCAAATTTGATCAACTGAAAATATCTCGTGCAGTGTTTCACGGGCTGTACGGATGGTTTTACGGGGACCATCTTTCGGCAAACAACGCTATGGCATTATGTCGCATAAATAGCGGCAAATTTAAATTTTTCGTTGATTTTGGGACGCCCTTTCCTTTCATATTGATTTATTATTTTGTAATTTATGATACAAATATATAACATTCCATTTGTTGCGTAATTATTGTATTATGTCCCCAATCTACACAAGCTTTTTTCGATATATTATTCGTCCTCGCTTTATTTATTCATTTATTCACGTATTTATTTATTTATAAGGATGATTGAGTTTCACTGATCTCTTGCTGAAACATTGTTGAGTATATTGAATCAAGAATATTCGGCTTAGTTTCACAAAAGTTTTATTGAATTAAGTTCATACAAATGTATTGGGGTGTTACCCCATTTTCAAAAGTTATACTGAAAATGGGGTAACACTCCGAAACAATTGTCAGGCAATAATTTAATGAAATTCTCGTGAAACCTAGCCAAGTGTTATTTATTCATTCAATTTATTTATCTATTTATTCATTTGGAATTCGGAATAAAATCATAACATTTTTAGATTTATATTACCTCTTCCTTCAAAAACTACACCTCGAATTCTTATTAATAATTGGAACAGTGCATTTTCCTGGATAGTGATCCTTAAGGCGGCTACACACTGCAACGATTTATCGTATCGATTCGGGTTTGCACAGTTATAGATTTATTGATTAGAAAATGCAACCACCGTCGATCAACTGTGCGAACGAAATAATCTGCAACGATATGTCATACACACGTTCGATAAAACTGCGCAAACGGTCTGCACAGATAAATCGCTACGATAAATCTTTGCAGTGTGTAACCGCCATTAGAAGACGTTTTCATCTTTTTTCCTGTGTTTTTCAAATTAAATTGGTAGTAAATATGTCAGCAAATTGTTGTTATTAACTTCATGCATTATGTTCTGAAAAACAATGAATTAACATTTTCTTTTTCACGTGTGTTTACTATCAGTTGAATAAAAGTGTAACTAATATAAAAATTAAATGGAGGTACACGTTTGTGAAACGTTTCATTACACAACTTCGTCAATTGATTACATTTCCGTGATTGTTCGCTGCATAATCAGGAAATATTCTCTGGTTGTTTCGTACCGTAGAAAATATGAAGCTGTGAAGTAACAAAAATATCCAACAAACTCATTCCTACTTCAAAGGAATCAGTTAAAACAAGTACTTTGTAGAATTTCAATTATGTGATGTAGCAGTTTGTTGTCTGATCGAAGTAGCCATCGATGATTCTGAAGAAGCCATTGTTATAGTGAAACGTACGTCATTTCTGTCGAATAAAAGTTTGTAAATCTAGTTATCCGTGTTTCAATTGTTGTTTTATTGTTTTTATATTTATATAATATTTCGGTGTGAATCTTTTAAATTTTGTTCTAACTTTTATAAAAATTATTTATACAAAAAATCTTTGTATTTCTCTCACAATATTAATTTATTTTAAAACGCATCCACAGAATTCGAAAATCAACACTTTTATGCACTTAATACAATAATGACTGCTTTTATTTATTTAACATACTGTTTTACAGGACAGGTCGTAATTACAAAACAGGAAAGATAACAGATACTAAAACTTAATTAGTAGTACAAAATTCCGAAGTTTCAATTTTGTACTTTCCTTTTTTTGTTTTCTTGTTTCCTCTTCGTTTGTCTTTCGTTTTTTTGTACTTTTATATATTATATTAATGACATTTTTTGAGTCATTCTTCGAACTATTTTGTTTAGGTATTTATTTATACTTTGGATTTTATGCTCAATTTTTTTGAGTGGAGGTTCTGAATCAATCTTTTGAAGCTACTTGTGTAAGATATGTTTTTTTAGATAGAGTTCGAGTAGAATTTCGTTCCTCTATCTATAAATAATTCAATATGTTTCCACATAATGTCTATTTCAAATATCGAATTTTATTCAGTATTTTCACGTGTTGTTAATAATAAATTATTCAAATGTCGTTTATTCGAAACGATTAAGTACCACGACATTCGATTCGCATCAAAGGATTCGAAGTTGACGGATCTTCGCAAAATAGAATTGCTTATTATTATTTGTTGATCAGTCAGTTTGCAAGACATCAATCAATTTTTTCAAAATACGGGCAATAAAACGAGAACAAAGGCTCGCTTTCAATACCTCCCGGATCTATTTTAAACTGGCAGAAAATAAATCATCCGTTTATAAATACCTATCATTGTTTATACGTATTCACAATTTGCCTATGTTTTCTCGCGCGCTTCTTCTGATTGAAATAGTCCGTATGACTAATGGCAATTGACAGTAGTAGTCGGGTTGAGTAATGTTTCGTTAGCTAACCGTCAATAACTTGCAGACCGCTAGACTCAAACGAGATCACCCTTGATTTTTTCGATTTTGTTCGCTAGTTTGACGGATCGTAATGACTCAACTGCGTACTTGAGTGTTGCGTTGCGAAATCAATTGATTGAACTGATATTTAACAGTGTTTTGAGGCGTAATATACGTGTAGCGATTTTTCACGTACGATCGAAAAACAGAACTATCGAATTACAGTGAATTCTGTTCATTTCAATATAGGTAGATCTTGCACGTTACATTGGGCATATTTTCTTTCTCATTTGTGTTTTATACTCGCTGAACAGTGAAGTGAATCGGGTGTGGTCAAATTTAGTCTAAATTTAAACAATTCTATACGAGAAGAATCATCAGTGGTTTTTTGAACTGGCTCCATTGAAATAAAATCATTATTTTCGACATAGTAGAGGTATATTTTCTACACTTTCGAGGAGACTAAGTGAAATTAATAGGATCAATCTTCTGGTAGGTACTTAATTATAGATAAATCTTGTATAAAACAAGGGCTAAAACCGCGATAATTTTTATTACACAAGTTGTTTATCCTAATACGGCAGTATCGAGTGAGTTTTAGTTCATTCAAACAAAAACTCTATATTTATCAGAACGAGAAGGAAAAGAAAACGTAGAGAACGTCTGTGTTCGTTTTGTTTTTCTGGCTTTACAAAGAATTCGTTTTTATAGTTTAAAATAAAAGGTTGTTTCTCTTCTTCTTTCTGTATTTAGATTACCAGCTGGTCGTTTAGTAGACTACATGTTGGGATTGATCTTGTCTGTTAATTCTTATTACTTCTTGGCTGTGTAATCTTTTCAATCGATTCTATTAATGTTTTTTATTTCACTTGATTTCTTCTATTAAAGTTTGTCACAGTAAATTTTTGAAAATTTATCAAAGTTATTTCCAACACAGATTTTAAGTGTACACTTGTGAAATGAAAACATTTCAATCTTATCTGTGTCTTCAATGTACAAGTTATTTCTATGTTCAATTCGATGAGTTCTTTCGAATTTTCTTTGAATGAGGTCAAAGTTCAAATGCCAAATACCAAAAAAATGTAAACTTTACTTTAAACTAAATTGAAGTTTGTGTGATATTCTAGTAAATTGTATATTCTTAACCTCGTAGTATTTGGAATATTCAAAATCTAAATTTCTTATTTCCACTGCCTCAAGAAGTGAACTATTCGTAAATGGTGTTCCAAAACTAACGCAAGATATGAATTGAACTGAAAACAGAGTTTCCTGTTTCTTGGTTGAAAGTTTTTCATTAAATCATAAAGTACATATCTCCATCTTCAATGCACGCATGGCTGTGTTCTTGATGACATGTGATTTCAAATAACCCCATAAAAAATCTAATGGTGTCAAATCACACGATCTTGGTGGCCAATTCTGATCACGGAAAATATTTCATGCAGTAATTGAAGTGTTTCACTGGCTGTATGACATGTGGCACGGTCTTGTTGAAACCACATATCGACCATATCAATATCATCCAATTTGAGCAAAAAGAACTGTGTTATCATGTCGCATAAATCGCGTACATTTAAATCTTGCGTCAATTTTGAAACAACCTATATATAATTGAATATCAACTAAAATTCAAACACTTCAACTTTTGATTTACACTTCAACATAGTATGACGCGTTTCGTCATTACAAACGACGTTACAAGCAGTCGTTTGGACGAAACGCGATATGCTATGCTGTAATGAAGTGTAAATCAAAAGTTCAAGTGTTTGAATTTTGATTTATATTCGGGTGTTCTCTCGACTAAGCCACGAGACTGGCTACACCTTAATGATTTCGACATTGGATTTCTCGTATCGAGTGTTGCTACTGATTAGTTTTTTGGTTGTTAAATATATCTTTTATCTTCCTAAATTTTGAGTGCGCATGTAAGCGCTATATCCCTTATAGTTGAGGCTTCATTTTATCCTTGGGGTTCAAACGAGAGTTTCAATTTGAGGCTACGCTATTCCCCTGGAGTGGAAATAGAATTACAATTAGAGGTTCTACGAAATTTCGAGAGGTTCTCTGACCATTGGATTCTATCATTCACGTGGAAACTGAAAATAGGCATTCTGAGCAAGCAGAGAGAAAAAGAATTTAAGATAAGAGAGATCTTCCATCCAAATTTATTTGTGATCTTGAATCAAAAGATTTTGAATAGTAATTTCAAATATAATTACTTAGTTTCACTGTTTATATTGTAACTCAATCAGATGAACTTATATACGTGTCCCAAAATTTTTGAGCTAGCCGGTGCAATCACCAACAATTTACCTGGTAGTACGTTATAATATATTCAAATATATGTAGCTATATGAATTGATCTGCGTGTCCAAGGTCATGTTAGAAGCCGAATATGACACCTTAAATACTCGAAATCGGTTCTCAATGGAATCACGAGATTCGAAATTTTCATTTAAAGTATATCTGAAGGGCCCATGGAGTTCCAGTCAAAAGAAAAAGATGTCAATTCACCGCAATGTCATAAAAATTCACATATATTATCAGGTATCATTTCTAGTGGAAAAGTAAGGAAGTGTAATCCTTCAACTATAACTGCAAATCGTCTAGATAAACTCTGACAATATCCGTGTAAATTATTCGATACGTAATTACGTAATAATAATCGATCATTTAGGTAACGGAATACTGAATCATTTAAAAACGTACGAATTTGTTATTCAATTATGTAGTTTCCCGCATTTGTGGCGACAACATTGTCATTGTGTTCGTCTATTCCAGTAGATTTGCATAAATCGCTTGTATTCAATTGATTGTTAGGTACTTACGTGATCTATCATGTTGTTCAACGTGTGATATAACTAAACGTTAACGATACAAGTATTTATTCTCGTCGTTTAACGTGTAAAATATACATATTGAGCTGTTACTTTCCTTTCGTATTTTAAACAGGGTATTTTTGCATTTTATGCAAATGAAAGAGAAATTTTATGCGAGTTATTTCCATACATTTTTCCCAATATATACAAAACTAACGCTGTCATTACAGACAACAGAACTAAAGCAATTCTTGCCGTAGAAAAACTATATGAAATTGCGTATTAAATAGGATTACATGTGAATATCTTATGATAAACCAAATACATGGCTTAACAATAGAAAAATAAATCTCTAATCAGAAGACATAATTAAATTGCAAAGTCGGTCATTTTAAATACCTTGGAGAAATTATACAAGCCTCAGTATTAAACAGCATCGCTAAGGAACAAAGATTCACCTCGCTCCAAAGGGTCTACAAGCTAACATGAGCGTACTATAAAAGAAGCACATTTCGACAGGCGAAAAATTAAGGCATGTTAAGGTAACGATTTTTCCAGAAGTATAAATCTACGTGGCCAAAACAATGATTATTGACAGTCATTCAAAAATAAGAAAAATACAAAAAAGAACGAAAGATTCTCAGGAAGATTTACGGAACAAACAATAGAAACGGCATTTGAATGAATAGACCTCGGAACTAACTATCAAAAGACAAATACATAACGGAAGAAATCAGAAAACAACGGGCAAAGTTTCAAGGCACATGTCTACAGGAACAAACTGTTCAGAATACCTAAGAAAATGTTCAGAATGCCGAAAAAACTACTCGATATAATAACAAAGGAGTAAATGCGGCACAGAGTGGTTAAAAGAGGTGCAAAACATCAATACAAAAACCAGATCAATATAAAAAATCTCGAAGATCGCACTGAGTGTCGCTATAAAATCATCGCTCCAACTCCATTGGTTGGTGTTCCATGATGGAACCATTCATCTGTCCAATAATGGACAGATGAATGGAACAAAGACAATTCTGAGATATTTTCGGTAGCTAAAAAGGCAGATGCAAAAGCACTAAAAATTATGAATTCGAGTTCAGTTGCTCTCCTCATGGGGAATAATCTCTAATATAATAACTTATATAAAACAGATGATTTGATTATATAGTTTACGGTCGGCTAACTGAATATCAAATACTACAAATTCGATTTCTTGTATTTCGTCATTTATTTGACAGTTTCTTCAGGAGTCATCTACAAAGGAGAGAAAAACAAAGCGAGATAATCAAACTGTATAAATGTAACCATAAAACTTATAAAATGCGCTTCACTTTACTATACAAAGTAAACCTTATGTTAATGAAACTATCGATTAATCTCAAGCAAGATACAATCAACTAATGAAAGTAACTGAACTTCAAACGAAGGAACGCATCTGACTCGATAAAAACAAGAAACAAGCAAAAAACAGAAAAAACAAATGAAAAGCAAGAATCAAAAATTTCGAAATAATTTGTTTATGGAGAATATTTTCTCTCAAATCTTCAAGAAGACTTCAAAAATGTTCTTCAAAATACAACAGTAGAATTAATTCCATTATTTTATATCAGTTTTGAAATTGACTGTATTTTTCGTATTCAATAGTTTAAATCGAATTCATTTTTCACGATTATATTTAACAATATCAAATAGTCAACATGTTTCGAGCGTGAGCTCATCTTCAAGACTAAAACCTTAAACGTTTTAGTCTTGAAGATAAGCTCGAAACATGTTGTCTATTTGATATTGTTAAATATAATAGTGAAACATTAAGCCAAGTGTTCAATTTAATTTAATATTTAATTATGTTTCACCAAGAGTTAATCGGGAATTCAATCTCAGTCAATAGGCATGTTTGACATTTCCAAAAAGAGTCTATTCCTGTTATTGTCGCTGTGATCTAGTATTTTTGTATATTCATTCAAACATATATTTTGAAATATACAACATATATCTAAAACATAAGGGTGTTTTTTTAGGGGTATAGAACTTTAAATTGCAATAAAAAAACGATGGATCATTCGATTGACAAGAATTTTTTTCTATTCGAAAGATAATCTTGTGACATTACATTTTGAATATGATTTCTGGCATATGACCGCCACGGCTGGCTCGGATGTAGTCCAATCTGGACGTCCAATTTTCGATGACTTTTTCCAACATTTGTGGCCGTATATCGGCAATAACACGGCGAATATTGTCTTCCAAATGGTCAAGCGTTTAGGGCTTATCTGCATAGACCAATGACTTTACATAGCCCCACAGAAAGTAGTCTAGCGGTGTTAAATCACAAGATTTTGGAGGCCAGTGCACAGGTCCAAAACGTGAAATTATTCGGTCACCAAACGTGTCTTTCAATAAATCGATTGTGGCACGAGCTGTGTGACATGTTGCGCCGTTTTGTCGTAACCACAGCTGATGGACATCATTGTTGTTCAATTCAGGAATGGAAAAGTTAGTAATCATGGCTCTATACCGATCACCATTGACTGTAGCGTTCTGGCCATCATCATTTCCGAAGGAGTACGGACCAATGATTCCACCAGACCATAAAGCGCACCAAACAGTCAGTTTTTTGGATTTAACGGTGTTTTGACATACACTTGAGGATTATCTTCACTCCAAATGCCTGCAGTTTCGTTTGTTGACGTAGCCATTCAACCAGAAGTGCGCTTCATCGCTAAACAAAATTCGCTTATGAAAATCGGGAACAACGGCAATCTCCTTTTGGGCCCATTCGACGAATCTACGCCTTGCTTGATGATCGTTTGGTTATTCATGATGAATTGCCGAACCAAACTGAGCATAAATCACTTCTCAGCTGTTGAATCGGTCGCCATCTTCAACAGTAATGCCGACTTAAAGTTATATACCTCAAAAAAAAAACCACCCGTTATAACGAAATATATTTATTCTCACACTATTTGAATAAAAAATTGTTTCAACTAATATTGATCCCTTGTTGTGTGAAATTTTTGAAAATTGTCAAGAGAATGATGATGATGAAAACTTCAGAAACCTCTCAGCTCAATATATGACGCATTCGAAGCACGTAGCTGCATTTTTATGCAAATAAAATGTAAATTTTATGCGACAAATAATTCAATTAATTTTTCCGCGAAGAAAGCGATACCGATCTGACTGCGAGAAAGTCGTATGCTAATGTTGCGCATCTGCGCGATTAAATCGCACACTTTCCAGTGGTTTTTGCAACAACAAGATCGGCGGCGGCGTTCGTGCATCTATTAACCAAAAACTTTCTATCTAAGATAAATTAAATTTACTACCTCTCGAAAGATGATCCTTACTTTCTGCGCCGTTTTATACTCGATTCGGAAATAATTTTTAATCGGGTTATTTATTAGTCCAATTAAGCGAGAAATAAGTGAAAATACGAGTTTTTCTGCTGATCTTAGTCTTGCTATATATTTATCTCAGTGTCTCTTTTCATAATGAATTTGCGCATAATCTGTATCATAAGGAATAGTGATACTATGAAAGTCTGTTAAGAGGTTAATTGGCCAATGATTGGAAATTTAGTTTTTAAGATAGTCGAGAATCTTCGGTTAGAAAACTGCTCAGATTTTCTGTTTGAAAGTTGTCAGCGGTTTACGTTTCACTACAAATTGTTGCTTCGTAAAAACTTCAAAATAAATAATTTGCACTAAATCACAATCATTGAATTTGGGAATAGTAATAATGATAATCAATTGCCTCTATTGAGTGCTAAAGTCAATTTAGAAGTCCCCGGCCTACCATAGTAAAACAAAATAATTTTTTTTTATTCATCATAATTCCCTTAAAGTGTGATACACTGATTATAGGGACCCTATAACTTTTCGACGCCATTTTTGTAGTACGTATTGTTCTTTGCTCCAAAATAGGCCTCAGTTTCGGCGATCACCTCTTGATTCGACGAAAATTTCTTTACAGTGAGCATTCTTTTGAGATCTGAGAACAGGAATAGTCGCTGGGGGCCAGATCTCGAGAATACGGCGGATGAGGAAACAATTCGAAGCTCAATTCATGGATTTTTGCCATCGTTTTCACTGACTTGTGACTTGGTGCATGGTACTGGTGAAGCAGAACTATCTTTTCCTTCAAATGCGGCTATTTTTCGGCGATTTCGTTCTTCAAACTGTCCAATAACGCTATGTAATAGACAATGAAAATTTTCTCATGCACATGCCAAAATACAGACGACATACCCTTATTGCGTTTTCCCACGCTTTGGCGAGGGTTCATCGTATGCAGTCCACTCAGATAACTGTCGATTGGACTTCGGAGTGAAATGATGCAGCCATTGTCACATATCGACGCAAAAACTCGGGTTTATTACTCTTGATTATCCTCAAACACTGCTTCGAATCATCAACTCGTCGTTGTTTTTGGTCAAAAGTTAACTCGCGTGGCACCCAATCTGCACAGAGTTTTCTCATACCCAAATATTCGTGAATTAACACGTTATATGATAATTAGTCCCAATAGTGTAATGAGTGACTCTTTGAGTGTCTGCTATTTCATTCAATTTCAATTTAAGGTCATTCAAAATCATTTTGTGGATTTTTAAAAATATTTTCGTCGGTACCAACCTCGTTTCGGCGCCCACTGCGTTTCGTGCTCATTTCACCACGTCTAAACTCATCATACCAATCCTTGATGGATGATTTTCCTGGGGCAGTGTCCGGAAACTCGGCATCAAGCCAAGTTTTTGCTTCAACTGTATTTTTTCCCTTCAAAAAGCAATATTTTATCAACACGCGAAATTCATTTTCATCCATTTTTTTCACAATAACAAAAGTTGCTTCACTCAAAATGCTATAATTCACAAACTAATGATCCGACAACTGTCAAATTTATACACTCATCTTTTGAGGGTTACGGCTAACTAAAAAACATATGGATTTAATTCTAGTAAGGCCATCTATGTGTCAGGCCGGGGACTTTTCAATTGACCATATCTAAAGCTGTTCCAATACTAACGCAAGATTTGAGTCGACTAGAGGACACAGTTTTTAGGCTTCGATTGTAATTTTTTTATTGAATCCTAAAGTTCATAGGATAGGGTCATTTATGGAATGACACATCGGGAAAATGGCTTCCACGGCTTTGCATACTTATTTATACTTATACACACTCTTATGTAGAAATTTTCCATGACCATATTGCAAAAATGTGGTGGTCGTGCAAAAATTAAATGCACGAGTGGTTGTGGACTTGTTGACATAGACCTGTGACTTAAAATAACTTCATAAAAAAAATCTAATGGTGTTAAATCACACGATCTAGAGGGCCCATTCTGATCATCGAAAGTGTCACATGTCGTAATTGAAGTGTTTCACAAGCTGTATGGCACGTGGGACCGTCTTGTAGAAACCACATATTGACCACATCAATATCACGTAATTTCGTCAAATTAATAATATTTCGCCAAAAGGAACTGTGTCATCATGTCGCATAAAGGCGGCAAATTCAAATCTTGCGTAACTTTTGAGACACTCTTTACTAAAGTAATACAGGTTAACGCAAGAAGAAGAAACGTTCATCATAAGCTACTAAATTAACCCCTATAAGACTTAAAGCATAAATAAAAATAATATCAACAATTCGTTCCCAACTTCATTAAATGAAATAATAGTCAATAGTTCAGAACTACGCTCAATGTCTTCTAGTGAAAATTATTTTTCCTGAAGTTTTCATAGAAATACAATTTGTAGCGAAACATACACTGTAATTGTGAAATTATGAAAAGTATATTTTAAGCCTTCGAGTTCAACTGTACAATTAAATTGAAATTTGAATAGAATTTAAAGAAAAGGAAAAAACGAAGTATTTGGTGGAAAACTCACTGTTTCTTTCCATACTTTTCGTCTCTGCCAGCTGTAATAATATTTTTGTTTGTCTTCAGTATCTTATATTGAAATTAAAACACTCAGTTTCATATAAATTGGGGCTGGATCTCGACATCAGAGAACCGTTTTACAATCAAGGAGTTTTCTTTACCTTGCTTAAGACTGAAGTATTGCTTCTAAACCGTTAATTTCATTACTTCAATTTACGTTATGTTTTTTCGAATTTCTCAGGAATATCTTACAATAGTGGTTTCTGTGGTGTGAATAAGAAAGAAAAACCAAGGTCGTTATATATCTTATCACTCACTCATATATTTATAAATCATTCTTTATTCAAACACGTTATAGGATTGCAAAGAATCTAGATTCTCAATTTGCGTTTTCTTATATTATATAGGTAGTTATCCATATGTAACTTTGCTTTTCATCCAACTATTATGTTTTTATATTTTTATATAGACAAATAATATTTCAATTTTCTTTTCGAATGCAATTTATAAGGATATATTTCGACATTTCGATAGATTTCCACATTGTTTGGTGGGATTCAATCAGAAATCATTATTAGTATTAATGCTTCATTTTGAAAACTGGAAAACGATATTCTGTATCGAAAAAACTAATCAATATATCAATATTTTGTCTAGTTTCTTCGATGTGTTTATTTTTAGTTACGATGTTTCCACAAGTAATTTAACAGTGTTTAGCGTCTATATTATACATAATTAAGTTTAACATGCCTAAACATTCATTTTTATGAAATAAGATGCTTACTAGAGTGATTTAATAATCAATTTTAACCATTTATAAACAACAGTTATCGTAAATTATATAATGAAACCTCCTCTTTCAATAAATATTTGTATTAGAATGAGTAAGGATAGTCCACGCCTTTTGTGAATTGATCTTTACACGATTTCCATTATTTCATACAGACGTTTTAATGCGATTGTTATTTATATCTTCCATATTTCTTGTACACAAGTAGAGGAAATTATTTCAAGAAACTTTATGGGATATTATATCGACATGAATTTATGTCAGAATACACTGCGCCTTAATAACCTCAATAAGTTGAATTGAGAAAATGATTGGACGATGATATAATTGTTATTTTCGATAAGTCGTGGTCTGATCTATAGATCAAAACGAGAAGCGAAAGCTCTATAAGCCCTTTTCAAGAAAATTGCGCGAATTGATTAATTTAAAGTCTCAGTGAAGTGCTCGAAGCTATTTGACGTAATTCACAATTGTCAAATAAAACGTCACAATTGTCGAATAAAAGGTCCCAATTGTCTAATAAAACGTCACAATTGTCTGTTGAAACGTCACAATTGTCAAATGAAACGTCACAATTGACTGATGAAACGTCACAATTGTCAAATTAAAGTTTGTATGATGTAACAATGTTCAAGTATGACTCCACAATTGTCAAATAAAATGTCACAATTATCAAATGAAACGTCACAATTGTCTAATGAAACGTCACAATTAACACATGAAACGTCACAAATGTCAAATGAAACGTCACAATTGTTTGATTAAACGTCACAATTGTCAAATTAAAGTTTGTAAATTTCATGAATGACGATTACTGTTTCATTCATTGTGTAAATGGATTTTCATCAATTAGAGATCTTCAGCAGTAAATAATTCCAGTAATACTCAGTTCTGGAAATATCCCTTTCATTCCACATATGTTCAATGAACACCCTGTACAAGTCCTACAACCTTAAAAATTACGCAAATGTGCACCACATTAGGAAATTCCATTCAACTCATAATTCCAAACGTACTGGTTTTGCGGATAGAAGGCGGAAAAATTGTTGCGGGTTCTTCGTTGAACCTAGTTGCCGATTTCTCTTCGATATCGGTGTTTGTTAGGTCGATAGTCGACAGTCGCATTAATTCAACATCGTATTCCCAATAGGACATGACAATTACACACTTGATTTACGTGACATCGGAATAGACCTTGTTAGATCAATCGAAGCACGGTATTATCTAATTGGCCGGTACTGTCGGTAACTGACTTATCTCCGTCTAATGGTAAAAGATCTGAACGATAAGATTTTAAACATACGAGATTAGCAACGTACGGAGTCATGAAAAGCAACTTGTATTTGATGATGTATAATAGGGCATACCTAGTTTGTTAGTTAAGCGATATCAATTAAGTTTAGGTATATCAATGGTTGATTGGCAGCTTAGGAAAATATCAATATGAGTAGATTCATATTTTACTGCTATTCTAATTTCGGTCACTGAACATTGTCAGGCAGATTTGACTTAAACACTTGATACCTAACCTATGAACGGTAAGACCTTAAACCTTAATTTCATATAGAATATAATTAGTTCTTCATTTTCTTTTTCAACAAATTTTTCGATAAATTAGCATTTCTAGTTTGTATATAATGAATATTGTTACAATTAGAAGAAGAACAGAATGGATGAGCTTCCACAAATCAATTCAGTTACAATATTCGTTGCTCAAATACTCTTTATTTTGGAAATTTTAATAAAGGGGAACCAACAAGTCCATCTTGTCGTTCAGCAAGATGTCACCATTTTTATTATTAGTAAATTTGAAAATATCTAGGATTTTCAATGGTGTAATTTCGATCCTTCCAGAAATTTGTGCATAGGTACTTTGAAAATTATTAATTTTGCAAAGGGGGCATGATCCTTAGCGAACCATAGCTCTAGATCTTCAAAAAGCGAAACAACTTAATATTAATACTAAAGTGACTCCCTCTGTCGCAGAAACAAAATCACTCATTTCAAGCGTGGTAGAAAGTATTCGTGCTTCAACTTTTTAGTACGTACTCCCATACAAAGATGGAATGTTTTGCAGACGTCAAACCTTATGGTATCCACTAAAGTGGTTTCGAAGTGACATCGTTTGATCGAAGTGAAGATCTTGATTGTTTCGTTTCTGATGTGAATGCAATTTTGATATGATATTTTGACAATGTATCAGCATTTTTGTCTGATACATACACAAATTTCGCTCGATCTTCTATCCTGTGGAGATATTCTTTGTTCACAACGAATGATTACCTACTTAACCTTAGTTTTTCATTATTTGATTGTAAATGTAGGTAGATAGACGTCTTCAAATTTATACTCAAGTGGATATCACACAAATTGAATCTAATTAAAGTTTCAACTGAGATAAATGCTTCTGTACTTCCTTGTCAAACAAAATATCATAACATTACACTTCAGACCAATGAAAATACTGCCCACGCCTAACTTTTATATCTACGTTGATTAAGATAACTTAAAGTTATTATGTAACGTTGACTTACCTTGTCAATACGAACGAGTATTACACGGCTATAATATGATTAGAAGATGAGCAGGATGTAAAATATTCTGCTTTGACGATTTATTAGAGATATTTGATTGAAGATGATCGTAACACCATATTAAACATCTTGTGTAGTTAATTTACTTTTATTTGGCGTGTAATAGCACACTAAGTACATTCATTTATTTTCTGTTTCATTATGCGGATATTTTATTTGATTTAGTGGTTTAAAAGCTTTATAAATTTCACAAATATGCGAACTTCCACCTAATTAAACGATTTTTTCAAACTTCTGGGAATTTATATATTATACTTAACTTGTTAGGGTTTATGGTTGAACACAGAATGATATTCAGTGTTTTTCAATGAATTTGGAGAAAAAGTGAGAACATGTGGTAATGTATTTCTTTTGAATTTAGTGGGATTAAACAAAGGTTCTTTAATTTAACTTTTAGGTTGAAAATTTTAGGCATGAACGACTTGTATTCTCTTGATAATGTTCGTAAAATGCTCTTGGTCTTTTTTGAATAATATAAAATACATTCCGATGGGTTTGTAAGTATTTATTCAAAACTTTTTTATGTTCCTTTTATATGTAATTTCATGATATCAGTTTCTTAATGAATAAATTTGGTGTCTTCCGCCTTTTTTTTGAGGAAATTTATCGTGTTCATGTCGCCAAAACTGGCAAATTCCATTTCTTGTCGCATTCTGAGTCTTCGTTCTTCTATTCATGTTAAATACGTCAATTTTCGAAAAGAAATACATTGTCAAACATTTTCACAATTTATGTTTGTCAAATTTTACCGTTCGAAAAAGTTGGAGATGCATTTCCTGTGTTTCTTCACATGTGTTTTAGTGTTCATTCTAATGATTCAATTTGAATTTTGTGAAAAAAAGTCCTTGCTTCTTGACACAGTTTCACTGTTTTTTCTGTGTGTTACTTCAATTACTTCAATTTTTATTATTTCAAATCGTTCAATGTATTTGTTTATTCAATGTATTTTCCTTGTACCAGTGTTTTTCTTTGGAATATGTAATCTATTAACGGAAACAAGCCTTATTATTCTGTTTTTGTAGTATGTGTGTAGTGTTATTCTGGATGTAATTTCGAATTGAATTTCAACAATTGTATGATGAAAATAGTTAACAGAAACTGTAAGCAATTCAGACGTTATTTAACATCGAAAGTCTGTTATTTTTTCGCAATTTCCAACAAAGGTAATAACTTTTCGTACTTCTTCAGACAGTTTGAAATTATACGTTGTTGTACAAGAACCGATTCCTCCACGTTTCCATGACTACCAAGCCCGTAATAGCTCGAAGTGAAGGGAAAAAGTCTTCGTCATTATCACGGCAAGATATTTTTCCCGCGATTATGATTGCCCAGTAGCTCGGGTAGCTGTAAATAATACGCTTCTTCAATGAAGAGATTTCCTGACATAAATTGCCGGTTGTAAGTGGCATTGCTAGAATTTCGATCGGTGTCAGCCAGTCGAGCGACAACTATCGCATTATGGGCGATCTCTGACGGAAAATCTACATAAAAAGCAGGAAATATCTCGTCGATCTGGCCGGTAGAAGAACGTGAAATAATCATATATTGCCACATGCTTTTGTCCGACAGATCGATCTATCGGACATATATTTCGCCGAGACGTTGGAGATGTATTATACAGATACTGTGTTTATCTAGGATCCGTCGATGCTAAACTGCTAATTGGATGTGTCTGCGTCGTGAAAAATAGCCGTCTTGATAGCTCGATAGGTTGTTGGTCCGTTTGGGAAAAACCAGTTAGACAAAATATCGACGCTATTTTATTTAAGCTTCCTTGTTAGGAAGTTATTGCGAAATATCGATAATTGTACTTTCGTCGTTGAACAATGAATTCATCCAGAAAGGTGAAGTTGATTAATAAGCCACAGCGTTTTTATTCCTAAGGATTTGATGAGTTCGTCTATTCAGTACTACATGATAACTTTAATTTATTCATTCATTTATTTATCAATGTTCATCACTATTATCACAAAGAACAGTTATGTGGTACTTATTGCCAATCATTAAACAGCTAAATATGAGTACGCACTGTGTTATCAGAGTATCTAACTTTTCAATTCTTGTCCGTCGTATTTGAAAGTGTCGTATGCTCATTTGTTTAAGAACTGAGTTAAGTCTTTGCTGTTAAAGATGGCAGTTTTTTGTATAATATTTTTGTTTGTCCATTGTTTCACTACGTTTATCCTCCACAAGTTGAAATTGTCTTTAAGGATTGATATTTGAAAGTAATTTCTCTTTTCTCTAATGCTGTTACCTGACCGAATGGAAGATCAGATTCGAAATTGAATTAAGTCCTTTCAGCGTTATTTTCAGTTTTAATTACCATATTAATTGAATGAATGTAATATGGTGCAATGTAAGGGATGTTTCAAAATAAATGCTCTTATTGTTATTATTCATTTTTACTCATTTAGAGATACAACAATCAAGTGCTTGAGCCAATTACTGAGTGCGAAAAATACAATGCAATTTGCAAGTTAATAAAACAGATACCAGAAACTTGCAAACAATGCATATGAACGATGTAACTGAGTTATAATAAACGATATAATGAGAAGTATCTGCAATGGGAAAAGATAATTATCGACTACGTTTACAAAATAAATAAATTTGATTGTAAGAACTTATAAAAGGTAAAGAAGATACAATCATGGGTACTAATGAGCGAAATCTGAAATAATTCTTTTACAATAAACCATGCATAATAAATATTAGAGATTGTTGAATGTGTGAGCATTTTAAAGTCTAAGATATCACTTTGAAAACTCAAAGAGCTCTCTGAGAAATTAGAAGTAAGATCTCAAATTTTATGTTTACTTTGAATTCATTGATAGTAAGCTGTTTCAAATTTAAAGATAACATTATCGTATTATTTAAATTATAATCAATTGCTTATCTTTGTGATTCACTTAGACAATATTTAGTTGTTCTGATATTATTTGTACATCTTGAGTTGTGAATATGTAAATCAGACTATTTAACTGAAGTATCAACATTTCTATGTATTCCTACCAAAATATTACATTAGTGTAGGTAAGTGCATTATTGTATGTTTAATAAATATTGGTTTGCGTGATTCGAAGTAACTAACTCTTCCAATTATTCTGATTTCCATGGCACTTCAAGAATTTTCCTACAGAACAACGCCATAACTTGAAATTGAATGGAATATGCAACATGCCCAAGTAATACTACGCATTGTTTTCAGTAGAAATAGAAAAATTCGTGAGTTACTCACATATATCATAAATAACATGGGTCCCAGAAATGATCCCTGAGGAACTCCACGTTTGATTGCTTCGAATTTCAAGAGATGTTTAAAACAACCTGGTTCCTGTCAGACGAATAAGGTGCAGACGAGTGCCTATGACTCCTTGAAATAGAAAATAATACATCCTTTATATTTCCTATAAACTTAGATCTGGAATATTATATAATTTTGTCCTAAGATTTTCATAAATTTTCAACAAGAATAGGATTTCTGTGTAATAAAATTACATAGAAATTGCATTACATTAATTAGGTCTTCGAGTAGAATGAACACAAGTTTTCATGAAGAATAACGTCTGAAATTGAAGTAACTAGTCGAGAGTTTTGTTGGAACTTGCTTCATAACATTACAGAAGAAAAACAAACACGAAACAAAAAAAATCGCAAAGGACCTCTACTAACAACTCTTGATAATGAGTTCTTAACGCTAAGTATGTATTTTTTGAACTATTTCAATTCAGTGAAACTGTACGCCAAGTACTTTTCATTTTTGAGTTCTAACGTTCATTGAAACACAAATAATTAACCTGCTGCATGTTTAATATAAACATCGAATATGTAACGGAATCTATTCTTACTACGTCTTTTGTAATTTAAAGCAAATACTGTACCAACGGTGGTTTTGTAAGAAACTCTCTGTGACATTGACTTATTGTTAAATCAATTCAAAGTCTTATTTCTGTCTGAATTTTTGACAACTGAATTGCCGATGCTTACTGAAATCTTTCAACTGATCGAAATATTTCAAAAGCAGTGAGAGTAATATATCGATCTCATTTCTTGAGATGTTGCGATAGCCGTCTCGTCAGTGATACCTAACAGAAAATGGACTCTAATCGACACTAAGAACGATACATTCCAGATATGTTGTAACTTTTAGAACTATTAATCTCACACCTACTGGAAACAGATTGCGATTAAAACTAGAAAATATGCGGTTGGCATAAGAACACTGTAAAATCACTTCTCAGTTCTATTCGTAGATAAATAAATAAACGGAAAAGATCCACACACAACGCTGTACAACACGAATGATTTTCTTTACTAATCAACGGATTGGAGAAACTTTAGATTAACTGCGATATAAAACGTTTAAAATAGCAGTGTCATCATTAACACTGTATAGAAGAAACTTGGTTCTTATGGCGCGAGTGGTTTTTCCGATCTGGTATAAGGTGGGGTACAGACGAGCAGTCTTAAAGATATCATACACTTTCAAGTATGATCGATGTGTTTGCTTCAATAGTTCTAGATATCGTCGTAGAATGGTCACACTTTTTAAACAAGAATGAATAGATTGTTTACGACCTGTCCATTTGGCATGCTTTTCAATTATTTTGTTATGTAAAAATTTGAATGTGATACTATAAGGTTCCTTTATTAGTCTTTTTTTCTTCATTTTTGATGAGTATGGAACTATTTTGCACAACAAAATATGCTTTTTCTGTATTATTTTCATAGCATAAAACTAAGTATCTACTCTTATTTAATCGATATTCTGGAAATTGAATATTTGAAATCTAAATCTTAGGTGAGATATTTTGCGGTGAAATGAATCTGAATGTATCAAAATCTTAAGCATTCTTGTTGAGTTATTACTGACTGCTTCACCTTTCATAAAATATACAAAGTCATTGCTGCATTATCATTTTTATGAAATCATTTATGTGTGCTTCAGGATTTCAATGTACAATGTACGACAAGATGTCTGATTAATTTACCGTTTAAACCTTTGTAAGTACCTTGCTTATTCGACGTAATTGAAGAATAATTATATATGTGAGTTTAATGTTTCTGCAATGATGATTTACTGGAATAAAATATTATCGAGGAGATTTCTCTTTATCTAATCAACTATAATTTGGTTTCTATTCTTCGTTAGTGCTAATATGTTGATAATGCACCCATGTATTTTTATGATGAAGAAGATATAAGAGAAAGCAAAAATACTTCTATACTTGAAGAGGTCAAAAGGGAGGGTCGGTAATTTTATATAATTTCTCTTTTATGAACTCAATTTCAGCAGCTAGAAAATCATGTACTGGGCGAGGCACGTCATGAAATGATTGAGAGATTTTTGTGACCAGTAGTACTTCGCTTCCTGGCTGTCGCTTTCACCCCCCCAATAGAATTCACGACTGGTGAAAAAAACTGATAGGTACTCTCGTTTGCAAAAGTATGTTTTCAAGGAAACAAATCATAGCTGGCATCGTATGTTATGTGTCAACCATGACTCCGTATTTGGCATGAACTGGCTTCTGTTTCTCTAATACGAGGAATACTTCGTTCATCATTCTAGTAGATTTAATGTAGTAATTTACGCGGCTGCCGTTACAGGAAACTGTAGAGAAATTGTGTCGTTAATGATCATTTTTTCGAGGATAAAGGTGACTATTTCACTACGATGACACTTTCGTACCGAATATACTTGAATAATATATACTTAAATTGATATATACTGTAAATATGGCTACATGCACAGAAATCTTATAAATTCATATATTTTTGGAATAAGAATTAAAGTTTGTTTAAAAAACTGGGTGCAGCTGAAGCACCAACTCGATTAATACGTAATTGAGTGCCTTTATCACACACTTATGATATGTGTGTAGAAAGAATTTGTGTAGAAAGAATTGACAATCAGGAAATCTGGATGAAATTGCAGTGACGTAGAATTTGGAGAGTTCAACCAGACACTTGACCTTGTAGTACGTCACTGTTAGCAGAGGGAAACGTTGATCTAATTTGGTAAAGTGTGTAGTACATACTGCCACTACGACAAAAAGAAGTCATTTATGTGCAAGGTACTGATAATTTATAAATGAAACACACAGAAGCTTAGACGTTAGACATATTTCGTCTGGGGCATTTGGGTTAAGTCACGGGATAGGTCTTGTGCAACAAAAATTTCGTCTTTTTTGCTACTTCTGGTAGCTTCATCAGGGTATTGCTCAGTCTTAAGTAATTAAATAAGAGATAAAATTAAACACTTGAACTTTTGATTCAGACTTTCATTGAAAAGATAGCATGATGCTTTTCGTCGTTATAAACGACTTCTTCAGGTGCTGATAGAATACTGACTATAAGCATCTGAAGAAGTATACTGACTATGACAGTCAGTATTTTCATCGTATTTGAGGAAGTCGTTTATAACGACGAAAAGCATCTTGCTATGTTTTCAATAAAAGTGTAAATGAAAAGTTCAAATGGTTGACTTTTATCTATATTTAATTATAATAGATTTACATCAAGTAAACGGCAATACCATTCAATAACTTGAATAACTAAGCAATTTTCTTTCGCACTTATGAAAGTAACAAATGAAGGATCATTCATTCAATTTTAAACCTCTGTCCAATTAATACAGGAATATACAAGAGGTACCTTATTCTAAATTTTCGAGACAGACGTACTATTGAATGCTGTTCCTACTTGAGCAGTTCTTTTGCAATATAGTGCGAAAACACCACCACTAGGATACTATAAAAATTGACTGAACTCATAAATGTTATCTACTGTGAATGTATACTTCAATATAAACTTAAATTCAAACACTTGTTATGCTGAAACATTATTCTGTAAGCATCTGAAGAAGTCGTTTGTAACGACGAAACGCGTCTATGTAGTCAATAAAATGTAAATCATAAGTTCAAGTGTTTGAATTTAAGTTTATATTCAATTATAATGGATTTACATCAAGTAAACGCCAACACTATTAATTATTACTTCAAATAAGAATACTAGGTGTTTCACTGAATGATGTCGCATAGAAACCAATCTGGTTTCGATATTAATCAATAATTTTCAATGAGTTCTATTTCTAATTGATTATGTTGAAAATTGAGTGCATAGGTACCTATACAAATATGCCTCTTGGTTTTATCTATCAATGCAAACATTGTTATGATTACTTCCCGAATAAATATTGATTGAATTTTACAAGATGTCATGTGTCAATAATTCAATATCTTTAACTGATAGCATGGATCCATATTATAGATAAACAAGGAAAACACGCAGATAGGTTTTCCTAGCTCCACCAAATATATATTATCGAACTTCCAGTAATTTATATTCAGTACATTTCTCTTCTTCAATTCGAAAAACTTTGGATTTTTTGGAAAAGGTGAATTTGATTATAATTAATTTTTTCATAATTCTTCATAGAAATTCTGAACCGCCAAGTTAGTTCTTCATTCGACTTTAAAACTTGGATGTAACTTGAAAGTTATCGATGAATTTTATTAGAAAAAGATGGATAACATCAAATAGGAATTTCCTTCGAATTCTGTTACCCTAAAGTACCTGAATATTAGTTTGAAAAATATGAAAATTTTTCTGCTTTAATTCTGAATTGATTTTGTATTCTGTATAGGTATCATTTTGTTGAAATAACATTTTAACCAATTTTTTTTATCATATATTCGTGCTTTTGAAGTATACCACACACGTACAGATTTACTGGATTATTCAATACGCATTTGAAATTTTCAAAATTTTTAAGTGATAAGGTTTTGAAAATTTTCTCTGGTATCTGAAACGCAAATGTTTCCACCTCGGGCTAGTCGTAGCTCTCAGCCTCCTTAGGTAAAGCACTCTCCTGCCAGTTCTCCATAATAAAGTAGGTCTAACGGAAAGGCACATAAATTAATACAGTTTATTTGCATGTAGTTAACTTTCTAACCCCGTCTGTACGGCCGGTTCGCTATTTACACCGGCAATTACACTTCGATCTATTGCTCATTTACTTTAAACTAATATGTTAATGGCCTAGCCGCGAATGGGAAACTCCAGACGAAACTGATATCTCACGGTGGCGGATTTATGCGGCTCGGCGGCTTTCCCGGCGGCTGCCGTTCCAGCGAAAATTTACGAGTATCGGCACTCTTCACGCCCAGCTAGCGCAGTACCAACCGTTCGATTTGTCGATAATCGTCACCTACGGTCATAGAAATGTCGTTCGGTTCTATGGTTGAAACGACTACATAAACGACATTAATGGTGACGAATTGTCAGGATTTTCATTTGGCGAAGTTGCCTCTAGGCGCAGTTGTTGAAACAAATGCGCAAACTCCCCATCAGTAGTGTCAAATTGTCGTTAGTTACGCCCTGTGAAGAGTCCTTAACGAATCTCAATGTGTTTTGAATCAATTTTGAAAGGTTTGAGCAATAATCCAGTATATGTTCTTCTTATAATAGACCACGTTCATTACTGATCAATATAAATACAACAAATCAACGAAACTATGTGGAAAGTTGACGGTGTAGTCTCTATAATGAAGCAGAACGTGTTTCGATCTTGTTCGGTCTCATAAGAACGTTGTAGTCAAGTTTGAAATGTGAAAGATTGAAGATGAGAGTTTATAAGCAAAGTTTGAAAGTTTCGGATTGGAAAGCGTGATTTTCACCATGCTAGGACTTTTTTTTGTTTGAGCTTTACATTCTAAGAGAAGGAACAAACTAAATACATTGTGAGGATAAGCACTCATTTGTAGCTTTGCTTTTAAACTAGGTATTAAATTTTTAAACGCAAATTGGGAGAAACACTGTGATTTTATCGCAGGAGAAATATTTATGAAACTCAATGAAGTCACTAAGCTGACACGTTTATAAATAAAAAAAAAGTTGCTTTATAGTAGAAACAATGCGATATCCCCACTGTCCTACGAATTATAATGTTAGATGACATCGAAGTTAATGCCACACTGAATGAAGAGAGTTCACAAGTGCTTTCTTTCAGAACACAAGTAGTTATTTTGATTTATGAAGAATTTAGTTGTCCTTTACTATACAATATATAACAGCTAGTCTATAAGAAACAATAAGAAAATACTCTAAAAGTTATTTAGATTTCCCAGTATCTAATCTTATACGTCCATCTCGGTAAGTATTTAATTCTTCAGAAAAGGTACAAAAATGTTCAATACTAAGTAGCTACATCTGGCTAAGAATTCGAATCATTGCTTCAATTGATGATAGTTACAACTGATGGCCCTTGTAATGGGTGTTTTTTTTAGAGTTATAGAACTTTCAGTTGGCATTTTAATTCTTCAGAAAAGGTACAAAAATGTTCAATACTAAGTAGCTACATCTGGCTAAGAATTCGAATCATTGCTTCAATTGATGGTACAACTGATGGCCCTTGTACAAACTGTCAAACTGTATTGCTTGAATCCAATCAACGTGGTAATAATTCAATATTCTCTAACATTACCATCGAATGATAGTGGAACTGTACCAATGAATTTACTAAGAAGCTAGATCGTTATAATTTCAATTTCTCAAATGAAAATTGTTCTGTGATGGGTGAACTAAAAGATATTTCCGGATTGAGACAGTCGAAACGAAATAGTTAATTAACATGAACATATGGTCTATTTGCAAGAGCAAGTAACTAATCAATATAAATAATGATACAAAATAGTGATACGACACATGTGTTCAGTTCGTATTTAATACGCTAACAAATCATTTATTAGTCAGACAATTACATTCAGGACGTAATAAATTCAGTTACGGGAATTTCGATTTTAGTGGAGATAAAACCAATTTGTCATGGGTAAATATGTTTTCTTCCTCGCAGAAAGTCAACTTATTTGTTGTCTGCCTGCTTGATTAAATTCAAACAATTTATGGACGAGCATTGATTAGTTTTCTGTCTGTGTTGTTGATTCATTCGGAAATGAAGTATTACGGTCTATAACTCGTATGTGATGTTCGTTTTTCCTACGGTGCGAAATGGTGATATGTATATTTATTAGCTCTATAATAATACGACTAAAAATGAAAATACACTCTCTTTTCCTAATTCTCGAGGTCACAGTCATATCTCCTTTCCTTCATCAGGCGATCTAAAAGACATTATTTTTCGTTAATGACACATTCTTATATAAGGTGAAGCTGTCTAAAGTGAGACTCACTTTTGGACAATTCACTAATTGTCGATTCCATTTGACATTCGAAATGTCAATGTCAAAATGAGAATTGACGTTATTTGTCACCTGTATTTCATTCAATCTTCTGAACGCGTTGTTTCACATTGAGTACTTGATCAAGTAAACACAGAGCACACTTTCATTATAAAATTGAGGTTTAATTAATAGTTTAAAAAAATTGTACGTGCTAAAATTTCACGCAAAATTTGAATAAGATGAAGGATAACTTCAGCTCCTAAAGTCTGGACTCATACGACAAATATTTCTAACAGTATTGATTTCTTAAAGTTAATCTCTTCTTTTGTATTTCTTATTGTAGCAAGTTTCATTTCGATCAAACCGAAAAATTTATATTGAGAAAAAGAAGAATATAATCCTATATTCTGTAAAAATAGGTGTAAGGCGTTATCATTGGCTATCATCTTATTTTGTATTCATGAGAGTTCATTTAAAATTTTCTTTCCTCAAATTATACGATCAGCACAAGATGGACAACTAATCATATTCACTGCAGAGGTCGGTACAGCTTGTCGATAGATCGAAAACAGCAAAAACTCATTTTCAACCTGATTTATCTCCCTGTCAGTCTGCGCATTGTCTGCCTATCGGTAACAAGGAAAAATATTCCAAGTAGGAAACACGTCGGAAATGACTTATGGGTCCAATCGTACGAACTACCATTTCCGTGATTCTCGTATATCAAAAGAATGAGAGGTTATGTCGACGTTGTTGCTCGTTGTATCGCAACTAGGCTACTTATACATTTTGATGAACGATTCTCGTGGTTCAATTCGATGCGAGATATCCCTTCTAGTCGCGCTTTGGGATTCTAATTTATCTTGTTATTAGTCATTCGTTCCAATGGTACGCCGATTTCGTACAGGTGTGTACGGAGATCAATTGAGACGCGAATATTTTCTAATGAACTATAGGTAATACACACATTCTGCATTTACATACATATTGCTGATGCTAAAACTGAATGATGACGCCTTGAGGAAGTCAGTAGTAAGTACCAAAAACTTTGGAGAGTTAATGGATGATCGATTCAATCTCGAGTGGCAAGTTAACAAAGTTCCTTCAATCTAGTTCCTCAAGACGAGGCTTTAACTCAGTGGGAATGTGTTTTCCTTCTTTAGTTTGCTTAAATCAGTTTACAGTGTTACTTACCTCTCGTTGAGTATTGCAGCTTTGTCTTCTACGAATTTTTGAGCCAAACAAGAAATACAGGCTGCAGAAATTTCAGAATTCTGCAATGACGTTAATTTTTGGCTTCTCTAATTGCGAGCACGTGGCCATATTTGTTTATGGCGTCTGAAATGATAATAATTAAATAAACTCATTACCTCGTGAAATTGTTAGTCAGATATAATTTATGAACAAAGTAACTATTTTATCCCTACATGTAGATGTAGGGGTAGTTTTTCATATGATGTTGCCCTATTTCCGACTGGGTGACTATCTCTTGAGAAAGCCTGTTAACCAAAATTCAAGTAACATACTTCATGTCATATTGTGTCATTGATATAGGTGTTGATCGTATTTAACATTTTTTTCATTATTATGATTATTATCTATTCACGAAAAATATGTTCAGTTAATAATAAATTTTGGAAATATTGTGTTCATTATGGTTGTCTCCATTCAGCTATTTTTGTATGAGTTTTTCGTTAATATTTTTCTCTAACAGTAGCTCTTTAAAGTAAAATTTGGTTTAGGAGTAAAATGTGATTTGATGACTAAACTAGAACCTACATCACTAAGGCGAAGTCGTTTGTCGAACAATGAAGTGGTTGAGCTTTTACACTGACTTCGTCCCCAAATTTTGCCACATTTTGCATTGGGGAAAATGCTCTGGAGGACTAGCATTTTTTGATCTTATTCTTAGGCCAGTCTTGGTGGAGTCCTGCAATCTTAAGGTCTTAGCGAAACGTTGATATATTAGTAAGGTGCACTTATCCATTGTATTTTTTATAAGTTTTATTGAATTTATCACATCTTTCATTAGTTTTTGTGATGAAAATGTAACAGCTACTAGATAATTCGATGTTAAAATAATAGTTGTAGGTGCTTGTGGAAACTTTTTTTTGTTTTTCTCTGTTCATAATTCATATTCTCAAATTTGATATACTCAAAATTGCAGAATATTTCTATGAAGTTTTGGATCGATATTTAAACAAAAAATATTGTGCGTAACAACATGCCAGATATTCAACAGGTCGACATTTGATTTGGTACCGCTGAACAGTTTGTCACATCGTGTGAAAGGTTTATTTATTCAAAGTGCGAATTTGTAGAAAAAATAACATGTGTCATCTTACTAATCCTTGTCTAATTCATATAAATTCATTCAGAACCCAGAAAATCAACCGCTGGACCAAAAGTGCGAAATTGTTTCACGTCGTGTCTTTCGTAACGTACCATTCGCAAGAGATCTGCGAAGATTCCACTCTACAACGCACAGAACAGGCTCTTCGCACCAGTGAGTCCTCGCTGGCTTATTATGAAACCGATCTAGATAAGCTGCACTGAATTACTTAATATTATTGTGTTCGCAGATCATGTCTAGATTATGGGTCATTAGCTGAGTCGTTATGCAAAAGATTCAGTCCGAAACACCTACGGCATCCATCTATTTTAGGTATTAGATGTTTACGAGGATGCGGCTGTGGAAAATGTTAACAAATTCACTTGCATAATGGTCTCTTTAGAATCGTTTAAGTGAACAGATAACTCAGTTCTCATTGAAATAGTACGAGTCGTCTTGGATCTTCAATTTTATTATCATTGTTATATTACCTTTAAGTAGGAAAATGATGTGATGTTCACTGAAGAAATGTACTTATCGCAGTACCTCTGCAGCCCTGGTATGAGTACGAGATACTAGTGGTACTACTTTTAGTTCTCAAGCCTGTATATTTTCTGCACAAAGGTTGTGGTCAACTTTTCACGTACCCGTCACATTATCTTATTCAATGCGATACTTAGTCGAAGCGCAAGCAGCATTTAGTACATGGGTGTTATAACTTAATCCCCTTTAACTACATATGCCGACTACGAACTTCGTCAAGATTTTTTCACCCTGCAGACTAACCTAAAATTTATTCACCTCAAAAAAGTAGTAATTTGAAATATTGAACTATGATTAGTATGAAAAATTGTTTCCTTCTAAAATGAGTTATTAGGAAACTTTTCACTTTGAGTATTTATCTTGATCTTATGATGATCTATGCCGAGATAGGAAAATTTTTTCAAAAAATGCTTGCTACATTAGTATCAGATTGACCTTTTCTAATTCTGATGCTCTAATTATACTAATTTTCTGTGACAATTTAAATTTTCTGTTGTAATTTGCCTTCTGTAATATTAGTTCTTACAGTTGGTTTAATAAACTTATTTAAGTTTCATTATTTTTAAATTGAAATATAACTTTATGAAAATAACGATTTTCTGAATTGTCGAAGTCTTCTTCAACTTCAAAAGGCAAAAACCCTAGATATTTTACAACCCATAGAGCTTTATAAACACAATAAAATTATCACGTAAATTCGTTGAGTGATCAGGTAGATATGACTACTCTATGAACGAAAACAATACACCGTGGCGTACGGACATACTGAGAAGAAGAAGAACGCAAACTATGTTGCTAGTAAACTACGAAACTGCCGTTGTAATATAATAAATATAGTGATAAAAACATAGTTTTATGATCATACAAACAAATACGAAAAAACGAAATACAAACACTGGAATATTTTATACATTTAACCTATCTGTATACTCATAAACTTTGAGTGCTAAAGTTTCTCTCCTGCTCTGCAATGAGATTAAACTAAATCGACTCAATAATTCGTTAGGATTGACTCCTCTGTGAATAAACTTTATCCTCCCTCCAAACTAAGAATTTCAAGAACCTTCTCAGAATTACCTCAAGATGGCGTTGATGGCAAGTGTAAATAGAATGCCAGATCATGCTGCCATACTCCAACTTGCAACGGATTAGTGCATTGAATAGTCCTATGGAGGTTGAGGAATTATTGAAATATCTACCATTGCGTATAAAGAATCCATTCTACTTGGCGATCTATAATAAAACGTAACTATTTCAATGAAAGCCCATTCGATCAAATTTTTATCGCAGAGTTACCTACCACGAAACTTGAACTTCACTTCATACGAAACGTGCATTAGTTTTTCCTCTTAATTATACGTGCGGGGCGAGAATCGTGACCGGCTCTCGTATCTTTTCGTTCGACTTTCATCTGGTTCTTTCGGTCTTTTGTCTGGGGAATAATTACGATCGTAAACAGACGAAACGCGGAAATGAAGCCGTTGTGGTCATTATCAAAACGGTGTTTAATTGCGTGTTTCGATGCGGTGGGCGTGTCCGGTCAGCGATTGATTGGACAGTTCCAAGTGGAGATTTTTCACGCGGAAAAAAAGCGGTGCGCAAGTAAATCAGTTGTAATTTTAGCTTTCCAACCGTCAAAATAAAATACTGACAGCTGGTGAAAATAAAATTTTGTGTAAACAAACAATTCGAAGGTGTATAATTCGGAGAGGAATAAATATGTTTAATGGTCCAGACGGTGATATTTTTGAGTGTTCTGATTTGAGGGGATATATAAATAAATTTTGAATTTGAAGATGAGGTGCGGTATAACGTTTCTTGTTATTTCGTAGATTGCAATTTGGTATTATTCCCAATTGAATTTTCTCTCGATAATAAATATAAAAAAACCTTCGAATTTCATAACTCGAAAACAAGAAGATAAGTTTTTATAGTATCTTATATTCAACGTGATAGCAAATTTTGAATTGATATTAAGTTGAAAATATAAATTTTCAATACTTTATTAGTTATCTATTATCTATTATTTATTTAGTTATAATATAGATATAACTAAATATATAATAAATATATAATATTTAATAGTATTGGCGTTTACTTGATGTAAATCGATTATAATTGAATATAAACTTAAATTCAAACACTTGAACTTATGATTTACACTTTATTGACTACAAAGCATGACGCGTTTCGTCGTTACAAACGACTTCTACAGATGCTAACTGCTACAGGATAATGAGAATAATGTAGAAGTCGTTTGTAATGACGAAACGCGTCATGCTATGTAGTCAATAAAGTGTAAATCATAAATTCCAGTGTTTGAATTTAAGTTTATATTCAAATATATACCTAATATATTTTTATTTGAATACGTTCCATACAACTTTAATGAATAAGTCCACGTTAAGCCAAGGTTTTAAGTTATTTAACGGATTACCTCCAGAGTTGAAATACTGTAGAAATTATAAAAATTTTAGGAAACTATTAGTTTCATATATATTCAATAATATAGTTTGAGTTGTAAGTAGATAGTAGTTGTAACGAATCTTATTGTACTGAGTAGCTTTTGCTAATAAAATTAATATTTTATATACATATGAAAAGAATATGTTAAAAGTTTCAGGTATGTTAAACAAGTGTAAGTAAATGAGTTAGTAATGTAAACAAAGAATAGGATGTACAACAATTGATGTTATCTGTAAGATGAAACATTTCAAGTTGCTTCTTTGGCGATATATTGTAATTCGCAGTCATCAAACCAAAGGTAGAAAATTTTATTTAAGTGATGAACTTGATTTTATCAAGTTGCTTCTTCGGCGATATAATTGCAATTCGCAGTCAAATACAAAATAACCAAACCAGAGGTAGAAATGATTTTTATATTGACAATGGACATATGTACAAGAGTTCCAAGTTCTATTTATTCAAGGCAAATTAGAATATTCAATGGACTACCTGCGATCAGCAAAAATTGTAATCATGATGAGAAATTTATGAATTGTATTTGTATCGATTTGTAATGCAAGATTAGTAACCAATTTTTTGAAAGTTTTGTAATGATTTATTGTTTTATATTAGCGATGCTAAATCATCCAAATTCTTCATTGGGTCTTTTGTTAGAAATAGGATCGCAATGAGTTAAATTTGCAATATAAATGAAATAGACGTAATATTTCATTGATACAAAATTATATTCATTCATATATCTTTCGTTATGACTTCAACGTTTTCGAAACTTTTGAATTGGCTGTATAATAGGGTAGGATTTTCAGAGATTTTTCAATTGATAGTAACAATTAGTTAATCACAATTAATAGATAGAATAAATAATTTAAATTTCATAAGTTTGGTAAAGTTACATTTCTGACGATAACTATAAAGAAACATAATTTTTTATTATTGGACTTTTCATATAGTTGAATATCTAAGAACTTCGTAAATTTTATTTTTTATAACATTTTTGGGTGACTGTATTTTTCATTTATTTTCAGTTTATATTGATTCGAAGTATTTTTAAATGTTGTGAATATGTGAAATATACGCTTGAACACTGTATTATGTACACCCTCGATTATTTTATTCCACTAACAATTCACCTTCCGTTGCAGGAAACATTCCAGAGAGCACAGGAAACGCAAGCTGAACACAAGTTTCCGGTAAGTGTAATTAAAAATCAGTTATGCTTTCCCTCCATGGAATTGCGAATGAAGTTCATAAAAAGTGCATTCAGTGGAATGCAGAAACATTTATGAAATATGCAACTTTTTCTGTCTTCCACCATAATTAGCCTTTTGTGTGTTTTTTTTGTTGCGCCACATTTTTCGAGTAGCTCGATAGAACAAAAAAGATTGTCATCGATACAGCGACAAGACAACTTAAAATGTTAAAATTGGGAGTACTTACTGTGTACCTATCTTTGTAAAGAAATTACAAATTGAAAACTTTGAAATACAAATAGAAATTTGTATACCTATCTGTTGAATTCAAATATTTTTATCATCGTCTTCAATGACTCATTCAAATTCGAATTGCCACTCAATATATTTTCGAACTCAACACAGAAAAAATGTCTGCGAAGAAATTCAAATGGTTAGATAACATTTTTTCGAAGTTTATCAAAAAGATCCATTAAAATCATTGACGTTTCTGTACTAGTATTCTTCAAATCTGATTACTAGTGTGCGATTTCGGCACACAGTTGAATTCCACTTAGTTTTCTGAGAAAATTCATTGTCGAAGATGTGTACCTATCGTTACGTAACGAAAACGTGTTACTTTTCCTCACGACTTGCAACGATGCTCTCTGTGCTTCTTCAAAATTCGAGATAGTTAATGTAGTACGACTATCGAAAAAATAAAATAAATTAATGAATTAAAATTAAATCACTTTAGATTCACTGAGTATATCAACAAATCTACAAACATTTCGGGTGGTTAGCCCATTATCAAGAGTAATAACAGTTTCCACTGGTAACTACATGTAGTTAATATTGCTATTATTCTTGATAATGGGCTAACCACCCGAAACATTTGCAGCGTTATTGATATACTCAGTGAAACTTGATCCAAGTGCTTTAATTTTAATTCATCATTCAACATATAAGTGTCATTTATGAAACAAAATATATAAATTTCAAGTCCAATCACATTCTAATTGAACAAAATAGTGACAGAACTGTAAATCTGGCAGGTATACAAAAAACCTACAAAAAAACCTCTTCACAAAGAAACTCATTGTCATTTGACTGAGATTGAATTCTCGCTTAACTCTTGATGAAACATAATTAAATATTAAATCACACTCTTGGTTTAATGTTTCACGATTATATTTAACAACATGAATTTATCAACATGTTTCGAGCGTGAGCTCGTTTTCAAGACTCAAATGTCATTTCAAAAGACTCATTGTCATTTCTTTCGAATCAAAGGTAATTGTATTCGTTGATTCTAATTGTTTGATCAATTTGGGAAAAAGTTATTTAATCAATTATTTTCAGGATATATATATATATATATATATATATATATATATATATATATATATATATATATATATATATATATATACAGGCGGTCCTCGTACTTACGGCATGTAAGGTTCTCGAAATACGCGACGTAAATCGAAACGACGTAAGTCGAGACCAAATTTTTCATATGTTTACATGTAAAACTCAAGGGTTAGGATCCACACAGACTCAAAATTTTGAAAAACTGCATTTATAACAAAGGGTATACATAGTTTATTATCAAAAGTAAGTTCTTGAAAAAATTATATATGTACTTATGAAATTGCTAGTTATTTTTGGTATACCTATGTGTGTTATTAATAGCATTAATGATAAAATTTTAATATGTAATCAAAATATGTAATGAGAATTAATAACTTGAACTTTTGGGTTAAAGAACCTATCAATTCTAGATTGATTCGCTTCTTTCTTCTTACTATCAAATAGGTCTTGGTAATACTGATAGGCTGCACAAATTTTGTTATTGACATTAAAACTTCTCTCAAAATTAGGACCTTTTCTTCAAAAATTTTCATGGCATTCTCCAAATTTGCAAATGCTACGGAAAGTTTCTTTAGTTTAAGTTATTTTTCAGAGTTACTAATAGAGCAAGCTATTTCTTGTGACTCGATTGCTACTTCTTGTACTTTTGCCTCCAATTCGATAAGATCTTCATCAGTCAGTTCTTCTGACCTCGCAAAAAGTGAATTCTTCTATGCCGGAAATCGAAACAATTGACGTATGCTTGAGGAAAAGTATCAAAACATTGTTCGACGTAAGTTGAAACGACGTAAATCGAAACGACGTAAGTCGAGGACTGCCTGTATATATATATATATATATATATATATATATATATATATATATATATATATATATATATATATATATATATATATATATATATATATATTTTTTAGATATAGATATAAATAGATATATCTGTATCGAAGAACTTAATTTAGAACTGGTATTTGATGATAGGTTATACGTGTTTTAACGCAGAAATTTAGGTAGATTGAAAGTATTGATTGAAAATTTTTTAGGATTGAATCCTAATTATAAGTATTAATAATTATTAATCATAGTAATGAAGACATCGTTCGCTTTGTACACCATTAAATAACTTGAATAAAAGAAATAATGGATAACATTTATAAAGGAAGAATATTTCACAAATTTTATTTACATTAATTGATACTTCGCAAATAACCTTTTAGAACTTTTTAATTGATAAACTGTAAATGTTGAGAATTTTTCCTACCATATATTTATTTATTTATTTATTTATTTTGCATGTCTTATAAACACCCATACAGTACTTACATATAAGATTGGTAGTAAACCAAAAGATAGATCACTACCATAAACATCAACTAAAGAAACTAAAGCTAAACATATACATACATACAAATACCTCATATAGAAATCATAAAAATTGCTATATAAAAAGAAACAAATTTATGATGAATTTACCACACCTGCCTTAAAGGTTCTGGGATCATCACTAAAAAAATCAACGTTTCTGTTACTGTTCAGTAGCTTGTTACAGATACTCAACATACAATTTAAAGGAGATAAACCATTTACAACAACCAGAAATAGATCCGAACTGGAGCAACGCAACCAAACTTTTGGAACTTTCAAATGAATAAAATCTATAAGATTGCAATTTTCGTACTTGATGGAATTCAGAGCATAATAAATGAAAAGAATAGCCTGAATATTTCTTCTCACTGACAATCTTTGCAGATCAAAGCTAATCAACATAGAGCTATATGATATTTTAAATGCATAACTATTATGTCTTTTATAATGTAAAAACCTCAGAAAAGGTTTTTGAACTTTCTCTATTCTGTCTTCATTAGTGAAAGCTTTAGGTGACCAAATATTGGAGGCATACTCCAGGTGAGGCCTAACAAAAGAGCAATACAGTTTTATGATAGTTGAAACTTCAAAATTTTTACTATTTCGGATAATGAAACCTAGTATCCTAACTGCTTTACTAACGATTTGGTTGTAGTGATCGTTAAATCTCAAATTGAAACTAAAATTTACACCAAGGTCCTTAATATTACATCTCCTCTCCAACCTAAAACCCTCAATAAAATAATCGCAAGTAAGATAGTCTTTCCCACCTGTATATGTAACAACAAAACATTTACTTATATTAAGTTTCATTTTATTATCATGGAACCAGTTTGACACCGAGACTAGGTCAGATTTTAATTTTAAAAAGTCACTGGTGCTTTCGATTGTTTTAAAAAACTTAAAATCGTCAGCATATAGTAAGCCAGTAGCATGAGAAAGGACAGACGGCAAATCATTAACAAAGAGAATAAACAACATAAATAAATAAATAAATATTTAAATGATTTCTCAAGCTAGAATATAGTGAAATATTTATTAGCTCACTCAAATAATTGTCAGTAAAGTAAGATGTATAAAATAATTTTTTCATCTTAACTTCCTTTATTTTATTATGGGGAATATTCACTAATAGCTGTAAATACGAATTACCAATGATATTATTTTTTCGACTGTCTAATGCATTGTTTCACATCCTTTTTTGTGACATGCCCCCTTCAGTTATTCCTAAATTCTTATGCCCTCCACAAAAGAGAAATAGTTGCTGAAACTGGGGAAAGGATTGAAGTCGTGTCACGTCAATTCACGATTGTCCCCTGTAACATTCAAATTACCCCCCTGTGGAGCGTGGGCCCCACGTCGGAGGAAACACTGGTCTAATGGATACTTCGACGATTTGGAGAGTCCTGAAAAAAGTGTATGTTTATGAAAAGCAGTGTTGCCATTTGGGTCATCAATGCACCGTTGCCATTTTTATTTTAATGTCAAGTTAAATACTTTTCTTCGTCCTGTGTAGCCTAGAATTCCATTTGTTAATTATTATTTCATTGTAATCCCCTTATGGGTTTATCACTCCAGTTTAATTTGTGGGTTTCATCGAATATTACGCGTTCTCATAAAACCGCCGGACCTTTTTTAATGGCCTATCGTAAAAACTGACTTTTCGTGCGACCCAGTTTCGACTGCAACATTGAAAAAGTGCCCTCGAATGGCTTACTTCTGTCCCATTTTATGTACGTGTTGGCAAGAATTCAGCATTTCTGCTGAAAAAGTATACACGAGTTGATTCTGTGAGTTGGTTACCAGCAAGCTTCATCGCAATGCAGTATTTGCGTTTTATCGCAGTCGGGAAACAGGGCCGTACCCAGTATGAATGTTTATGGAGGATATTAAGAATTGTGTTGAATATTTCAATTAGGAATAATATGAGTGCAAATCAATCAGAAAGTTGCGGATTTCTGTCGAAGAAAACTACGCTTTCAACAATCTGCCATTTATCTATATTGAAAATATAGATACTTAAAATATACTGAGTGTGTCTACATTGAGAATTGTAGATCTCGATTTCTTTATGTAAAATCGGGTGTGCTACAGGGTTCCGTTTCAGGTCCCCTACTTCTATTTGCTTTATAATGCAGATTTTCCTAATAATGTGGCACATTCCGAGGTTTATTCATTTGCATATTACACACAGATTGTGGACAAATTTGATGCTGCAAACGTTAGGACTGCGATTGACAGACTGCATAGAGATCTTGAGGGCATCGTTCGGTTTTCGGAGCACCATAATCTCACTATTAATCCGTCTAAGGCGGGGTTATTTCTGCTCTGTTCCCCTTATCATAGAGAGTACATAAATAATTGTCTCAACCTCAACGTAGATGGTCATTATTTGCATAGGTAGAAGGTATTCGTGGTAGTGATTAATGACCGAATGAAATTCACTGACCATGTTAAAAAATATACATTCTCAACTTCAAACTACGCAAAAAATTGTGCGAATCGCTGATCATCTCGATTGAGAATTAAGGTATTGATAAACGAAAAATTGGCATGGATATTGGGGACCCCATTACACACAATTCGTCAATTATCCTCATCAATCCAATGTGTGGAGAAAAATTTATTCAAGGTCAAATGTTGCAAAAATCGGTTTCTTGAGTTTTCCAGCTAAACGGTAAGTTTTATTATAAAAATAGGTGAGACAAAGGTTATTCATCATGCAATTATCTATAAAAATTGTTCATTGTGTGTAATAGGGTCCTCAATATCCATGCCAATTTTTAGCTGGGTGCGAATTAATGTAACCTTGAATGTCTATTTTGACCGGAGTATAAGGATTGATAAACGAAAGAGCCTAAGCGAAAAGAGCAATGTGAATATATTAATTTTTGCCAAATTTACAAATAAAACGCGATGACTCATCAGATGTCATCTTCATTTACATAGTTTCACAGATGTTCGAAATATATTTATGTCCAAAATGTATATATTGTTCATTAATTTCTGTTATGGGATATTATAGGTCCGTTATTCTGTTGACCTGCTCTGCACCTTCGGGTTTCAATTTTAAACAAAATTTCTGTCGAAAAACTCGAGAAATCCTTCGAAAAAAATCAGGTTGATCCTAATAAAGACATTTCAATTTTATCACAAAATTTCGGTCGAAAAACTCGAGAACACAAACACCCATCCTTCAGAAGAAAATCACCACACCATAGTCAGGTTGACCGACTACGGAGACCGGCAATTATCAACAATGTTAAACAGCTTAAACACAAATAAATATTCATTTTGAACAATAACATAAAAAATAAATTTCAACACCAAATTTTCCAGAAGACGAAGCTCAAAGATGGAAAATCTCTGGAAGTTGGAGTGGGTTAAATAGATCAGCAATGCTGGACTTCGCCGATGATTTTTTTCATAAAGACCTTTCATTATTATTATCAATTTCGAACTCGAGTGTTGAGAAATAAAGAATATCTCATGAAATGATGAAAATCACAAACAAGAACTCAATAAATTCGGACAGAGGAAGGATAAAATTGAAGTGGAACCTCTGAAAGATATCAAAATTATTCAAAAGCACAACATGCCTGTTTTAGATGCAATGAAAGAACATAATGTGTGTAGAAATTCATGTGATGTGAAGAATCAATTCACAAATATATTAATGAATTTTGACATAAACAATATAATGACTTGCAAAATATATCAGATAAAATCGAAAATGAAATACAATTTCTATTCGATATTTTCATAAATTGTGAGGAAGACTTGCTCAGTAAAAGTTTATTAATTTACTTATGCAATTTGCTTATATCATTTTTCGTTCTGTAGTTTTTATATGTTCTCTATCAGTTTCGTGTATCAACATGAAAAATATTGTTGTATCATCCCAATATGTCTTGAAAAACTACACTAGAACTATTTTAATTAACTTTTTTCGATTCGAAATGTTACCTTGTACATCCCTGATTATCCAGACACATTTGCCAGTTAAAATAATCAAGTTTTTCTCTTCTTTGTCGAATAAATGCTTCATAACCCCGTTTATTTCAGTCACGGTTTATTTAACATGAAGATAATAACAATCTTTCTGGCGATGACGGGGCACTTTTAATCGTTGATTCTATTCGTATATATGAATGTTGGACATTTTAGTTATGGTTATTATTTCCCACGACTATGAAATGTAACGTTCAGAATTCATGAATTATTCTTCAATGTGAAGGCTAAAATTGGGTTAATTCGAGGTAGATGTTATTTCATTTTGGGAGTTGACAGGACATGGAGAAAATTAGGTACCAGACTAATCAATATTCAACATAGTTGCCATACATAGCATTCAATATTATCAATCGGCAATCTTCTACTCACAAAATTTTTTTCCCTCGAACACGAGCCTTTAGTTCAGAAAAACTGCAGTGAATTTGGCTTCATTTCTCGAGTGCAGTGAATACGAGTTTTCGTATCTCATAAGCTCTGCTTTACTCCTCTATTTGTCGATGATTAAAAAACGATTAATTACATGAAATCTACTATTTTTGAAAGTAAAACTCATGGATTTTATTGTATTAGTGTTCCCCAAAAATGTCTTGCAGTCTCCGTAATGGTTTAGTCTGCGGCACCTGGAACAGCGGCAAAAAGTAGAGTAGCGGCAAGTGAACAATTAAAAACATCATCTTTGAGTAGTCGATAGATTCTATAAACAGTTGCGAATCGTTGCACATTTTTGATCGACGTCACCGACGTGAGATACTGGACGTGTAGGCGGAATTGACGATCGCGACGTGCCAATAATTTCGCCGAGGGTCGTGTGGTCGATTAGAGAATTACTCACCGCACGATCTCATCCGATCTTCTGCTTATTTCAATTGCTAATGACCGCTTGCGTTACGGACTCGAGATACGTCCGATCTATTACAGTATTTAAGTTTGATGGGTTAGCATTATGCAGTTCTTTGAGAAATATCGGGATCATGCCGTCGGTGTTTGAGCCGTATGGGATTGGTTTAATGGGTTAATGCAATTCCAGTCATGGTTCGAAATCAATGAATAATAGAGGCTATTGAAAACACTGTAATGTTGATTTATTCATTCACTACGTACGTACGACGAAGATTGAGATTAATCAATCAACGTTACGACTTTTGAAGAAAATATGATGCTTTAAATCATTAATAACACTCGATTAGATTTCACCAAAATTGTTCAATACGCTTTACTATGTCACACTAACCCATTGTCAAAAGTTTAATAAAACTATTAAATTAGAATAAAACACTTGGCTTGTCAACAACTCTCAGTGGCGGATATCCAAAATATTTTTGAGGGGTTCCAAGACCGAGGTAATGTTATCAAATTTGGGTAATGAAGTACATAGTTGTGTATACTCAATGTTGTACGTTAGTTTTTAAGGCCGATTTCAGTGGGCAAATTACAACTAGTTTATTTCAATATTCTTTCAAAACAGTGAAACAAAATAAATACAAGTGAAGCTAAAAAACAGATTACAGAACAAAGTCCAAGTGTCTTAGTGTACTTATATTTACCAAAGACTTCTTGGTCACCTGCAATAATATTCCTGTCGATGGAAAGTAAAGCTACTCTCTGAAGACTATTTTCGGATGTTCTGTTTCTTAAGTAGGTCCTTTTTTAAGTAGGCAACAGAAACAGGAAGAACTGGCAGAACTAGGGGATATAAATGTTCTATCTAAACAAAGTCCTATCACAATCGAAGAGGCTTTAGACGAATTTTACTAACCGAACCGCTTACCGCTCACTGGTGACTCGATCATCTGTTAGAATTTCAAATTACGCATTTCATTAATTCACATAAGTTATAAATGAAAATATAATGATTCATTTCCACTCATTCACATTTGTTTTTTCATCAAAATTCCACTTTATCCTGGACTCATCGTTTTCACATAAGTTAATTTTGTATTGTACTGTCTGATTTCGGAGGAGGCCTCAGCCCCCTGACAACTCTACATATGTTTCGAGTGGTTAGTCCAATATCAAGTGTAATACCAATATTAGCTGATACATTCGTAACCCAGCATCACCTGTAACCTATGTAAAATTGTTAATATACTCAATGAAATTTGAACCAAGTGTTTTAATAGTAATTTATTCTCTAACATAATGTTTCGCCTAGTGATGAGCGAAACCTCGAAGTCAGTTATATATGCCATGAGTTCTTTTAGAAAATAATCAATTCAGGTCAGTCGATGATACAGAACTTCTTGAACTATCTTCAGATCTCGGTCGTGAATCGCAGTTCAATTCGTTAAACATATATCAGTTCTAGATAAAGACTCAGAAAGCCTTTGATAAAGTTGCTCATGCGCTTCTATGGAGTCAAAGTGAATGTCACAAATTATTGACAATTCTATTGAATGTAGACTCCATAAACCAAATGGGGGATTGTATTAGGGAGTTGGTCCTCGGAGTTTCTAGGTGGAATAATTCTGAAGTATTACGAGAATTCTGCCTAGGAACACGAAATTTCGAAGCGGACAAGAGAGGAGGACAATCAATATTATTGTGTAGTAATTTGTACAAAATTTGAGTGATAAAGTTTCTCTCCTGATCTGCAAGGAGATTAAACTAAATCGACTCAATAATTGGTTATGATTCACTCCTCTCTGTGGATTAACTTCAATCTCCCTCCAAATTAGAAATTTCAAGAACTTTCTCTGAATAACCTCAAAATGGCGTTGATGGCAAGTGTAAATGTGATGCCATTTCATGCTGCCATACTCCCAACTTACTACGGATTAGGGTATAAATAGTCCTATAAATGCTGAGGAATTATTAAAATATTTGCCATTACTTATAACGAATCCATATATTTTCGCGTCAGATGAAGTAAGTTGGGTGATGTGTGGGACAAAGGAAAGCTTCTGGTCGAAGACTACACCAAGATCTCTCACCTTATCAGAACGAGTAAGAACTTGACCCCCGACTCTGTAATCACAGTCAATTCGGTCTCTTATCCTTTTGAAAGAGACAACATTACACTTTGACACATTCCAACTCAAATAATTGTCCCCACACCAACTACCAACATGGTCCAGCGCGAGCTGAAGTTGAACAGAGTTGTCCTGTGATCTAATTTCATGATGTCAAGTCGTCTGCAAACATCAACATTGATGTGTTATAGATCTTTTTGGGACTTAGCCAATCTGTGCCGCATTCACTCTTTGTTATTATATCCAGTAGTTTTTTCGCTTTCTGGAGTATTTCATTCCGTAGACATTTTTTATTATCATTGTTAATAGTTATTAATTCGCAGCGATTTTTCTTTCGATGTAGCGCAAGACAGGTTTCCTTAAATGCAACGAAATAATTGATATTCACGCAACGCCCACCTGAGTTATCGACGGCGATCTCGATAAAAATCGCGTTCGTCGTGCACGCCGTACATTTTTCATTGCGATCGGTCCTCGGACAGACAGCTCGACGACATTGCGGCCAACACGCCGCTTTTAATCCGATTTTGGCGATAATCGTGCCGTAGGAAAGGCGGATAATTAATCATGTGATAGTAGTGGTATCGCATTATTTTAAGTGGTAGGTAGGCTTGTCGAATTCGATTTCCAATTTTCACCTCGATAAATCATCGTCGAAGAAAATCGAAGTTTGGATGAAGTTCTTAAGATCGAAGGTTACCGGTTAATTGAGTACGGGCGTCCGACATCCGTTTGTGTTGCCGAAAATAATAGCCTTCTTGATTCGGTAATTCGATAGTAGCGACCAGGAACTTTTTCATATCATACTTGACTTTTTGTTTTGTTAAATTGATTTTGTAATTGTTTTTTGAGTCCGGGAATTGCCTTATATCGTACTTGATTTTTTTTGTTTACCATGATAGTTACAGGGGTTGTCCAAGAAGTGAGCGACCATGAGATATACAAGGGTTGTACGAAATAATTGAATTATGATTGATGTTGCTGAAGTTATTCTTCAAAACGTAGTACGCCAAAATTGAAGGATATTAAGATTCATCGATGACAATATTCGTTCTTGCAAATCTGGAATATGTTGAATTAATTGAAGAGATTTTATTGGAATTTTCGACACTACTCATTTAATCATCGAATCCTCTTAATGAATAGTTGAATAGAAATATGAACCAGTAGAAAAATTAACATTTCGTTCCTTGTTGATGTACGATGGATTTTCGAAAAATAATTCAATGATGATTAAATTGATGATTAAATTTGTCCAGTTAATCTTTTTTTCAGCAACTCAAATGTCCATATTGATTCATATTGAAATTTCAGGTTTTCGTCGTATAATCGTCAAATTTGTTCCCAAAGTTCATTTGTTCATAAAATTGACACAATAGAAAGTAAATTATTCAGCTAGGGACAATTCACTTGTGTTAACCTGTATATTTCAGTTTTTCTGGCTACCGTGACAAATATTTTGAATTTGAAGTGAAATTATTTCAATTTTTCAGAAACTAGTTCTGTATTTTAAAATTTTTTTATATTGTTCAAAATTCAAGGGCCACAATATTCTTTTTTCAAGACGAGAATATATCTAACAAATTGTGTTGAAATTCTCCAAATGGTACGGTTTTTGTGGATGTACAAGAGTTGTCGGAAAATAATTAAACCTTGATTCAAGTTCGTGAAGTTGTTCAATTTTCCAAAAAACCTGTAATGTTTGTCAACATTGATTTAGATTGAAATTTATGAATCACAACATTCTGTAATGTTTGTTAAAATGGATTTAAGATCGTAATTTATAAATCACAACATTTCTGTTTCCAAATCGGGTTATATATCAAATGAATTAGACATATTGTGTTAAAATTCTCGAAGTACAATAATGCAATTTGTTCTTCTTGAATGAAATTGAACCAATAGATAGAAAATTACTTTGGCAGCTATAATGCACATATTATCGTCCTGTAAATTTCCTCTTTGTGGATATACGAGTACAAGGGTTGTTTGAAAAGTAACTCAATCATGATTTATAGTTTTAATCTGCATATTTCGTTTTTGAAATGTCCGTTGTAGTATAAATAACGTTGTTGATTTCCGACAGCTAATGATTCAAAAAATATTCATGATAAGACAATCATAATATATGTCTTGTCTGCTTCGAGTGTGGCCACCAGTACTGTTATCGTACACTTTTCGACTTCGTTTCGAGTCGTTTGCTCCCATTGCAACAGCACCTGATTGCTAGATATTCGTGTCAAGTGTTTGTCTCTGTGAGATTTTGTCATTGAGAACAGCGTCTTTTCGAAACCATGACTTACGTTCGTACTTGTCGCATTACGTCCTTTCTCCCGTGCTTAAAGAGTGCTGTCGTCGTCCGTTCGATGTACGAGCAACACGAAACGCCGATTCGCAACTCTACCCGGACAAACTTGAATACGTAACGTTAATATCATTACGGAACGAAACAATGGCGTGACAATCGACAGACTTCCACTTGATTGAGTCCGAAAATAAATATTGCTCAGTCGGTCCCACCCACAATATAGACGCCGATATTTTCAAGTACGTTGCGAGAGCGTCGTTCGTCAAGTCGTTAGGAAATGGTTGGATGTAATTGTTTTGTATACGTTGCATCTAGTTTGTTCTATTCGTCGATCGATCGACCTACAACTTATTCGAAACGACTGTCAACAAATGATCGGATCTGGTTTCTGGATAACCTAGACTGCTCGACGACAGCTCGTGATTATATTTCAGACTTAGTTACTTGATTTTTATGTGTGACGTTGCTCTAGCTGTATGTTAATTATATGTATATATATATATATATATATATATATATATATATATATATATATATATATATATATATATATATATATATATATATGGTCGTTCTCAATCATGTGATGTTTTTTGGCCTTTTTTTTGTCATTTTGCGCACTACGCAGAGAATCTCTCTCGATGTACCGTTCGTTCGTCGAGTGAGGATGCAGAAAGGACGAACATTGTGCATCTCTAGACTGTTGTTTCTCGGATTCAGTTGCTTGTGACATGAATTCAGATGTGCTTTAACTTTTGTTTTTGTACAGAAGTACAATGCACACCGCTGGAATGTCCTTTCGCAAAGTATGCGATTCTTTTGCAGGCTAAGGCAATACAGGTCATATATCAATTGACCGAAGCCTTCATACATCGGAGTAATTTCAAGAGACCGATGCAAAATAAATGGAGCAAACGTCTTGCCATCATGCTCTTGAGGCTTTGAGGCCGAAAAAATAAATACTCATGCTATATTACTGCACCCCCTTTTCCCCTTGTGATATTTCGTGATTTTTTTATGGACCCCCACCCCCATCTCGAGCCTTGCATGATTAATGGACGGCCCCTCATAACGTTAAACTCATTTAGTACTATGCGATAACAATAATTAGGTTGGTTGTAATGTTGAAAACGAAAGCTATTCTAAGAAGTTTCCTTTACTTAAACTAACATTATTCATGAGCATAGCAGGCTCCAATGGTTCAGGTAGTGGAGCCTGCTAATTGAGAGAACCTGAAGTCATTCCTTGAATTTTTCACTCACCTCTTCATAAGCTTGTTCGAACTCTTTGAAATTAACTCATGATGAACTGGTGAAGATGAAATCTAGGTTTTGACGAACTTTAAAGTTATCACGAACAATATTCAGTTTGAAAAGCATCTTCAGCATTATATCCGGAAACATGCAACAGCAAATATGATTTCTTCTGGAAATGAATCTTAAATGCGTTATCATATCCATATATTCCATCATATTCATATATTCATAGATTGTTGTGGAAGACTTCCACTCACGACTTTCACTGGGTAGGTTCCTCAGACCAACGATTATGATACATTATAAATAATGAGTAATGTTCTATGTTTCAAACCATCAGAGGATTAAATTTAGTGTCACGTAAGTTCGTGAAGTAAAGAAAAATTTGTGCATCTTCAAACAACCATGTCATTCAGAACATCAGACGTGGGATTGCAGTTCTCTGCTCATATTCTCATCGTTGTACAAACTTGCAGTTGTGTACAGGCAACCAAAGTGTTAATGACTTGTTCGAAGTGGTACGTCCAACACTCTTCATCTCTAGAAAAGCTATTTAAAATGACCAACATGATCACCTGATTTAGTCTTCTACCTTTTTTTGTGAAACTCATGAAATTGCCTTTCAAGTGCTGCCGTTCTGAGACCGACTTCTCTGTTTTAAATCTCAAGCTGAACTTGAAACTGTATATTATTGTGAGAACACAGATATGACTTATTGAAAATGTTTCGTTTTCATCGTCCGAAAATTAACAATTGTATTCACAATGAGGAATGAATTAAATAGAATTTATATTTGTTGTCTTTGAGTTAACAAAGACATATGGTTTATTATGTTTAGGGATTACAAAAATATAATTTTGTTGTAAAAGTCTTAAAATGAAAAATTTGAGCTATTTTTCCATTATTTTAGGCATCCTCATAAGAAGCAAGTAACGTTATATGCTCAAATCTACAGGGTGATAATTTCTGTCCGGATGTCAGCTTCTGAAGTATACGACTGAAATATTGTATTTATTATTATAATTCTTGATATATAAGTTATTGTGTACACGTATCAACAATCTTTATGTCTAGCTCTGTTATCGGCGTAGTATTGAATATATGAGAATATTTTCATCATTTCGTTACATAAATAGCGATAAAATGAAGTTATCCATTATTTTCTGGTATTTTTCATTCCTGTTTCCTCAATAAAATGGACGCTTATCGATCATAAATCCATAATAAGTGTGCAATAAAAGGGTAGTAAAACGTTCAAAATCCTGATTGCTATCCGAAATCTGTGGGTGTAATAAAATATGAAGGATTGGTGAATACGTTCACTAAAAATCTTTATTTCTATTTATCGAACCGGCTGTTCTGGTACCCTCTACGTATAAAATCGAATATGGATAGGTCATTTTCTCATCTCTTATGCGACCAAACGTGGGGATTGATTTCTTGCGTCATTACCGATGAGGTCATTTGGGCGAATTGTGTTTACGGAACCCAATAATGATCGACTGTGTTAGCTTAACCTGGCGGATATTACCGTAAACATCAATAAAATTATTTCTAGGTCGGCAATTTGTGCCCCTTAACATGCGCAGTTTTCGACGTCATTTGAGGCAACCGTTATCAATTTGATACAATAAAGGACAGAATAATCAGTCCAAGATTCAACAACTAAAGAAGCTTTTAACGTAAAGGGTGTTTTTTTAGGGTATAGAATTTTATATTGCAATAAAACAACGATGGATCATTCGATTGACAAGACTTCTTTTTTATTCGAAAGATAATCTTGTAGCATTACATTTTAGATATGATTTCTGGCACATGACCGCCACGGTTGGCTCGGATGTAGTCCAATCTGGACGTCCAATTTTCGATGACTTTTTCCAACATTTGTGACCGTATATCGGCAATAACACGGCAAATATTGTCTTTCAATGGTCAAGCGTTTGTGGCTTATCCGCATAGACCAATGACTGTACACAACCCCACAGAGAGTAGTCTAGCGGTGTTAAATCACAAGATCTTGGAGGCCAATTCACAGGTGCAAAACGTGAAATTCATGCGGTCACCAAACGTGTCTTTCAATAAATCGATTGTGGCACGAGCTGTTTGATATGTTGCACCGTCTTGTTGAAACCACAGCTCCTGGACATCATGGTTATTCAATTCAGGAATGAAAGAGTTAGTAATCATGGCTCTATACCGATCACCATTGACTGTAACGTTCAGGCCATCATCGTTTTTGAAGAAGTACGGACCAATGATTCCACCAGCCCATAAACAGCACCAAACAGTCAGTTTTTCTGGATGTAACGGTGTTTTGACGTACACTTGAGAATTATCTTCACTCCAAATGTGGCAGTTTTGTTTATTGACGTATCCATTCAACCAGAAGTGCGCTTCATCGCTGAACAAATTTCACTTATGAAAATCGGAAAAAACGGCAATCTCGTTTTGGGCCCATTTGACGAATCTACGCTTTACTTGATGATCGTTTGGCTTCAATTCTTGCTCGAGTTGGATTTTGTAAGCACGCAAACCAAGATCCTTTCGCAAAATCTTCTATAAAGTGGATGGACACAGATTCAATTCTTGTGCTCTATGGCGTATGGCCATACAGCACAGGACATTCGGGTCTTCCTCAATGCTACGCTCTACAGTGGCAATAGCTTCTTCTGTACGGCGTCTCTGGGGATGCGAGTTATAAATAAGAGTAAACGTGGTGCGAAAACGTTCCATGGTAATCGAAATAACTGCTCTGATGGACGATTTTGTCGACTATAAAATGGACGTAGTGCGCGATACGTATTCCGCACAGAACCATTATTCTCGAAATAAAATTGCACTATTTGCAAGCGGTCTTCAGGTGTGAGTCTATTCATGATGAATTTCCGAACTAAACTGAGAATAAATCACTTCTCAGCTGTTACATCGGTCGCCATATTGAACAGTAATGCCAACTTGAAGTCCTATACCTCTAAAAAAAAACACCCGTTACAATAAACATATTTTTATTTGAACCATTTTCAGAGAAAACGATCCCAAGTGCTACTCAAATTCACTTCCTTTTGAGTGAAAAGTGGTTACTTAGATATTATCGTTCAAATTTGCACTCGGTTGCAAAAAAGCACTCGGAAATTTGTGAAGGTTATTTATTTAAAATAAGTTTTCTCATACGACAAATTCCTAACGCAATTTCGTGTGACATTAACATTTTCAATATCAATATTATGTCTCAATTCGCAACCAGAATGTCAAACACGTCGAACTTTATATACTTAGCGAAGTCTTCGTGGCGTGCCATTTCTGCAACATACCTCTAGTAGTTCGTCCACCGTCAGGGTAAAGGCTGTACTTATTCTCATCAAGGTCGTCGCTTCCTCGGGCTCTGTAATTCCGTCTGACATTTCAGCACCACGCCAAGAATTCGGTTTCTTATAAGCATCAGCGAATTTGCAGATTGCCATAGTTGTCTAAACATCGTACGTGATTATTGTTATTGCTGTCTATTTCGATCCAGTGGCAGCTGACTTCTAATCTCTTGAACATTTTGAGGTGAAAAATATACTGGATATGACAAAAGTAATCATTTTTCAAAAGTAGAATGAAATGTTTGTGAGTTGAAAGACTGTAAGCCTTCACTGACATTAGGAGTGAACAGTTTTGTGAATATACAAATAGTTCTTTGGTAATAAGTATTGCGTTACCAGATTTACAACAATTGTTTGCTGCTTCCCCCTGTCAGCGAAAAAGCAAACCTCTCACCCCTTCGATTTTACATAAACATTTTTTCATGCATTTTTCTTTCGAAGTTTTTTTTTGTAAATTCTGAACAACAGTTATAATGTTAGAAATGGGATAATAGGCTTAGGAAAGGACACTTAAACGCAAATAATATTCATTTAATCAAACATAATTAACATTAAATATAATAACATTTATTGAGAAACATTTCTTACATTGTAAAATTACATTCATTTCAATTGATACAATAATTACAACTTAGAAGAATGCTCACAAAAGGACTGAATTCAGTTTTGAGTATGATCTTCCATTCAGCCCTCGAACAAAAATATTGGTTCAAACAGAAATGTTGTTTTTAACAGAAATATTGGTTTAGTTTATATTCACAGTAATAAACAACTATACTTGAAAAGAGAAGAAAAAATTACCTCAGAAATATTAAACATTTGAGACAATTTTACATGGTGAGGAACATTCGTAGTAAAAATATAAACAAACATGTGATACAGAAAATTGATTAATACATTATTGGATACATTAGAATCATATCAAATGTTATAATCCCAAGTTATAACACGGAAAAACACGAATATTCTTAAAATTTTTGGTATATTAATATGCTAATTCCAATTAACAATCTTCAATCCATGATACACATTTTACACATCTTACCTCAGAAAAAAAACGTAGCAGAGAGACAATTTGAGTTTGTTGTCGGACTTTTCTTGTAACTTAAAGACACCACACATTGGTAACTTACTCTTACAACTTGGATTTGTTTATTTGAAACGATGTGTAGAATATTTAAACTTTGATGGAAGTGGATTAATGGTAACACAAACATTATATTGCTTTGCTTCACTACAAACATGTCAAACTGTCAATCTTACCGAAACGAAACGATATATTGACGGAAGAAGTTTAGACAAGTTAATATAAAGGGTAATTCCTCTTCTCGGTTCTAAGCAAATACTTAAACATATTCATTATTCATGGGAATCCCCGAAAATTCGTTTCGTTTTCAAGCATAGACATGTGTGAATTGTAATATGTGTTAAGAATAAAATAGCTTTGCAGATGTCATCACCATCTAGGCCTTCCGACCCCCTTGTCAAGAAAATAAGCAGAAATTTGCTTAGAAATACTCAATCGGCCCCTTTTACATATCTGCTGAGTTTTTTCAACACAATAAGCGATTTCAGCTCAAATATCATCCAGTATATGGAATTCATAACCACCCTCTTTCTATCTTCCTGAAGCAGCAAGTAAAATCGAAAAATCTGACTCTTAATGGAGGGAGGGATTTTTCATTTCAATTCACATAATTTCATTTGAAATTTTCATCGATGAGTTTTATTGTGATCTATCGAATTTTGCTCCAAATGAAAAACAAAAGAAATTGACATATATATAAATTATGTTTATATGAAAACTTTTGAGGAGTAACAGTAAATATTTATATGATCCAAGTCCTCAGACAAGCTTTCAGCTTTCTGCCTCTGGAGTTGAAAGGGTTATCAACAAGAAAGCCTCAAAACTCGCCAAAAACTCGACATACAACTCAAAGGGTTTTCCGCTCTTGAAAATTGGACATCCCTAGAAGCGGTCAGTGTGTGAATGTACAAATGTTCAGTCTTCATCTCTAGGTTGATTTCAATTACACCACTATTATCAAATAACAAATTATGTATTTTTGAGGATTTTCGACTTGAGAGAGATTGGACACCCCTATATTCTGAAGGGTTTTTGACAGACTTTTGGACACTCGTGAAAGCAGTCAGAGTGTTAACGTTCAATTCCCATCTCTGGGTCGATTTGAAATACACTACCACAATCGAATACCAAATTTTATTTGTCGTTCCAATTATTTTTACGGTTTCTTGCGGAATTCTTGCATTTTTTTAAACTTAGTCTCTCCCTTGTAATATTCGTTCATACACGACATAGCTGATCGATATCGACAGCCAATAACGCATCGGTGCAATCCGAGAACAGCATTCGTTTCCCTTTCTCGTTTTCTCCCCATGGGGACTGTCACTGTTTCAATGTGGAAATGAGACTCATTACCATTTTTATCGCAACCGGACCAAGGGCTATAAAATGCGTTCATACATGAGGTAGACAACTGGTGAGCCATTTCGGAATGAATGGACGATGTTGGCGATCGAATTCGTAATGAAGATGGGATCGTATGTACAACCGTTCTTACTTCTTCTCGCTAAACGTACGCGGATACTCTGAACGTCGCGATTTAGTCAACGTTGCTTGATATAATACAGGTCTTTAAGTCGATAATACAGTGACCAGGGAAAGTGATGGGAGGGTAGGTTCCGAAACGTTGATAGACTAGTAAGTATAAGAAGATCTTTGATATAATTATTACGTTGACTGCTTTACATACCCCCGGAGATATCAAGGTTTGTTGTGTAGACACAGTGTTGCGATTTATTGCAAAATATCTTGTATATGCGTAATTCATAGATACATTTTTAGATTATCGTCACGAAATAACGTTGTGTTCGTTGATTAACGAGCATTACATGTTTTCTAAATGTTATGGGTGCGTATTACGAGTATCGAGATTTGTACGTTGAAGAAGATAGCCTGGTTGGCAGTATAACCCATTTTACACAAGAAATCGGCTCAAAGTTTTGTAGCTAATCAGACGTGAGTTTTTCTAATAGTTTGTTATTATTTAACTCTTATTGCTTTTATTATTTATCTCGTATTGCGTCATAAATAAGTGTTTTTACCTAAATACCACATTGACATTGTAGGACTAATAAAAATCTTTTGATTATTCGCGGATCTTTTGGTAAAATATCGTTCAATATATTGAGTAAAGAACACTGGGCTCAATTTCGCAGAATTATATATTTTTTGGACAATTGTTTGGGTGTTAACTCATTTTTCAAAGTTGAGTTTAACATTTTAAATGGAAAAACCACCCCGGAAAATTTGACCATTTACAATATAATTATGTGATGCTAACGCAACTGTTTCTTCATTGAATAAATAAAGTCTAACTTCTGAAAAGTATATATTTGTCGATTCCAGAAGTATTATAACAGTAGTTACAAAAGTTAGCCCTAGAGGGCATGAAACCACGCTAGCAGAAAAAAAAAACTGCTATTACACTTTACAATGAAGATAGATATTTTACTTACACACTGAATGTCTGATATGAATTTCATACCTGATGTTAATTTTTGAGCAGATGTCCAATACCACAATTCTCTGTTTTATTATTTATACAATTTTATTTCACTGGATACCCAAACATTTGTCAAATCAAGACGGAATTTTAAGAGTAGCTAAAAACTTTTCAATTCGATGTCGAATTTCTCTCATGCGTAGAATTCTTCCGTGGAAATAGAGGGCATTCTGACATAGTAAACTTTTGAGTACGTAGTTGTGCTTCTTGGTAGAAAATGGGGTAACACCCTTAAACAATTTTACAGCAATAGTATAATTATGTGAATGTAAGACAAGTGTTTATTTGATTATTATTTAAATAGAATGTAATTACTTTATATACAGTTTATAATATAATATAATACAGTTTAATAGGGTAAATATGCAGGTAAAATATTAAAATATAATTATGTACTTATACATGTAAAGAGAAGAAAATTGTACAGCTACTAGCTAATAAAGATGTTATTATTATTATTATTATTATTGTTTTAATTCAATACAGTACGTTCGCATTTAACTTTAACTACACTTTAAGGTTTTTTCAATCTTTCGTCTAATATTAAAAATGCTGGACTAGGAAAATACATAGGTATTGTATGCCATTTCAAATCTAGTGTTAATACAGATTTCATGTCAAATGAAATTATTACAGAACTGTTTTTACACTAACTCCAAAATTCCCTACTTTTGGCCATTTTATTCTATTTTTAGCTATGCCATCTCCTTAGGTTTGGTAAATCGAATAATGATTTTGTAATAAAATGTTCATACTTATCATTAATATTTATCGAAATATAGAAGTATCAATCTCATTTCATCAATTAGAGTGGATGGCCATATGCGATGTCTCTGTCCATTTAGATTTTTTTGATTTGATGAAAATGTGATAATACCCCGATTCAATTGTCCAGCAACAATATATTTCTGTGAATTTGAGTAAAGCGTTCTTTATTCAATAGAATTTTAAGGCTGCTACAATATATTATACTACCAAAATGAATAAAATTAGAATATACGGTTTTTGAGAAACGAACTTTTTTTATATGCGTAAGTTTATTTCCATAAATGATCCAAATATGTAACTAACTGGTTATTTAGTGACTTAGCTTATTCTCTCGGTACGTTCCGATATATTATCGAGATTACAGAAACGTCCATTAGCTACGTAGAGAAACAGCGGAAACTAACGTAGATTTCGTGATAAAGATGATGGGCCTGTCACTTCCAACGACCGATGCATCGGTATATTAAGCTGTACTATTAACAGAGGATCACGATTACAATAAAGTGTCTGTGAACCAAACCAAACGGTACATATTAGGATAATTCTAACAAACGGACGTGCTATAATCGTTCGCGGATTATTCTAAGCCGAGTAGAATAATACACAATTTCATGGTCACATTCTTGACATTCTGCTTTGTATACGCTAATTGCGTAAAAGATGATGAAATTATCAAAACAGAGCAGAAAACGACATTGCACAACTATTAGAGTATAATAACTTATAATTAAATTAAAGTTACATGTATGGCGTAGTTGGAAAGATGCCGGATACGGTGTAGTAAGTATCAAGTTCGAAATCTGGTGAGGATTGAATTTTTTTGTGATTGTAATATTTTGAGATGAATGAATAATAATTGTATTGAATGAGAAATAGTTTTCTTCGTTTCACAGAGTTTTATTGTTGCTTGAGAATTATTTTGGGTTTACTCGTTTACGAAAGTTTAATAGAACACTTGTTCTTTAGACTAACATTTTGATATTTCACATCAAATATCAATTGAATTCGATTAGAACATTATTCATTGTGTTACAGCATCATAAGTACAGATTCGATTTACCAGTACATTGAAAGATTTTGTAATATAAACTGATATATAAACTATATTCTCGATTATTTTTTGACTGGCATATAATTCATCTGACAGCAAAGATTTGCAAGAGACATTTTCTGTAGTTTATGGAAATAGTAAAGAAAATACTGAAAGGAGTAGGACTTGCTACTGGCTAAAACGTTAGGTTTTTGCTGCCCATATATTCATTTTGAATAATATTAATTGTTGGAAGACCATAAATTTTAAACTAAATCTAAAAATGTTTTTATGCTCATTAAAGTTTTGAAAAAATATGGTTCTGTGATTCGGCAAGAAAAAGTTGTTCGTCTTGAATTGTTTGTCTGTTTTCAAAGATATTCGAATGAATTATTTGATCACAATTTCAAAATTAATGATGAGAAATCTGAATAATGGTGCTGGGCAGTGAATATAAATTACGGAATGGGAATTTGAATGACATTAGAATAAAAATGGATGGAGAAATTATACTTATGAAGTGGATAAGATGAAATATCTGGGTATTATGATACATAAAAATGCGAATTTCAAAGCATTATATTGCAAACAGAATGTCGAAGAAAGTTTTATTTGCAATATATTTATTTAGAGTAAGACGTATTGTGTTCTTCAAATCACTAGCTCTTCCTTACGTTGTATATTTTTCCTCATTCGCGTTCTATCTGCAGAAAAATTTCATTGATAAGTTGCAAATAATCCAAAATTGAGGTATGCGGGTAATTTTGAAGTGGTTGTAAAGGAACACACAGCAAAATATGTTGAAAGTTTTATTTTTAATGATTTGTTTCGCACATTAAGGTATATATAAAACTGCCGCATTTGAAGTGAAGATAATCCTCAAGTGTATGTCAAAACACCGTTACATCCAGAAAAACTGACTGTTTGGTGCGCTTTATGGGCTGGTGGAATATTTGGTCCGTAATGTCCAATGGTGATCGGTATAGAGCCATAATTACTATCTTTTTCATTCCTGAATTGAACAAACATGATGTCCAGGAGTTGTGGTTTCAACAAGACGGCGCAACATGTCACACAGCTCGTGCCACAATCGATTTATTGCAAGATATGTTTTGTGACCGCCTAATTTCACGTTTTGGATTTGGAATTTCACGTGAATTGGCCTCCAAGATCTTGTGATTTAACACCGCTTGACTACTTTCTGTGGGGCTATGTAAAGTCATTGGTCTATGCGGATAAGCCACACACGCTTGACTATTTGGTAGACAATATTCGCCGATAATATATGTTGGAAAAATTCATCGAAAATTGGACGTCCAGATTCGACTACATCCGAACCATATGCATCATGGTCATATGCCAGAAATCATATTTAAAATGTAATGCCACAAGATTATGTTTCGAATAAAAAAAATTCGTCGTTGTTTTATTGCAATTTAAAGTTCTATACCTCTAAAAAAAAACCGTTTATTTATTTCTACGAAATATTTTTTATGATTGTATTTGTTTTCGATATTATTCGTCAACGTTTCACCTCAATTGAATATATGTCTACACGCATTTTGCTTCATGCACACGTATCAATGGTAAGCATTAGTCAGAAGCAAATCTTTCGATGTACTCGTAGCAGCCTTGACGTTTCTTTTCTTGATGCAAGACGCCCTTGTTACCAAAAAGTCAAATAAATTAATTTATTTGACCATAAAGTATTAAACGATCCCTCGATAAGATCATAAATGTAAATCGGCGATGTTTATGGAGAGTGTTCCAACACCGCGTCCCTAAAGTAGGATTACCACGGATCTCGATGTGCAATTTCTTATCGCCATTATGATTAATGGCGTAGCTGTCGTCGAAATCCTTCACAATACTAATAAATTGCAATCAAACGGTCCCGATAAAGAAGTCGATCGATTTACCGCCAGCCCACTCTGCCAATTTTGCGGGGCAGTTTGTGCATTTCCTGTCGCTAAATTGAATACATGCACCTTAAAATGGCCGTATTAAGAAGATTTAGTGAGGTGTTGCGCGACGTCGCGCAAAAAACCCAAAGATCATCGGGTAGAGCGCGCGCAAGGTTCTCCAATTTATTAAAGCCGAAGTAATTAAAAAGTACATTAAATTAACACAATACAGGTACCGGTTCGAGCTGTAGCAGCGATCGGTACTTCTTCGACGAAATGTTTGACGTGTGCACCCGTATATGTCATATCGAGTACGTACATCGCTAAGTTAATGTTATTCTTATCGGACATCTCTCTTCCTGTCAATTTTTTTCCGACCCGATCCGACTTGAATTTTGAGGTTATTCAGTCAGCGTCCGTCTACGTTTTTCATGCGTAACGCACCTATTCGGACCAAATTTCTATATCCTAGAAATAATTGAAAAATCGCGTAATTTTTCATGCGAAACATTCGACTAATAAATCTGAGGCAACTGAAAATAACCTAAATATTCTAAGTTTGATTATTTCGATATAACTTGATGGAAATCCATTTTAAAACACTAAAATTTCTAAGAAAATCCTGTTTTCTAGATTTGCAAACGATTATTTAACCGATCTGACGTAAGATCGTTATCATTCTCACGAGGAGCACTTCGAATCGACAATTTTCGAACTGAAAACTTTTCTAGGTAAGCACTTTTCGGCAAGGGAAAATCTTTTCTATATCGTAGAACTAATTGCAAAAAATGAGGTGGGTTTCCATGCGAAATAATCGACCGATAAATCCGAGGCAACTGACAAAGAGCAATCAGAGTTGAACATTACACAAATATTTTAAGTTTGAATTCTAATGTAAATGCACCTAAACAATGAAGTGTCGAAGAAAACACTGTTTTCTAGATCTACATACTTTTATTATGCCGATTTGATTTAGTCTTCATCATTACGAGTACTACTTCGAATCGACAATTTTCGAATTGAAAACATTTTCAGGTAAGCACTTTTCGTCAAGGGAAAATCTTTTTATATCGTAAAACGAATTGCAAAAAACGGGTTTCTCCATGCGGAATAATTAATCGATAAATCCGAGGCAACTGATAAAGAGCAATAAGAGTTAAACATTACACAGATATTTTACGTTTGAATTCTAATATAAATACACTTAAACAATGAGGTGTCGAAGAAAACACTGTTTTCTAGATCTACACACTTTTATTAGGTCTTCATTTTTACGAGTACTACTTCGAATGACAATTTTCGAACTGAAAACTTTTTCAGGTAAGCAGTTTTCATTAAGAAAAAATCTCATAGGTTTCGACATTCTTATATCAGTATATATGTATGTACCTATACAGTTGACAAATCACACTTTGATAAAATTCAATCGAACATTTTCATTTCGATTTTGGTAACGTTGGTTACCATAGGCCTATGGTATCTTTTCTAGAGCACAATGAATTAGTTGAAAGTACAAACAGTTTAAGTAGGTATTGTTGAAAATAATGATTCAAACAATAAAAATAATATCAAAAGTTAAGTACATTGAAATTTATGAATACAAATACTACCAATAAATTATATGATTTCATAAATTGTTATTTCAATTAAATTTTATTTTTATTTTGTCATGATTTTATACAGCCTGTAATGTAAATTTGAATAATGAAAAACCATATACATAAAATGCATGTGATTGTTGCTCGAAATGTCAGTAGATGTGAAAATCAGATTGATGTTGATAATGTTAATTTCAGAGTTATCAAATTTATACTGAAGTTCTAAGTTTTCATTTCTATCGGCAGTTTTCTAATTTGCGAATTTCCTGATCCAAAATTTATAGATTGCGGTCCATTATCAGCAAAAATGAACTACTCATTGTATAAGGTAAAAAGTTTCGTTTTTCTGATCGAAATAGCTGAATAAATATATGATAGAATTTTCTCACGAACATATAAAGTTCCATGAGATTGAAAACGAAAGTTGGTCTGATAATTTTGAAGATGAGTCAATTTCTTACAAAATAATACCTTTTAGATCTCCAAGCTATACAAACAATTCATTTTTAGGGATTTTAGCAGACGTACTAAATTTTTATGACAGGGTTATTTGGAATTTGATTATTTTCCTTAGCGTCAGAATAATGAGTTGCTATTAAGGAATCTATATTTCCATTCATTTCAGATAAGAACTAATGAATGCATAAATAAAAATACGTTCTGGTATCGTACATCCATTCAGTGTTACTATTTTGGTTTCGAAATTTCTAAAGAATTGATAGATATATTTTATCTCAACTATTTAGCATATCTGTGTTTGTAAACATCGAGCTTCGACTGTTTATCAGTTCTGTAGGTATTGTTTGGGATTGTTTTTGAGTTCCTGAACTACTTACCAAAGAAAATAAAGACTTGATAATGTGACAGAAAATTTATACGTTTCTTTCGTTAAATAATAGAGCAGTTCAGCTGTTGAATCAATTTTGATATATTTAAAAAAGATTATATCTCTCTTTCGAAAAGATATTTTGATCTCAAAATAAATCGAAATTAACGCACTTGGCTTCACTAAATATATTAAAAACTAGACATATATTTCGGGTGGTTAACTCATTATCAAGAGTATACAATGTTACTCAACATTGTTAGTAACACAATGTTATTGTGTTGATTTTAATTCATTGTTTTCAACACAATATTTCACCAAGAGATAATCGAAACCTCCGTGTCATTTAATTTTGATTTATTTCAAAAAGATTATATTTCTATTTCAAAAAGATTACATCTATTTCCAAATATTGTGTTGACGATTCAAATTAAAAAATTTCAATAAATTTATTTATATAGTTGATTGATGAGGGAGATAAATGTTGAAATTCCACAAACGATTAATGAAATAAACGCATTTCAAAAATTTCAAAAAAATATATACATTTTTTTGAAAATTATATTATTAATTAATTAAATTATATGTTTTTAAAATGAGTTTAATTTATTAAATGTATTCATTCTGGGTATTATGTGTAAATACTAACCCAGATCTGGCGTTTGGTAGATCTTCACACCAGTCTTCGTATAAGGATAAAAATCCATTTTCAATTATCTCGATCAATTTTTTGAATGATTATTATTATCATTGCACAAATTTGAGAGGTACGTGAATAAATATTTATTATTTATATTGGTCGTCTTGAAAAAGTTGAAGAGTTAACAAAAAGTGGGCATGTCTCTTCCTAGTGTAAATATTTGTCTTACCCATGTGATATCTTATGCCCCCTAGTTTGTATTCCATACAACAAGAGTATTCTGTGAATATCTTTCTCTGAATGTAGGTCAGGATCACGTTATTTGTTACCAAGGTTATCATTATTATAATATTATCTGATCAAACAGGTCGTATTACACGCATTCCATCTTACGACTATTACTATTCGCATACCTTTAAAATGGTTCTTTTATGATTGATATATCAGATCAAACTTATCAGTGGCAATGGTATCTAATCTCGGTAAAAAAATTCTGTGGAAGCTGTTCGGTTTTTTGGAGTTTACTCCCTTATTTTTTATCAGGTCCTTGGAGACTACTCTCTCATTATTATTTATGTTCGAAATTTCATTTTCAACTAGGTAATATGGATCTTCTATGGCTAAATAAAGTAGTCATCACATTAATCACAAATTTCACAGTTGGTTCACTGTCGTAGTCATCACAGTCATCTCAATGAAATGTTGATAATTTTTGATATAATCCCGATCTTTCCGTAAAAAATTGTTCAATTCTCTCCGAGATATGTTGCGACCTTCTGACTCATTGTCAAGAGTTCATACAACTAGATCAGAGTAGTAAAAACCTATATCTGCCTGCTATGAAGTAGGTGGATTCTTATCGAATACAAAATCACAAATCTCGAGTTCAACTATACAAGAAAACATGTCGAGCGAATGAAACAATTTTTGTGAAATCTAAGCAAAATTTTCATGCATATATTCGAAATCCTCATCAAATATGTGCACTAAGTACTGTATAAGAACTCTCATCATTAGTTGGAGATATAGGTAAGATAAGAGTTTTGCCTTATTTATATACGAAATATATGAGCATAATAGTCACATTGTCAAATTATTCAAGTTGTTCAATTTTTGAATTGCACAAAAGAAAGAAATTTGAGAATAAGTGAGTCCAACATTTTTCTTTCTTGGCGATACTCATCTATTTCAATGACAAGTAAAATTCACTTCCTTAAATTCGTATCTATCAGGCAACAAATAAAAACCTTGCATACAATAAGTATTTACCGCAAATTACATAATTCTCTAGAATAACTTCAATATTTTGTAATTTATTTTTATAAATTTTTTTTTAGTTTTTTATTTTGATTCTTACGATATATTCTTACAAACGAAAACTCTTTTTTTGAACAGATTTAAGTGAGATACACATTTTCAACTACTATACAATTATACTATATAATTTACGGTTTTTATTTATTTATATTAAATTGAATTAAACTCTTGGCTTAATGTTTCACGATTTATTTAACAATGTGAGTTAGTCAACATGTTTCGAGCGTTTGCTCATTTTCAAGGCTATTTTAGTCTTGAAAATGAGCTAACGCTCGTAACATGTTGACTATTTCATATTGTTAAATAAATCGTGAAACATTAAGCCAAGAGTTTAATTTAATTTAATATTCAATTATATTTCACCAAGAGTTAAGCGAGAATTCAATCTCAGTCATTTTATTTATTTTCTTTTAAACATATTTTCTAAAGTGGGGTTTAGCTTCTTTCCATTATTCATATTATATTCATTCACTCTCGTAAAAACGATTTGAATACTGTCAAAATATTCGATAACACATTATGTTAATCGCACAACTTTCTTCCAATTTCTCCTGGAATCGTTATTTAATAGCATATAATGAATGAATAATGTGCTTTTACTTTCGAAGTTTAAACTTTGAAATAATAACATCGTGATCTGTTCGACGTCTTTCATCTGGTACATTTGCCGAAATGAATGGGTATTAATTTAGTATTCAAAATAGTGTTGCTTGTTTATATATCCGTTTTATGGCGCTAGATAATTGGGAATAAAATGAAATTTCACCAAATGCAGAGCGAATTATTATCGACGAAGATAATTTTTTTCCTGTCTGTGCCGCATAAACTTCTAAGGCTGTTACATTAATGGAATAGAATATCTATAAAAATAAATCGAAAATTCTTCGAATACGTAGGAAAATTTCATGAATTCTGATTATGGATTTTAGTCTTGGTGAGTAGTATGGTAATTACTTGAACGGAATATTTCAGTTGATTCATTTGTGTTCTAGTCGGCACTATCTCAGTTGATAATGTTTTGAGAAATTTACATCCGTTTTTAGTTTCTAATATTTCACTTTTTTGAGTGAGTGAATCACCAAAATGATTCAGGTGTTCCAAAACTAACCCAAGACTGGAATTAAATAGAAACACAGTTTTCAGTCTTTGATTGTGATATTTTTGAAATAAAATTTTTAAAAAACTTTTACAATCAAAATGAAATTTTGATTGTAATTTGAATAAACTAAGTGGTTGTGTAATTTCCACTCTAATTTATTTCAAACATGGCTATATTGTTCCTCCAACACTACGGAGAGTATCTATAAAAATATATCGAAAATTGTGCGAATACGTAGGAAAATTTCTTGAGTTCTTATTATAGATTTTAGTTTTGGTGAGTAGTGTGGTAATTTCTTGAACGGAATATTTCAGTTGATTCATTTGTTGTCTAGTCGGAACTTTCTCAGTTGATAATGTTTTGAGAAATCTACATCCGTTTTTAGTTCCTAATATTTCACTTTTTTGAGTGAGTGAATCACCCAAATGCTTCCCACCCAAAGACTGTAATTAAATAGAAACACAGTTTTCAGTCTTTTGATTGTAATTTTGTTAAAATAAAACTCTTAAAAAACTTTTACAATCAAAATGAAAGATCAAAATTTTGATTGTAAAAGTTTTTGTGATTGTAACAAATTACGAAAATTGTAATTTGAATAAAACTAAGTGGTTTTAATATAAGTAATAAGTAATAAGTATTCAATATAAGTAATTTTCACTATAATTAATTTCAAACATGACAATATTAAATGAGAGGTAATAATAAAAACTTGTCTAAAAATCACTGACTGAACAATTCTTTATTCGACTAGTTTCGCCTGTTACGGCATTATCAAGAATGAATTTATTAATAATGACAATATTGTTTCGCCAACACATTGGCTTCATCAGATGTCGATGATGAACTGAGATATTACATTTCTTACTTGCATTGATCCTGAAGTGTATGGAAATGACCATAGAAAATTGTTCTTTTGAAGTGGGGGAATGTCTATAGAACATATTTCTTCTGAAGTGTGAAGGATGACCATAGAATACTTCACTTCAGTTGTCTTTTACTGGAATACATTTAATAATGGAGAATTATTGATTGAAACTTGATCATTTAATGAACTATTTGATTTCTTCCTCTTATTAATTTCCATGGCTTCTAACAGGGTTACTTTATAACCTTTCCTTTTTATTTCGTGTGCAATATTTTGAAATTGTTGAAGGCATGATGCTCTTCTATAAGAATTCATAGCGGTTTTATTTTTTTTAAGCATCTTTGGTGTTCAGATATAGTAAGTTTGAAATTCCTGCCAGTTTGAACAACATATAAAGGGTGTTTCTTTAGAGGTATAAAACGTTTAATTGCAATAAAACAACGATGGATCATTCGATTGGCAAGAATTTTTCTTTATTCGAATGATAATCTTGTGGCATTACATTGTAAATATGATTTCTGGCATATGACCGCCACGGCTGGCTCGGATGTAGTCCAATTTGGACGTCCAATTTTCGATGACTTTTTCCAACATTTGTGACCGTATATCGGAAATAACACGGCGAATATTGTCTTTCAAATGGTCAAGCGTTTGTGGTTTATCCGCATAGACCAATGACTTTATATAGCCCCACAGAAAGTAGTCCAGCGGTGTTAAATCACAAGATCTTGCAGGCCAATTCACAGGTTCAAAACGTGAAATTAGGTGGTCACCAAACGTGTCTTTCTATAAATCGATTGTGGCACGAGCTGTGTGACATGTTGCGCCGTCTTGTTGAAACCACAGCTCCTGGACATCATGGAAGTTCAATTCAGGAATGAAAAAGTTAGTAATCATGGCTCTATACCGATCACCATTGACTGTAACGTTCTGGCCGTCATCAATTAGGAAGAAGTACGGACCAATGATTCCATCAGCCCATAAAGTGCACCAAACAGTCAGTTTTTCTGGATGTAACGGTGTTTTGTAACAGTGCACTTGAGGATTATCTTCTCTCCAAATGCGGCAGTTTTGTTTATTGACGTATTGACGTAGGCTTTCAATCAGAAGTGCGCTTTATCGCTAAACAAAATTCGCTCATGAAAATCGGGAATAACAGCAATCTCGTTTTGGGCCTATTCGACGAATCTACGCCTTGCTTGTTCAACGTTTGGCTTCAATTCTTGCACGAGTTGGATTTTCTAAGCATGAAAAACAAGATCCTTCCCCAAAATCTTCCATAATGTGGATGGACACAGATCCAATTCCTGTGCTCGATGGCAGATGGACTCATTCGGGTCTTCTTCAATGCTACGCTCTAAAGTAACAGTAGCTACTTCTGTACGCACCGTACGGCGCGTCTGGGGATGAAAGTTATCAATAAGAATGAACGTGGTGCGAAAACGTTCCATGGTTAATCGAATTAACTGCTCTAATGGACGATTTTGTCGACGATAAAATGGACGTAGTGCGCGATACGTATTCCGCACAGAACCATAATTTTCGACATGAAATTGCACTATTTGCGAGCGTTGTTCAGGCGTGAGTCTATTCATGATGAATAGACTCACGAATATACTCATGAATAGTTTTCCAAACCAAACTGAGAATAAATCACTTCTCAGCTGTTAAATCGGTAGCCATCTTCAACAGTAACGCCAACTTAAAGTTCTATACCTCTAAAAAAACATCATTTAGTTTGTAACAGGTACCACAATTCAACTCATAGATACCGGATTCATCATCAGGCGTAAAATTTATATCAGATGAAATTTCGTTATTTTAGATACATGGTTGCCTAAATAAGTTGTTCATTGTTGTAAACAATGTTCTGAACATTGCGAATACCGAATTAACTTTTAAAAATTCCATTATCATTTGAAACCCCCAAGTTGAACTTTTGAAAACGGGTTAACACCACGAAACAATCGTCAAGTGTTTATTATAAATTATAAAACCAAAAGAAGTGTTTCTATTTAATATATTGAACAATGTTTCACCGAGAGATCAGCGTAGGTACATTCAATTTGATTCACCGAATTGTGAAATCAAATGAATTTCTTTGAGGAATTGATTGAACCATCCATACAAGTACAATATATCCCTAAAATCTCTTGTGAGAATGTTTTCGCATTCAATCTAAATTTTTTTTCATGTAATAAACAACTCTCGTGACCCCTAAGAAGTAACAGTGTCAATAACTCTTTGTTTCAAGGCTCCGTTGACTTGCACTTCTTAAAAACTCCGAATCACAGTTGTGTTCCCCATTGTGATGGATATTTTATTATTGTTCTATTGTCTCACTTGCTGCAACGATAATTGATAGTTCTCTACCACGAAAAGGTAATGTACCAGATAGACATCAAGATCAACCGTTAGCTTCCAGATCAGATGCATATTTACGTCTGGTTATGATTCTGCGAATTGGTTCGACCTAGAACAATATTTTTCGTTGGTCCGAGCATAGTGGGGTATTGAAAATATTATTATCGATGACATATCTACTATATCATAGTTAATTATCGTCAAGAATAATTAAAACAACATTTACTATGTTACTAATATAAACTTTCATTGAAGTATAATATGGAGCGGTTTTGGATTTACATCTATCTTCAGCAACTGTAGTTTATAAGATCGAATCATACATTAACGTTCTTATTCATCGAACTTGGGAGAACGCCACATAATATGATTTTTTTTAACATCACTCTATGATTCTGAAAACCAGCTCATAGAAATTTATAATTTCTATAACATAGGAATTCATAATATAAGAAAGTTTAATATATTAAATGAAAACACTTTGCTTGACTTCACAAAATTTATAATAAATACCTGACAATTGTTTCGGGGTGTTACCCCATTTTCAAACGTTTAACTTTTGAACTCTTTTTATCAAGTATTTATTATAAATGTTGTGAAAGCTAGCCAAGTGTTTTTATTTAATATATTAAACAATGATTCACCAAGAGATCAGCGAACATGCAATCAACTTTTATAACAAAGTTTTCTTAAATTTTTTCCACTTGGTGAGATTTCGGTGATTTAGCTGGGTATAATCGAAAGAAAAGTGAAGAACAAATCTTCATTTTCCTGATTAATTTGATTTTATTTGATTGATAATATTTGATATACTTCATTTCACAAAGATTTCACTATAATTCTTGTAGAATGATAAATTCAATTGTAAACGACACATTATTCACCATATAGCTTGAATATTATAAAATTATATCATACCACCATATTCTATTGTATTCCATTCAAAAATTTATTCAAAACATAATTGAGTATATTCATTCAGTTTTAATGCTCCGTTTTTGAGGTTATTTACAGTCATCAGCTGTCTTTCAGTCGCCATCTTTCTGTTTGTTAGAATTGAGGTTAGAATGTCAAATAATACGAACGTGAGCTTTTCGGTTATTCTTGACTTGTTCCTTCGGCATGCCGGCCCAATTTCACGGCCAAATGTGAGTAATTCTGTAATTGCAGCTTCGTATGCTCGCATATTTCCGTGGTAGATAGAGGTCATTGGTCATTCGTCTATCGTACGACGTTTCGGCTCATTTCCTCAATTTGAATGTTGCGTCCTCGTTAATTATGGGTGGTCGATCTAATTTGTGAATTATGAAATCGACAAGTAAATAAATAAATCTTGATGTGAATTAATTTTATTTTCAGAACCGTACAACCGGGATAATATCTTTGCCGCCTGGAAGTAGGGGACCAAAAAGTTTATACTTGAAGCGCATAGGAGGAAGTTTTGGTTTTACGTTACGTCATTTCATCATATATCCACCTGACGGTCTGACAGTAAGTATATTAGGAAATATTCTTACCTACTATTTCGGAATAGTGTAATATATTTATTATGTTGTATTTAACTCATAACTGAAATTTGAATGCATCCCTTTTAGAACACTCGTCCATTTTCAGACGCGGATATCAAATAGAACCACAGTACCGAAAAACAGTAGTTTCTTTTAGATGGTCAAATTATTAAAACATGTGTTAATTCATTTGAGTCTTTTTTTGATGCTTTATATAAGCATCAAAATAAAAGCATCAGTAATAAAAACGTATTTTCCATATTCTGCATTAAATCTTCAATGAGTAGAGTTCATTATAACGATTTTTTGACTTGACTTCGCTATAGAATTTGGTTCTTGTATTTTATTGTCAATATTCCGATTTCTGAATGAATAAAAGATAGTTTCGATGAATATATTTCTTGTATTTCCATTAGAACTTTCAAAATTTGAACTCTCATGACATTTTTGTGTCATTATTTCTTTTTTACTGAAACCATGATTGTTATGTAAAGAGAATATTCTGAGTACATTTGAATTCTGAATACACTGAGTGATATTCTTTTGAAATGTTTAGGAAGAAGATGATGCACGATTGGCTGCTCTGGGTGCGCTACATGCGCCTTTGGAAACGATTTTCGTCAGGAAAGTGAAGAAACCAGGACCAGCGTTCCAAGCAGGTCTTCAAAAAGGCGATAGGATAGTAGCAGTAAACGGAATACAAGTAATAGATAAACCGTACAGTTTTGTGATACAACTTATTCAGAAAAGTCCGGCCTATTTACACTTACTTGTCGTACCCAAAGAAGAAGACGCTCTACAAAGGGTAAGTCAGATTTGTGAAGAAACATACTGATACTTATTAATCGATGATTCACAGCTTTTTACGGATACTGCTTATAATCCAGTGAGTAATCAGAATTTCATTCCGGACTCGCCACCAGTGGATAGAAGGAGTGCCCAACAGTTCCTTACCAACACATTTCATCAAAGACCTGGTGAGCTACAGGTCGACGCCCAGTTTTGGAGATCGTTACGTTATCCATTCGGCTATCACCCACCACGTATAGAGAAACGACCGCAGTCTTACCAGCCGGAAAAGCACCAAAGGAGCGCGGATAATTTGTCGAGAAGGTCTCAAGCTGTCCCAAATGAAATTTACACGGAAATCCAGATCCATGACATACCGACACGTCACGGCAGTAAGGCCCAACCACAGGTGCCACCGTATAAAAAGATGGGCCGGAGATCAAGCGAAGGAAATTCGTATAACAACTGCGAACCGTACTACGATCTTCCGGAATACTCTAGCATAGCGAGTGATGACGAAATGGTGTTTAACAATCAGAAATCGAGGAATTTCTACAAATCTCCGAATCTTGGCGGTGACAACGCGTCGCAGTCCAGCGCAAACATGTCAGTGTTAACCTATCCAAGTAGTGCCGGTTGTAGGTTGAGTTTAAACGACGAACGACGTGAATCGTCTTCGTCTTTAACCTCATCTTACGCCGACGGCAGCAAAGACAGTTTATCATCTTTCGAATCTAATTCGACGTTAACGGGACACGAAACCGACGATTCCGCCATCTTATCCAGGTACCGTAAGAGTTTTCAACAGAAGGAAGAGTTCCTCAAGATGCCTTCGAGTCCGTACGAGCCGGCGCTGATCCAGAGGGAGTTTTACGGTCGTCCCAAGAGATTGGAGAAGCCGCAGTGGCCACCCAACGACCAAACGAGACAAGATTCGCCATCCAGGACGAAACCGACGCATCAGAATTTCCAACGAGTTAAGAACGACATCGAGACCGAAAGGGACCTCAATCAAAGTCAAAACATCCCAGTGGCAGGCGTGGTAGTGAGTGCGGTGCAGAAGAGGAGTACCAAATCGCCAAGAGATAGGAATCAGGTAGCTAAAATGGATTACATCCAGGAGCTCTCTTCTGCTGCAGTAGATACTTCTCAATCTGAAAGCGCAAACTCTACGTTTACAGGAGACGAGAAGGAGGAGAAGAGGTAATTATAGCCCTTTTACTTCATGAAGCTCAAATACTCTTCATCTGGAGATGGATCTTCTCCAGATCCTGAGTCTCCTTTCCAAATCATTCTTTTCTTTTCCTATCTTGAGCCTTCTTTAGGCAATTCCATCCCGTTATGGATTCAATGTATTTCCACCTCCTCATGCTTTTATTGACCACTTCACTTCTGCCTACTTCACAGTTATTATCAATAGATACGATAATTAATTTGGTACAGTAAATTTTTTATTGTTTTATATGTAGTGTTTGCTGTATGATTCTATGTCTGGTTTTTGTTAAATCAGAGAATGATTCAAAAAAAAATCCCAAAGAAATTGTTTTCTGTCAATTGAAAGTGACCTCAATTAAGATAAGGTTATTCAAGATATAAGTACCACCATTAAGAGGTGGTACTAGGTGGTAAAGAAAGCTTCTAGCATGTATAAAAAGCATGTAAAGAAAAAATAATAACATGTGAAGAATGTTTTATTTTATTCAATTCAGTGGACCTACAGTTTAACCCAGGTTCCGAACGGCCAAAGGACTTGTAATCAATGTACATTACACAACAATTATCTTTGATCTACTTAAATCTTAGACATACAAAGACGACTTTCGTATTTTCAATGCTACAATCTGCACATTTAAGAGTTAATGAAACAGTTAAACTACTCATCGTGTGAATATTTATTTCATTTGTCGTTTTTTCCTCAGATGAATTACAGAAATTAATTTTTTTATTATAGATATATTTTTTAGAAAATCAAATCATTTTCGATTTAACAATAAATAGCCATCATTTCACTTTTTATTTTGAATTTATTTCGCCTGATCTTTTGACAATGTTACAGAATATTGAAAATGTTCATTGTTCAATTTTAAATGGTAAACATTGAATTGAAAATGTGATTCGTTAGAAATTTATCATAATTTTTCAAAGTTTGCACCTGATGAATTATAAACTACATATTTCCAAGAATATTTTTATGTTTCGTACAAAATTTCATCAGAATTTAGCTAAAGATGTTTCTATTAATTTCTTCTTCATTTTCGTACTTCGACTACTTGACCAGAATTTTTAATAGTTCGAACGAAAGTACTTGTCCAGCCAAACGTTATTCAAAGTGACATCTGTTATAATTTTTTGCAATGGTGCGTCAAAAAACAATAATTACTTTGAAACGAAAGGAAATACTTGTTTAAGACGTAGTTGAACTTTCGAATTTTCAATATAATTGACACTCACTTGGAGATGTTTTATGAAAACGTCAGATTCCAATATTCTTGCAAAGCTACTTCTGCTATTCATTAGTCGATCTTGTCAATTGGTGAAAGTTCATCATAAATTTATTAGAAAAACATATGCTTCATTTTCACTATAATTTGTCTAACAAAATACATTTCAACGCGCCTGCTGATTCCGTTTAATATAAATTATCAAGTATTTGTTTGCCATTTTTTCATCAAGTCGAATTGAATTTCTATTCTTATATTCCTAGGAGAAGAATTTATTCGTAACCAACATGAATAAGTTGTTCAATACAACTGATATCAGAGTATAATTTGTGTGTCAAAAAGGATCTTTTCGCTCGGTTCACGTTAATTGAAAAATTATACATTCCATTATTCAATTAACTCGAACATATTCTACTTTCTATAACTTATATGTCACATACTTCCACTCGTAAAGCCCTGTTGGCTACCTTATTTGAGAAATGAAATAAAAATTCGAATTTCTAGCTCCGAAGTAAAGCTGTATTGATAATTTTTTGCCACATTTCGTAAACAATCGCTGTCGTGAATTATGAACTAAAGAATATTATGGTAAAAGAAAAATCACATGAACTGGCCAGCAATAAGTCTCAAAGATTTCAATTGATGTCCAATATTCAAAGAAAACATCAAAAAAGCGCACCATCAAGGAGTAGACGCATAATGGGTTCAAAAATGAAGATTAAAGACGCCAAATTTAAAACAGGAAAGATCTTGAAAGACCATTAAACCAATTGACAAGTAAATATAGGGATATGACAAAGAACTGTGGCTGATTGTTTGGACTTTGAGAGAATAGTAATCCTAGTGACACTTTATGTCTTGTGGAACTGAAGGTCTTGTCATTCAGTACACAAAACTTATTTAGCTTTTTCTACACAGAGTTCTCAATGACTTACTCACACAAGAGCCAAGAGAACTGATCGAATAGGTAAACTTGTTGAAATCATTTCAAATAAAATATCTAATTTCTGTGTGCCTATGCAGGCGGCCAGAATATTTCATACATTCATCATCTCCTATCTTTTGGAGCTCTGAAATGAAAAATCACATATTAGATTCCTTAAAATATTCAGTTTCCTTGCAATTTTTTCAGAGTTTGCTCTCCAATCCAGCTTGTCTCCACACGAACGAAACAATTCGAGAGTGGAAAGGCCTTACCAGAGGACGATCCTTTGTTGAGCGATCGGACCAGTTTCTATAAAAGCGAATTGTCCAAGATCAGCTCTAAACGTTTGGTGCCTAATGTTAACGAACGTACGCAAGAATACGAGATCCGCAGTAGCGACCCAAGAAGAGACCCAGCAACGAATGCTACTCTCAGCACCCAGAAGAAGATCCAGAGGGATAGCAGATCGTTAGATAGTTCAGGTAAGATATAAATGAACAACAGTTTCTCATGTAACAAAGCAACACCTTTAGAAGGTTCATTTTTCATTTCATACAAAAATTGACTTCAAAGTGATTCTTGTTTTGAGTGATATTCCTATTTGTAATTGTGTTAATTTCAAAAAGGAAGCTGTTCGAGTGTCACCGAGGCTCAAGTGAATGGATCACTTTCCGGAAATGTAACCATTTCCACCGGAAGTAAGTTCATCCATTGTCCTCCACCTTCGCAATCTGGAAAACCACCTGTGCCAGGTTAGACTGCGGTTTTTTGTTTGCTTTTGCGCTAGTTTGTGCTGATATTGCGATTGTTTTTGTATTGAAGCCTGCTATAATCTCACCAGAATTTCAAGGTGTTTTGAAAATAAATAATATATTGCTATACCACAAGACTCACACAAATTGGTCATCAAACGCTTTGATGTCATTTTATCTCATATGATCTTAAGTAAAAAATTTGTTTATACAATTTTGGAATACAATTTGTTTCTATTGTAGTTTCTCTGAAGATACTAACTTATCGGGTTTGCCGAAACTGAAATGGTGGTACCTTATGTGAAGTTGTTATTTCAAGATATTTCTCAAATGTTTATTATTGTTTTCTTATAAAATACTTAATTTTTCAACAGAAGTATGTGCAATTCATAGAGTACCTGCTAAGAAGTGAATGTGTCTATTTAATTTTGATTTGTTACGTCCTGCCATCTAACCAGAAATTACAATGATAGAAAAAGATGGAAGAAGTCAAATTGGCCTGCTAGAGCGCCGGATATGATTCTGCTCGACATATACTTTGAAGTAACATAAAACCTAAAATACGCTGGGAAAAACTATATTGAATACTATTAAACTAAACTAGCCTATTATATCTATGACTACAACTCGTTCATTTCGAAATGATCGAGTTTTCTTCGCACTTATAATTTTCTAATAATCTATTCGAATGAAACGTTCACAATGAAATTATATATCTATTTCTTTTTTTCAATTTACGTTCAAGAGAAAATCGAAAAAATAAATGAGTCCAAAGGTTGAATAAACAATGTTTTTTGAATTGTAAAATAGTAACTCATATAATTTATTACCACGTAACATTTTGTATAATTTCGATATTTTGATTCGAAAAAGTTATTTTGATGATAAGTTTGTCTCGAAAATGAAGGAGCTTCGTTAAAAATCTGTCACAATATAAGATATACTTTAATTTTGTTAATATTTCTATTCATTTAGTTATTTTTTTTTTAGAATCGAATATTTGGCTTCTAATTCTGGTATTCTTGTACTTAATGCATTATTGAATCTAATTTATAACAATTCAAATTTTAAACACCTAAAAATTTTCATGTCTGAACTGGGATTAGAACCCAGTTTTTTCACTTTGCTGACCTTTACTTCTACTAGTAGTCTATTTTCATTGTTTTTCTTAGAATCGAATATTTGGCTTGTATTCTTGTACTTAATTCATTATTGAATCTAATTTATAACAATTCAAATTTTAAACACATAAAAATGTTCATGTCTGAGCTGGGATTCGAACCCAGTTTTTTCATTTCGCTGACCTTCACTTCTACTACTAGTCTCTGCAAACGAAGTAAGTTCTTCTGAATTCGTGTTAATTATAATTACTCATTTTGAACTTGCGCAGGTCCTACCAAAATTAAATTCTGTTTTTTGACATATTGAAGTGATGGATATGGTTCTTTTCTTGTGAAATATAGCTTGAATGGATATTAATGGAATCTAGAGACTACGTCCGTAAATAAATCATATTACCAAGCCTTGATCCTTATCAAGTAATCCATCGTCTTGGAAATGAATATCCTCGAGAACCTCGTGTAATTAGATGAAAAATTACAATCAATCGGCAATAAATACGCCATAATTAAATTTTAACGACGTTTCAATCACGAACCCCACATATTTCCTGCCTTTACGATTCATTAGAAGTTTATCTTGCGTAGTCTTCATTATACGAATAATTTATTAGGCAATAGAAACAATTTGTCATGCTTGCAGATAAGATGCGTTACTAATTAGTACTTGACCTAACCTAATCGATGCGATTAGAGGTATGAATAGTCCTTCGAGCTAGAAGAATGATCGCAGTCGATGCTAAAACCACTTAACCGATAATTCGTCCAGTTTTTGCAGGTTAAGATTTTGAAATTGATATCACCGAAGGTGACCATTGTGCTTGCTCGGTATTCGTTAACAAGTTTTGAATGTTACGTGAATTAACTGTATGTTAAGCGTGCGAACGCATACCAAGAGGCTGAGTAATTCGATTCAGCTCGGTTATTTTCGATTCGGGATTAATGTCTTCTGTCAAAGAATTGATACGATAATCAATTTCGAAGAATGCAAATTCGATGTATATATACAGTGTGTCCCTTTTGAGATGAGGGACCCTCGTATGTTAGTCAGTTGATGGAAAACTACAAAAATGCTACAGTGTCTGTATTAAAAAATAGAAGTATTGGAAGGAAGGGATGGATAACTCAAGGTATCATTAAGTCAATTATCACTAGAGACAAACTTTATTCGTGGTATCAAAGAAGTAGACAAAATGCCGTTTTGAAAGAGCAATTCCTAGATTATAGAAATTTGTTGCAACACTTAGTAAAAAAAAGAACAAAATTCATTATTATAAAAGTTTAGTTACGCCAAAGACTACCAATTTTAAAGGTCTATGGAAGATTGTAAATAAAATTACGAATTCAAAGTTAGGAAACAAAGAAATGTAAGATGTCAAATTAAAGATGTGAAGATGATAACACAATTATTCACTGTAAGAAGGATATTGCTCAAAGTTTCAATAGGTATTTCTCTGATGTAGCATTGTAGCAGTTTGAAAACAATAAATTAAAAATTAACACACTTAAGTTTCACTGAATATATTCAAAATTCTACGTATGTTCCGGGTGGTTAACCCATTATCAAGAGTGAACATTAATATTACATGTAATTATACAGTACTGCATGTAATATTGTGTACTCTTGATAATGGGTCAACCACCCGAAACATATGTAGAGTTTTTAATATATTCAGTGAAACTTAAGTCAATTGTATTAATCCTCAGTTTATTGTTTTTAACATAATGTTTCACCAAGAGATTTTCGCCAAGGAAACATCCGTATCATTTATTGTTGAAGTTTGTTTTTTCAGTTTTTCTAGTGAATTTGGTTATTTATGTGTATACACTTTATGTATGTTATAAAATTTGTTTCTCTTTCAAGTTGCGAGAATTATGTATTTTGGCTGCTTTATATAAAAATTTTAATAAAAACTTTGTACTCTTGGAGAAAAAAATAAAATTATTAGTATTATTATTGAAAACGTTCAAATTTTTGCACAACCCTATGGTGTCATATTTTTCAAGATAACTAACCGAATTTTGAACTTGAAACTCAGCCAATTACGAATTAACAAACAGGACCGTCTCTCAATATTTTATTGGCTGTATTGATATCGAAAAAAGTTATTCAGATCATTCTTTTAGGTCCACATATCAATTTTCATGACAAATTTTGAATTTTTTTAATAATTTGTTCTGAATTTGAAATTATAGAGTTTATTTTTAATTTTATAACTAATACGCTCAATAACTCATTTTATAACTATATGACCTTACGAACTATTAGCACGTATCACAAATATTTGCATGGCTATAATGAATATCAGTAACTTGTTGGTTTTGATTTAAATGTTTGAATAACAAGTTTTTCACCGTTATCATCATAATGAAGTATAGGTTTATGGTTTTATGATAATGAACGAGTTTATCACTTGATATTGCACTCTTTTTTTCAAGTTTCAGTTCTCAACATTAACATAAAATATATCATAAAATTATACATATGCAACACCTATATTTCAAAATTTCTTATATAAACTAACAAATCATGAAATTCCTGTAGTCTAAAAGGCTATTAACATCAAAAATATGGTTCGGTAGTTTTATGAACAGATCTATTATTTTTTCAAAAGTTGAAACATAATTCCTCAAAAATAGTTCTTCACGTACCACCATTTTAGCCTCAAGATGACCTAAAATCTGCAAGACAATTCTCAACTTTTATTCCAAAAAGCAGTCAAAACATTCTCTGTTAAGTTTTCTTTTTTTATGAAAATAAAAAATCGAATTGGGATTATTTCAGGTCTGAAAAATTTCTTGTATTATTTCTGTTTGTGGTATTGAATTTTACCATACATCTTCAACTCATTCAAGCTGCTGACTCCCGTGACCCCCTCTAGTAGTTGACAACTGTGTAATATTAAACTTGTTTGTAATATTAAATTTTATTCATCTTTGATTACTCTTTTAACATTCTTATTGATATTTATCCATTGAGTTTCAACTTGTTCAGCTAGGCACCTCGTGACTTCCTCCAGTTGTGGACATTTTTTTAAATTCACTGAGTTAGTTTACGAGTTCTTGTGCTCGATATTGTCATTCGAAAGAGTAGTGGTAATATACCTACAAAGAAAATTCTTCTAAAATTGGGGGATAATCTGCGCATTTTCTAAAATTACTGCTATTAGCGCCTTCATGTTCCTTCGATAGAACCTAGTAAGCGACAGTTATTTTTATACCTAGTTCGCGGTTTGTCGTCGGCCTTTACTTTACTGACACGGTTTCCACACCATCCGACGATTCAACTTTCATGCGCCAGCCTTTACACATACTAATTAAAAATTTTCCACGATCTGATTGAGCCGTCGAAAGCAATCGATCATAAATCGACGAACTTCTCTCTCGCCGAAGAAACTGATTGACAAAATGACAACACTGCGCCTGTTAATTGGCGCCAATTATAGAAATCAAACGTTCTCAGTTCTAGACCGACCGAAATTTTTTCCAAGTCTTATAAGCGCGCGTATGTGTCCTTACTGCTTCAGTAATAACTTAATCGAGACGTTGAATTATTAATGACGGTTTGTTCTTGGTGAAATGCTTCTAATGTGTTATTGGTTTCTTCTTGTTATAGATGTATCGGAAAATCACTCGAACAGGCTACATTTCCGTTCGAACTCGGCAGATTCTTGGAGTGGAACGTCGGACAACGTCAAGGAAAACAAGCTCCATCGGCAGGACACTGTTATAGAAAAATCGGCGCAGAATGATAGTAAGTAATGCTGCACCAATAGTTCAAATGTTGGTTCAGTGCAAGAGCTACAAGATCGATAAGTTCTGGTTGGATAGTCAGATCTTTTGCAACACGTGTTATTATTCCCAAATACAAAAATTCAAGTGTAACCTTCAAAATTTCATCAGAGGAATAATCTTTGATAGTATTAATTCATTTTCAGTTTGATGATCGGTTTTAATTTTGGTAGGGTGAACCCTTTGTGTATAAGAGGAAGAAAAACGATGTTCACAAATGTTTAGCAAAATCAGTAAGAACCTTGAATAAACTTCAGAGAGGAAACATGAAGAATGATTGCTGATTTAGTATACTTTCTCTTGTCAATGTCCTATAGCAGTGGTTCCCAACAAATTTGTAACAAGGACCCGCATCAATTCGTAAAATTAAAAAGTGACCCTAAAGCACCCCCTTAAGTAGTTATAGATGGCAGCTAATGTAAAACAAATAACATTGTCATATCATGTGTATTTTTATCATTGTATCAAGTACCTAAAAAAGCCAAATTGAAAGTCTTTATTTTTCGTTTTTTCATTTTAGTACTCAGAAAAAACATCTAGACTTTTTCATTCTGTTTTTTAGCATCTTACGGACCCCTCTGGCATAGCTCGCGAACCACATGTTGGGAAACACTGTCCTATAGTGAAAAATTTGGACGCAGTTTTCGATCTTACGTGAATATAATGTAGTAATAATAATAAGTGCAGATTCAACTCAAGAAGAACTAACTGATTCAAAGCATCAATTAAACGTATTTTTCTTCACATTAACAATAACAGCACTTGTGATTGTTTTCCTTCTGTTCCTACCTTTTTGCCATTTCAAACATATTGTCACGTTTTTCGAATTCTTGCAAAGCAAAGAAAGTTTTAGAAAGTCTAGTTTATATAAAATCAATGAAAACCTTCCTCGAAGACATTTATCTTTGTACACTATACCAAGAGATATTTTCTAAATTTTTCAAGAAAAAATTGTCTTACTATAAATATTTCCATACAGTACAAAGTTTCAAAATGACACAAGTTCCAATAATTACAGTAAAATTCGCTCGTTTTTTCAGTTTGAATGAATACCAATTATACTGATGGATTATTATTCCTTTGATTCGTTTGAAAAACTTGAACGGAAAATGATATCGAAGTTTCAAAGTGAACAAATAATTATATTGGTGTACCCCAGGGTGTGTTCTTTGGTCCACTTATGTTCTTAGATTCTAATTGAATAAATGATAAACCCAGTAAAATATTGAAAGAGACAAACATTAGGTATTGAATGTTATTTAAGGGCGTATTTCTTGAATTAAGGGTTGATATGAATACAAAAACGTATGATAAATATAGTATCACAGTATGTACACTTTCAAAAGTGTACGAAGGTCATCAGTAGACATCGACAACATGTGATGATTTCTCAATTTCTATTTTCATTTCTTACCTGTCAACGATTTTTGTTATCATTTATTTTTTCAGCGATTACTTTGGAATTTCTTTTCAATCAAAGGAATTTTTTTTCAATTTTTATTAACATTTCAGGCTATTGACCCCTGTTTCCATCAGATCCTTCAAAAACTTATCTTATTATCATGTGAATATCTCTTCTAATACTTAAAATTTTCAGTCAGATAAACGATAAAATGGTATCCGTATAACAATATATTGATTATTAAATTAAACTGCTGTAAATAACTTTCATCGGTAGATTTATAAATAACCTGAACGATGTTACTTCAGTACGTTTCTGACCTGTATTTTTTTGCTGTAGAACCCGAAATTACGACACTTAAACCCAACCGTGGAGACTTTTCCCCATTGATTCCAGAATCCGTGAAACTATTTCCCGTTTCTCCTTCGGTATCTATAACACCGGCTACGACTCCCGTGGATCTTCCCAAACCTATCAGACCGTCTCAATTAGACCTGGATGCACCCGTAAGACCAATGAGACATCTAAAACCACCTTCGACCGTACTGGATCTGCCAATCGACCAGTTCTTGACACAAGGTCCGTTCGACTGTTATTTTTCCATTAATTATTGTCGTTTCTTACTTATTCTTCTCCCTTCTGCGTTTGGAGACGCTTAACATTGACGTAATGGTGATTTTCCTATTAACAATTAACACGAAGAGTTTTTTTCCGTAGGTTGTGGTCTTGAGTATGAGGTTTGCTTGCGAGATTTACATTCTCAGGTAGTACGGCTTCAAAGTAGTCACTTGATAGATTGAAAACAACATTAATTTTATAATTTAAATGAACAATTTCCTCATATTTTCAGATGGTGAAGATGCAACTATTCAAGTTAGACGAAGAGTGAAAAATACTAATATAAGTAAGTATTCATAGGTATGCTCTTTTGTACCTAAGGCATTTCTCAGAAAAGTTTAGTGGTGCAGAGTACCCAGAAAATCTATGGGTCCCATTCTGTATGAGATTCTTGTAAAATTGTCACTATATTAACTGAGAAAATGTGTTCAGTGAGATCACTATTATATTTCATTATTATGTGATTCGTTATTGAATTATCAATAATTGTGATATGATGACAAACAAAAAATCAATTTTCTTCAATAATATAACACATAATAATCTAAGAGGTCAGTGACATTTTTGGGCAAGTATTTGAGGCACATTCAGAATTTGTTGAATATATTTTCTGTGTTATACAATGCCGACGCCTGGCCAAAAATTTGTGGATATTGGCCGAGCCATAATTATGTTAGAATTCACTATATAAGAGAATAGAAAATATAGAAGCCAGACAATTTTCATGGGTTTTTTCTCCAGCCAGACGTGCTCAAAGTTATTCTTTTGAAATATCACAAAAATGTATTCGAAGCACTTCAAGATTTATACATAATATTCTTCATCAAAAATTGAAAAAAGCCAGATCGTTTTTGTGGATTTTATTTTTTATTTCAATGTTCACAGAAATTACAAATTGAGTAGATTACGAGTGTATCAGTTCAGAGAAGGACACATCGAAGATGAAAAATTACAACTATGAATAAACAAATTGAAATTATTACTCAGTGATCAACGTTCTCTCTGTCTCACACTTATACTGACACTATAGCACTGGTCACTCGCATTTAAACAACTCTTCTAGATTATCTGGCAAGTAGAAGATATACTCCAATGAGCTGGCTTTTTTTAATAATCGATTTTTTATCTACAAAGAATATTATGTATGAATCTTGAAATACCTCAAATATTATCTTTGAATTTTTCAAGAAGTAACTGTATAATATAATATTGGACACATTAAAATGGCTCGACTTCTATATTATGTATTAAATTCCAACACATCAAAATTTCAAACTGCCTCAATAGTTTTTGTTTTTCTTCTCAAATTGCAATTTCAAAAGTACATGACTCGGCAATATTCAGAACTTTGTAGCCAGGCGTTAGCATTGTGTTTGAATAACACAGAAAATGTATTTAACAAATTCTCGAGGTGCCCCAAATACCTGCTCAAAAATATCTCTCAGCTCTCTTACATCAAGTAGAATCTACATTTCTATGATGAATACACAAAGTTAAAATTATTTTAACTTTGTATTCACTATATTTATATATATATGTAATATAATTGTAGAACGAATTCAACCACAACTCAAGTACAGTTGATATTTAGAGAATCATAGGTCTGATAGATGGCGCTGTAAGTTGAATTACAGTTTTCATTGAATATTATACAGGTGGTACTGCAAGTACTTCATTATCACTTCTGTATCTCTTCTTGGGTATCAATATTCTCGGTTTTCTTGTTTCAGCTGACGATGATAGATTAACAAGACGAGAGTCTTATTTGAAAGCAACAGAGGGAAGTCGACTTCAGTTTGAATGTGACTTCAGTGATGGTGAAACGTCACCCCAAGTTCTTCGAAGGTGAGTGTTTAGTATTAATTTCTTACACTATCTTTTCTGTGATGGTCGGTAGAGCTTCATCGCTAAGGGTTCTTTAGTTTGTGGTTTAATGACTGCATTATTTCCGAAAAACTAGTTCCCACTTACTATATCTGACAAAAACGCCCTTTGCTTTATATCGATTCTTTATTTATATTATTGTAAACAGTGCACACAGACGGTGGAGACCTCCTTTGTTTCCCGGAGATATTCAGCAACTTCGCAAGCTATTTGAAGACGCTGCATCCTCTTTGGGGTGAGCAGGATTTCAACCCGCTTGCATGTTCTGCAAATAATTCATGAGAGATCTTTGATTACTAACACACTAACCGCTATTGGAATTCCACGTCGAGGAGTTTTTTGTTATTTTACATACTTGAAATGATCTTGATATCGTGGAATGACCAATCAATAACCATATTATAGTATGCTTCTGTCATTTGTAGATATTTAGGGTTTGTAGATATTTGAATTGCTACAAATGTATATTAGCGTTGAAAATAACCAAAACGTGTGATACTTAAATGCTGTAAGAAAAATGCTTATCTCTTATATAAAATCCATTTTCCAATTAATTGCAATGTTTGAAGACAATTTATTACTCGACGAGTGCCTCAAGACAATTATTTAATATTCATGAGAATCTAAAGATTAATGAAAATATAATTCACCTCTTTTCAGTATTTTCTGTCTTATTGTTAATATCATGTCGTTTCAGATCTTATTCTTTCAAAATTTTCGAAATTCTAATTATATTCTAATATTGAAGCTATTCTGACTATAAAGTTTTAACCCCTTCAATTTTTCACCTTCTGAAGGCAGCTGTTCTCATTACTTATTAATAAATTAAACGCATTCTCAGGAATTTCTAAAATATTTCATATATTGTTGACGACAATAATGCTTCGGTATACAATATCTATATCAGGTAGATGAAACTGAAACAGTTCTGGTGTTGAGTTTGTGTTGTCATGAAATTTCAATATATCTCCCTCCTCAATCAACTATTCTCATTATAATTCTCTGACAAGCATTCTGAAAGTTTTTCACTCTTTCAATTTTCATTGTGATTAATAAAATTTTAAATGAAAACAAATTTAGTTCTGTACATTCTGCAGATACAAATGCTACAGTGATGACACACAATATTCGCTGATGTTTTTTGAGTTGCCTATATAAGTAAAACCTATATTTTACCTCATTTATTTATTTTTATTCACTAAATAAATTATTTCAATGGGCAATACCATGATTTCAAAAGGTGGCCTGTTTAATACACAAAACTTACGTCGATTGAATAAAATTGTGTTTTTCGGATGTAAAAAAGATGTAAATATACGTGTTTGAAAAGGATTTCTGATATAATTACTACAGCGACAACACACAATATTCGTTAGTGTTTCATGTGTTGCCTATATAATGTAACGCATTATATTATACACCCTTTTTTCGTTCGTTATCATTTCAATAGGCAATATATGTTACAATGATGCTAATTATAAGTGTTCAAAACATATGTTGAAAGAATCGAACAATTTGTTTGGTTGTAGAAAAAATGTATAATGTATAAAAAAAGAATTTCTACAATTTCCTGAATTTGAAGCTTGTTTGTGAACTTTAGGTGATCTTTATTGCAATCTTTGACCTATTCGAATGCAGATCTCATGCCGGGAATTGAAAATTTCAGTCCTAAACATTTCTGCAACGTAATATTTTCTAAATGTACTGCCAATGGCATCGAACTAATCGACATGAAACTCAAGGTGGCAGTTCGCGCTACCACCATTACCAATCAATTACTCGCATTCGAATGTGATTGTTTCTGGCAGCAATCGTTCCCAGATACCACTTCGACACTCCCAGGCAAGTGAAATCAAATAAGTGTAAGCATATGGACCAAATAGCGCGGTTCTCTTCGTTCGTTTTAATCGTTCGCCCGACTCCTGATGGCAACGTTCAATTAGGTGAACATTTCATTGTTACCCGTACTTTCGCTTTTTCATTATCAGCGCGCATTTCCCCGTTGTTTTTGCTCATTAGGCTATCCCATTATTATACAACACCGCTAGCGTAAGGGAGTCGGTAAGAAAGTAACTGGAACCGTCGAGGAAGTAGCTGAAAGATAACAATACCGTGTCATTAACGCAATAACGATTAACTTTCTTGAGTGAAATCCATCCGGATGAAAAAACGTTCAGTTTATTATATTATATTATCTAATAAACAATGTTTACAATGATTGTGTTCGAGTTTTATATGGAATGTTGGATATACAAGTCGTTGTTGATTATAAAAATCAACAAAGCAATAGTTCAACTACTTTCCTGTTATTTTCGTACGTAGATTACTTTTTGTGCTATCCGTTTATTTAATGTGAGGGTTCATTGTAGCTTTTGTTGAACTATCGATTATTCGAAAGTTACAAATCTTCTAGGAAATTAATTGAGTTTCTTTCAATTGTTGTGGACATTTTGATATTCTCGTTTGAACATCTATGTGAATTTTTAGAATATGTGTTGAGATCTTTGAATTAGAAAAATCGATATAATATACATAAACTTTTTCAATTGAGCGTATTGATCTTCATTTATTGTTAACGTTTCAACGATGTTTTCATTGGTTATGAGATGTGACATAAAGCCACTCAACTGATTTATTATACCGTGGTTAAGCAAAGCTGTCAAAGAAATTGAAGAAAACTGAACATTTTACTTTAATTATTTTTCACACTTTAAAATCGATGTTATGTTTTCTGGTTTCTCTACGTACTCATTTAGCATTTCATTTTAAATAAGATAAGAACGAAAAAAATTCGTATTCATCTTTGAAAACGTTACATAGTGAATAAATTATCAAAAAGTCTTAAAACCACTGAACTTATTGTAAATGCATTTTCGCCTATTACGGCATAACCAAGTATGTAAATTGAGAAAAAGAGTTTGTTTTTCATAGATATAAAGAGACAAAAGGGAAAGGAAGAAGACATTAAACGACCAGTTAAAGATCAACCACTCGCTATTACTCAATTTCTCTTAATATAACAAGCAAATTTTCGACATACACTGTTCGTTGTTTAAACACGCACGCTAAGTTCACAAAAAAGAAAATACTTTCTTTGGCCTCTTTTCTTTCTTTCTCTTCTGTGTCCTCATATCTATGAAACAAACTCTTTGTTTCATAAGTGACACGGAGTTTCGCTTATCTCTTGTTGAAACATTAAGTTAAAAACTATGTATAAAATTGAAAATTAACACAGTTGACTCAAGTTTCACGAATATTTTAAAAACTCTACATATGTTTCGGGTAGTTAACCTATTATCAAGAGAGTAATATTGTATACTCTTGATAACGGGTTAAATCCCGAAACATATGTAGAGTTTTAATATATTCTGTGAAATTTAAGTCAAGTGTGTTAATTTTTAATTTTATAGTCTTTGTTTTAATTGTACATTTGTATTTACAATAAATTTTGTGGTTTTAGGACTTGTACCTTATTGAAGTTTCATTTAAAATGAACAACCACATGCTAAACATCTCATCTAATAATTTTACCTTACGTAGTAATACAGAAAATCAGTGAAATGAATACAGAATGTATTCATTTAGAATTCAGTTATTTCATTCTGTTTTTTATACAATATTTCATTTATAGTGTACGTTTCATATGAATGAAATTTTTTTTAATGAAACGGTGTTGAAATTATTAAAATTAAAATAAATCTTGAAAGAATTGATCTCATCGATAATATCTCTAAATGTTATCGAAAGTACTTAACGGTTCTACTCATATATTGAATTCTCATATAAATATTTAATTTTTCGCTTGAAGTATATAGAAAATGGTGGAAAAGTAAAACTTCTTTCACTGCTTTAGTATCTCGCTTTACTAACATCGACAATCTAACCGATAATTCATTCATCCTTCGAATTTAACATCACGGCTTGAAATATTACTTTCAGTGGCAGCCTCAGCGACAACAGCAGCAGCAGTACGTCGTTGGAAAGGGATAAGGGTAGAAGCAGTCCCTTCGAAAAGGAGAAATACGGCGTCTCGAGAGAGGGGGCGTTGAATTGTAAAATAACGGAACTGGATGGAAAGGTAAGAAAGGGAATTTCTCATATTGGCTTAAGTAAAATTTATTATCTTCGATTCAATTCCAGAGGCCCGCCATTCGTTCTTGGAGGCAGACGTGGGCCGTCCTCAAGGGATCGAAGCTGTTCCTGTATAAAGATAGGAATCACCAGGTGAGTTTGATTGGTTTCTCCTTCGATATTTCAATAGGAATATCGATCGCAATAATTCAGGGATATCCTTTCTTTATTTCGACTCTATTCTATATTTGATATTTCAATCATTTTCAATTATATTACTTCGAATCTCGATACTCGTCACACATACCCACAACTATGAGCATTTGTAAAGAACTATTTTTCTGGCGGTCTCCCATAATATCTCCGAGTGTCCAATCAAGTATCGTGAAAGAAAAAAATTGAGTCGAATTTAGATGGAATAACGTTTTTTCGTTACGCGATGTTATAGATACTCTATCTTCAGCAAGACTTGTTAAGGAACTTAGTTCTAATAATATCGACTTTAGAATGTTTATGCAGTTTCCATTGACATTGTAATATGAGGAAGCAACAATTGAGTTCGTTGTTGGAAGGTTTAAAACTATCCGAAAATTATGAGAATGTCTTCAGAGAAGTTGATAATTTTTATATATTTTTATCCATGGAATCACTTTTAACAGAGAGTGCTAAAAAAACTAGAAAATTAGAATTTGAGGTCATAGTAGTCATTTAAAAGGATTATTTTACTAAATTGACAATTAAAATTAGCATCTGAAGAAGTCGCCTGTAACGACGAAACGTGTCATGCTATGTTCTCAATGAAAGAGTAAATCAAAAGTTCAAGTATTTGAATTTTAGCTCATATTCAATTGTAATGTGAGTAAACTCCAACAGTATTCAGTAAAACGTATAAATTATAGCGTTAAATGTCGAAAAATTGATTTCCTGAAGTAAGCGTCCCGAAGAAGACGTAGTTATCCGAAACGTACCGAAATGGAGTTAATATACCTGTACATTGATATTTATCAAGTGGTTCAATATGTTCGTCGGTTGATATCAATTATTAAGCTAATCAGTTCACCAATATTAGAAAACATATATGATATTTATAGAACAACTGCTATTTTTATTCAACATCTGGATTTGTTTCGAGTAAATTTGTGGGGAAAACGCATTCAATGCACTCATTTTAATTTTCCCGAAAATGAATGAAGTTGTTTCTCATTGCGAACATAAATACAGGGTGTTTCGTCTCAGAACTAAACGCAGAATCATGAAAATTGATTCACAATGAAAAACGTTTTAGTTAACTTTGAAATTACTCTTTATATGAATGGAAAAATGTTATCCCTCTACATTATTGGAATGTATTAGATATCTCAATAATTTTCCAAAATTTTATATTTCCTTTTTGTTAGATTTTTGTCATTTTTGTCGATTATTGATTCAATTTTAAATCAATAATACTCGTTTTTTTCAAATTTTCTCACTACTTTTTATATGATTTAAAAAATATTTCCACTGATTCTTTTTCATTATTTCAAATAAATATACCCTGAATATTAATTTTTTTCGTAATTTGATTCGTTTTTTTGGGTGAATAGGCTGTTATAGTTTCGATTTTAGTGTTTCAATGTTTGATTATTTCAAATTTTTATTTGATTTGCAAAATGCTTAATCTCGTCTTCCTGATGTTCTTTATTCATTTTTAATTGTGATTTTTTTAATTATATTAAATTTTACAAAGGGGGTGGTAGGTGGGCTGTTTAGGAAGTGGCAGATGGGCTTATTCGGTAGTGCCCCTTATACGTAACATATGGACGTTACCGGTATTATTCAAAATTCTTATGTGTATCTTAAGAATTGTTGAAGCGGTGAAGTATGGAAGACGCCATGTGATAAGGACACGTGCCTCTTCGTGTGCAGTCATTGGAAAAATTAAATTACTTCGAATAAACTGAAGGACCGTTAACGAGAGCGAATGACGTTTCGAAAATTCAATACGAACGAAATTGAAAATGCGAAACACGCTTCGAGCGAGTATTTTAATAGAAGGCTATCGATAAAATGATAGGAAATTAGATGCGGTGTATGGCAGATTGATTCTGAAAATTGCGTTTGTGAATAACGGTACCGGAGAGTTTTCTTTGGGCTAGTTCTCGCGAGTTGTGGCACTTTCTCGGTGGCAAAACGAAACTTTCCAAACAAAAAAGTTATTGAAATAATGCTGTCTTAACATATAACATACTTTTGAGAAAATACATATTGAGGATTTCAATCGAACGCAAATATTTCATTTCTGTTTCTTCTTTTATCGTGTGTTTTATTAATTTCAAATTTTTTTATTATATTCTGCCATAAATTTAGATATTTTGATTATAATTCCAATAATTGGTCAAAATTACACAGAATTATATGTTTCGGGTTACCCGCTCATTATCAGCGTTCCATACCAAATATTCTTCAGCTGAATCATCTCTGTATAATGGGTTAGTTACCCGAAACATCAGTCAACCAAGATTACAATTTTTTCGGACCTTAACCAAGTGTTTTCGAATAAATATGCTTTGGATAAAACAACAATGTTTTGTTATTCAATAGTCAATTGACGTTAACAATATTCTGATTAATTCATATTTAATGTTTATTCAAAATTCTCTATACTATATCAATTTTTATTTGTAATAACTTCGATTTTTCTCTGTTTTGATCGAATTCATTGTTCCCGATTTCATTTTACGTTTCATCAACAATATTAATTTTTTGAAGAAGGAATAGAATTCGAAAACGAAAAACTGAACTTGATTTTTCTATTTACTTTATTGAAGATTATAAAAAAAATTAGTTAAGGCGTTATGTATTTCTTTATTGTCTCCTCATTTAGAATTGCTCTTTATTTTATGAAGGTTTTTGTATGAAATTGTTATTTATTTTCTGATTAAATTAAATTAGAATATACCAAACAATAGGACGAAAAAATTAAAAAAAAAAATTGTGTTAAAAGTCAATCCATAACTTGAACAAAATATTTCAGGACTACTTGATATGATCTCTGTACTATATACTACTAATTGATCCAACTGATCAATTGATTTTTGTGCCGAAAAATTATTGCATTCTGAAGAATAGTATTTTTTTTCCATTTCGGTTGACTTCATCGAAAGAAAATTATAATTTAATTATTTGATTCTAATGATGAACAAAAAATATAAAAAAAATTATAATTGTCTTGAAAGTCAATCAATAACTTCAACAAAATATTACAGTATTTATTACTTGATATGATCTTCATAAATTAATTGATACAACTGATAAATTGATTTTTGTGTCGAAAAATTATTGAATCGCAAGAATAGAAAATCTTCTGTTTTTCATTTCGGTTAGCTTCATTGGAAAAAATTAAGATTTTCCTTGTAATATGTATATTAGTTTGGCATCTTCACTGTCTTAGCATGTTTCTTTCATTAACTGATATTTATTCAAAATTGTAATTTCAGTAATTTTTCGATGAAAATGATCTCGTAACATTTTATCATTTGTTATCTAATCACAAATCTGGGACAACAAATTTCATATTTATTAGTCAAAGTATGTATTGAAATTTACTTGATTGAATAGAAGAGAGCAAATAACTTGTATTATTCAATTATTGGCATTTTTCAACAATTATTGAAATATTGAGTTTGAAGTGAAAAAAAGTCTTGTAATTACGTTCACATATTTCGTCGGTATTTCAATCATTTATTACGTTTTCTTTCGATATTCGTGCCAGATTTGCAACTCTACCGACAATATACGAGTATCCGTTTGTTCGCCACATTTAGTCAAAATACTAAATAAATATCGACTGCTTGAACTTTGTATCCAGTTGCATTCATAAAATATTGGCATACAATTTGTTTACTATTTTTTTTTCGTAGTAGGCAAAAGAGTCAACAGTGATTTGGCAACTGTTCAAAGTCCAAAAGTCTTATAGAAATTAGGTCTGATGATATTATTTAAAAGGCATCAATTCGTCTTGAATTGATGGCTTTCTATGATACCTTTTTGATTTAAATTCGATTTGAATATCATCAATTCGTCTCATATTGCTATTTAGTGAACTATAAATTCGTCAAAAAGTTTGTATAATTGATTTAATATTGAACAAAATTGTTCAATATTATGTATATATACATATTTATATATATATTTATATATATATATATATATATATATATATATATATATATATATATATATATATATATATATATATATAGCGTATGTTGATTGTATAAACAAGAGTTCTATTGAACTCTTAACAATGTATTAATAACCCGAAACATATGTGAATGTGATGTGAAGACTTTTTCGGAATTTATTTCAGTTTTAATGATAACTACGTTCAATTCGTTCGAAAAATATAAAGTTTTCGATGAAATTTTAAACTACAATAATTATGTATGTAAACCTATAGAAAATTACTTAGAAGAAGCTCCACAGATGTTATTTCGCTACAAAATACAATATCGAAAGGTTTCAACTAATTATTCACTTCTCTTGAATGTAAAATAATTATTATTGAAACTCTTGATTTCATGTTTCACGATTATATTTAACAACATGTTGTTAAATATAATCGTGAAACATTGAGCCAAGAATTTAATTCAATATTTAATTAGGTTTCACCAAGAGTTAACCGAGAATTCAATCTCAGTTATTGAATAATTAATAGTCTTGAATCGCTTCAGATAAGAACTATAGCTTTAACAACATTAAATGCAACACTAGGCTCAATGTTCCACGATTATGTTTAAAATTACATAATCAACATGTTTCGAGCGTAAGCTTATTTTTAAGACTAAAGAACTAAAATGATGCTCGAAACATGTTCACTATGTAATTTTATTGTTAAATATAATCGTGAAACATTAAGCCTAGTGTTTAATTCAATTTAATATTTAATTATGTTTCACCAAGAGTTAAGCGACAACTCAATCTCAGTTAATAATGTAATTTATTGAAATCAAAGGGAGCTCTGAAAACCATAAGGTAAGCCCATAAGGTAACTACGGAGTTTCAGGTTTCATATTCATGCAAACCATAGTAGAGTAATTAATTTATTAATTACTCTACTATGTTAATTAATTAGTACAGATTTTGAGTCTACCTAAAGAATTCGGTGAAAAAGTTGGTACCAAGCAAACCGTTAGAAATTTCAGAGAAATGCTGTTAATGAATAGTGAAGTCTTTGTTGAACAGTTGATGAAATCATAAATTCTATGAGCGTATATCTACTACAACTCAAGATCATAAATTTATATGTAAATATATATTTTTTATATGTTTCAGCGATCTTTTTGTGGTAGTCAATATATTATAAAACCTTCTGTCTGTAATTGTATATACGAAATTTAATCTTCGTAAAATACATTCAATAATTTCTTAAAGTCCGTATTGCATTCAAATCACGAAGTAACTGGGAGAAACACATCAAAAATAATTAATTTACGGGTCATGCCAGGTGGTTATAAACGCACGTGTAGTTATGTAGTTATATGAATTGCGACATAACGCATGTAGATTGAGACAGAACGGCCGATTGAAATCGTAGTGACCAAAAAGTATTGATATTTGATCAATAATTATTAATGAAATTGTAGTTGTGTGTTTTTTTGTTGTTTTATTGAAAAAATTGATGAATGGATGATCATCCAAAATACGAAAATAATTTATTCTTCCGTTAAAACTCATTGGAACATTGACGTCCGTTTTCGTTACTTACTTGTCACTTTAGGAGAAAAATCGAAATGATAGACAGTGGATCAATTTTTTTGGAATGTTAATGATTAAAAATATTCTTTGTAAAATACCAATTCTTACAATCTCAAGGCAAAGCAACAGGGAAATTGTTGTGACATTATTTATTCCAGCAAAACGACTGTGCCATTAGAAGAAAGGTTCTTCATACTTTATTTTTGTTATAATTTTTCAATACAAATACCAATAATAATTTTTTTATTGATGATTTTTACCGAAAAATCGCATTTAGTTTTTTATTTATAACATTGAAAATAATTATGCAAACTCAATGACATCAATAGATTGTAGGCGATTCAATAACGAACAAAATATCATCACTTGACCCGATCGAATAATTAGAAATGGAGAAAATTAGGATAAACTGGAAATTTCATTGTTTGTTCAACTAATTAATTACTTCTTTAATTTTTATTTTACCGGGGTGTGATTTGGTGGAAAAGTTGCGATCTTGGCGCTCTTCAAGTTGGAAAAAAAGTGTACCCTGTGGCATAATAATTTTTTGCGTAATTGCCGGTTTCAATAAATCAATGCGCTTAATTGCAAAATGTCTGCTTGCCACAGGAATTGTCCAATTTGGTTTTTTGAAACGGATTTCGAAAATACAAGCAAAGGACAACAGAATGTATGTCTCGAATTTTCGAAAAAATATTACAAAATACACGAAAAAGGAGAGGCAAGGATATATAGTAATACCAGCGCGCAGCGCGTGTATTCTTTGACCTGTGTCATGTTTGATATGAAAATAATCGAAATTTTTAAATAACTGATAAAACTAGTCTAACAACTAATAAAAAACTCTTATTATTTGTTCCCCGTTGCTTGGCATATGTGTATATTATCAGATATGCAGTAATTTTGAATCACTCAGCTCATAGACATAGACAAACAACAATCTGCGATTCGAACTCAGTATATATCTGCTTTATAGATATTAAAACGCACGAAATTTCTTAACCCTTTTTCCAAAAATGTGTGAAACTTGAGATGGTACTTTGTACACAGAAAATTATATTTGATTGAAAGAATGGCTATTTATCAATTTTTTTGTGTATTTAGTCATTTGTTGATTTATTTATTTTTTCAGAGCTCATATTGAAAATAAGTATTATCATATACTCGTATACAAATATACTCATACATAGCCCTGTAACCATTCAGAGATACACAAATGTACGGTGTATAAGAAGTATATTGTGTGATCGGGATTTACTTCTTTAGATTCTTTTTTTTTGGTTCATCTTTGGACAATACTCATTCCTATAATTTATTTATTTAACTGCTGAAACTCATTTACATACACAAACGTCCCGTCTTACTCGGGATTCGAACCCATATCACCCTGGTGAGGGTGCGTCACTCTCTCACTACGCTACAGAGTCGACTTCATCAGATTCTATTTTATATTATAAATTTTTCATTCACTATATAACGTACGTTTGATTTTTTACCAAGTGTTAACGTAAATTATACAAATAATATAAATATGTACCTACTTATATAATGTGAAAAATACAAAACACCAATTAATAAATCAAAAATGACGTTTGTAAAATGTGTTTAAAAAAATTAAAAAAAAAACTTCAAACTCCTGCCTTTTTGCACGATAAAATTGCGTTTTGTTTATGCAAATGAATGTTATTATTATTATTAATAGAGAGACACAATTGAATAATTTGTATTTCATCTCGAAATTCCGTCAATTTCTGTGAAACTTCAATATATAATTCACCTTACGAATTTACGAATTTGTTTATTATTTGAATGTGCTCATGTATATTCTGCATAAAGTTAAAGATAACACAACAATAGAAGCTCATAGTATTTAATTCTTCCATAGGTTTTCGAAAACTCAACGCAAATCGCGAAAATATACAAAATATACACATGGACGATTCAACCCATATAAAAATTACATAATTTTCAAAAATAAAATGAATATTCATTAGAATTATTCATGACCAATAGTTTCACAATATTCAAAGCAAATAACAAAATGTTATATTTTCCAGAATTTTGATGTGTATATATAGGATGGCCCAAAAAACATCGACGAGTTATTATATTTTTACATTCCAACGTAGCCTAAGGTCGCCGTTCATTTTTTAAACCTGAACCGTAAAACGTTTTGCAATTCTCGTGTCATTTCGTAAGAGGCGATAATAAGTTCTGAAAAAGGAGCATCAGGTACGTCGGGCGTGCTGAATAAAACTCGCGGACATTACGTTTCAACTATGGCAACTTCCGCCCGCACGTCGTGCATTCTTGTACGAGCGACGTGCCGCAATTAAAAATGAAATTAATTATTCGGATTCGGATTATTATTTTAACGCGCGTCGATTCGCGTCGAATTTTTATTACGGTATGCGACCAGCATTCTACCTCGATTCCTTATATCGATCGTCAATCATTCTCGCAGATCGGACAAGGATGCGTCGTACGGTTTCGGCAGGACGAACGCGAGTCCGTCACATTCCGTCTACGGTAATCGCACCTGCGAGCTCAATCGATTCAGACGTCTTAGGTGCAACTCGGGTCTACATTATTCATGTAATCGTAGAATCTTCGTTTATCCTTCGCTTTCAGAGATCTGCGAAAATAATGTTGTTAATTTTAGACTCGAAATATTTTTCGGGTTGGAAACTTCTTCAGCCAACTCGGCGACGTTATCGTCACGTTTTCATCATCACGCTCACTCTGAGCATAATTTTGAATTGGATTTGAATCAGAACACAGAATTTTGAGGGGAGTTTCTATATATACGCATTCGTAACTAAATGGTGATAAATATACGAAAACATGATAATGTAAAGTTCCTGCTTCATTTTCGTAGTTTGTGTCTAAATATTTAAACCAACTGGATAACGAATACCATACGAATAAATGATGAAATTATTGAATTTTTGAACAAAAATCAAGAAGTTGTTAGATAAAGAGAAAAAAGAGCAAGCAGAACATCGTTAGGAATAATACACTGGTTTAATAGCAAAACTGTATAAAACCAATATTAACCACCTTTCGAAATGGTTTTCCTTTGCTTGCGTGCTCATTGTGTTCTACTTGTCACTACATAGTATAAAGCAAAGTCGCTTTTTCTGTCCCTTTGTCCCTTTGTACGCTTTAATCTTTGAAACTACGCAACGGATTTTGATGCGGTTTTTTTTAATAGATAGAGTGATTCAAGAGGAAGGTTTATATGTATAATAAGATCCACTAAATAGTGGAGACGTACTGTTATTTTTGAGGTTTCTAATGTGATGTCGTAAATAATTACATTTTTTCCGCTTACATTGCAAACGCAGGTTGAACCTTACGAGTTTTATCAAAATAATGTACTAAGTATTGTACACATTGAAAAGGTCTACAGAAAAGTCCGTGATGGTATATGTCTATCTCTTATGGATAACCCACAATAACTTTTTTTTGTCATTTACTTTTTGCGACAAATAATGGCTAATTTTCGAAGCGATTTTAACCCATACAGCATTAATCCTTAACCAATTAAATACCTTGAATACATTGTTCATTTAATATAGATATATATGGCCCTTTACACCGTATGATTTAAGTGAATATTTTCGAAGATATTACAGATTTAAAAATTGCGGGGCGTAGCGTTTGCGGCGTGCGAAGCTGGGGCGGGTCGCTAGTTTGTTAATATTCATGGAACCACTATAATGAGTTGTCATCCAATAGAGTTGTGCTATTATTATATATATATATATATATATATATATATATATATATATATATATATATATATATATATATATATATATATACGATACGATACGTTTCTTTACGATACCCTTACGAGTGTTGGGATAACCACTTAATTGTGGAGGGTTTATTTTTTGATCTACCTCCGGCATTTGATTCACTATCTTTTGAATTAATACATGAGAAATTCTACAATTTAGGTTTTAGGGGTATTTTTCTGGATTGGTCACGCTGAGGCCTCCAAGAAATAGTGATGACTGTGAAAGTTGGCGAGCATTCAATTCTCAGAGATAAGAAATTGGTCTTGGGGTTCTTCAGGGCTCTGTACTTGAACTTATTCCATTCATATTATTTATAAACCATCTGTTAAATTAAATTAAACTCTTGGCTTAATGCTTCACGGTTATTTAAAGACTCAACGAGAGACTCGAAAATGAGCTCACGCTCGAAACATGTTGACAAATTTATGTTGTTAAATATAACCGTGAAACGTTAAGCCAAGAGTTTAATTTAATTCAAAATTTAATTATGTTTCATCAAGAGTTAAGCGAGAATTCAATATCAGTTAATTCAATAGGTTAAACATTTTGATAAATCGAATGCAAAAATGGAAAAATATAACCAAGGTTTCGGATATTCACTTCCGGGTGGAAATTTTAAATCAGAAACGCCTAATTTATCCTTCTTGCACAATGCATCGGATAATTCGATAACTCAAACACCTTTTTATGCGCATATATAGCAGATAAAAACGACTCCGCTTGTCGTAGTCGTCAATCATACTCCGGTTGCGAAGGATACCGTATTTCGGCTACGATTATAATCAATCCAATGTCGTTGAGCTTGCGACATTCCCGTTTTAAAACGGATAATAACAAAACCTTCGCGTTCGAGGGACCCATTATTATTTTTCTGCCAAAGAACGAAACCACCGTTTAGCTGTTATTCGATCTTCCTCGAAGTCCGGAGGAAATATCGCCTCTGTCAAGGAGTTCGAATGTAAATTATCGCGAGATTTGTCTCGACCAGTCTTGAGCCACCCAAGCAGACGTTATTACATTTCCAATTATTCCAGTATTTTTTCCGCCTCTGCACCGAATCGTCCTTGGCGAAGGTCCCTTCGAATTTCATTCGACCCCATCCATGGCAATCTGCGATCCGAGGTTGATAAACTGGTCCGAAAATGTGCTCGATATCTGTCTTGGAACGTCAACGAGTAGTCCAAATAATAGATCGTCTCGAGTATTTATTGACGTCGGAATTTTTTTGGTATACCGACACAATTTTCAGGTCGCATAACCCCCTCACATAAGTATTTCCATCAAAATCGCAATTCTAATTCGTATTCAATTTAATTTCATCATATTTTGACAATTAAGTAGATCTAAAATCTGAAAAATTATTTGTTCTTCCTAAATATTCGTTATTCCATAGCCCGACTTACGATATTCTTCGATTTTTTGAAAGTAGTTTCTCTTCATATTTTCTGATTGAATTTAAACTAAAATTCAAACACTTGAACTTTTGATTTACACTTCATTGACAAAATAGTATGACTCGTTTCGTCGTTACAAACGACTTCTTCAGATGCTTACAGAATACTACAGAATATAGTATTATATTACAAAATATTAGTCGAAGTTTGAGGTTATGTCTGCATTGAAATTATATCACGATTAGACAAAAAATAAATTGACTTTATGTAACCTCTCTGGTACCTGACTATTATTTTTCTAGTCTATTTAGTATTTAAGTTTTTAGTTTAGTGTTTAGTATTTTGTAATTTATTAGTATATTTGAAAAAAGACAGAAATATCGATGTGATTATAAACCAATATTTTGATTCAATATAACTGAATTATTTTTTCAACAAACAGATGATCTGTTAATGAAAATTTTTGATTACCTATCTTTGTACGTTCTAAAACTGCGTTCAACTGTTCCTCCACCAAATTAGAAATTATATATCACTGCCATATCTGGAACTTGTTTATCTCCAACATTTGAAAATCAATTTGATACAAAGCGTCTGAATTTTCCTAAATAAGTAAAGTGTCACTACGTGTAGGAGTGTTGAATTTATGTTTTTCAGGTTATTTAGATCAGTTGAGCAACTAATAAGGTAATAACTGAAATTTCATTAAGGTCAGTATAACATCGCGAAAATTGTAACAAACTTTCTTAATTTACAGTATTTTTGTGAAAATTCATATTCGATCTATTACTACTGAAACTAATAATCAGTGGTTCCTGATTTTGCAGTTAGAAAATCGCGAATTAGTTATTTTATATTTGACTCAATGTTTTAGTAATAATAATAATAGCATTTATTGAGAAACATTTGTTACATTGTAAAATATTATTTCAATCATTGTAAAATATTATTAAAATATTATTCAATCGATACAATAATTAGGACTGAATTCAGTTTTTACTCTGAACTTCCGTTCAGCCCTCGAACAAAAATATTGGTTCAAGTTTACGTTTATAATCAAAATAATATACAATTATATTTGAAAAGAAAAGAAATTACTTTAGAAATATTAATCATTTGAGGCAATTTCACATGGTGAGAGACATTCGTGGTAAAAAAATAAACAAACATATTATACAAAAAATTGATTCATACATTATTGCCTACATTCGAATCATCAAAGTACTCTGCCACATCATGCTTTTGTTAACAGCAATGACCTAACTCTCTTCTTAAGCAAATGAGCATTCAATAAGTTCAAATTTGACTAAATGGTTGAAGATTTTAATACTTTGATTAAAAGTGAGTACTCGAAGTTAGCTCTTTTATGCTTAAGAATAAGTAGCACATCGCTGTTCCTTGTTGAATACTCGTGATTACTATTCAATTTAATGAACCTATCTTCATTTTCTCTAACATATAGTAAACATCTATAAATATATAAGCAAGGTAGAGTGAGTATGTAATTATTGATGAAGATAAGTTTACAAAATGTTCGTTGATGATTATTGAATAATAATCAAAGTAATCGCTTCTGTGTAATAAACACCCTATTTTATTTCCTAGTATTTTTTCCATATCGTACTACTTCCTAACACTATGTTTATGATTATCTTTCAAATGTACATAAATCATATCAATATATGGTAAGTTTTCCTTCCAATGGGTTGGTGCTTTTTAAACTTTTTTCCATTGCTTAATTGAGTCTTTAACGCATATTTATTCAGTTGATTGTAATTACGATTACGTATAGTTATGCCTTATGGCTGCAATTGATACATCTGTCTTGGCATTTACTCAATACGGCCCATTACCTTCGCAACATTAGATCCATTGTCAACGTCAGCCAACGCGCGTGCATCAGTTTGATTCATGACGGTACCATCGCGATTAGTACCCGTAGTACCAGTACCCCATTCTACGGTGTGCAGGGTACTCGCGCGGTCGCAGGTGATAGATCGGTCGATCAGCGGGCGCTACGCTAGCGAAGGCTGGACTTTTCTCGAAAAAAGTCTAGATTGAGTGGATGTTTTTCGTATGTTACATTTTTTGTGTTGAGTTCTGATAAACATATTACAGTGAGTTTGATGATTTTGGTGATGTTGACAACTGGTGTTTGAAATCGTGTTGCCCGCTATTAATTCCTGAAAAATTTTAAGAGATTAAGTAGTAGTTGTTTGGATTTAAGTGAAATTCGATAAGGCAGTACTTGAATACGAGACAAGTCTGTTGTTTTTTGCTCTTAGATATATATCTAAGATTTACTCATGCCATTTCTTGGATTCTCATGAATAGTTGAACGTTTGCAACAAAGCATTGGAGAAACTTCCACTGATGGCCAAATTCAAATTGAATTGGCGGCAATGAAAATCTTTTATGGTGAATCATGTCTTGCCTATATATTTTAGTTAATTTATTTTTGACGTTCTGATTGAAAATTGATGTTAATTGAAAGTTTGAGATGTTTTCAAGTTTGAGACAGATTTAGCGAATAATAAAATTGAATGAATATAGTAATGAAATATTCAGAAATATAGAAAACAAAAATTCTAATCATCCTTGACATTTTAAAGGGAATAAATATTTACGAATAAAAATATATGGAAAAAAATTTTGTATCAATATATCACAAAATATCAATTTCACTGATTCCAAGCCAAGATTATAGATTATATTTAGATTGTATGAGTTCAATTCAATTAAAATTGAATATAATTGATGAAACTCTCAAAAAAAAGTGTACTCTCTCGTTCTCTCCTAAATGTTGTGCATTTCAAAACAACACCAGTTGTACCCTTATTTTTATAGAAACATTCACTTCTATATGTTTTTGAATGTCAGTTCGATGTTTGTGATCTTCCATTCTCTCCAAACAACATCTAAATGTTATAAATATGTACTCAAATTTTTTGTGGGTTCGTTTCGTTTTGAATTAAGCATATTGTATTGTGATTAGTTCCATTAATTGTTAATATTGAATATTGTTGCTATCAATCATAAAATGGCAAAACAATCAAATCTTCTTTGTTTACCGACTCTGCTTTCTATAGTTTCTTTCACAAAATTGAAAAAGATTGAGTATTTATTCTTTCGATAAATCAACGTAGTAAAATACGTTACGTTTCTTCAGTCCGAGAGTTAATGAGTATTTTTAGCTTTAGCATCGTAGTAAACTTTTTCAAATATAATTAATATTACAATTTATGGTTTATCGAATTTAGAATCTATTACTACATTAGAGGCATGTTTTTTCATTGAAATGATAACGGTATTAAAATTCTCATTTTTTGTTTGCACCAAATAATATTCTTCTTCAAGTACCTAATAAAAAACAATGGAAACAATGGATTTTGAACGAATCAAAAGTATAGCAATTTGAATTTTTTTATTTGAATATAGGATTTCCTTCTTTATGAAATGGAAGACATAGAAAACAAAACAACAAATCCCAAATAATTCAATAAACAAAATTTCCCGATTTGCACATATAATTTTCTTCTTCATGAAATAGGAGTAATATAAGACGAAATAAGAATTTTTCCCAATGATTCACGAGTATTCAAACCAAAATTTTATGGTTTGCTCATATAATTCTTTCTTTCATGAAATAAAAGAAATAGAAGAGAATGTGGCTTTACTTCTCTATAACAATCGACATTTTGTGGTGTATTAATATAATTTTCTTCTTTATGACATAGAATGAATGAACAATAAAATGATTGGCTAATTTACCTGAATGAATCAGAAGTCTTACAATTAAAATTTTGTGGTTTACTCATATTATTCTTTATAAAATAGAACAGATAGAAATGAAAACAAGAATTTGCCTTTAAGAATCAGTACACTACTTTAATATTTTCTCATGAAAGGAACGTTATTAATGAATTACAGCTAAAATTTTCTTTTTTTTGGAATTGACCTCAGTGAATGACATTAATTGCAACCCAAGAACCGTTTTGTTGTGAGCTCATATAATTAAACATATAAACTTTTAAATATAAAAGGGAAGTACCGTGAAGTAACCTCAGTGAATGGCGATTTTCACAACTTTATTTTTGTGTTTTGCTCATGAAATTCCTTTCATTATAGAAAACAAAACTGGAATTGACCTCGATGAATTTTGAGAACTGAAATCCAAATTTTGTGGCTGGAACAATCAATATTTATGCAATAGAAGACATAGAAAACAAATCAAGAAATGTCAACAATGAATGACATTTGTTTCGACCCAAATTTTGTTATTTTGAGCTCATATACTTTTCTTCTATGAAACAGCAGAAAAGCAGAAAACATTAAGAAGTAAGCTCAGTGAATGACGTGTATCACAACTCAATGTTTGTGGTTTACACTTATATATTTTTCTTCATTATGAAACATAAGAAATAGGAAACAAAACAGGAATTGACCTCAATAAATCTGAAGTACTAACATCCAAATATTGTGACGAGCACAATTAATTTAATTCTTTGTGCAACAAAAGCAAGAGAAAACAAAACAAGAATTGACCCTAATTAATCAGTACAATGTTTTTATATATTTTTTCACTCCACGGGAATTCATAAATCAATATATCCCTTCCTAACAGAAAGAACCACATTTTTCAACACTTTTCCTTCGAGTGTAAGCATTAGGATGTACCGATCCAGCTGCCGTTGGGCGACCAGTCCTCTGCCCATGAGCTTATATGGTCTTATTTTCTCCACTCGCACACGAACTCCTCTCTCTATCAAAAAGCGTTAACCCGCCCAACTATCGAGCTAGCTTCTAACAAGTAGTGAAGAAGTAGTTGCGTAGATAGAATCCTTTGTCGAGGGTTGATTCTAAATATAAACCGAGAGAGAATATCGTGGCTGATAGCGAATTATAACAGGTCGAACGGGAATTTCAAGTGCAAAATTAATTGAAATTGGCGGCCGCTCGACTTAGTGCTCGTAGGTGTACTAGACAGACTCATTTATTTCGCAGATCCGCGTTGCTTCGGCGTTCTGGGAGGCGGTAGTCGCGGGGTGTCGTTGAACGCGTTTCCCCTGCTTTTTTCTTCGAGAACGTTGATTCAAGTGGTGGAGATGATATACCGAATTATTTGAAATTTTCCTCGACTTGATAGTTTCTACAGTTGCAATTGTAAAGTGCTATAGATAAAGGAGAAACGGTTGTAGTAGCATTATTGGATTTTAAAAGAGCTTTTGAAACGTTATGTAGATCATTATTATTGAAAAAACTGAATGAGAAGCTTGGCTCTGAGGGAGTAAATGATTGGTTCGGATCTTACTTGGATTCGCGAACACAAAAAGTTGAGTTTAATGTCATGCTGTCGGATAGTACGAAAGTGGATGTAGATGTACCTCAAGGTACTGTCCTAGGTCCGTTGTTGTTTTCTTTATACACAAACGATATTGTCTCTCACGTGAAAAAATGTTCTATACGTTTATTCGCTGATGATACTATGCTCTATATATGTAGCCAAAATATCAAGAATATGACAGAGGGAATCAATAGAGACCTTTCTGCAATCAATGAATGGTTATGTGACAATAGCTTATCTCCGAATGTGTAAAAATCTAACTTCATAGTTTTGGGTACAAGTAAAACCCTTAAACCAATAAAAATGAGGATAAAATCAGAAGAGTAGAAACAGTAAAATATTTAGGCATTATGTTAGACGAAAATTTGGGTTTCAATCATCATAATGATTTCATATCATCTAAAATCTCTAAAAAAATCAATTTTTTGAAAAAAAGCTGTCGACATATGTGAAATTCTTGTTGCTCAAATCTATAATAATGCCACATTTTGAATATTGATCCACATTGTTATTTGGTTTGACTAAAGAAAAATTCAACAATTACAAAAGTTACAGGGTAGAGCCATGCGAACAATTTTAAAGTGCAATAAGTGCACCCCTATTAAAATTATACTGAACTCTTTGAAACTAATGTCTGTTGAGCAAAGAATACTCTTTGTTTCATATATATTCATTTTCAAAATAAAAAATCTGTTGCTTTCATGTAATGTAACAAAAATGTAACATATGTCCGTGAAGTGCATTTTATAATACTAGAAATACTGATAGATTTTATATCCAAAGTTGTAAGCTTTCTAAATCTCAAAATATCATATACTAGGACGGATTTAATGCTTTCAATAATTTACCAAGTACATTGAAAACTAGTACTAGTATTAATATATTTAAGCGTGATCTAAGAAAGTATATTTTAAATAATGAGATTTGAAAATTGACAGTTCAAAATATGTAGATTTTTTGTATAGCTTCAGCAAAATGAATATTATTGTATTATAATAATAATAAGAGAAAGCTATACCGTAACTAACATACGTGGAAAAGTCAAACCTTTTGGTTAAACATGATTCAATTTTGTTTTGTTCACTTATACTCAAATTCCTTCTTACTAGTACTCATTTTTGAGGAACTCATTGAATCCATTAAGACCTTTAAAAGTATATTATTCTTCGATTCAGAAATCCTGCAGCCTTCCTTCTATCAGTATTTTTAGTATTATATCCGTGCACTTAACATTCATGAACATATATGTAGCAAAGAATTTTCTATGTTTAACAGATATTAGAACCAGTAATTTCAGCAAATTTTTGACTGGAGCTTATCCTCTACACTTGTTCGTTCGGTGCAATATTTTTCGCATAGCGCTGTGCTGGGATTCTGCTAATTGTTGGGTTTTTGCTAATTTAAAACCATTAACAGAGTGGAGCATATTGGTGATCTGAAAAGTTCGTAGGCCCACGCATAGATGGCGCTACTAGAGTAAGTGCCTGCAGTATGATTTTCAGTTAACCCTAACCTTCAAAAGACTCGTGTATCAATTTGACAGCTATCGCTCCATTATTTTGTGAGTTCTAGCATGTTGTCATATCATCATTGCGTCTCTCTCGAAAACAACTACATATATTGGATAATACATATAAATAAATTATAATAAAATATAATTGTATCAAAAAAATTCTACGAACCTTTCAGCAAACAATTCAAAGTATGGCTTTATTTGTTTAATAAAATCGATTTCTTCGTAGATTCTAGAGGAGATGACATTTCTTTCAACAGAATGCCTAAATATTAGGCACTTTAACACCTTTCAATTTTTTGCTTCTTTATTGAAGAAAAATCTATTCTTTATTCTGTTTATTTTACCTGTTCTTTATTTATGTTTATTCTTGAATAAACTCTTGGAAAAAAATCGAATGCAGCCGTATTTATTGTTTGTAATAGTACAATAAATATGTGCTCCTCTATTATAGGTCAGTTTTAAACTGTCTGTTGAGTGAACCCTTGTTAGGAAAAATGAAAAAAAATACAAATTAACATGAAAACCAAACGAATGCAATTCGGTCATCAGTTAGTCTTTTTATATCAATCTGAAATTAACACCTACCTAATTATCAGCAATGTTCATTCAATTTACAGACTATATTAAAAGGCCCCTGTTCAAATTACCTGTTATAGGTATATATTGTTTACTTAAGGTGTGAGGGTCCTAAGAGCTTCGATTTTCTACTTTCTTCGTCATTTTAATGCAAGAACATTATCAAATTAGCGGATGTAGCACAACAAGAATGTTTATTTAGGTTCCGGAATTGATGAACCCAGTAACTACGTATATGGCACACTTAATGATTGTAACATCAACTATTGACACAAATGGGCTCACTCTCAAAAGCTGCGATAGAATCGAACGATATAATTTAAATTAACTCATTAATTATTGACAATAAGAGCAAAATCCAAAACCGATAAATGTAGCAAATAGATTTCAGATTTCTACAGTGACTCATATTATTGCCCATATATTACAAATTTATGGTAAAATTATCTGTATTAGAGCTTTGAAACAAAAACTGCGTGCGCAACATTAGATATGCAGATATAAGTCTGCATATCGTAGTTTTCGTAGAATAATAAATAATATATAATATAATAAGTTCTTTATTGAAATAAATTAAACTCTTGGCTTAATGTTTCAAGATTTATTTAACAATATGAATAGTCAACATGTTTCGAGCGTTAGCTCATTTTCAAGACTCGAAAATGAGCTAACGCTCGAAACATGTTGACTATTCATATTGTCAAATAATTTGTGAAACATTAAGCCAAGAGTTTAATTTATTTTAATATTCAATTATGTTTCACCAAGAGTTAAGTGAGAATTCAATCTCAGTCAATAAGTTTTTTATAAAAGTCAATAAGTTCTCAACAGGTATAATACCGAATTACAGAAAATAATAACATAATGTTGAATAATAACTAAATAATCAGTTTAACTAAGTTATCAATTCGTTGAAGTCAATTTCTTCTGTTCACATAACTCCTAATAGTGATGACTTACATGGAGTCAAAGTGAATGTCACCATTATTGGCAACTCTTTTGAATGAATCCTCCATAAACCAAATGGAGGATTGTATTAGCGGTTTGGTCCTGGGGGTCACTAGTTGAAATAATTCTGTAGTACGAGAATTTTGCCTAGGAACACGAAATTTCAAAGCGGACAAGAAAGGAGTACAATCAATACTATTGTGCAGAAATTTGTACATAAATTTGAGTAATAAAGTTGCTCTCCTGCTCTGCAATGAGATTAAACTAAATCGACTCAATAATTCGTTATAATTGACTCATCTCTGTGGATAAACTTCATCCTCCCTCCAAACTAAGAATTTCAAGAACCTTCTCTGAATAGCCTCAAGATGGCGTTGATGGCAAGTGTAAATAGGATGCCAGATCATGATGCCATACTCCAACTTGATACAAATTAGGGTATCAAATAGTTCTAGGAATGTTGAGGAATTATTGAAATATTTGCCATTGCGTATAACGAATCGATATATTTTCGAGACAGAGGTAGAAGACTGAATATTTCCATTCGTTTTATACTGCTTCTTTGCTGGAGTTCGTGTTGCTATTTTATGTTCTCAACTATAAATTATAATAATTTGAACACATAAAAATAAAATACTAATTGATATTGAACTATAACTCAGTTATTAATTACCTATAAACATAAATAAATCTGTATGTTCAAGTCTTGCTAATGAGGTAACACCTCGAAACATGTTACAAATAAATTAGTGAATTATTTTTAATCATTAGTATTACTCAGCAAAGGTTGCTCTAGAGTTCATTTTTCATAAATTATAAGTAACTCATTTCTTTTTCACTACATTTGTATATAGAGTTGATTGTATGTTCGCTGATCTCTTGGTGTAACATTCTATTATATATTAAATTAAAACACTTGGCTTAGTTTCACAAAATTTATAATGAATACTTGACAATTCAGTGACGAGCAGTGTCACTTTTGAAAATGGAATAACACCCCGAAACAATTGTCAAGTATTTATTATACATTTTGTGAAACCAAGCCAAGTGTTTTTATTTAATACATTTGTATATAATTATTATAATCTACTTATTTTAACTATATATTTACTACTATATATAACTATATATTTTATACTATACTATATATTTTAACTATATATATTTTTACTACTATATTTTACAAAATTAAATGGAATTACAATCTATTGATACCTAATCACAAATGGGAAAACGTAATCTCATAGAAAGAATTGAGTATTTCTTCACAGAAAATTGGCCGATAAAATGCTACAATGCTGATTCACATTCATTTAATACCCATCTTACAGTTAACTGCGACGTTTGAAGTAATTAAAAGTGGATTAAGTTACTTTTAAATATTGATTTTTCTGGGTAACACGACGTAAACAAACCCGACTCCCATCACCAAAATTCCTACGTTTCATTTTTCAGCGAACTTCGCACTTTGACGTCCTATGTTTTTCATTCCGAACAGTTGGTTAGACACAAATGCTACCAGAAACGGGTGACCTAAACATTAATTTCCATTCGGCGCTGCAAGTTCGGTGGTTCGCGAACATGTTCTGTGATTTATAAGTGGTAAATCGGTCGGTTGAAATGTTCGAATCTCAACACGTGCTCAACGATAGTCACCGGAACAAGTCCGGAACGGTGTCCTGTATTCCGTTGCAGTTGCATTTTTCCGCGCACGGTTTCTTTCCGAGGAAGCTGAGGCGATGGGGTTCTACAGGTTCGTGGGTAAGTTTCCGACTGTACTCATCATCGTCAATACATCCAAATATTTCGTTATTATAACAATAATAAATTTAAATAATAATTTAAACATCTAGAGTTCCTAATATATAAAAATATATTAAAAATAATACTGTATGACGTACGTTTCGATGAGATTCACCTTTTCCAAATGCTTCGTGCAGACTAATGACATTTCTCGAATACAATAGGCAAACTTAAATTATGGATACAGAGAAAACAGGTAGATAAGAGGTAGAAAGGATCAATTCATATTGAACTACACTATGGAAAACTCAGTAATTTTGAAAAGGTTGAGAAGGGGGCTTGAGGTATGATCGATTTGGCTCTTCAACAGGTTGCCACAATATTTGTATTTACGAGTATTAATTTGAATTGATTTGGTAAATCACTTCAAATTAATAAATACAAATATTCTGGCAACCTTTTGAACAGTTAAATCGATCATACCTCAAGCCCTCTTCTCAATCTTTTCTAAAGTTTCAGTTTTAGTTTCCTATATAGTAGTTCAGTATGAATTGATCCCTTCTACCTGTTATCTACCTGTTTCTCGGTATTCATGATTTAAGTTTACCTCAACGATAGTCACCGAGATGTATTCGAGAAATGTCATTAGTCTGCACGTAACATTTGAAAAAGGTGAATCTCATCGAAACGTACGTCATGCAGTATGCTTTTTAATATATGTGTAAATCTTGCTTAAACAATATTATTTTAATTGTTATATTATTTTCATTATCGTTCATAAAATGAGCTTTCACGTTGCCAATTACTCCTTAAAATACAATAATTCTCCGATCACCCCTAAAATTTTTTATTGACACTCCAATAATAATTATTTAATCTTTTGTACCGTCTTTAATTCGCAATTGATCTCTTCAGGCAGTTCTCAAAGTTTGAAATAGTCACGTGGAATTCGGTTCAAATTAAGCGTTAATTATGAATGTTTCCGCATAGTTGAAAATAAACAACAATTCTTCAATAATTCTCGAAGGAGCATCGATCGAATGAATAAAATTGCGTATCGCGCTGTTCAAAGCTTCCTAGATCTGGCTAGACTTCACTTATTTCCATTCAAATAGATCTCCTTCTACGACCATTAGCGAGATCGCTCCCAGGATCATCTCATGCCGTCATGCGTGCTTAAAGATAACATCTCCAAAAGACTACGAGCAGCGCAAGAACAATGCGATCGGGCGCGTTGCTCAAACAGAACTTTCAATCGCCGCGATCTCTAATTTCCTCAGTAATTATTTGGAGATGCAATTAAATAGGTAAATTATACGCACAGCCCGTTGGTCACTTTCTTTCGTGATTATCCATGAATCCAATGGCGTAATTTGTACGTATTATAATCTTTTTCAAATGTTTATGCGAATACATTTGTTAGCAAGATTTTCTCCACTTTTCCTTTCTCCGGAACGAAATCAAGATTATTATCAGTTTTCAATTTCCATTTCTGATGTGTTTTAGATTTCTCGCTATGAAATCCAATTCTGAATGTTTGCATACATGAAATAAACAACACTTAACTCAGTTTCACAGAATTAGAAAGAATAAAAAATAATTATTTTTGTTTCACAGAATTATACCGAATGGAAAACATTCGGCTTATTTCTACAGAAATAATGGGTGATTTTTTAACACTCAATTTGCATCATATATTCGAAATGTTTATTGAAATTGATAACTTGGCCTTTGCCATTTACATTTTAATGATAACTTCATGTAAATGTTGTCCGCGGCCCCGTATCAAATGATCCATTCGGGAGGTCCAATTTTGCGTCTTTTTTTCGAGCATTTCGGCCTGTATCCCACGAATTACGCGTGTTATGTTATCCTATAAGGCTTCAATCGTGTTCGGCTTGTCCACATACACTAACGACTATACATAACCCCACAAGAAATAATCCAGAGGCGTCAAATCGCATGATCTTGGCGGCCAATTCACTGGGCCATTTCGAGAGATAAACTGCTCACCAAATTCATCCAAAATGTCCAGTATTTCACGAGCTGTGTGGCTTATGGCACCGTCTTGATGAAACCACATGTCAACCAAGTTCAACTCGGCCAACTGGGGCAAAAAAAAGTTTCGTATTTTGGCTCGATATCATTCGCCGTGGACGGTAACGTTTTTTCTTTCACGCTCGCCTTTAAAGAAAAATGGGCCTATGATGCGACCAGCCCATAAACCACACCAAACTGTCGTTTTTTCGGAATGCATCGGTGATTCTTGTGCTGTAAGGCGTAGCTGTTCATCACTCCAGATGCGAAGCCAGAAATGAGCCTCATCGCTGAACACAATTCTTCGATAAAACAGCGGATTTTCATTAAGCTGTTCTTAGGTTCATTCACCAAAAATTAGACGTTGTGGAAGGTCATTCGGCTTCAATTCTTGCAGAAGGTGAATTTTATAGGCTTTCAAACCCAAATCAACACGTAAAATTTTCCATGTGCTTGCGTATGTATGAGTTTCTATTGTCTCGCATTGTACGCATGCGAGACAATGGTTTGATATCCAACAAAGTAAACATGGTGCGAAATTTGGTGATAACAGCACAAATTGTTGATTCATCAGGTCGATTATGACGACCATAATATGGTCGTAACAAACGATACATATTTTTCACAGAGCACGAATTTTGATAGAAAATGTCAACAATTTGCAATCGATGCTCGTTTGTAAGTCTTTCCATGATGAAATGGCAGAGTATACTGAAAACCTTAACCTTTTCACCTTAACAGATGACGTTTGGATGCCATTACCAACCAGTGCCACCAACCTGAAAAACTTATCTCTTAAAAAATCTCCCGTTATATTGATTAAAAAACGCTCGACTCAATTTCACAGACTCGTATTGAATAAAAACACTCGACTGAATTTCACAGAATTATTAATATTGACTGAAATACACTTGCCTCTCTTCCACAGAATTTTGCGCGTTGACAAACATTGGGCTCAATTTTGCAGAATTATATCGAATGAAAATAAACAATTTCTTAGTTTCACAGAAGTATATTGAATAAAAACACTTCTCTCGGTTTCACAGAATTTTATTGAATACATTCTTTACTTCCACAGAATTGTTGAATAGAAAACATTAGGCTCAGTTTCACAGAATTACATTGAATAAAGAACATTTGGCTTATTTTCACAGAATCATATTGCTTGACAATTGTTGCGGGATGTTACCTCATTATCAAAAGTAAACTGACATAAACAAGTGTTTTTTATTCTGTATATTGAACCATATCTCATCAAGAGGTCAGCGAATATGTAATCAAGTTTTGAATTCATATTGATTTCATTCGAATATTTATCTCAAGATTACACTGGCGCTTCAGCAAAACTATCTTTTTCGATTAAAAAATCTCACACCTGTTTCGACCTCAGGCTAATAACGCTTCACAGTACTAAACACTCCAACATTGCAGAAAGATTCTATAATGCCAAACTGAATAAGTTCGACTTATTTGCAGTCAAAAGTGTCAATGCGAATTGACAAATGTCAATTCAGTCAATGTGTGAATGTGAATTGAGAAAAACAAACATTTCATAAAATGCATTCTAAAAAACGATAGAATCTTTCAAGCGATAGATTCAATCTTTCAAATTTTTATTTCATATTTTGAATGTTTGATTGAGTATTTGGTGGTTTCATTCGTGAAAAAAATCCTGAATTTTGAAAATACTCGTAGATTGATTTTCTTAGCGAATTATGCCAGATCCAAACAACTGTTAGAACCATCTGAACCAGATACAACCCTATCAACACTGATTGAAATTGAAAGCATAATTGTGTACATGAAAAATATTTAAGTGTCGAAAATTACGAGAATTTCGGACAGTTATTGAGAATTTCGAACAGTTAAACGCATTTCGTTTTCAAATTGATAAAATGAAGATTATCCGTTAAAATGATGGCTATCTATGTATACAGTGGTGATATCCAAATGTTTAACTTGTTTATCATAAACTCAATAGTAGAAGCAGAAATTTGAAATGAAATTATCTAATTCTGGACCTAGAATGGACGTTTGAAACTTCTTTTATCTACGAAATAGAATTCTGAGAACAATTAGGAACCAATTTAACTGTATTTCTTATAGTAAAAGGCAAATACAAAAAACTGAAATGAACGTCACTGTGGAATTTCTTCAAAGAAAATATTATAATGCTTTATGAATTGTTCATTGAATGTGAGATATTTATATCTGCTATAATTGGTTGATAATACATCGTCATATATACAAAAAAGGAAATAAAGAAATAATATCAATCACCTATATAAAATGAAATAGGCATTATAAATATTTAATAGTGTTGGCTTTTACTTGATACAAATCCATTATAATTGAATATAACTCAATTATAATTCAAGTGTTTGAATTTAAGTTATATTCAATTATAAATATTTTCAAGAAAAAACATGTGCAGTGAAAATTGATTTGGAATTGATATTTAGCTCTGAAGGAATGTGCTTTCGTATCAAGTTGCAGTCTGCCCAATGCGTATGTTAACTCTACTGGAGTACCCCATGGTTCGATTTTGTCGCCCACGGTGTTTTTTTTAGATATCAACGATCACTCGGTTAGTGCTCTCATACTGGACGGATTTGGATTTAAAAGACCAGTAGTAGGCTCGCATTATAATATGAGTGCATAGTGATACATCTGTTTTATCTATCAGAAGTATCGTTCATAACCATTGCATCGGTTAGCTGAAATTAATGTAGAGAAAAATTCTGCTTGTACCTTTGTACTAAAAAGTGTAGCTTAAACGCAAATGATTTATCTAAATAGGAAATGTAAAGAAAATGAAGATATGTTTCCAGATCTACTTTCCAGATATTTATTGGCGATGACATGATAATGAATCAGAAAGGATGAAACTCCGGACAAAGAATTTTCCATCTTGGTGCGTCATAGCATTAGTTTTGCAAAAAATCTAAAGATCAAATCTATAAACGCTTCCTGGACATGAATGGGTAACCTCAAAAATTTTTAATCGATTCTAATGAAATTTTTCGTAGTAACCCAGAGTTTCCATAAAGAACATCCTGCATCGTGTATTCGAACATCCCATGTTACCAAAGAATGTGCAACATCATTAGGATAATAGGTTTTACTTGCTGCTGAAACTTTATAATTGCGCGTACACACTTAGACGGCCTTGATTCAAATCGCAAATGTCTTTCTCAACCAACAATACAATTTAATTTGTTGCACACAACGTTGTGGAATTCGATTACGTATCGTCCTCATTATCGAAAAATTTCTTCGCGTTATAAAAAATCGCATTAATTACTGTTTGAATGTTGTTAACCAGGTTCTACTTCATGAATTTATGTCGAAAAGATTTCTCGTTTTTATTTTTGATGATATAAATTGTTTTCATTTTGTAATAATAGTTCAGTGTAATGATGTAATTTTAACTTTGGTTGACTCTTTGTTAGAAGTTGAAGTCTTACAAAATAAGGATTTATATTGAAATTGATAACTGTTATTGTAGTTGGAATATTAGAACACATTTTGTCAGAATAGGAATCGTTACTTACAGATTTGTAGTTCAGTTGAGTTAAAATTGAATGAATTAGAAATGAAAGGGAAATAAGAACCCTCAATTTTCAATGACTACCAACTACCCTGTGCAATAGTAGTAACAGTTGGGGAAGAATATGGCAGCTGTCATTTTTCTTGTAATTGCTTCATGCTCTCATGAGTTTTCAACCAGATACGCCTAAACTTCTTCACTCCTCAGACAGTTCGTCGATTTATTCAGTTTATATGCATGTATTAACTAAATTATATCGATATACTCTTATATCGATATTTCCAAGTTTCCAAATTATTTTTCAATACAATTAGTGGTGTTTATATATTCTCGTAATACAGAATTATTCCACCTAGAGACTCCGAGGACCAACTCCCTAATACAAACCCCCATTTGGTTTATGGAGTCTACATTCAATAGAGTTGCCAATAATTGTGACATTCACTTTGACTCCATTGAATTTATTATCAGGAGTTAAGTGAACAACGAAAATTGATTAAAATGATTTAATTTAGATTGAGTTATTTGTAATATTTCATTGAATGCTATAATATAGCTCTAAAATCACTATTTTTTTTTAAATTACATTGAGCTCTTTGTCAAATTTTTTTTTTAAATTATTTAGTTAAATCTTTTTTCTAATTATTTAGTTATTATTTAGTTATGTATTCAATATTGTTATTATTTTCTGTAATTGGGTGTTATACCTGTTGAGAATAAAGAACTTATTATTATTAACAGCTATTGCGAAACAAAAATGAAAAAAGCCGAGTTATTGAATAAAGTTACAGAGAAATATTCAATTTTGGAATGAAACAAATCTTTATCTCTTTAAAGTTTCACAAGAACAACTATAATTTTGCAAATATTAGGGTATTGTTAAGCAAGGACAGAAAAAATGATTTATTCACGTGATATTCTTCTGGGGATACTTTTAAAATACGTTGAAAGAAAAATAATCCAAATCTTCTGAAATTATTATTATATGAATGATGCAATTGCGAACACTAGGTACTATTTGTAGAGCAGTAATCACTTCAGTTATAGTGTCTAGAATCCAAGTAATATTCATACATTTTGGCCACTAATGTTACCACATTACCACTATGGAGTGGTTACTACTTAATGGTAACCACTCTATAGGTGGTTACCTTTGTCTGTAGCAAAAATTTAACATTTTCTTTATTTTTATCTGTGTTATCGTTAGAGGGTGGTTGAGATATTTAAAGCTCAATGTATTTTTTCTGGCATCGACCTGTTAGGGGATATTTTGACCAATTTGATAACCTCTGCTTCAAATGAATACAAAATAATTCGAAATCGTATTTAAAATATTTCATAATTTCTGACCATCATTCATATAATTTGGCGTTAAGTCTCAGGCAGCGCTCCATCATCAATGCCATCAATTTTGAAAGTGCTTCAAAGAAGTAAACGAAATATTCTGATACTAATCTTTATATTTCCTATGTAGGTTTCGAAATTACATTCGGAATTAATAAGACATGCGAAATTATCGAAACATATTGTAACTATGCTAATACGATGTATAATTTATCGAATTGACTTGCGACCATGAATTGAGAAACATCAAGTTTTTATAGTTTTTGCATTTTAGAACGTTAAATCCATTTATGGTGTTCTTCGAACGTTTCGACGAATTCGACATTCAAAACGGATCTTCTTGTTCGATTAATATTTCCATTTTCCCTTTCTAACTATTAAGCTTCTTATCAATCAAGTATCGGTGGATTTCATCGGTCGTCGTTTGTCTATTTTTTTTCGCGTAAAATCGACAGCCTACTTGATTGATGGCAAAAGCTATTGGCAAGTCCGTTCGGACATGCTAACCTTGCACTGAAAGTCAATATGTCAAATCCGCCTTGACCACCGTCAAGGAACGTTACACTTTATACGAGCTGACAGTTGAATACCGCATTGGAATGTGCGTTTCACCGAGTAATCTCTTGAAAAAATTTAACACATTTCGAACAATCACGTGGTTGGGATTTCTTGGTCAGTCGAAACTTACAGTGTGTTATCGGAATGTTCGTACAGGTCCTATCGGTCATTGTGAAACACTGAACAACACCGATATTTCTTGTAAGAGGCCGTCCATTAATCATGCGATGTTCTTTTTTGGCATTTTTAGACCCCTCCTCCCCCTTGGTGATACATGGTGGGGTTCAGGACTAACAACAAAAATGAAAAATTATTCAAAATATGTTTGTGCTTTAGATCTTCTTTCTGATTAATTTTCGCTGCTGATTGAGTTATGCTTCAAAAATTATTTGTTGATACCTTATGAATATACAAGTAAATTAAATTATAATTGAAAGATTTGAATGAGATAAGAAAATAAATTATTGAACACTTCTTTTTCGTGAAGGTCCTACAATGAACGTTTTCCAGAGATTTAAGTATATTAACAATAATTCAATATAAACATCTGACGTGTACGAACTTCTATCATATCCTACTCAGGTTTCGAACTCAAAGTTTCCTGCAACAAGTCAACATTCTCACTTACCTTGCTCCACTTAAGTTGATATTCATTAACACGACGGAGATGAAAACAAAGTTGTTTTGAACGAATTCATGTAGTTTTTGTAAGAAAAATCACAATTTCGCTTCCATAATTTATTATAATTTTTTTCTACCTGTACATATCTTAAAGATAGTTTGGTATATTTATAAACAAACAGAATGTTTCGTTTTATGTCTAATTATTTGTACGAATTTGATAAAGGAAACAATTTTACCGAGATTCTAAACCAGAGTTTTCTTGTTGAATCTCTCCTGCGTCTTCTTTTCCCGAAAAACCGAAGAATATTTTTGGTAGGTAGTAAATGGCCTTCAGTCGATGTGTCAATTTTAAAACCTTCGCATCAGAGTTTGATATCCTGAAATAGCAATGTATTCATATTTTACAATTGAAGGGATGAAAATGGTGGTAGTTATTTTCCATTCGCGTTTTTTATATGCAAAAACCAGATAACTTATTCAGTCTGATCTCTCGAAAATAGGATTTATTGTTTGAGTGTACAATTTTTAGTAAATAAAGACAGCGGAACGTGTAGGTAAATTCGAAATCGATGGTCAGGTTGTCATTAAATTTGGAAATTTGGTGGGTGACGTATACTCCAAATAAGTTTCTTTAAAATATTCTACAAAACCCACAGTAGAAAAATATTTGCATAAAACTGAAATTTTATATGAATTTTGAACCATATTTATCTCCTAAATATTCCTCAAGATGTGTTCATTTTCTTAATTTTGGTCTTGCTATAATCAGAAATAATCTTTATCCCAAAGAAGTCAGCAGAAAAAAACAAAAGAAACAATTTTACAATTTCTATGTTAATCAATCAGAGTTTCATATGACCTAACTCAATAAATATTTTAATGATATTCTCGAAGGTACATCAAACATATTTGTTTTTGATAATCATATCTTGTATAAGGATTAATTATTTAATACTCATAAAAAAATAAGACATACACATAACAAAGAGATACGTCAAGGCATATATCTGAATAAATAAAGGCTATTTAATTCTAAAAATAAAGCAATCTGCTATGATTCCAGTCATTCTTTTCAGCTTACAAGTCTTTTTTCTAATGAACCATAATCCAATAGATTATTTTAACAAATTCTAATTGTTCCAAGCTTTCGAATGAGTAGAGTTGGAATTTTATATTTGTGAAGCAGAAAGAGATGCGATGTCTGATCTATAACCCTAGTAATTTTTCTCTGGACGATAGTGCTTCCCTCTATTTTTTGAGACACATTTAGAGTTTTTTCAAGTAGAAATTCATCCAGGTTATGGCATTATTCCATAGGACAGAGGTGCCCATTACTATGTATAATAATCATTTTAATATATTGTTGCTGCAAAAGTTTTAGAAATTCAATGGTAGCACAACTACTGCTGAAGATTTCAAAAAATACGTCACAATTTCTATAACAGTATGATTTGATTGTTGATTTCGTATTATTCAAGTGGTGCCAGTTCTTTTTCTAATGTTTGAATATCGATGTCAAAGCGACGCCTACTATTTCATTAATTGAGAAGTTGAATAACTCACTAATTAGAAATATGCGATATCAATTATTTTCACGCTGCAGTCAAGGTACACGTTAATTAAATAATGTAGTGATATCGACAAAGTGAAATTTTCCAATTTTCTATGAAAACTCCTATTTCCTATATTTTCACAACTGATTCTGATATTTCACGATATAGATATTGTTAACCGTTTGTAAAAACGGGTATCTACTTATTTCGTTTCTTGTTGACCAGCTAACCAAATCGTATTATCTCGTTTAAAGTAAATAAGAATAATTCCTACGTATCAACCTTTTTAAACAGTTCGAATATTCTGGCGATTAAAATGAATGAATATCCTAATATATTTCAGTATGTTTGAAACCGTGTTTGGAGGTGTTTATTTTGTGGTATGTGTTTAACGTTATTTGCTGACGGTTCTCAAAATGATAACAGAACCCCTGAATCGTATAATAGATATGTTAGAAACGACATCCAGGTTCGTTTGAATCGAATTACGCAATAAATAGGGAAATGTAACCGTTACTAAGGCAATTTTTGGTTATTTCAGAGTCCTATAGGGACGTCAGATTTGTTGGAGCAATCGCTTTCCAACGGCGTTGACATCAGAACGAGCCTAGTGAGGGTGGCAGAGGATTATACAAAGAGGAAGCATGTCCTTAGGGTATCCACAGATAACCCATGTAGGTCTGAATTGCTACTTCAGGCAGAGAATGGAGAAGAGTTGTCTGATTGGGTGAAAGCTTTCAATGAGCAAGGCGCCAATGGAACCGAAGGAGAATTGAAATTGGTAAGATAAATTATTTCCGTTAGTTGGGGTCGAAACCAGAACATAGATAAAAAAATTTCGGGATGTGCATACCGAAAGATTGGAGATTTATTTTTTCGTATCACTGTATCTGAATGGGAAATATTGTAGAAGTTATCGGAATAATAGATATTAATCGATCTCCTATAAAGTCGAAAAATATATTCTCCATATAATGTTTGATGAATGAATTATGATACCACACTTGAGGAAAACAGTAGTAGGTGTGTTTTGCTCTTTCAGAGTGTGCTCTATGTTGTCTATCTTTCGACCAAGCATTGTGAGCAATAAGAAATTTCCGAACTAATCTATCCCAGTCGAACAGGTTTGAATAAGTATAATGTAATTACATACGCCATCTATCGGACTATCAAGGACACATAATTCGACAAACAACTCGTGTTTTACATGTAGTGTTTGTGCTGCTCTGTTCGAATGATTTCATTTATTTGGACGAATAATTTTAATTTACTTCCGTAACATGTTTCCCTGCTTTGTATAACTTAAAACTACCTCTGATACTTTTGGATAGCGAGAAATTCTAGGTTGAAGATTATATACATTTCGTCACCATTTTGCTTAACCTTGCCTGAAACCTTTGAGGAACATGAAATAGGTTAATTGATGGTGATGAATTTTTTTTCTCTGTCTTTTCAACTATACATCTAGAACTCGTTCTCTCGATTCAATGAAATTTAGCGGTTGAGATATATTAGAATTACAATCATCTTTCAGACTATTTGTTCTATTAGGAAGTTTATATGTATGAGTTGAGATTCAATATCTATATATGAAAACTTTGAATGGAAACCGAAATAATGATGGAGTATGATGGAGTTATTTTCTTCTTCTTTTTATGAATTTTCGGGGTTTATTTGCGTTATATTGGGTACTTTAAATAACGGTTTTCGAATGCCTTATTTACAGCCTAATCGACTTACATAACAGCATCATTTTGGTGGGCACGTATATAATAATTTTTGGCAAAATAGAGTATTATATTCTATCGAATAATTTCCATCTCATGATTAACAATTTTACAATCTAAAAGAATTTTAATATACAATATTTTCGTTTTAGAAAGTTTACATTTTTTCCTGACTTTTTCGGGTTTGATTTCATCTTGAATTTCACTTGGCTTCCAATATATTTCATTATAATTGTTTTAGATACTTCATAACATAATAAATAATTATTTTTTATTAAATTAAATATTAAACACTTGGCTTAAAGTTTCACGATTATATTTAACAATAAAATTAAATAGTCGACATGTTTCGTTGTTATATAATCGTGAAAATATATAATATAAATAAAACTAAGTAGTTTTTCGATTTTCACTATAATTAATTCGAAAACATGTAAATATCGTTTCGCCAACACAGTGGCTTCATCAGATGTTGCTGATAAACTGAGCTATTACATTGTGGACTGCTGGTATTTATCCTGAAGTGCGTGGAAATGACAACAGCACACTGTTCTTTTTTTGTATTGGAATGACTATAGAACATATTGAACCATAGAATACTTTTCTTCGGTAGCATTTTTACTGGAATAAATTTAATAAAGGAGAATTATTGATTAAAACTTGATCATTTAAAAAACTGTTTGATTTCTTCCTCTTATTAATTTCCATGGCTTCTAACAGATTATACAATCGATTGAGGATAATCTTGAAACATTAAGCCAAGTGTTTAATTTAATTTAATATTCAATTATGTTTCACCAAGAGTTAAGCGGAAATTCAATCTCAGTTAAATAACTCTTTTCTCATTATCACTGAAGGAAAAAGGTTAACAATTATAGAATGATATAATTAGTTTATTTTATACAATTGTAGAATAAAGATTCTTCAGACCAAGATTGTACTGTGCCCTTGCCTTAATTGTTCACTAGATATTTCGACCCTTAAATCACGGCCCTACGGTAATACCTATCTAACCACTCTATGCAAATGCTACTATCGAGATCTGAATGAACTCTTCTAAGAATGACTTCGTTACTTTATCAATGATTTTCATTATCTAAAACGAAAGAAGATATTGAAAGATGAATGAAACCTTCGAAGCATAAGAAAACACGAGCTAATTTGTAGTTTTTACCGATCATCTGCTCAAACAATTTCTATTTAGGTGTGCAATTTGCTTATTGACAACGAACGTCAATTACCGTCTTATCAGATTTGTAGAGTATCGGATTTTGATAAATCGTTACGAACGAATGCATACGAAAATCAGTTGTCAATTGAACGGGGATGCATACTCGAGATCTGCCTCTACGCCTTTCCGTGAAACATAACGAAAAATAGTGCCGGTGTTTTTTCGGTATTTTATAAATATTCGGCCTTCGTTTATTTCTCTAGATGGTCAAGTGTAAAATGTGGTTGATTACTATAAAAACGTTAGCTATCACAAAAATATCGCATCGTATGGTGAGTCCTCTCGGTAATTTATAGAGGCATAATTTTGTATGCAATTTAGATTTATGCCCTAAAGAAAAAGCTTGGATTTTGTTTTCAAATGTTCATTTAGAAGTTGCATGATAATTTACGATACACCTACAATCTAATCTTGTTTCTATATTACGCAAATGAAAACTATGTAACTTTATCGCGCGATTTCTGATTAGTAAATAAATAACTAAATATAATCAACAGATCATAATCCGGAGTATTCAAAAATTATTCAATTTGCTCATTCGAAAACGTGCTACAATGGAGTAGAAATGAACTATTCGATTAGTTTGTGTATAATATAGATACTTAAATTCAAATTGGTTTCGTTTTCAGTTTAAAATTTGTTGTAAATAGATATATAGAATATTGATACTGTATTGAATCTTCAAAGTATATACATAGAGATCGTATTCATTACGGAATGCGTATTGTGATAATTTTCTTTGATAAAATTGTTTGATATTCATTATAATTCATGTAATCCATTCAGATAGTACCAACGAAATGCTATTATAAGAACTATTACTGCACTATTAAATGAAAACAAGTAACGTTACCATTTGTAATTCTTTTTTCTTGTATTTTTTTAAACATCTACATGTATCATTGGAACGTCAAGCTAATGAAACAATATTCAACAGTGTCCTGTAATAGACTAAAAAGTAACAGCTCACATTGGATCGTCTACAAGCAGTTATATCTTTCAATTTGAGAAAATCTCTGAAAAATACACGTTTGAACTGTTGAGCTTGGGATTCGAACCCATCTTCTGTAATTGATAAAATTACATACCTAGTTATTGATGAACGTATTGATGAAGTACAAAAATACATAGAAAAGATCATTGATGAGTATATTTCTACACTGAATAGCATCATTTTCAGTTGATAGCTAAATCATTTAGCTGATCTGCAGATTAGCTAAAATAACTTGCTTAATTGAACATTGATATTTAAATGCATTTAAGAAAAAACTATCAACTTATCTATTCATATTAACCGAACTGGGTCGTAAATTATATCAAAAATTAAAATGCAGTAAAATTATATATTTCTCCGACTAGACTTCCTTCATACTTGAAGCTACGAAGTGAATTCAAACATTTCTTTACACTGTTGAAATTAAAAAGGAGTGTTTGAGTTTACTCATATTTTTTCCGTATTTTAGACAATTTTCGAAGGGTTATTGAAGCTTGAAGAAGTCTTGAATAAAAATTTGTACAACATAGAATAAACTTCACTATCACAAAGGAAAAGCGAACAACAATAGTTATGTAAGCTTCTATAAACTGTTATGTATTTTGATTATGTCGTACCTGACTATAAATTACTTCTATTCTGGAAAATATTTTTTTCAGCTAAAAATTATATTTTGGAACCAATTTTCAATTTTCGTACTGATTCAAGAAACCTTATGTACTTATGTCATATTTTATAATAGTATAATGTTGATATCATTATTTCCGTAGGATATTGCTGGAGGAAAACCTCATGCCGTACCACAGTCGATACCAGTCCTGACGTCATTCCAGCTCCAAGGCAATCGTCTCTCTCCTCAACCGATAAAATCGAAAACTGTATCTGGTAGAAACAGATCGCCAACCGGGCAATCTCCGGTGAACAAAACGAGAAAACCGTCCCAGCAATCAGGCGATCCCAACACCAGCCCAAAATCCAAGACCTGGCGAGGTAGAGTAGCGAAACAATTCAGAAAAATCCAAGGCGCCAGTTCTCCTAGTTCGCCTACAGCTCCAGAGGGTTCGACCTTCGGTGTTCCACTCGAACAATGTATACCATCATCGAGGAATCAATACGTACCCAAATTTGTGGAGGTTTGCACGGATATCGTCGACGAAAGAGGCCTGCAAACTGTTGGTATATACCGAGTACCCGGTAATAATGCATCGATAACAGCTCTCTCAGAAGAAGTGAATAGAAATTACGAAGATGTGCCCACCGATGACGTTCGATGGAACGATGTGCACGTTGTCAGCAGCTTGTTGAAAAGTTTTTTCAGAAAATTACCAGATTCTCTGGTAACTAACACCTTTTATTTGAGTTTCATAAGAGCGGATAAAATAGAAGACGCCAAACAGAGAATGCAAGAACTGAAGAGATTGGTGAAGAGTTTGCCGCCACACAATTATTACACATTGAAACATCTCGTCCTTCATTTGAACAGGGTGATGGCAAATTGTGAGGCTAATAAAATGGATGCTAAGAACGTTGCAATTGTCTTTGGGCCTAATATTGTGAGACCCGAAGAAGAAACAATGGCAGATATGGTCAGCAATAATTCACATCAGTGCAAAATACTTGTCACACTTTTGAATCATGTAAGTATGGAATAACATATTGATTGTCAATACTGAACAATTAGAATACACTCTTCTCAGAATAAAAATTTCTTCTCATGTTGGGGATGTTCAGATCAGAAACTGTTAACAAATATTGATACATTTTAATTTACTTGAAAACATTCTGTTACTTCTAATTTCATTTAAACTTCATGGTTTAATGTTTCTCAATTTTGCTATTCAGACAGCTTGGTTTTTTGCTGAATCTGAAGAAGACTTCGATCTGGACGTGCCAACCATTCAAGAAGCATACGAGGAGGAGTCGTCCAACCAGCAAACCTTATTAGAAAGCATAAGCAAGTTGGAGGCGATGCCGGCGCAAAAGGAAAAGAATGGTGCTTTATTTTCTTCAATCATAATGGCTGCACAGAGGAAAGTCAAGAGGAAAACGAAAGGTCCAAGTTCCTTACCTGAAAGTAAAGAAGAGATTCCTTCTCCTACTGGAACTAATAGTTTACCATCTTTTTCTCCCAGATTTTTAACCAGTGATCTCAAAGATGTGAGTTTTAATTAACGTGCTGTGGAATTTTTTTTTTATAAATTTTGTTCTTCACAGAGCCCGTCTGAAAATAGCAAGAGTAATGTTATACCAACTACCGTTAGAGATATCGAAAGCAACGCCAAACCGACAGAAAGAGTACCGTGGTTCAACTATGCTACAGATCAAGAGGAATTTCAAAAACGAATTGAGAAATTCAAGAATGAAACTGAAGCCATGTTGATGAGGCCCCGTTACCTAGAAATAACTGTAGACAAAGGTACGTGTTCTAGAAAATTATGAATTTTTTCGAAAAATTCTAACGAAAATTCATAACTTTTACTTCTTGCATGGTAAACAAAAAATTAATATAGCACTCAATGAACTCGTTTCCTCATATATCACATAAAACATCAATCTATTCAGTTTGTTTTGGGAATACATTAAACGCATTTGCATTTACTGTCGTAATGTATCAGATAGTTCATAATTTTTGAGATACGTACGTCAAGGTTGATTAAAATTACATATTAACAAAGATAAGATTGTCGAAATTTCATAATGAAAAGATAAAATACTGTCATGAAAAATTATCTCCGCTTGAAATTTTCGTTTTCTGATAGGTGAACATATGTCATTAAACTTATGCATAATTAATTATATTACTAATTGTCATAAAGTTACTCTTGGATCTGAATGAATGTTCATGTTTGCCAAAAAAGCAAATAATTTTTTTGAACTTGCAATAGTTTGCTTTTATATTGAGATGTTGTGAAACAATAAATTTCTTTTAAACGTGTAATAATGAAACGGTTGTTATCATTGTAATATTCAGGTAATATACCTACTCTGAGTATCACTCTAATGAATTTTTGTTCTATTTTTGTACAAAAAACTACATCGTGTGTTTCGTTTTTCAGGCTCTCGCAATTCAACATCGCTCACAACGACTACTAGCGGATCGAAGCTTTCGACTGAGCAGTTTCCAATTACGAAAACCCACAGTGTATCCAGTGTGTTTCCTTCGAGGATACAAACTTCGTTCGATAACAGAAACAGTTTGAATTCAATCGATAACAATTCGCATTCGTTCCAGTTCAGTAAACATTTGGACGATAAGAATAGTGGAAGTGCGCAAGAAGTGTCGTATAATTCAGTTATTGCGTCTAATAAAAATAAAAATATCAGTCCTCCAAGACAAGGTCTGTCTAAAGATAGTGGTGTAAGAGATAAATTAGCTGGAAGGAGGAATAGTTCGATTGAAAATCTCAACATTAATTCTGCTGGAGCAAATTCTAATGCATCATTGAAGAAAGCTAAATATGAAAATGAGGTGAGTTAGCTACTGAGGAGTTAAGTAGCTCTTTTCATAAAACCAAAACTTATGGTTGCTACACATACCTAAAATACCGTTCTTGTACATGGCGTTCGAAACATAGGGCCATCTGTCGAGAGCATCTGATAACATAATTTGGTGGATGAGCCTTTGAGGTTTACATTTGATGTATAGTTCCAAAGCTTGCGAAATATGCTTGAATGTATAATTTTTCATTACTGTAACTGATTTATTAACTTAATATTACAAATTTATATCTGAAGTGATCTAGAGGTAGTTTTATATTAAAGTACTTCTTTCATTATTAGCCTACAATTCTATTAGCTGCTATTTGTGTTATTAGCAATATTATTGATAAATTCAAAATGATCTGAAATTTTTTATTTAATTCAACTGGTTGTTTCAGGGGGAGTTTCACAGGACTGCTTCATTGGACTCGATGAATAAATGCGGCACTGACGACGGTACGTATATTGTTTATTTTACCATTTTCGTTTTGATAATGTTATTGTCTTAGAATAAAGTCGAGTATTCTCACATTAGCATTGGATATGTTAGGTATGTCAGCACGTTCATCTTGTCCAAGAGGGTGGAGAAAGGTCAGACCCCCTCAGTTGGCCCCCCAACGGCCACCACGTACACGCCAAATTTACCACAACAGGCTTTGACTATGAGGTAGAACGCTAAAGCGAATTGCTTCACCTCATCAGTGAAGTTCATTTCACACACTGATTTATTTGACTGAAAGGCAATTTGGAATTTTCTTCATACTCTTACCTAACATTTTTATCAAAATTTTATTAGCTTTCGCATTCAAGAAATAAGAGTTGTTTTATAAAACTACATAAACGAATTTCTTGAAGGTGTACTAAACAGATTTAACAACTTGTTTTGTCAATATTTGAAAACATTTCAATATTAAATCTAATCCGAAATGACCTTCCAATATTTAAAAAATGAATTATTTCAATCATTTTTTTGAAAGTCGGTGTGTGTGATGAGATGTATCTTCACTTTTTTAATTTACTCGCAACCCTTTATAGTGATCGGCTGATTCAAATAACAGCTTAGTTTTCAGACTAATTTGCTTTCAAGACAATCTACAAAATTGAAAACAGAATCATTTACTTTCCATACTGACTTGTTCGTTTTACAAAAATTTTCCCAAGTGTGTTCAACCATGCCCATTTCATCCCTTTTGTGTATATGCATGTTAACTGTGAGGTAGTTTTTGTCTCTACGAATTTAATTGTTTACAGATACGGATTTGGTATCAGCAATGACGAAATTATACGACAAAAAATTAGAAGATTACACACAACCAAGTATTCTAACTGGCGAAGGGTTACCATATGCTGATGAGTCGCCTGAAAAGGTGCGAGAGAACCATGTTTCTTCGGATAAAGAAAATAAGCCATGCGATCTTTATAAAAATCCGAGTTTACATAAATACCAATACAACTTGAATCTGAGATTGAAGAAAGAAGATAATAGAAGCAAAATGAGGGAGGCAAGTGAAGAACCAGAAAAAGATGAGGATTCTTCTATCTTGAAGAAAAATGTACCTGATAACGAAAGACACCTATCTACACACAAAGTGACTCTTATCTCAAACAATACTAATATTTTGAATGGCACGTCAAATGGTCCCAAGTTGAAAAGATCTGAGTCATTGAATAAACCTGAAAGAACAGTTTCTCCTTTGAATAACAAAGTGAAACGGTCAGAAAGTTTGAATAAAACTGCCGAAAAATTAAAGCGTTCGGATAGCCTAACAAAAAACGAAAAGACAGAAAGTAACATCAGTAAAAAGCGAGAATTGTTAACGCGTAGATCAAAAGAGTTGAAGAGAAAAAATGGGATGCCGGACAGGTCGATAAAAAGAAGACACACCGTCGGAGGCACTAAAGATCCTGATAAAGTGACGTGGTTGGATAAATATCAAGAAGAAGTGAGCAGCAAGAAGGAAGACAAAGAGAAGAATATGAGGACCAGTTCACCAGATTTGAGTTCAACAAGACGTGAAAGACTATTATTCGAAATCAATCTGATTGGTCCTGAGAATATGGTTGTGGCTCTAAGGCAGCATCTTATTGGCGGTAGGCCGCAGAGTTTTCCCGAATCGGGAGTTTTCAAGGTGCCACTAGAATCCCACGTCTGACTTATACTGTAGAACGTTTCAGTGCCTTAATACGCAACATCAAAAATTTACTTATAGACTGATCTATTTATCTGATGTGCAATAAATTGTGCATACGTATTTATTTTATTAGTGTTTGTAACACTACAAAGGTTAGCTTCAGAGAGTTCTTTGAAAAAGACAACTTCTTTGGCAGTTTTAAATTCATTTGCGCGTTTATGTTGTCAGGAAATCTCAAAGATATCAGCTATTCTAAATGATTGTCTAAATAGGGTTTTATTCTAATTATTTTTCATTTTTAATTGTTGATTAGTTTATTTGAGACTTGCTGAGAAACAATTTTCGCTTCTTTGAATGTATGTGATTTACTGAAATATTCCAAGTGAAGCAATTTGAATTTGTGATACACTTATAGAATTTAGTAATCTGTAAATAATATAATTATTATTGCATTGAAATGAATATTGATTAATTATGCTTATAGTTGGTATATTTTATTCAGTGATAGCAGTATTGATGTTGATACTGTGCCAAAATTTAAACACCCACGCTTGAATGATTTTGAGAAATAGAAAATTTTGTAAATATGGTTATGATTAGTTTGCTTGTGAGGTGTAAAAAGTCTACTCTTTATGCTAGGCTGTTTGTATCTTGCCGTTATTGTTTTTTTTATAATTCTAAGAAAAGATTGTATGTGTTGTTGTAATTTGTGAACATTGTAAATATATTTTCGATTAATTATTGTTTCATTACATTATTTATTGCTCCATTGTGAATTTTTTATTTCATTTGGCATTATATCCCTAAATTATTTTGGAAATTTATTCGTTATATTCTACTTTGAAATAAAACCTAGTATTTTCATTCTTGCTTTCAACTATTAAATTTTGATTTGATCTAATGTGACAATTTACAATTATAGCATTAATCGTTTTTGAACCGATTTAGTCTTAATCAGTAGGTAATACAATCTAGACATCAACTACGATTGAAATAAAGTTTTATTGATAGAATTTTCATAATTTTCCTATGAACAATTTATTAATTCCAAAGTTAGGATATGATTATTAGTATTGAATTAAATTAAACTCTTGGATTAATGCTTCACAATTTATTTAACAATATGAAATAGTCAACATGTTTCGAGCGTTAGCTCATTTTCAAGACTTTAGCTAACGCTTGAAAAATGTTGACTATTTCATATTGTTAAATAAATCGTGAAACATTAAGCCAAGAATTTAATTTAATATTCAATTATGTTTCACCAAGAGTTAAGCCAGAATTCAATCTCAGTCATAATTATTTGTGTTGAAATACTTCATAATTCGTTAGGAATGATAAAAATCAAGTCGCCTCTTACGTGATTAAAAATGGGTTAAAATATATATATATATATATATATATATATATATATATATATATATATATATATATATATATATATATATATATATATATATATATATATATATATATATAAGTAATAAACGTTAATTCAGAATGGCAAAAATTAATAAATGGTCATTATGAACAGTAAAACTATTTGCACAATTTACTGATTCAATTTGTTTGAAATATTGAGTAGGACAATATTGGATATTATTATTAGTATAAATATTATTAAATAGGTATCAGTCCAGCATTTAAAAAAGAAGTAGTACTTCGAAACGTCGTCATGGGTATTTGTATTAAATTATCAGAAAATTCTAAATATTGTTTCATTATATTAATTTTCTCCAACTATCGGCCTCATGAATCATCAATTAGAATAATACATGACTCTTTTTTGTTTGTACTAATAATTATTACTCTTCGAAAATAATATCTAGACCACTTTGTGGGTAGAATCTCTTCCTTTATTTTGACAGTTTTATACCCTGCTAGTAAAGTTTCGCTTTTGGGAACACAAATTCAATAATGTAAGTAACCAGGAAAAACAAGAATGACGGGCAATTATTATGCACTATTGAATTCGTGCTCTTATCAAGACATTTTTCAACCCTTTTGAATCGTCGATTAAACTCCCTCTCTATAAACATCACTTGATTTGAATAAGCACAGATATGGTGAATGGTAAGGATTTTGAATGAATTCAAAATTTATGAGTATGTGTACTGAATATATGAACCTAAAATTCCGCAGAGGACATTGAAATGAGTTCAAATACACTAGCTATTTCATTTGACAACATAAATACCTGATAGTCTATGATGAATATCAGATCCTTCAACTATCCAAAAAGTGTGTTGAGACAAGAGTTTTTATTAGATACACAAGACTAGAAAATACATTTCAACATATAGTATATTGGTGGATATATTTGGGTGCTATATATACCTAGAGAGAAAGAGAAAACGCAATGTATGCGTGTGTAGTCTAAGATTACTTGAATAGATAGTTACAACTAATTCATTAATGTAATTGTCGATTAAGATCTGGAAGTCGTTTTTAAACACAATGATCTTAATAAAATTTTATATAAATAACTGGTTAATAGGAAATAAACTACGTATAATTCTAATCTTTGACGTAAAATCTTGTTGGCTGATTTTTAGGTACTATTTTATATTTAAAAATTTTTCTGTGGTTTTCTCAATATTTTATTTCAATTCGGAAATCTAAAATATTTAGGAATGGCTAAATTTTCTAAAGTACTCCACTTCAATTTTTCAATTTATTTCTAACCAGGATAAATACTCAGAAAATTAATTTATATAAAAAAATACAGTTTCTAAATAGCTAAACTATCATATACTCATATAATTATCAAATATGTTTATTTTTCATTGAATATTAATAAAAGTTGATTCAATCTGATATTTAACAAAATTTCCGGATTCTCAAAATAGAGAATATCGTTATTCCAATTTAAACACCTCAATAAGCTGCAATAATAGTCCTTATGATCTCAGGGACATGTCCAAATAAGAAATAACGCCCCCTTCGCGCGTATATCAAAATAGAATACGAGCGACTTCCCTCGAAATAATCGATTTTCCAGCCTACACACGCCTTCACAGAAACGAAGAGCGCACGCTCAAAGTTCTTCTTTGCTATACACAAGCGGAAAATTGTAGACGGCTGTGCCCGTCGACGCTCAGTCTCGATTTTCTCTGACAATTTGACAATTATCCTCTTTTTGAGTGTCAATGTTTTCAATTCAGAGATGCTTTGAGTAGTTGGCACTATTTTACAGGTGAGTTATCTGATTTTTTACTTTTATGCGCGAAAAAGTCTCTGTTCGAGTTTCCTGATATTTTTCCGATCGTTAGTCGGTCAGCGCCCACCTGTTTGGTGAAAGTGTCACCTTCAGAAATTTATGGTTTATTTATTCAGGAATCTAACGTGTACCTATTTTCTATAAAGTATAAAATTTGCTTCGTTTTCCACTTACGAATTTTTATTCCTACATTCAAGGTTTGATATTACTGAACTTTTCTGAAAATAGCTATCAATATGTTAGAATAGGGATGAAATAAGTATTCAATAATTATCCACAGTTTTTCAGATGTACCCTCTTACTGTTATTCGAGAATTTTACTCCATATTAAAGCATCATTCAAAGCTGAGTACCTGAAATTTTTGCCTATGAGTATTTGGTAATATATTTTCAGAAGTTCTTTATCAATTCTCTTTTTTTGCACGATGCTTTGTGAATTCCTAAGCCTTTATATAAGATAATGTATATTATCTGTGTATTTAAATTGCTGTAAGTACTTTCTTGTCATGAGAAATTGCAAAATAAAGCCTGTTTCACAACTTTTTACTTGAATTGAATATTCATTGGGGTGCTTCTTATTATGAATCTATATATTTTTTTGTTTTTAGACCCAAAAGAAATAATTAAAGTTGATATAAAGATGTAATTTAGTCGAAATATTTTGTACAAAAGGAAATTGTACAAAAAAAACAAATGATGTTGAAAAATTAAGAAATGAATTTTAATTAGAAGGTACCTAGACTATTGACATTTTGTTCTTTTGTTGTGAATGAATGGGGCGTTTTTTGTTGGTATATCTAGTTCAAATTATAACTCACAATTAGTTCACTTGTGGTGATGCGCATAAATATACATCAATAAATTCTGAAGCATATGCAATTTTCAGAGAGCACCTTTACTGTACCTATTTTCAGTTTCTACGTATCAGAGAAAACTAAAAACTTGGACAATGAAAATTGTAAAACTCTTTTTTGACCATCTAACAATTCTCAAGACGATGAAAACTGATGAATGATATCTGCATTAAATTCCTTACAATTTATGAATTATTACTTACGTATACGCGAAAATACTTGAGAATAATCATGGAAGTTGCCATTCTTATTATAAACAGGTCAATTACCTGCCTATTTTGATAGCAAATTGAATAACCATAATTCGTATATCGAAAGTGAAGATTTTCACTAATTAATCGTTTCATTTAAATGTTTGAGAATATTTTGAATGAATATCAATTGGGAATAATTAATGAAAAAGCGAAAGTAACTTCATAATTTGTTCAGTTATTTTCTTTAATCAACGAAGAGTTATTCCGAAACCAGAAGTGCTATCAAGTGTTGTTTGAGGCGTTTCTGCCTGTAAAAGAGTGTTTTTGAACCCATTTTTCCAAGTATATTCAGAGGTAAATATTTTTGTTGAAGATCTATGAATATTTGAAAATTTGCAGATTCAGATAACAATATACTGTTAAAAACAGAAATGTATAGAAATCTCTATATGTACCTAGTAATATTTATTGATTATTAGTTCATTTTTCTACCTATAATAATAACCCTTAATTTTGTAAATATCCTTGGAGTAAATTTATTAGATCAGTAAAATATAGTGACCTGTTTCAACTCAAAAATTTCATTAAATAAAACAGAGGTATCAAAAGTAACAGTAGGATCTGCCATATTCAACTGAAATGCCTTTTGGTTATTGTAAAAACTATTTTTTTCTAAACTTGTTTTTTGAAGAATTAGATCGAAAGTAACAACCAGAATCGATTTTGGCTGTCACAAATACCTAACGATTCTTTGAATTTGAAAGAACTCTGAACTGAACCTTGAAACGATGTGTCCATAATAATAATTGATGTTTTAGTCTCATTCTTGAATTTTCGAAATAAGCCGTTGAGAAAATTTAATTACTTCAGCAGTTTATTTATGAGAAGGTATTAGTTCTTGAATTTTCAAATTACTAATTGAAATAAGCTCCAATTAAATTTTAACGGTGTTTACATTTTCATTATGGTTCCAATTATCTTGAGATCCGTATTTATTCGTGAATGTAAAGAGTCGAGAGATGCTGCGAATTAATTTGTAATTTGTGAATTAATTATGCCTCTCGATGGTTACAAGACTTTTCGATAGGCATTGCTTGTTTTACTGACACGTTGAGAAATAATGAAGTTTCGCTTGTATTCAATATTCCAAATATAACCTCCACGTGATAACGACTTTATATTCCCTAAGGTTTATGAAAGCAATCAAGTCCTTTGATAAGGTTCTCGAGCAATTAGACTTATTGGTGGAAATCCTTGATTTTGAATTGAAAAACTTAGTTCGTTGAATGAGTTTCAAAGGGAAGTATTCGGTTAAATTAGATATGAGTTCAATCGAAAGAAATTAATATTTCGTTCTTACATTTGGAAACGATAAATTGAATTGTTATTGTTATTGTGATAATATATGAATTGTTAATTTTAATTTATTGTTTTCAATAAAATATTTCACCAAGAGATAAGCGAAACCTCCGTGTCACATATTTAAGGCTAGCTTACTCCAAAAAATGAAATTTTTTTCAATATATTTTACTTATAGTACAAAACATGTTGAGTGATCAATTCATTTACATATGAAAGCAGATATATGAAATTACTTGAAAAATATTTTTTTTTCAAAATGGCGGTCCTGAAAATGGCTGCTGAAACCCATCTGAATCGGAGATGAATGACATCATTTCTAGGAAAAAAATTATCTGAAGCAAAAAACAAAACGATTTCATGTTCTGTATCGAATTGGCTATGACCTCAAGCAGAATAAAACATTTTCCATGAAAAAAAAACAAAATGGCGGGCTTTTGAATTTTTTACCCTTTTTTTCACATTTAATTGTTTATAGCTTTTTCAAATAATAATGAATATTTCTGGTTCTGCTTGAGGCCATAGCCAGACATCTGAAGAGTAAAATGACGTTTGGTTCATATCGATAAATGCAATAGTTTTGAAATTAAAGTGCAATTCATGTGAAAAAAAGCGGTTCGGAGAAAAATCAGTTCAAAGTTTTTATTCGTGAAAAATCGTAATTAAGTGTATTTTACTCACATATCCATTCCAGCTTCATACACAACTCCTTCCTGGTCTTCGTAAGCATCATTCTAAAATTCTTGCATTTCTCAAAGAAGTTCAACAAAATAACAATACAATAACAATAAAACAAAGAACAATAAGACGACCCGAAAGCATGCAGCAGCTGCCGCAACCGAAAGCGTTCGAGCGGCCGGATTTACTGCAGCGCTTCCTAATCTTTTATACCTGCTTCTCGGTCTTGCTGACCTTCGGGATGAATTCTATGCTATTTCTACGAATATATAGTAGCAATTTATGGAAAAAAAATTTCATAAATAATAATTTCATAATTTTTTCAAAATTGTTTGGGGTAAGCTGGACTTAAAACTAATTCTTCTCTTAGCAAAATCATGAAATATTCATTTTTGAAGTGAAATTTTTTTTAGCCGTGTTGGAGACTTTTTGGTGTGGGTAAATTTTATGGGTTCTCGCCTCCGACATGCTTTTAGCAGTATGTCTTGAGCTATAAAGCTGTCCTATTGTTCTTCGATAAATTGCAATCGAACATCTGCATTACTGAATTAAGTTAACGCCTATTGTATCTTTTTCAGAACTCAATGAAATATTACAAGTATAATTGAAATCAATGACGATGCAAACAATAAAAGTAATGTGAAAAATAGATTACATTGAAACATATGTCGATAAAAATGCAATCCATAAAAAATATGAAATGAGAGGTAATTATAAATACTTGTCTGAACAATTCTTTATTCGACTAGTTTCGCCTTTTACGGCATTATCAATAAAAGGCGATACTAGTCGAATAAAGAATTGTTCAGTCAGTGATTTTTAGACAAGTATTTAGTATTTCCTCTCATTTAAATATGAACTATCACAGAGTTTATTTATCGTCCATTGAATTTTATAAAAAATATGATTGTATTCTATTTCTTATTTTGATTAAACTGTTGTTATATTTTGTTATGATCTTGTGCAAGCTGTAGTATATTTAATATATTGAATAAGAACATTTGCTTTGGTTTCACAAAATTTATAATAAACACTTGACAATTGTTTCGGTTTATTACCCCATTTTCACAAGTAAAAATTTTAACTTTTAAAAATTCCATTATTAATTTACACCTCATTTTAAAGAAGTTTAACTCTTGAAAATGGGGTAACACCCGAAAACAATCGTCAAGTATTTATAAATTTTGTTGAACCAACCCAAGTGTTTTTATTTAATATATTAAACAATGTGTCACCAAGAGATTAGCGAACATTCAATCAACTTTATTAAGAACGCAAGCAACGAAAAGTTCACGCTTTTTACTGAGATTAACTTTAAAAAATGGCTTAACACCCTGAAACAATTTTCAAGTATTTATTATAAATTTTGTGAAACCAATTCAAACCATTCAATCAACTTGTAATATATTTCCATAAAAAAAGCATATAAACCTTTATATAATTGTTGCTTGGATAATAATAATAATAATGTATTTATTTAGCAGAATTTCTACATCATATTACAAAATATAGTAATAACAAGTTAATTAAAAATTAAAATAATGAAAACTAAAATACTGTGAATTAAGTAAGTACTAATATATGTAAATAACATAATATAGTAGAAAAACAAAAACGTTTCACTTAGCACCTAACTAATATTACATGATAAACATCAATTGGAGTCCTAGCAGAAACAAAGCCCAATTAAATTAGAGTGACTTTAAACTGTATTGCATCTGGTTGAGATGAACGTTCTCAAAAGTCTTTTTAATACTTTTAAACTTTCACAATTTTTTATATCTGCAGAAAGTCCATTAAATTCAATTAAACGTTTATACAAAAAAGATTTTAGCTTTTGTGTAGTGTTACATTTTCCAGTGTCACACAGGAGTGTCAAAACATTTGAAAACCAGATTATTGTTGATAATTTCGATTTGAACATTATGGAATTTCAGATTTCAATACTGAAAATTTTGAGTTTTCGCTTTCATTTTTGTATCTTTTCGATTATTCGTAACTCAATTGTCATGAAATTTCTCCTACAACGAAGGTGTTATTTGAAAAGGTTGAATACATACTCATTGATGAAATCATTCTAACATTCCAATAGAGAGTATTGCAAATCTTTTCGAATTGTTTAAGAGAACTCTTGAATTTTGTATCAAATTCAATCAGAGAACATAGAAAAAAAAACTGAACGTAATTGCACTTGCAGTTCAAAGAACTCCAACGTTTTCGCTGAGATCAGAAAAACACGAAGATAAAAGAATCCATTACAGGTATTTTTGTTGAACGCCTACAATGTCTATGATACTTGGCTAATTTCACGGGCCACTTCACTTTGTTGCTCTTTCTCTCACGAAACTGTTACAGACTGTTTCAGCTTTATAGCAGCCAATTTAGGGGAATAATTATCCTGTTTCTTCCTTACGATCTAGTTTTCGTGCCCCATAAGCCTGAAATAAAAACGATTACATAGTAGATGTTTGTGTTTTATTGAATAAGTAGGTACGAACGCCAGAAAGTATACGATAATGCCGAGAACACTAAGTGACACATTTGTTTCGGTAACGTGTTGCCAGGTGATAAGTGAAAAAATACCACTAGGTATCTTCAGAATTGTTAAAGCTCGTGCAATGCAATAATTTTTTTAGTAGCACATGAAAATGATAAACGCAGGTTTGAGTAGAAATCAATTTTTATAGTTATTTAATGGGAAACAAACATATACGAATTATTGACAACATTATCGTTACAATTTTCACAGGAAACGTTCAAAAATGTACTACTCTGTCAGTGTTGAAAGTTCTCGATTATTCTCCATTTCAGGAGTGAAAATAGGAATGTGTATTAATTTGATAGTAATCACAAATTTCTGATTCATCTTCAACTGCTGTCTATTTTATGAATAAAATGTGATTTCTAGAGTTTTTTCTACATTGAGTGGAAAAAGGAAATGATTCTTTATAAAGTATCTTTTCCAGTTTTTGGAGCTTTTTCCTATAGCGTAAATGAATTTATGAAGCTAGATATATCATCGTTTCCATAATTCTTTTATTCATTTACATTATTGCTTTATTATATATATTGACTTGTGCGCATACAATTTGTATTAGCTACCAATAAAGTACCTACTTACTCACTTATAATTTCAAGATTTGTAAGCTGTATGATTCACATAATCATATTTTTTCAAATTTTTATAACCAGTCAACAGGCAATAATAAAATCAAGCTCATTAATTTTCCGGTCATTACTCATTACTTATAATTTTACTGAGAGTTTCATACTTCTATCTTAACTGAAAAAATGTGAATTTCCATTTGTGAATGGCCCAGGCCCCCCAAGCACCCCCTGCATGTGCTTCCAGACAAAATGGTACTATAACTTCCATTTATTCTCGTTCATATAATGAATTATAATCAAGTGATTTATGTCATTCATTCAAATGTTAAGCTCAAGAAGTGTCTACCATCCAAAATTAATTCGCCCACATCTGATTTCGGAGTTTCTACACGTTCTATATGGGACCGGTGACCCACAATTCTAGTTCACTTGCAAATTGTGAGAAATAAATAATATATACATATAAATACAGCTGTGACGCCGCCATTTTCAGTCATTTATTTGTAGAAATTATTCAACCTTTTTCGTGAATTAATTTGGATTTTAAATTGAGGTTCTCTGCAGAAGATACTCAGTCCGAGTGATATCGATAATTCAAAATATGGTCGTCTAAGGCTTTCACCAAGATGAAACAAAAACATATCCATGGCATCAAGCCAAAATGACGTAGCTCGATTTGTTAAAATATAGACAGACTATTTCTTTCTTTTTCCTAAAATGTTATTTCTAAAGGAATCAAATATCACCAACATATTCTCAAACAAAATAGCTATAGAGATTTGGTTGTTTATTGTATTTACTAAACACCTCTACAATTATGAGAAATAATTTTTTCTCAATTTCTGTTATATTCCCTTCGAATATAACAGAATGATCAAAATATTGCTCCACTGCTTCTATGAAGCTTCCAAATATGATCTCATAATAAACTCTTCTTCGAAACGAAAAATATACAGATTTTACTTTTTCCTCATGAGGAAATGAATGTAGATATAAAATATGAAAAATTTAAATTGAGCACACAATCGTAGTAACATAACCTGAAATTATGACACTTGATCGACTTGAAATACCACGTCCTTGTGTATATAATTCTATGAAAGTGCTCCTGTTCGAAGAAATATTGTGAGCCTCTGGGAAGTAAACGAAACAATAAATAACCGAACAAAGAAGAATAGGAATAGAAAAGGGATTGGTAAACCACTAAGGGGACATCCATTAATTACGTTGGTTATTCTCCTGTTAATCCAGCTTCCTCTCCCTTGGTGGGATTTAATGAATGCTGTAGAATCCCTTTCACTCATGTGAGAATCCGTAAATAAAGTTCAAGGCAAAAGAAAACGAATAACCGAATACCGGATTTCAGGAATTTCCACCCAAGTTATTTATTTTTTAGCTTCAATTAATCGATAATTGGAAAACATTGGAACGGATATGAAACTCCCGAACGCTTCAATCTTTTCAGTTTAAATTTATTTCCTGAGTGAACATGTTTCGCTTTTTTTGCATGTTATAACTCGTCAGAAGATGCAAAAGAAACTTGTATCTTCTACACAATTCATTCTTACGAATATATTCTTCAATATTGAGTGTTGACGAGTGGTTTCAGTTTTGTATTTCAATACAAAAAGGTACTCTTGCTTGACCCTCAACTCCCTGTCCATTTCATACCGCTGAATAAATGGATTTTCCATTAAAATGAACAACACCATTATTGAGACCTGACATATCGACCGTATGCAGGAACATTTCCGGTTTCATTCAGTTTTTTAAATTGAGTAGAAAGAATTCATGGCAAACATTTTCAGTTGAACCTTTGAGAGGGTAGAAAAAAATCATTGAATAGATTCCAGAATCACACAATGAAGTTGTGCATAGGAAAAATTAACTGACCAAACGCCAAAAAAATTAGCACAAGTAAAGGGTGAACTTCCTCAATAAGAAATATCTGCTTCATTAAAAGATTCCTTTCGAAATCCTTGGTAAAGTTTGGTTCATATTTCACATCCAAAAGGAGGTCAATGACAAAGTTATCTCCACTAATTATACTTGTCACAGTGTTGATTAAATTATAATTGATAAGGGGTTGTCTTGAATCTTTATCTTCCCTCCGTTCGTAACAATCCCCATAAGACGACACCTATTCTCTGAAATGTTTTGAACTAGCTTTGTCCTTCTGATTAGTTTCAGTAGGATAATGGCCTTATATTTAACTGGATATATTCGGATATTGTAGGCCACCTTGAGAGAACATTGGCATTGACAGAAACTTCGAGAAAACATTTCCTTATCTGATGAAACTATAGGGTTGATATAGAACATAGGAGAATGAAAATAGATTTGGAAAATAATAGCTAAAACGCATAACACATTATAATTGATGGAGGAGATTCCAGAATGGTATATTGCACTGATTCTCAATGTTTATTTCCTTTGCGGCATGCTTTTGATAATTTGAAAACGTGGCGGAATATCAACAGTTATATAATGAAAGAAATCCTTCAAATTTAGGCTTCATCTGTAATATTTTATATTAACTGTGAGAATCAAATCGAGTTCTGCTTTCCATATTTCTTCTCGATACATACCCAGTGAAAAAATGCTTTGTCAAAAAGTCTCCTCTATATTTTGCTGTATCTAAGTACGAATTCTTAAAAAGTGGTGGCACATTTTGAGAATCTTAGCACAGTATATTAGAGTATGAGAATCACTGGTATATTAGGATATATGGGAATATAATTAAATCTTTATCAACCATTGGTTTCATAATTTTGAAGACAAGATGGCATTGAAGTTTGATTCGTAGAATTCATGTTGAAGACATTTCAATCACAGTTACTTGTTTATATCGATATATTTGTTTGACTGGCATTTTGCTATTCTCATTATCTCAGTCTTTGTTGATATTTATTATTGAATGACACGAAGGTTTCTCTTATCTCTTGGTGAAACATTATGTTAAAAACAAAAATTAAAAATTAACATTCTTGACTTGAGTTTCACTGAATATATTTGAAGTATTTCGGGAGTGTTCCGTTACTGAGCAAGATTTTCATGACGAATTTCGAAAACACCTTATTTAGTTCCGACAATAGTTTAACCAAGAATGTATTTTTCTGGAGAAGACATGTTGACGATATATTTTGTATATGGACTGGTAAATATAGGCATTTAATTGCCTTTTTGAATTCAATCTATCCTTCAATTAATTTCACTCTGGAATCATAAATCAACCACACTATGAGCTTTTTCGATTTACATATAAGTCGTTCCCTTCATTCCCCATTTTACAGAAAGCCAACTTATTTAGACATTATTAATAGTAATATACAACTCAAGTTGTCAGTCGCAAAAAAATAAAAATTATTGCCTTTCATTCATTATTTCATAAATTACTTTTGCTTCCGTTGTCTGCTGATAATTTTAGAAAACAAGTTTGTAAAATAAAAACAATTGCTATTAACAATGGTTATAAACTCTTCTTTATTGATAAACTAATCAACAATAAACAGAGAAAGATACTATTACAAAGAATCTTTCCCCTTCACTTAGAAAAACAAAACAAAATATTTCATTCAATTAATTATATACCTAACTAGAGAAATAGAACTTGAGGAAGAGTACATGAAAATAAAGTGAATGCAATATGCACCAACAAAAAGAATTTGGGTTCATTGTTGGTAAATAACAAGGGAAAATTGGACTTATTTTCGAGAAGTGGCGTTTATAAAATATTTTGCAGTGAATGTGATGGTTTTTACATAGGTCAAACTGGACGTTCTATACAAAAAAGAATCGATGAAATACTGTTGAATAAATTAAGTAGGTTGTTTACGGGTTATTCTGAACACTGCATTGAACATAATCATTTTTTGGATCCCATGAAGACCGAAATAGTACACTAAGGTAGTAAGGACAAAAGATTAGATATTCCCTTAGAGTCTTGGAAATTTCGATAGCCTAACTATAACCAGTGTTAAATTCTGTTGTTTAGGATATATAAGTGAAAGCTGTACATTAAAAATTCAGTAATATTGTATACTCGAGATAATGGGTTAATCGCCCGAAACATATATTCAGTGAAACTCAAGTCAAGTGTGTTAATTTTGAATTTATTGTTTTTATTATTGAAGTTATTATATTGTGTATTTTCCTTAAACATTAATATTATTTATGCATCTTCATTTTTATATATTTCATTTTTATGTTATTTTATGTTCTGTTATGTTATGATATGTTTTGTTATGCTATGTTATGTAATGTAATGTTATGTTATGTTATGTTATGTTGTGTAATGTTATGTTATGTTATGTTATGTTATGTTATGTTATGTTATGTTATGTTATGTTATGTTATGTTATGTTATGTTATGTTATGTTATGTTATGTTATGTTATGTTATGTTATGTTATGTTATGTTATGTTATGTTATGTTATGTTATGTTATGTTATGTTATGTTATGTTATGTTATGTTATGTTATGTTATGTTATGTTATGTTATGTTATGTTATGTTATGTTATGTTATGTTATGTTATGTTATGTTATGTTATGTTATGTTATGTTATGTTATGTTATGTTATGTTATGTTATTATGTTATTTATTGTATGTTATGTGAAAGCATGATATCAAATGCTTTTTATTACATGCAAAAATCTATTCATCCTTTTCAAATCTAAAATGTGTGTGTTTGTGCGGTGTATATATATTTGTTATTTTTAACGTATATTGACCTAGAACCAAATTTCAGTAATGGAAATATGCATGAAGATAACGAAGTGTTTTAAAATTCCTAACTCGCGATAAGAACGCCGGAAATAACATCTTCGAATCAAGCTCCCACGAACTTCGACCGCTGCTCTATTTGAAATTCTACGTGCGCGGCATGTTTTAGCCAGAGTGGAAAAGTGCAAATACCAGCTGCTGTATTTTCTGCGGAGAATATATCGATTTTCATTTCTTCGTCGTGACACGTGTCCTTTTTTGCTACAAGTTTTCCTCCTATGAATTTCTTAACGCTTCGAAAATAACTGAAAGTGAATAATTACGGAATGACCTGAATAGCGGCTTCAATATGACGAGAACACTTCGACCTGAATAGAATCGATGTTGAATATTGAGCGTCAGAAAATCGTCGTAGTGTGAGAACTCACTCGAATCAGGTAAAATCTTTTTTCTACATACTGCGTTCGTTATTTTTCATTTGTTCAAAAAAGCACGGTTTCGAAAATATCATTCTCCATCAAACTACAATAACAGTAACCTAAATGATATTTAAATAAACAATTAAATAACAATATATTCGTAAATAACAATAAATTATCTAATACAATAATGAATTGAATATCAGACTGATAAGGAATCGGAAATATAATAGTTTAACATACTTTGGAACAGTCAGTCATAACCATTCTACAAAAACATAATTTTAATTTAATATAAATTTAAATTCAAACTCTTGAACTTATGATTTACACTTTATTCACTACATAGCATGACGCGTTTCGTCATCACAAACGACTTCTTCAGATGCTTACAGAATAATCATTCTGTAAGCATCTGTTCAGTAAGCATTATTCTGTAAGCATCTGAAGAAGTCGTTTGTTACGACAAAACTCGTCATGCTTTGTAGTGAATAAACTGTAAATCATAATATTAAAATAAATTGAACTCTTGGCTTAATGTTTCACGATTTATTTAACAATATGTATAGTCAACATGTTTCGAGCGTTAGCTCATTTTCAAGACTAAACTACTATAAGAGATGTACAACAAATTTATATCTACAAAATGGATTTGAGTAGGGAGGATAGTTGAAAATCTAATTGTTCATTTACAATTTCTTCTTTTCTCTTCCAAGAACTGCTAATTTCAATTGCAACTGCTAATTAGCAATTGAAATTAGCAGTTCTTGGAAGAGAAAAGAAGAAATTGTAAATGAACAATTAGATTTTCAACTATCCTCCCTACTCAAATCCATTTTGTAGATATAAATTTGTTGTACATCTCTTATAGTAGTTTAGTCTTGAAAATGAGCTAACGCTCGAAACATGTTGACTATACATATTGTTAAATAAATCGTGAAACATTAAGCCAAGAGTTTAATTTATTTTAATATTCAATTATGTTTTAAATCATAAGTTCAAGTGTTTGAATTTAAGTTTATATTCAATTATCATGGATTTACATTAAGTAAACGCCAACACTATTCAATACATCATTTTAATATTTAATTTAAATCGAACAATAATTTATAGAGACACATCAAGAACAATAGAAACAAAATCAAAAGAGAATACAAATCAGGTGTTTAACAATTGAATTGTGGAACATTATATATATATATATATATATATATATATATATATATATATATATATATATATATATATATATATATATATAATTAAGTTATTTTTCTATTTTATTTAATAGTCAATGACTCTCGATGAATGTTTAAACCTGAAACAAGAATCGAGAATTAAATGTCTGAAATTATTAAAAATCATCATTCTGTAAGCATCTGAAGAAGTCGTTTGTAACGACGAGACGTGTCATGCTATGGAGTCAATAAAGTGTAAATCATAAGTTCAAGTGTTTGAATTTAAGTTTATATTCAATTATAATGGATTTACATCAAGTAAACGCCAACACTATTGAACACAATAATAGATACTTATTCAAACTAAAATCCATTAGATATCACAATATGTTATATTGAATTTTTCTCGAGGAAAGTCTTTTTTCACAAAATTTAAATCGTTTTCATCATTATTATTGCCGGGTTATCTACAACTGTTTAAAGTACTCTCTCTTCTTCCTATTCTATCGAGGTAAAAGGTGAATTATTTCTGCTTCCTAATCAGTTTATTTCCTCATCATTTGATTGTCATGTCAGTAGTCAACATATTTCAAAGAAAATCGAAAAATTCTAAGTTGCAAGAGGAACATTATACTGTGATTTCGTATGAGTAAATATGATAAGTACGAGGTGAATGTAGGTACCTTTACGTCCGAAATCAATAATTTAACTCGAGGAATCACACAGGGACTACTTCTTTTCTTCTTGAAAATCTTGGAAAAATGTTTCGTGTTTATAAACTTGAATGAAAGTTTCTATAACCAAATATATAATCTTCGAACTTTGTGATTACAGAGAAACTTACACGATATTCGTTTGGCATATAGAAACCTATCTGATAAAACTGATAATTGAATAATATAATGATATATGAAATTTTCAAACCATAAGATTTAACCAACAATGTAATTAGAAGAAAAATTATTAGATGCCTTTATGATTATCTGTTTTTATTCATCCTATTACAGGAAAATTCAATTAGCAGATATATTCGATGAATTCACGCAGCTGATGGTATTCTACTTTATTTCATTTTTTACATTTTATTTTAAATGTATTCGATATTTCATTTCTTGTCATTCTTGTTTATTGTAATAACAGATGATTTAACATAAATTCGTTGGATTTCCAATATTAATACTACAATTTCGATTGAAATCATTCAAATGCCCCTACTAGTAGTATTATTCACCCTAAATGAAAAGTTTGTTGTGTATATAAGATAGTATGAAATATTTGAAATAAATTTTTGGCAAAAATCATGGAAGCTGTAAATAATATTAAAACTAACAACGCTTCTATGACATACAATTGGAAATATATCATAATTATGATAGTAGATTATATGTTATTCTGTTTACCCCTAACATTGGACAATTCCAAACAGATACTGATCGGTTACAATATGATTTGGCAATTACAAGCAATGATTAATCTATGTTAATGATATATTTTTTGAACGATATGTTTTTATGAATCAGAATATCGGACAATTCGTTTTCCAATAACATGAAACAATTTTTTTATGAAAATTGTTTACGATTGTCAGTTAATATTTATAATTTCATGAAAAATCACTAATCTAGAAACACTTGCGAAATAATTGATGAAAATCTTGCAGTTATTTTAATTTCGTGATAATGTTTGAATGTCTTCTTGACTTTATGGTTTTCAATTCCCGTATATTGATTGAAAAATCTTATTTCAGGCCATGCCGTGGCCGGGCATACCATTGAAGATCGCTTTGCTGTTTTTCATCGTCATCGTTACTCCTGGTGTTTTCAGTGATGGAAACGTTGGTAAGTCCATAAAATCCACTTGAAGAGTATATACTTTCAATTTAATTCGAAAATTTCCAATAATGATGAAACTGCGTGATTTGTTTGAACATAAAATATATATTCAACAAAGAAAACTCATTATGCTTCGTAATATTGATTTAGATAATATTTTAGATAATACTGATTTAAATAAATGAAAACTTCGTAACTATTGATTTAGAAAATTGATCATATTCGAAATTTGCAGATTGAAGGAATCTTCTTTGTATTATTGAAAAATTTAATATAATTTCTGTCGATTTTTGTTTGTGACCCAATATTATTCAGAAGAATATTTATTGTTTTTTCGAATTATGTAATAGTCAAACGACGTCAAATGACGCAATTAATAACTGAATTTTGCGCCGTTGGAATGTAATTAATCTGCACCAACGACAGCAACGTTGCCGGAACGATGGATGTGACAGATTTAATTTCATATTGGCAGATTAACTATAAATTCTAACCAGATACAATCACCGATATGAATAAACCAATAACTGAAGCGGCAGGTGAGTACTTTTGATTCAAGAAAAATACATCGAAAGTGATTTTGAAATAGAGAAAACTGTATTGAATAAGTAAACTGTAAATTAAGTTTTCGTGCTTATTGCACTAAATGAAATATTTGATAAAATGAACACTAGAACATTCATTCGAAAAATTCAAATTGACCAAAAGAATGTTATAGTAGAGCTAGATATGACTCACCAAAGAAAGAAATTCAGAAAAAGAATTCCAGAAAACAACATTTCAAATTTCCTATTTATTTTTTACAAAGATTCAACTCTCTCCTAAACTTAGCAAATAGATATAACAGAAAGGCAAAACATTTTCGATAATAATAAATTGGGAATAACAATGACATTAGATGTTGAATATATATATATATATATATATATATATATATATATATATATATATATATATATATATATATATATATATATATATATATATATATATATATATATATAAGGTGAAAATATAACACCTCTTGAACTCTCGAATTGGTTAGACCGTTATGAGTCAATAATATGAAATATAATAAGATTCTCCCTGAAATCTTAGTGAAACATATATGAAAAATTTTTTCGAATCACGTAGACCAATGTTTCACAAAGAGTTTTGAAAAATTGTCAACATGTTGTGGGTCATGAGTCCATTATCGAGACTATCGACTTATAAGTCTTGACATTAACTTATCGTTTCCAATTTATATGTTCACACACAGAAAAAAACACAATATATACCCATTATGCAGAGTATAATAAATGAGGAACAAAATGGGAATATTTCTCTCAAATTCTTGACAAATATCGTTTTTCACCTACTTCTTTTTCCTTTTCGGTACTGTTGTGGAAATAAATATGCCATGAACAATTTTAATTATAAATGGACGTTTTTCACATTCAAAATATTGTGTTGTTCGAACGTAGTGAACAGAGCCTCTAGACTACATATTCAACAGTAGCAATCTTGAATAACCTAAATACAACAACCGCTTTGTTATTGCTGCGAGTTCAAAATACACCCGCAGGTGGTTCAGCTTACTTTTGCGAAGTCAAAATACGCCAGGAAGTGGTTTCTGAGGTTGAAATGGAATTATGCACACGGGCAAATTTGCCTGTAACCTTGTCTGGGTATTTTTTCAATTGTATCTCTAATTCACTGAATTTAACTAAGTTATCAACTAATGTACATTCAATTATGACCTGAGCTTTAGAATTATCAAACAATTGACCTTTACATTTAGAGTAAGCACTTTTATGCGTGGCACTTCACATCATTTAATTATTTTCGTTCAAAATGTGGGACCAATTTGTTACTGATAAAATTGAAAAAATGCAAAATTTTTATGCAAATAAAAATCTAAGAATAAGAATAAAAATCAAAACCTTTAAATAAGCAGAATGTCAAGTAATTTTTATTTATTTTAGTCATTTATTCATTTCACATACACTGTTTTATAGGACAGGACTTAATTACAAAACAGGAAAGACAAAATATACTAAAAACAAAATTGGTAGTACAAAAGTTTAATTTTGTACTTTCAAATTTTGAAGTTCAATTTTGAAAGAAAGAGTTTGTGAAATGAAATCACAACTGATAAAATGAAAAACAATTATTGGAATAAAAAACAATTTAAATGCTGACCAAACTTATACATACATATGGATATAAACACATTTTCTACAGTAAAGCGTGTCATTCAAAGCTTATAATTTTACAATTGATTCAGTTTCTACTTTTTAATTGAATTCTAAATTTGTTTTTAAAAATCTGTCTTTATCTCCACGTAAATTATAACCATTATCAAACCTTGGAAAGTAGGTTTCGAATAAGATTCAATTCTGCAAACCTCTCGAAACAAAGTTTAATTTGCAGGGACATTTGAAATTGGCGAATGGAGATAAATTAATGAAATTTCCGCAAATCTCGACATTCAGATTTTATTTTCAAGGCATGCTTGTGTTCCACTATCGCCTCATTCTCTCATCTGTGACTTACGTTTGATGAGTAATTTGAAACTTTGAATCTCTGCATTTTTCTGTTAAATTTCTATTAGATGTGAATCAATGGTTTCGTTTTCATTAAGATGATCTAAATACATCGCCATGAGCACTTAATGGGAGAGAAGAGGATTATATTAGAATTCTATGAAAATTACATAACGCTTCTGTCATCTGTTAAAGTAGGCGGTACTTCATAAATTTAGTTGCAACACAAGGAAACTTGCTTCCACTTAAATACCCGAAAATTTTCAAATTATCCGTTGTTTTGTAACACTCTAAGACCCGTGAGTTCCACCTTCACTCATCTGATAACCAGAGGGGACCTATATCTACGTTATTAGTGTTTATGGCTTTTGATTTAATCATTTTTAATAAATTTTTTTCAACACCTTCGTTAAGTCTATTTAGATAACTTCACCGATATGATAACCAATAAAGATTGCTATCAGATGAAAGATTATTTAATTACAAAAATAAAAGTATAGGCTTGCCAGTAAAAATCCTTCTTTGAATATTCATGCTGTGTTTCAAAAATTTCAAAGTACCTGCAGCATCTGCTTTGTTGCATCCAGTTCTATCACACTGACCTTGAACAATCTATTTTATCTCTTGCAATATTCTCGTATTCAATCATTTCGATTTTGAAATTTCAACGCATGACAAAATACTCTACGAAGAGTTTTTGCTGACAAGCCTTTAATGTTATTTTGGTAATTTCATTATCTTTCTTCTGATTTTAGTGGTTGTCATATCGACAAAGTTATATAGATAGGCTAAACTTGAATATATCTAAATAAAAATAGTTTATTTTCAATGTTTTTAGCAATAACAAGATATTTTCAATGTCAAAAACTTCATTTTCGTTGACGTTTGGTTGTATATCACAACTTTGTCAGAACTAAAACAGGTAATAAATTAATATTAAAAAAATGTAAATAGCCAAATATGAATATAATAAACATAAAATATAATAGGCTAAACTTGATAAGCATAGGGACCAACTTGGATATTTTCTCTCAGTATTTCATAACTTCTAAGAGACATTTGAAAAAGAGATTATTTAAAGGATGATAATAGAATAATTATCAGTTATAGGGTTATCTTTTCATGATGTATTTCTCTAAACTTTTTGCAGTAGAATTAGGTATTTTGTTTCGTAAATGAAATGATTTAAGTCAATGCATCGAAAACTTTATTTCGATAAGATGTATGAAAAATTTCTATAAGATGTACATATTAGAAACACTTCAGTTTATAAGTAATTAACCTTTGTAATATGTGCTCCTCTATTACAGTTTTAATTTATCTCTTGAGTGAGCCCTCGTTCCTAAAATAAAAAATAGAAAAAAATAAAAAATTGTCTTGATGAAGGCGTTGAAAAGAAATTAATTTAAATTAATTCATAATTAAATTGAACATAGTCATGAAGACTTTTGGATAAGCTAGCTGTCATAGGTGTGTTTTTGAATTAATTTTATTTCATAAAAAAAAGGTGTCATCTGGTTATGAAATGGCTGAAGGTCGAACCATTTCTCTCCTTTTATAAACATTTTGAGTTGAAATACACCGTTATGGACATATAAAAATTAATCGAAATGAAAAATTTGAGGAAATAATGATTGCGGGAGATACGGAGGTGCAGTAAATTTACTCGACATCAGTGTCAATATTGTAACGCAAATATTGGTACAAAGATGGGCTTTTTCACGTCCCAATTTCGCAGCCGCCTACGTATTTTATGGTTCAACTCGGGATAACAAGCCGATAAAGTTATTTTTCACTTCGAATTCATGAGGTTCATTCTCCGCGAAGGGTATAATCATGATTTATCGTCTTCCTTGGTAAATGTTTACGCGGCCTACTCAAATAAAAACAGTAATCGTCTCGATCGGACATTGATGACATCGCTGATTAGAAGAAATGCGAAAAAGGGCGGAAACAAAGCCTTTATTCGTCCGTTTCCTCTGGCAAACAATGCACAAGTCGTGACGTGAGCGAAAATCATTATCCCCCAGACATAGAACGTGAAAGGGTTCGTGGCATTTTGAATGCCGATTTTCCGTGGCCTTTATGCCCGAGTGCGATTCCATTCATGCCGTTCGTGACGTCAATCCGCCGACTATTCCGTGACGTCATTCGAGAGTAGAGTCTGAAGATTTCACACACGAATTGTCGTTCGGTGGTATTTTATGTGGGGCGATATCGAAGCGCCATTAAGAGCTCTGCGGGGGTTGAAGAACAAAGACTGCGTTTGCTCTCTTTAAGTACGCAACACTAATGGGATTTATTTTTATAAATCGAAAATGATGTTGCTGAAGAAAGACGTTAAGTATATTAAATCTTATAGTATAACGAGATTGGGATAGAAGACACTAATGAGGCTCAAAAAGTGAAAATTCTATGAGGGAAGGACTTATTTCATCCAGTTGAACGTATGCGAAATATTTGCTCAATAATTTGAGCATGGGTGCCGCGTTGTCTAAGGCTCCACTAAAAACTGATTCGAAAAAACATTTGTACCGAAAATTTGGCGCTTTATAGGCGTAATCCAAACAAATTTTTGCGTCGATTCACAACTGTTGATGAGACTTGGTTCCCCACTACACTCATGAAAATAAAGAACAGTCAAAATAGTGGGTTGGAAAGGGGGAACCAATTCCAAAGAAGGCAAAACCAATTTCATCGGTAAACAACGTTATGTCTACTGTTTTTGGGATGCGAGAGGAACTTTATACATTGATTATCTTGAAAAGTGTAAGACTTTCACTGGTCAATACTACGCAGACTTATTGCAAAGTTTGAAGGACGAGGTGCAAATTAAACGATCTCAATTGGCGAAGAAAGTATTTTGTTTCATCACGATAACGCACCAGCGCATTCGTCGATTGTTGCCATGGTCAAAATCCACAAACTGATGTTTGAATTGATGTCGCAACCTCCCTTCTCTCCGCACTTAGCCCCCAGCGACTAGTACCTAAATCAGTATTTTGAGGAGCTTGACGAATCTGCGTTTAAAACTGGTATAACTAAATTAGAATACCGTTATGAAAAATGTATCAGTGTTGATGGAGATTATGTTGAAAATAAAGCAAAAAAATTTTGAAACATCGTTTTTCTTGATCAGGCCGCAAACTTTTCACCCCACCCACGTAAGATTTACGTGCAGACTGGCGTAGAATGTGCAAATCACAGAATGGTCAGAATTCATATGGTTTAAAATGCTATAAAAGTTACTTCTCATGTGAGGAACGCGGATCAATCCAAACCTGAAGGACATATAAAATGGGTTTTTATTGCGAAAAAAACTACTCATGTGATGAATTTCTAACAGATTCTGTACTGAATACGTAATACTCCCTTTTTATTTCGATTTTCATTGTTTTGTTCTTTCTCATCTTAACTCATTTGTATATATGCTAAAACTGTTCTCGAAAAGAGCTCAAATTGCATAAAAAAATCTATCTATCTATTCAATACTTTGAAATTTCGATCAATGAATATCTGATTTCTTATCTTCATTTTCATTCGAATATTCTAATTTTCAGATTTCTCAAAGTTTCATTTATCATACTCTATCATAACTAATTTTTTACCTTGTTGATCTTTGATAAATAGGTTCTCCAAATATCATCGAATTTCATTTTAATTTAAACGAAATGCTGCATTACATACGTTTTTTTTAAAAAAATTGCATCACTCTAATTCCTATTAGAATTCTATGAATCCACCCTTAAAAGAAATGTTTTTGTTCGAATAAAAAAAAACAAATTTTATCTTTCCGTGCCGGGAATATTTGATCGAGCAGATCATATCTCATTTACATAAAGGAGAACTCCATTACGGAGGAGTGTAAAATGAAAAGAAAAAATCGCTTTTCCGGTTTATCAAACCAGTTGAATTGCGATGAATAATATCAAACACAGAGCAACCGAATACTGAAAGCTGTGAACGAAATAATCAAAACACCGAGCTCTGTTCTGGCAGAAAAGCTTGAATATCTTCGTTTCGATGAATAATTCTGTGATCCATACAAATTTCTTTGAACAAAAAGGTTAAAGCTTCTATATTCTGATTATGTTCTCGAAGTTGAATGCTCTTTGGTTATCACTCATTAGCAAGGTTATGTTCGTGGAATAATTGGTTTTTTTTCATGTAATGCGTTCAGTGATGGAAGAATGATACCATTATTGGTGCTAATTACTATTGATGTTTGGGAATTCGATCCACATCAATGGATGATTTTCACATTCTGCAGAAAAATCTTCTTATAAGATATTGTTTTTTCCACATCCATATCCAGCGTCATTGTATAATTCGTTGTATTCGATGTAATTCCTTCAATAATCTAAACTATTTTTGGAGGAAAACATCGATGAAGCGTTTAAATTATTGAAGTACTGAAATAACCTTTCCAAAACACTTCCAAAATGAAATTTTCTAAGTCAAATCTTCTATTTGATTCTGTATTTTTAACACTTAATATACACTCCTTTATATATAGGGTGTAGGTATATCGTTTCGTATGAAATTATTTAAAATATCCACGAAATGATGGTTTGAAGAATCATTTCAAATATAAACTAATGGTCAACGAAATCAATTGTGGTTACTAGCCAGAATAAATCGATGCAGCTCTGCAACTCCAAACTTGGAAAAGGGTTACTTTTTTTTTTGATTCAGTGGACCTACAATTTAACAACGGTTCCGAACGGCCGGCCCTGGGCTTGTATCAATGTACACTACCCAGCATATTTCATTATTTGAATTACTTAAATCATAGACAAACACCCATGCCTTCAGCGAGGCTCGAACCCGAGTTCCACCGCACCATAGTCGGGAGTTCTACCGACTAAGCTAACAGAGTTACTTGATTAAATCAATTAATTAGTATATCAATGATATAGAAATTATCTCTATGTCAGTTTCAACATGATTTGTAATTAATTCAATTTGTATTTCAGGTTGTTTGTTCAGTAATAGACTATGCTTAGAAGATGAATGGTGTTACGATGGTGAGTATCCTTCAATTTTGAATGAATACTTGAAAACAATTTTCCAGGAAAAAATGAAGAAGTGAAATAGATAATATGAAATATCTGACTGTTGTTATGAAACATATCATTTTTCATTGAGTTTTTCACATTGTTTATGCCCATAGTGTTAGCTTTGCTGTGGCGTAGCTTGGGCATATAATAAATACGAAATTGAACTGATATGCCCAATTGTAATTTGGAAATGTATTTTCAGATTATGCATTCGGAAGATGTACATCGGTGGGTGACGTAGATGAAGAAGATATTTTCAGGTGAGAAACCTCAAAACATATTTTTCATTGAATGATAAGTTGAAAAAAAACAATATGATGCTTAATCAAATACGTAAATTTGAGGGGTTTAATGAATTTAAAAACATAACGAAATTCATATAATTTCTCTAGAACTGCAGTATGATGCTATGATATATTAAATAAAACACTTGGCTTGGTTTCACAAAATTTATAATAAATACTTGACAATTGTTTCGGGTGTTTCCACATTTTCGAAAGTTAAACTGAACAACATTTTTTGACCGACATTCCAATATCTGATATCGATGTCTCCGAGATAGACGGACAGGTCATTTTACAGGTAGGAGGTAAGGTCTCAAATTAAGAAATTGAGGAAAGTAATATAACAATGTTGATAAACTGAAAGTGAGTTGATCATTTAATATTGTTTTTCCTTCGGTGCGAATCAGAAATTTCCACTTGTTGTAGGAGAACCGGAGTTTTACTTTTCATCTGTGGTTGCAGCAATTTCAATGAGTTTAATCTATGAAATGGTTATTATGAATGCAATGCGTTGAAGGTCCAGTAGAATTTTTGTTATTTAATATGAAGAATTTATGTTCTTTCAATCTGGTTTCGATGCATCGTCCAGTTTGGCCTATATAGTAGTATGCGTCACAATCAGCACAAATAATCTGGTATACTCCGTTTTATCTCTTGTAGCCTGTTTTTCTTTATTATTAACAAAAAATGAACCCAAATTCAATCAACTTTATGATGCTATGAGCCACTCAAAGAATAATATATTTACCGCAGACCCTAGGATAAAAATAAGACAGAAATTTAATCAAAAATTATTATTAATTAATTATATTAATTTGTTATGTTTTTAATTTGATTGTTATTAAATATTTAATTTTTTAATAATTGTAATAATTTGTTACTTTAACAATAATTTGTTAATTTTAAAAATATTAATTTTAATTTCTACAAAAGTAGTATTTTCGGGGATCTCCCTATTCGGAGTGGCTACAAAAAATTGGCTAAGAGTTAGGTTGGTGAAGGAGGTTTAGAAACACAGATAGTAAAAATGATGTTTGCGCTATAGTTCTTAATTTCATAGTGCAGCGGTTCCCAACCTTTTTAATTAGTGGGACCACTTATTTTGAAAATTAAACTTTGAGGCCCCCTTACTAAATACACAAGAAAAATAAATAAAAAACTGTAACGAATAAGGAAAATATATATTAATAATAAGATAGAGTATTTTATAAGCAATATACCCTATCTATGGCCTATGAAGTGTAACTCTAAGTTAAATATGTATACAAGGATTAAGCCAACAACAATTTTGAGAATTCGTATATAAAAGAACTTTATTTCATTTACTTGACGCGGGTTATTTATGAACCCGCGGCCCACAGGCTGGGAACCGCTGCCATAGTGAAAGAAGTGTATTATTGTATATTTCATTGAAAAAACTATTTCTATATTCAAAATTTCGAGAAAACATCCCATGAGTTTCATATGACATTGGAACTATTTCGAAAATGAAAATAAAAAAAGTGAGATAAACTGAAAAATGAATGTGGTTCTTGAAAATTTGATCGATAAAATTTTCTATCATCAATTGAACTACTGTGACTCATTCTTGAATTAAAACACCTTAATTTTCGCCCAATGAAAATAATAGACAAATACCTACATGTGATGAAGATTTACAGCTTATCCAATTAACCAATAAAGCTTGTCTAACCTAACCTAACCTAATGAAGATAATTAACAAATCAGCCTACGTATGTTGGAGATTCACTTGTAAAAACCATTATACTGTTGAAATGTTGTTTCTGGTGAGCTATTCTGAAATATTAATTTTAAAAACATATATCACAAGCAATTTTGTCGAATCAGCTCACCTAATTGACCCAATTTACCTTGCCTAACCTAACCTAACTTAGCCCGACGTGATGAAGACTTAACATATTAGTCAACGATGAATTTTTACTTATTAAAATCGAAACATTGTTGAAATGTTGTATCTGGTAATGAATTTTGCTATCCTAAAGTAACACATTTCAAAAAGATATATCACGAGCAATTTTAGGCAATGCTGTTGATTTCAGCATACCTTAATTAACCGAAGCCTAACCTAACCTAATGAAAATAATTAGCTTAATTGTCCTACCTCGATGAAGATTCACTCGAAGAAACCAGAATATTGTTATATTGTTGTTTCTGATAATGGTTTTGACTAATCATAAAGTGTCATAAAGTATCACATTTTCAAAAAAATCAGGAGCAATGTGAGACAAGGCTGTTGAAATCTATTGACCCTTTCATAGTATCATTGATATGTATTTCTCATATCAGGCAAAAAAATCCTCTTAAATAACTATTGCTTCGATTTATTGCCGTGAGGAATGAAAAAAATATGTGTATATGTAGGATTGCCGACGGACTGTACACCAAATGGAATTAAAGGAACTGAAATTGCAATAGCCCGATCGAATGATATTTCTAGAGATATAATACGTTTGAATAACGAAGCACGTACCGCACATTCGAGTGGGATATTCGACCTCTCACAGAATATTTATATTACTTTTCTCAGCGGACGTGTTCTCATATCCAGCGCCTTCGCCATTTAGTAGAGCTATACTGCTATAAAATGAATGTGATCTTAATTTTTATTTCTTCGAATTGAAAGGATTTTCTTCATTTTGCGACTTTCAAGCATAGACTTGAAACATTGTATCAATATTTTTGTTTGGATTATCATCATTCATAAGCTCAATACTAACCGACACGAAGAGATGACAAAGATTCAAACCAAGTAACTTCATATAAAATGTGAATTTGTGAATTGAATATAGGTCAAAATTTTGAGATCTTTTATGTGCTAGAAGCTAAATGGAGAATATTATGTCAATTAATGACTGGAATAATTTTTTATAATTTATTGACAAATTCATAAATAATAAATCATACACGACTAATTTAGTCAATCATTCCAATTAATAATATAAACGAGTAAGGTAAACATTTCATAGTATCAATTATCGAGTAGATTATCAGAAAATATTTAGTAAATAAAGAAGAGGAACAGCCTAAAAGAGCTGAACTTGGAGTATATCGAACTGAAAGTACTAATTGTGAAGCACAATGAATGAAACAATGAAACTGAAAAAAACATCAAAATCAGAATGAAAAAACATGAATTCTCTATATTACGTAGTAAAAATTCCATTAGATTTGATCTACTACAAAGTCTATTACATCTTGTTCAACAACTGGCATTTTCTGAAAAAAAAAACCCCAAGTGAATGTTAAATTTTTCTTCAGTTTGTAGGCATATTCAATTTCTTTGTTCTTAATTTCTTCTTTGTAATTTCGTTTTTTAAGCAATGTTCGATTAGCAAAATAAGTAGCTACTTTTCGTAAAACTCTGATTATAATGTTCCTAATACCTCAATCGTATCTCAACCTCAATTTTCCTCCACTAGATTCCTATAGAAGGTTCAGATGTAAGATTTATTAATGTTAATCTTGAGAAAAGTTGTTCAGTTTTATTTTTAGAACCGTTGTGACACCTCAAAACAATTGTCCTCCATGTGTTTTTTAGTCAATTGTTAAAACTGAAACACTTCAACATTGAGGACTTTGTATCTCACTAACGATGAAAGGTGTTTCAAATTTGAGTAATAATACGAATCGCCAAAAACAATTTTTCGAATGATTTCACCGTTGAAATTACCTGTAGAAGTATCTGTAATAAATTTGACGATCTTGATCGCTTCCTTTCCAGCGTAGATTGCCATGACCAAACAATGTCATCTTTATTAAATTTCAACTGATTTCATGGTCGATCATCTATTCCTGAGTATCTGTCGTTCATTTTAGATGAGTCTAAAAACGGAACAACGATAAATTGGTCTTCTTACCTGCCTCGATATTGATTTACTAATGAAGTTGATTGAATATTCACTGATCTCTTGGTGAAACATCATTAAATAAAAACACTTGGCTTGGTTTCACAAAATTTATAATACATACTTGACAATTCTTTCGGGTTTTACTTGAAAAGTTAAACTTGAGTTTAACTTTAGAAAATGGCGTGAAACTCCGAAATAATTGTCAAGTATATATCACGAATTTTGTGAATCAAGCCAAGTGTTTTCATTTAACAGATTTACTAATGTTTGTTCGAAGAATCAATGTACACCTTTATATATTGATGATGTAACGCAATATTGAAGTAAGGTTTGCAGGTAAGCATCTTTGGTTGAAAATAGTAACACCATTTCTATTGAAAATGAATTATTCCAGTAAAAAAACTTCTATCTACACCCTTGAAGTTCAAAAACTTCTTGCGTGATCGAGCTGTATGTATAATATCGAAGGCGGCTACATACATTTCGATAAGAGCTTTTATTAGTTGAGCGAATAATTTTATTATTTCATTATCAAAGGTTATATACTACCGAAACGAATTAATTTTGCATAATCAAGATAAAAACAGTTATATTCACCTTTAGTAATAATTAAATCATACCTCCTCCGGAAATAAATTAATTTTTTATATACAATTCTAAATTTTTTTCATCTTCATATTTTATTCGATAATGACTCTCGAGTCCTCGTATAATGACACTTGGTAGGTAATTCTAAGCTTTATCGTGCTATTGAGGGCTTTTAACGAATTCTCAGATGAAATTTACGTTCGGTATATTTTTCGGAATATCAACCCATCATCAAAAGCTTGTGTTGCGTTAGATTCTTAATAAAGTAACGAGTAAGTAGTCGGAAGCATATTTTATAAAACTGCTCGCCTTCTGAAATGCTCAATGAAGCGAAACACAACCAACTCATTTTAAGTGAAGCTAAAATTTGTAGTACTTTAACACATTTGTGTACATTTACACAAGAACTACATTTATTTGTGTTCACAAATTGATGTATTCTTATTGTGTGTTATACATATTCTCATTTCCATAAATATTTCGCTGAATTGGTCCCTAGATTCTAATAACGCAAATTCATGACATAAAGAAACAAAAAAGTCAAAAAACACAAAAGATTTTCAAAGTCCACGTTACAATTTGAAGTAGATACGTACAAGTATAAACGTAGAGGCATTTTGTGTTCAGTGTGTCTACGATCTGAGAGATATTTCCTATGGATTCTCATAGATGGAATTGCGAAGTATTCATTACTTGACAGTTTCAGTCTTGAAGACATAGGAAGATGATACTAGATTGAAGTTGTTGCCTCGCTTGACCATGAACTTGGCGAAACTTGTAAGTTCCTTGTAGAACGAAGCAGTCTGCCTTGTCGCCATCGAGTGTAGCATCTATGATAATATTATTCCCATCATCCCCTGAAGAGTAATGAAAGCTTTCCATCGTATATTGTCATGTTGTCAGAATGTCAATCATTCTTCAAATTCATTCTAATTCTTCGAATAAACGTCCTAGTATTCTTAGTAAATGACAAGGATATTTCGCTTATCCCTTGTTGAATAAATTAATATCAACACACTAGACTTAAGTCTCACTGAATATATTGAAAACTCTACATATGTTTCGGGTGGTTAATCCATTATCAAGAGTACACAATGTTACTGAATTTCAAAATGTACAGCTTTCACTTACATATAAACTACAGAATTTAACACTGGTTTGACGGAAAAATCCATCTGGTCTTTGCAATTAGGTAATTTTTTTTTGACTGTCGAAACTTCCATGACTTCAAGGGTATCTAAACGTTTGCCTTCACTACCTGAGTGTACTATTTCGGTCTTCTTGGGATCCTAAAAATGATTATGTTTAACGCATTGTTCAGAAAAACCCGTATTGGGTTTATTCTATAATATTGATCTTCCATGTTTATCGATTCTTTTTTGTATAGAACGTCCAGTTTGACCTATGTAAAAATTATCACATCACTGCAGAATATTTTATAAACGCCACTTCTCGAAAATAAAAATCAAGTTTGTCCTTGTTATTTACCGACAATGGACACAAATTCTTTTTGTTGGTGCATATTGTATTCACGTTATTTTCATGTAATTTTTTACAAATTTTATTGCTTAAAATAGGTATTTTTGAAATAACATTTGAGAATACATTTTGAAATTCAGTAACATTGTATACTCTTGATAATGGGTTAACCACCCGAAACATATATAGAGTTTTTAATTTATTCAGTGAAACTTAAGCCAAGTGTGTTAATTTCAATTTATTGTCCTAGTATTCTCTCTAGATGTGTGGAGAAATTGCTGTCTCCTGAATGAGTTTCGCACTTAAAACAACATTCAGTATGAAATCATCAAAAAAATATAAACCGAGGTATTCTTACTGTTGATTTTATATATGGAAAACTGAGTTTTTCTCGAAACCGAGGCGAGTCATACGAAGAAAAGAATAATATTGCTGTCTGGATTTCAATGATGTATTCTAAATTTCAGATTTGACCTGAAAAGAGAAGAATTGCACGAATTAAAGCGAGAACTCCAGAGGCTCTTCGCTCTGGGATATCGATGGAGTCACGGGTATACGCAATGTCGTCTGCAGGCCATGCTCTACGCGATGAAACACGAGTAAGTAAATATCAATCGATGTTCGAGCGAACTTGATATAAATCCCCGTAGGACTTTCGACAGCGATTGATTTATTGAAGTATATAAAACGCCGAATATGATCGCACATTTTTCGCGTGGCTCAAATTAAAGGTTATCGGGTTATTTGAACATCGTGAGGAAAATTTATTGTAAATCGATACTTATTTTCTATAATCTTCTTGAAATTCGGTTTGAATTGGATTCAAGGACTTTCCCTTTTTCGATGATTCAATTTCCATGCTGTGCTTTGTTTTTATTTTCGGTATGGCTTGTTTGTCAATACAAATGTACAATTGCGTGAAAAACTTAAATTTTTTTTTCCCTAAGGATAAATTTCTATAATAGGTGGTGAACCAATTTGAAGAATATCGAAAACAATAACTTTTTATACTATGACAGTTTCGGTTAAACTGTTTCTAAAACCTAATGAAATATTTGGAAATAATTTCAGTAGTAATGAGTTTCCATCATCCAATTATTGATAATTTCTAATATATAGGTACATCAAAAATAAACAATATAACAACTATATTGAAAAAATTGGTTGCACTAGTTAAAATGTTCGATCGGAAGTTTAAAAATAAATCGATTGAATGCAATCATCAATGAAAGCATAAAAAAAACCATTTCCTAATGGCTTTCGAACCATGAATGCTTTTATTATTGTGAATAAAATATGGAGTTTGAGAGCACCAATCGATTTCGATGACAAGAAAAGTTTTCGAAATGTACGATAAATATTCAATTTTAATCCATTATTTCCAGTTTAATGCTTGTAATTTCGTAGAAAAAGCAGAAAAATTGATCATCAAATACTGAAAGTTTTGACTTATTCTTCATCAATATTGAATGTGAATGCTATTTTCTTTTATTTAGAAGTCTACATATGTAGATTCAAATAATTAACCGACATAAACTTTTGAAGGAATTATAACCTCCAACGATACTTTATTCGACTCTTTATTGCATTCTCAGGGCTTCTACAATACAGAGTATGAATACCAAAATAATTTAAATATGCGAATACATGCATAAAATTGCCGAAATTGAGGCTGAAGTGAACAGAAGCATTTGAAAAAAAATATTATAATGTCGATGACAAGTGAAGACACAAATTATGAAAAAATTTAAAGCGTTCATTTCGAAAATTATCTCAATTTCGAAAATCGTCTAAATTTCAGCTTACCTTTCGAACAAGACGCATGCTCCCACCTTGTTGATCAGGACTTAGAAGGTGCTCTTAAAGCAATGGATGTCCAAGATCCAATGGATCCAAGAGAAGTCGCCATAATTAGATACATGCCGAGCTCTGATGAGAGGGGTGGGAAATACGCAGATGAAGTCTATTATCCACCAAGTGTAAACGCTGCCGCTAAAGAAGTGTTGCGAAACAAGATTTTGCCACCAAACGCGATTGACAGTGAGTATTCTAGATGAAGACATCTACGTATTATTTCAGGTTTTTGTAAAAAAATGTAAATATTATTTTTTTCCCAGAGTTATATTCCATATTTACCTCTCATTTTCATTTCGTTTTAGGGCTACCAATAATATGTTTGTTGTTGAAGCTCCACTTACTATTCAACACTTTTTCAGTTTCTGCTTCAGTTTTTCACTTGATGGTTCTGAGATTTTGAATACAGAAAACTTAAGACTATAGAAGTCTGAAAATCTGTTAAATAAGGCAGATTATTCAGCACATTCAAATACACATTTTCTTACAAAACATGTAGCTTTCTGATTCGGTTTTTAGTCTTGGACATGCCGGATCCTTACGCCGGTTATCAAGTGGTAAAGCGAACTTGGATACCCCAGATGCATCGACGGTCTCCTCCCGTTATCACCATCAAGAGCACGAGGGATTTCGACAACGATCCACTAGAGTTTCTGTCATCGCAGCCGGAAGAAGAGAGCGTTACGGTAAATGACCCGCGACAAACGATAAACGATGCCATTATGGGGCCCGAGGATTACGAACAGCTGACATTTCAAGATATGAAAGATCTCTATCCGTTGATAAAATTTTTGAACGAGAGACAGTTGAGCCCTTCCGATCTGAGGAATATTCTGTCGCCGGAAAGCTATCGACAACTTGAAAAGTATGTATAACTCAAAATTTCAAATTTATGTTGATAATGAATATATATTTTTGACTATTGAAAAATTCTACATTTCTGAATATTGGAACGACTTTTGAGAAAGAAGACTTCGAATCGTTTATACCATTGTTTGTCAACGTGTAGGTCTCGCCACCCTGAGGGTTCACAAGGGTTCTTCAAGGGGTCGAGTGGTCTGCTTTAGTGGAAAAAACTATAAAGTTTGAAAAGGTAGATTCATTGACAGATTTTAACAAAAGGAAATACTCGAAATCATTTATATGTAAATAAAAATATTTTAACGAATCAGAAGATCCGAAGAGTCATGTCAATATGATGATGGTAAACCGAGAGATGAATTCTTATAATTACAAAAAAATTGAACAAGTTTAACACCTATCCAGAATTTAATTTTCGTTTTGTTCTGTGCTCTAATTATAGACTTTTGGAACATTTCGAGGACGCCGCGCTGCGACAAGAACACCGCATACGAAACTTCCTCGACGAACAACTCGTCGAAGACGACGACATACCACCAGAACGTTTCACGATGACGTATAACACTCCGGATAAGTTCAGGCAGGGTTGGGAGTCCAAAGATATTCTACAATTCCTAGATCAGCAAAGAATATACCCCGACGAATACGACAGGAACGCAGAACCTGAGATGAAGAACGCACAATGGTCAGCTGGTAGAGATATCGAAACGGATGGAACAGATGACAACTTGAGAAGTGGAATTTTCAGAGAATTGCAGCAACCACGACATCCGGATGACCCGGAAAACTACGCCGAAGACCAAGAGAGACACAGTCCGTACTCTGGCGTCTACACCGAAGGTGGAGTCATGTATCCTTCAGAATCTAGATCACTGAATGGTGAGTTGACAAGGTTGCTGAAATCTTTTGTTTTCTATGAACACACCGATCAGGAAAAACTGAGAAATATCGCTCGTCTTCAGCTCACTCGAATGAAGGATTTACGTCCTGCATTCGATCTGAAACGTTGCTCCTCGCACCTTTCCACAAATTCCACATTTCGAAATTGTGCACCCGTAAAACTTGACCATGAAAAAACACCGGAAGTTGATAATGCGCGAACAAATTAACCTCTCAACAATATCTGACAATTCAGTGACTGATCGTGTGCTTTTTGGATCAGGAAAATCAGCTGAGGAAAGGCTGAGCGACGACGTGGATAAGCTGCTAGAAAAATATACTAACTTTGGTTTTAAAAGACCCGAACGAGTCGATGTTAAAAAACCTGGACCGCAGATCTCTTTTCGTCCTCATGAAGGTAAATACGGATACACACGGCACAATGCCGTCTGTGATTTTTCTTCGGACTTGCTTCCCTTTTGTAGTTGTTTTATTTTGAAGAAGTTTTCGAGAATTTACCAACACTTTAGCGTACAAATTGAGTCATTAATTTATATGAAAAATAAATCACACTGTATATATGATGTCAAAAAGTGTATGTTTAATACACTTTAGTTCTGTGTTTTTCAATACCCACTTAATGAAATCGTTACACAAGAGGTCAAAAATCCTTCGTAGCATGAAAAAAACATGGGTTCAGAATGAATGGCAAAAATAATTCATTTCACTAATTTTTAATGAACTCATCGATCTTGACGAGTTCAATTAGTACCAAGGGTTACTAGTACTAAGGGTTATTAGTATTAAAGGTACTACTTAGTTATTATGTCTATCACTTTTCATCTTGAAGTTTACAAGTAATTCCTCATGTGTAAAGATGTGATGTGATCATTGTCATTATTGATAAGATTCGTAGTTATCGTTCTGAAAATTAATTCGAAGAATTATTTGATTATTTGCTCTACCCTTAGGTGGAGATAAAGGCCGTATTGCTCATTCAGAAAACCTGTCATTAAAAAAAAGTTCTGACTCCGTTAAACCCATCAACTACTACGAATATCATACTCAATACTTTTTTATGGACACCATTCAAATTTTTCGCAATTTAAATGTAAAACCAATCGTACAACAGAGAAATTACCTCAAATAAATTCCTGCTTCTTTAAATGTTTGGTACATCATGGGGAATAGCACAGACAGAAGAAATAAATGAATCACAACTTCATGCTAACAACCCTAAAATACGTCACAACCCTGTGAAGCATCCTTTTCATACTTCCTGGTTTTGGTGGCGTGTTTCCAGTTTCCAACACGTATTCTAGCGTAGCATTGGTCTTTATGGTGTTCTTCTTATTCCAGTCTACTTAATCATATTGGTGGAGTCATATTGGTGTCTACTTAATCATAAATCTGGTGGTGTCATTTTATACATATTTGAATACCTACACATATTTGGTTTCCTGATGATTCCTATCAATGAAACAATCTATTTCTCAATAGGAACATCACCACAGAATGCATTATATTTAGGTGCACAGAACAGATTGCAGTTGATGTACTTTTAAATTTAAGTAACCGGCTTCTCCTTTTTTAAATATTCTGCCACCATTACTTTTCTTAGGGCAACTATCGATAGGAATCTGTTGCAAGAACATTGATCGGTGTAAAATACTGACAAATTTTCAATTTAATATCTTTGAACCTGGAATCATTCATGTTGGTCTATCAGCAACGACACTTCGTTAGAAAAAGAATTATTATGGTCTAAAATCATTGACAGAGCTGAATAAATTCATATAAATGAGAACAACGTCCAAAAAAAATTCAAGAATTCATTTTCAATATCCAAGAAGAAATTTGAAGAAATCATCAACCTTAAAAAATCATGAATATTTAAGTTAGCAGAATTATTTTTGTCATTTTCAATGAACCCATTCCGTTTGACCTAACACAAAATTGATTGGTTCCCCACTGCCCTTTGTGTGAAACAAAACGTGGTTGTATAATATCGATGTTTAGTTATTCGTGACGAAAAATGAGATATCGGAAAATATTTCTAATTTTACAGATTTGAAGAGAAAAAGTTTCATCAACGGCGATCACATGTATATGCCTACTATGACGAAGAAGGGTCCACGTGGAGCTCCCCATCCGAATCCGCACAAGATCGATTTTCTCGAGAACGGAGAATCCAACAACGACTACGTCTTCGTGGGATTTAATAGAGAGTGAGATTTTTCAAGGAACGAGCCTGATCACGTACTCATTAAATGTTGTCTTTTCAGCATAAGAACGTGGAGCCAAGGACAGGAGATCATCAGAAATATATCGTTGGCGCTGCATTTAGAACCATCGGACTTCGAAGACGGACGGTAAATATTGATAAATAAAAAAGTACATAAGAAAATTTGTTATTAAATTAAATTAAACTCTTAACGTTTCACGATTATATTTAACAACATGAATTTGTCAACATGTTTCGATCGTGAGCTCATTTTCAAGACTAAAGACAAACTCATGCTGTTGAAAATAATCGTGAAACATTAAGCCAAGAGTTTGATTCAATTTAATATTTAATTATGTTTCATCAAGAGTTAAGCGAGACTTCAATCTCAGTCATAAAAAATTTGTTGAACACAGCCATTTGAAAGTAGATTTGTTATAAATGTGATGACTTTTGAATGCTGTTATGAGCCCTCAATTTTGAATCATATCACAGAATTTCATACCTGATATCTATTCATATACCTGTAACTGTATGAGTGGAGACAGTGATAAAAAACAATAAAAAGTAAGAAGTTGAATGAACGCAATCGTTTTCCATTTAGTGTAAATGTTTACTCTTTATGCACGAAAATGGAAAAAATTCTTATCCTACGATCTGAACATGTTATCTCATAGTAGGAGAGCGGGCACCAATTTTTGGATAGGTATTTGAGAAAAGCTGAAAACTTGTCATATCCTCTCCGGATACACCCCAATACGGAATTGCAGATCTGGCTGGTGAGTAGCGGGGCTAATTCAACCCCTAAATTTTTAGGGGTTGGCAGCTGGAAAAACCCACCAAAATGATCTGTCTTTTTGGAAATCTTATCTTTTAGTTATAAATAATACTCCATTAAAATTTCAAGCTGCCTCAAATACATCTTTTAAAATTTTTTGCAAAAAATTTTTGCACGCGTCTGGCAATGTTAAAATTCCGATTGTATCGTCTGGCTCATTTTTTTTCGTATTCATTAATTTTCGTATACACTGCAACACATAGAAATTAGAAATTGCGTTCTGCCTCAAATATATTTTTGAGGAAAAAAATATTTTAAAAAATGTAGGGGTTGATTTCGCCCTGCTACTCACCAGCCAGATTTGCAATTCCGTTTTGGGGTATATCAGGCGAGGTATATATAAGACAAGTTTTCAGCGTCCTCGAATACCTACCCAAAAATTGGTGCCAGCTCTTGGACTATCATTTTCTCAATAATTATCCTAAAAAAATGTTCTCGACTTTTGACAATAAACAAATTATGAAGTTGCAAAATGACTTTGAAATGAATCTTTTTTTCATGAAAATGGCATCAATTTTTACTTCAATGAGGCAATAAGTTTCGAAGCACAACACCCTTCAACCTCATGTCATTTTTCGGTGTGTAGCACATCAACACTCGTATTTCATTTTGAGCCCTCGAAAGAAACTTAACGTGTGTATATATATTAATAATAAGCATATATTCCCAACAGGTAACTACCGAATTACAGGAAAATACATAATGAATGATGAAATAAAAAATTTGGTGACTATAAATATCAATAGTAACAGATATACAAACAATAAATTAAAATTAACACACTTGACTTAAGTTTCACTGAATATATTAAAACTCTAGATATGTTTCGGGTGGTTAACCCACTATCAAGAGTATACAATATCAGAAGATCAATATTATTGAATAAAACCAATACGCGTTTTTCTCAAGACTTAGTCACTGAACAAGAATGCATTCTTGATGATGCCGTAAAAGGCGAAACTAGTCGAATAAAGAATTGTTCAGTTAGTGATTTTTAGACAATTATATGTTATTACCTCTCGTTCACATTATTAAAAACATCTTTTTTGTATTTCATAATTGAATTCATAATAATCAATAATTTCGTAAATTATTGATAATAATCAATTTTCAGAAGTATTTCTAATAATAGAATAATAACACATATCAGAAATAGAAGAAGGAATAATGCAAAGTCATTTTCTTCAGAGCATTTCTCCACGATAATTTAAAATGAGAATAATTTTACTTGCAATTAACTAATATTCCTAATTCGTAGTGGTCTAACTTCCTTCTAGTCATCTATATTGGTTTGAGTTTAACCGCCGATGCGTACTTGATTACTTGATTAGCCTAACGCGGATGTTAAACCATAACCATTTCCGAAATAAATCCCCTGGAACATTCCATTCGGGATAAGCTATTCGACAACTACACGCAGTTTAGTGGAGAATGTATATTGAGAGATTGACATTTAAATTTCAGTGCAATCGGTAATGTTGTCACCTTCAAAGTTTTGCCGAACAGTAAAGGCCTGAACGCATCCGAAGTAGCCAGTCGAATCGGTAAGTACTCTCCTAATTGATGCATTAAAATAGAAATCATCGTTCTCGTTCAGAAAAAATCAACGAGTATATTGAAAAAATTTTATTGAATCATTCGATAAAAATCGAAAATTAAAAAAGTATCGATAAGAAAAGATATCAATGTAAAATAAAATTTTGAAATGATAGACCCACTAAATATATTCTTTTCCTGTAAAGAATCACCACTAATATTTTTATGATTGTTTTTGCACTATAGTAAGTTTCGCTCAGTAAAATATTTCGAAAGTAGACAACACAAATGACCTACTTATCCTTAGTGAGCTTTAGGACTGACCTTTAGGATGGTAAATAAAAAAGAAACAATCGAACAAGGCATATTCAAATTTGTTCGATTTTTTTATCACAATCGAATTTGAAAGACTAAAAATTCTTTTTCATTTTACTTAAAATCACTTACATTTATCGCAACTAAGCAGAAAAAGTTATCCGTTTATACAATCTTATAAAACTTCAAATTCATATCATAATCTGATAAAAGAAATATATTATTATCTATGTAAGAACTGCAAGAATTGTTCTGTATCTCCGACTCTCGAGATGCTGCATATGCTTAGAATATATCTATGAAAGAACATTTCTAGGACCTTTTCCACGAAATATAAGTTTTAAACTCTCTTTCAGATAGGTTTATCGAAGTTTCTCTATCACATGTATTTTCCGTGTCGTATCAGAGTTATAAAATGTGCTCAGGTTATATCTATGAAAATATTTTCCAGTATATTTCCAGAACAGTTTCTTTGAAAAAAAAAGTTATAAACTCAGTTTCAACTAGGTTCATCAAAGTGTCTATTAGATGTACTTTTTGTATAGTACAATTGAAAACACTCATCATAGATAACAAAACATTGTTGATATATATTTTTCAATAATCGAATCTTTTTTCAGTTGACTCGAAGGACTCGATTTTAACTGATACTCATATCAAGATAATAGGCGCCGGAATAAAAGATCGGGTAAGATTATAATTTTTAGGGATTGAATGAATTTGAAACCTTTGTATTCTTATTTTATCATTCGTAGAATGTAACTAGTATGATGAAAATTATACAAACTCTTCATTTCAATAGGAAAAATTCAAACAAGCTGCAACTATTTATGCTGCAAATCCTTGGAATATTGTATATAAAATTGTGAAAAATTTATCAAAAGTTCAATTCAATGATGACTGTTTCGTTTTCTCTGAAGGCAAATATGCAGTCGGTGTTGGCAGCGCCGATGATCAACGACAACGAGTTCTTCATCGTCATCTTCATGGTGTGTGGTGTCCTTGGCGCCATGATTCTAGCTGCGGCAGTTCTGATCGTCATTAGACGACACATTAAAGCGAAAGAAAAACTACAGGGGTTGAGCAAGCCGGATACAGAAGCTAGTAAGGACTATCAGGACTTATGCAGAACTCGAATGTCTACGAAAGGACAACCGTCTGGAGAAAATGTACATGGTAGGATCACCAGTCTGTCGAAAGAGTCAGAACAGAGCCCATCGAGTAGGTCGAGCACCTCTTCGTGGAGTGAAGAACCAGCGCTACACAATATGGATATTTCGACAGGTATGTTCCGCATATCATCCTCTCTCTCTTTCTCCATGACGTTACAACCATGGGTGAGTTTTAGCTGACTTGGAAACCATCGATACCTCTCTCCAGTTATCAATACCCATAACATTCAGTTATGGTCATTATGTTATCTCTACACCAAAGGAAAGGTCGTCCCAGGGTTTTTTCTCCAGTTGATACTCCTTCCTATAGAAGCCGTGATGATAGGTCTACTGGGCATCTTCTCACGTGTTGAGACCCTTGGAGTCTTCTGGAATTTATTCATTTCATTATATAAGTGACTCCGAAAACGTCTTCCAGTTCTTTATTGGTTTTCATCATCCATCTTCCGGTCGCCCATCCTGTGTCGTCCTGAAGATTTTTCGGAGGCTTTTTCTCTCTTTTATATTCGCACTTTGCGTTTGCAACTCATCGTTGATGTCTCGAACATAACCCTTGATCTTATGAGTGTCGTTTGAAGGTTGGTCTGGGTTAGCCTGGTGAGTTCCTCTGATCTTCCGTTCTTGAAGAACGTAAAGTAAATCTGCTTGTTCTTACAACCTGTTTTTCAAGTTGGCAGCAATGTTATGCAGATTGTAAATCATCTGATAAAAATCAATCCTAATAATTTTCGAAATCCTTCCTTAATTGAAGCATTTTCTCCTAGGTCATATCGTTCTCAATTACATGGAGGACCATCTGAAGAACAAAGACCGTCTGGATCAAGAGTGGATCGCGTTGTGTGCCTACGTTGCCGAACCTTGCTCCATCACCACAGCGCTCAAGAAAGAAAATGTGGGCAAGAATAGATACCAGGATATAGTTCCCTACGATCACTCCAGGGTCGTACTCAACGAACTATCGAACATAAACGCATCAGATTATATAAACGCTTCGAGTATAACGGACCATGATCCAAGGAATCCGGCTTACATCGCTACGCAAGGGCCGCTGCCTCATACGTCCGCCGATTTTTGGCAGCTGATATGGGAACAAGGAGCCGTAGTAATCGTGATGCTTACGAGAGTAACGGAATCCGGAACAGCCATGTGTCACAGATATTGGCCTGAAGAAGGTTGGTATGACGTTCTTGGGAACACCAATAAAGCTGTTCAAAATTGTAATTCTTCTAAATTTTAACAAATATCTCCCTTCAGAAAACCATTTCCGAGCAGTTATGAAATAAATGAAGTCAATTCCAATTAGTTTCAACCATAATGGGAAACTAACATATTCATATTTTGGAGTAGAGCTCGATTCAATCCAACTCAGATTTCAAAACTAGAATCAAACTACACTGGTACAAGCATCTTCTAAATTTTTGTTTCTGTATCAGACGTTTTGGTGAAATTTCCATTCAAAATTTATTTACTAAATAATTTGAATTGCTTTTTTTTCCTTTCTTGTTTCCATTTGAATGAAATTCTAGGGTCGGAGCTCTACCATATATATGAAGTACATCTGGTCTCCGAGCATGTCTGGTGCGACGATTACCTGGTGCGTTCTTTCTACCTGAAGAATGTCAAAACGGGCGAAACGAGAACCGTCACTCAGTTCCACTTCCTATCGTGGGCGGAAACTGGCGTGCCGGCTTCCACTAAAGCGTTATTAGAATTTAGGAGGAAAGTCAATAAGTCCTACAGGGGAAGGTCGTGCCCTATTGTTGTACATTGTAGTGACGGAGCAGGTAGAACAGGTGAGGAAGTTTCAAATGGTTAATTTAATATGATGTACTTTTATTGCAATGGAGTTTGAGACTTGTAATTATTGTCAGATTACTTGAACGAATCAATAGACAACGCCACTTCATGACGGCACCTAAACATCTATTACCGCGGTATTGCCAAAGTTGTATCAATTACCTGACTTGTAGGAAATTTAATATAAGTATATGTGTTTCTTCAAATTTGTTATCAGCGAAGTATTTGAAGGTAGCAAAACGAAATGAAATTCTATCATGTTTCATAATAAAAGTATTCGCTACATTCAGTGACCGATTTTTATGATTTTCGATCGAAAAAGCATTTAGGTATACATGGTTGTTAACTTGAGTTTTCAACTTTCGTGCCTTTCGGGACTCTGCACTTTGCCTGCAAATGCAAATTCGATTATGAAATTTCGATGTATATTTCTGCAATTTGAAAAGATTTCAACAATTTTCGGATACCGACAGAAATTTGATTGAAAAATCACGTTTTATCAATCTATTTGAAGAAAGATGGAAGAAAAATCACCAAAGATTTTCTGAATTCACTCATTTTCTAAAGAATCTAAAAGATACATTTCTCCGGACTGTCTGAAGGAGCTATCGTAATGGTGAAACGAATGTCATAATTGTTTCACATAGAGAAAGTGTTAAATTTAGTGAAACAGTGTTTGTTACCATTTTGTATGAAAAATATTCAATTTTGAATAACAATAATTCCAATTAGGGATCAGGATCCCAATCTAATTAGGTATGTTTCACTTTAACGAGTCTTTCGAGAGGAAAATCTTCCACACAACTACTCAGTATCATCATTCAGTCAATGAGCAGCTAGAAATGATTTGAGAATGAATGTGGCAACTTTTATATATAATATAGAAGCTTCGTATTTTGAATTCATTCGTGGGTATTTCGCAAATAAATAATGAAATGGGTTGTCATCGGAGCTACCAACATTGCTACAAGCAGGGCCTATCATCAACAAGGTTTACACGAAATACACTAAGAACCGAAGGTTTCAAAGACATTGTATTTTCGTATATTCGAATAATAAAGTAATAACAGTACCATTAATCGATTGGGCCTATACTTGATGAAAATCTAAATACATAATTCAAATAAAACTAAGTAGTTTTTCGATTTTCACTATAATTAATTCAAAACATGACAATATCGTTTCGCCAACACAGTGGCTTCATCAGATGTTGATGATAAACTGTTTATCATCAACATCTGATGAAGCCACTGTGTTCCATTTGAGAAATAAACGACACGTAAATATTGCTTAAAATCAGTCGTAAAATCACATTTGAAGTTCACATTCGCATTTGATATCCACGGTTTTATACTTTCGAAGCGAATATTTTGCATGAGAGTTGCATAATAAGTTTTTTACGAATTATTCATCATTATGTATTTTCTCACATAATGTTCTCTTCAAGGAACGTACTGTTTGATTGATATGGTACTAAGCAGAATGGCAAAGGGAGCCAAAGAAATAGATATAGCAGCTACTTTAGAGCATCTTAGAGATCAGAGAGTGAAAATGGTGGCTACAAAGCAACAGTTTGAATTCGTCCTAACTGCAGTTGCTGAAGAAGTTCACGCCATCTTGAAGGTAACCTTCTAGTTTACACCTTCAAGTTGATGATTCAAATTCTAACGAATTATTCCAATTCCAGGTGCTACCGGCGCAATCGACAGCACCGCAGCCCGAGAAAGAAAACAGTAATCAATTATAAAAGTACAACAAAGTTAATGCGACAAAAAGAGAAACATATTTAGATGTCGCGAGCTGAGAACAGCTCCGCAAGAAAAACCACCTACAATGGCTTCGAATTGTTTCTTGAAATTTTTCGTATTTCCTTTGATGTATATTATCAAAATGTGTGTAACTTAATGTAATTTTCCCCGCAGATTTCCCAAAAAAAAACAAATAATTTCTGTAAATGTTGAAGGTGTATAGATATCCCTGAGAAAAAGACATTGAAACATGGAATAGTCGCATCGCCTGGATGCGATCGATACTGGTATTTTCGGTGAACTTTTTCCATCTGGGGCCTAACATTTATTTTAAATAAAACGTTACGAATGCGAAACTTTCTGAACAATTATCGCCACCATTTTGTGAGAGAATTCTGAGTACTTACTGCTCTCAGTAACTATTTCAATTGTCGTATTATATAGTAATTTTTTTTAGCGATTAGATATTTGAAGAAAATGAATCAAATACCTGGATTAGGGACCTCACGAAAACCAGCGATCATTTCAACTAACATTTCGGAAGAGATATTTGAGAGACGTTCAGTATACCAGCCCTACTCAACGTGTTTAAGATGTCGACAAATCTACCCCTTCTGATCCTCCCATTCATCCGTCACATATCTTCATTACACTCTTCATTTTTCCTGTTGATATTGTACTAATTTTAGCGATTTCCACATGAATCGTTTCGTCCAGGAACGATCGAAAGTGGACGCAGATAAATCACGGTTGCCGTGCGATTTTAAAGGGCTTATTTCGATCTAGCAATCCATGAATGACGGCTAGAATGGATTCGCCGTCACAATCCACGATTGACGGCTCGAATGGATTCGCCGTCACAATCCACGATTGACGGCCCGAATGGATTCGCCGTCACAATCCACGATTGACGGCGCGAATGGATTCGCCGTCACAATCCACGATTGACGGCGCGAATGAATTCTCCGTCACTCGAACAGCTATCTAGATGATGGAAAGAGGTTTTGACGTTTGTCTTACGTTTACTTTGCGTCTAAATACTCTTCTTTGTGGTATCCAGCCTCCCACAAAGAAGGATTCATTTAGCGCGTTCGATCTTTTTCCGTAGAATTTCAAATTGGAATGATCGACCACTCTTCGATTTTCGTTCCAATTTGAAAGGCCACCGAAATATTTCGAGATGAATTGGGTGCAAATTCAGACTGATCTGTTTTATTTATTGAATAATTTTAAGAGTAATTCGTTTCAGTATTCGACACAGCATTCGCGTAGTTCTCAATTCCGGCGAATGCTTTGCCGCCAAATTGATATATATTATATAATAGCTACGTTCAAAAATCAATATATTTATGAAATACGAGAGAAAAGATGTATAATTACAAATGTTTCCACTATATTCAACTATTTTGTCAGATTAACTATATTAAAGCAGATGTTGTTGTATTTAATAATGTACTGAATCTATCTAGTTTAGTGTATTTAATGTAAACTATGTAAATGTATACAGCACAAGAGAGGCCATTTTTGTTTTTCAAACCTATCGACTATCCATCCTCTTGTCCATTCCGATCCTAGTACAGCGGTTCTTTTTGAAGAATTAAGAAACATTTGAATCGAATCAAAAATGGAACATGTAATTTTGATCTATAATTTTTCGATTGGAAAATTTCGAAAAATAACAATATACTTCACTTATCCACTCAATAATTCCAATAATAATATCGAATATTTATTTAGCTGAAGCCAAAGAAAAAATCTTCATATTTTGAACTGTCAATTTTGAATTACATAGCTATCTCATTATTTAAAATATACTTTCTCAGAACACGCTCAAATATCTCAATACTAGTACTACTAGATTTAGAAAACTTACAACTTTGGATTTAAAAACTATCAGTATCACTAGTATAATACTGATGGAAGCAACTGATTTTTTATTTTAAATATGAATATATATGAAGCGAAGAATTTGTTTAACAGACATTAGTTCCAAAGATTTCAGCATAATTTTAACAGGGGTTTACCTATTGCACTTTAAAATTGTTCGCATGGTTCTATTCTGTAACTTTTATAATTGTTGAATTTTTTTGAGTCAAACCAAATAACAAAGTGGAGCAATATTCAAAATGTGCCATTATTATTGATTTGAACAACAATAATTCACCTATTCTTTCAAAAAAATTCATTTTTTTAGAGATTTTAGATGATATGAAATCAACATGATTTCATATCATTTCGAAACTTCATCATGATTTCAACAATCGAAACTCAATTTCTCGTTTAACATAATGCCTAAATATTTTACTGTTTCTACTCTTCTAATTTTTTGTTTATTAATCTTTATAGTTATATCCTCATTTTAATTGATTTTGAAGGTTTCACTTGTACCCAAATAATGAAGTAAGATTTTTGCACATTTAGGGATAAGCTATTGTAACATAACCATTCATTAATTGCAGAAAGGTCTCTATTGATCCCCTCTGTCATATTCTTGATATATTTGACATATATATAAAGCATAGTATCAACGGCGAATGAACGTACTTATAGAACATTTTTTTCACATGAGACACAATATCGTTTATATATAAGCAGAACAACAACGGACCTAAGACCGTTTCTTGAGGTACGCCTACATCCACTTTCGTGCTTTTTTATCCGACAGTATGCCATTGAACTTAACTTTTACTACTCCCTCAAACCCAAGTTTATTTAGTTTTTTAATAATAATACATAACGTTTCGAAAGCTCTTTTAAAATTCAATAATGCTACTATAACCGTTTCTCCTTTATCTATAGCACTATACCATTCCTCACATATGCTCAATACTGCTTTCTCACAAGAGCAATTTATTTTGAATCCTGATTGTCAGGAATCCTGAATCAAACTCTTGACTCAATATTTCACTAATGTATTGAGGATTATACTATAAAGTTATGATTGATTTAATATTATGATGAAAAAAATTAATTTTCAATTAATTAAAAGACTTCAATTGAAATATTTTTTGATGATGTTTCACCAAGAGGTATGCGAGGATTCAATCTCAGTTGCTTGTCAATTTTTAATAATTTTGAATATATTTTTCCGTAATTTTTGACAGTTAATGATTAGCAACAAAGGTTAATGAATTGAAAGCATTCCATTTTCGAAGAAACAGCATTCGAATCCATAAGATTTTTCAACATTTTCAAACAACATCAATTCAAATACTAATTGCTACTTTTTACTTATCTTTAGTTTATCCAGACAATCATTTCTGAAAGCCCGCCGTGAAAAATATATGAACACATAACGGAAATTTGGAGTTATATGGAAACTATACTAAAACTAAGAGCCATAAAAAACTAACCTCAACTTATTAAGTTCTGCAACTAAAAAATTTTCTGAGATGGCCATGATGAATAGTCTAGTATTGGAATTTGGAACATCTAAAATATAAAAGCACTCAACATTCAGGACTTTCATATCTGGAAACGATAAATATTGTACGAAATTGCTTAAACTCTACTAAATAATTGTTATATGTTCGCACTTCCTCAAGATTGGGCAAACAGACGGAAAGTTGTTTCTTAGTGCCATATGATGCATTAAGATGGATGAAAGATTTAATCAATGATTGATGTAGTCGTCACATGGAAAAAATATACTCCAAACGAAATATATCAGTTACATTGTAAAAAATCAATCAATATTTTCCTTTTTAATCATTTTTACTGATATGCCTCCGAAGAAAAAGACATAGGGATCTGATAACAGAAGGATGCGAGAATCTGAAGAATATAGAAGAATGCTTTTTTTAATTTTTTGTTATTCAAAGAGTCGATAAGTCTCAAACTTCAAATAAATTTTGGATTCCAGATATGTCAGTCAAATGAAATGTAAAGAACAGGCTTAATAAGGTAGTTTCAATTGACAAAAACCTCAATCACATAAAGTGAAAACTATATGTATAAATACAACACAGCATAAATGCAACTACATAGTATTTCGTCCATGTGTTGATCATACGAAGGAGTTTATTTGTGTAGAAGAATAATGGGGATTATATAAACTTCTTTGTCGGCACAAACTCTCTTGTTAAAAGAAGCTGAGTTATTGAAAGAGTTGCTGCAGTCGATAAAAATCTTTCAACCAAATTCTAAGTCCCGAATTAGACGCTTGACAATTTCACATTTGTTATATCTCATTCAGCCTTGTACGAAGAGATACTACCATGAGAAGTTCACAAAAATTGAATAAATAAACATCTTCTTCGAATACGTTTGAATAAATGAGTGTTTTATACTTGTTAAAAGATAATTTGTTCATAGAAACAAGCCTCGCTTTTAGACAAACTCTATACATTGTTGATATGGATAATAGATACTTACATTTTATTCTGCAGAATACCTGAAGGAACTCATGAAGTAAGCTACAATTTTGTAAAAGACCCAAATGGTCGCAAAACAGTCTTTACCTATATTCTAAAATGACGACCCAGCCATGATGATGTACTCGAAGGAATTCAATCTCTTAATAATGATTAACAATTTCTTAACTCTTAATCTCTTAACTTGATTTTATTTATTGATAAAGATTACCAACAATGATTTTTCAGTCTTAAATTATAAGATCTTAAAGTTGATCTGCCATAAGTTCATAAAGGTATATGAAATGATCTAGATGTTCTTATATCATAATGAAATTCCAAAAATGAAATATAATTTCTAAAATCTCTATTGAACATATTTTTTGTGAAAATATTTCCACTTTTTTTTGGAAGTGAGATGAAATAAAAACGAACTCAATCAACTCGAGAAGGTGTCAGATTTCTTTCTATATTAACTTCCCAAACTGAATGAACTCTTATGGAGCAAATGAAATCATTCTATTTCTAAAGCTGAATCTCATGTTTCCAATATGTAGCCTAGAAACGAAATTGTCAATCTGAAAAATCAATTCCCTGGAAAAGTGACGTAATTTCCTCTTGAGTTCCATCTCTCAGAGTCAATCAAAACTTCTACTTGGAGTGTTTGCAATTCAATCTATCCTTACTTTTTCATAAAAACTGATCTTCCAGTAGAAATTCAACCATTAGACACATAAAGACTGATGTTTTATTCACAAAAATTTTGAATTCGTTAAGGTAGAAAGTATTGATAACCATTTCACCACTCAGCTTTATCATATTTTTTACTAATTGATTGATTGAATTGGGAAATGGATTTTTGCTTCTAATGAGCAGCAAAAATCAGTAGATTTTCAGTGCTAATGAGCAAAGAATATGAGAATCAGATGCCTTCATCATCTCTGTGGGAAATCATTTGAATCAAATGAATAGTTGGGGAGATTTGAACAAAAAATCTAATGATAATCGAAATTAAATGATGGCATCTCGTGAATAAAAAGTTACCACTACTCTAATGGTTTAATGAATGTATTCATTAAACCATTAAAATATTAATTATATTAAAAAATCTATCACTATATGTTTCCTCTTTTTATTATTTCTTCAAATAGGTGGTCACTGTGAACACTAGAATGTTATGACTCATCATCATTCAGAGGATTGGTTTTGAATAATATTGAAATCGAGACTACACTTGATGGAAGTACAAGACAGACTGTTTCATTCTATAAAGAACTCATCAGCTGTGTCATGACCATCGCCAAGTGAGGCAACTTTTCCATTCTCCAAACCCTCTCGTAGGAGTCCAAACTGACGAACCGTCAAGTAATGAATACTTCACAACTCCATCTATAGGAAACAATAGGGAATATCTCTCATATAGGTATCTACTGAATTGCAAGGTCTATTGGACATTTATTTTAGTATCATCTACTACGATCATACACGTAAATAGGTCAAGTTAGTAGTACACTTGAAATTCTTCTCGTATTTCAGAGTTCAATTTAGCGATTTTTCACAAAAACGAAAAGGCTAATGTTCATTTTTGTTTCGTCTAGATGTTTCTCCTTCTTCAATAACTTGAACGTTTATATATCGAAATGTATCAAATGACTAGGGAGAACCATCATCTCAAATGAATTACCTGAATAAACGTATAGAATCAACGTATAGAACGGACGAAAGAATAACAAATTGAACTCATCTTTTACTGGCATATTTTCAACAAATTGCATAACATAATACACAATCTTATAAGCTAAAAACTGGATATACAAAGCTTTCGGAATGAAAAACTCCACATCCAAATTTACCATGGTCACTAAGACAAGGGATGTTTTAACATCTATGTCATTGAAAACAAAAAGGGCCATACAGCAAGGAATGTTGAAAATAGCAAACAAGATGGTAGGAGAATTAGGAGAATCACGTGGATGAAAAATTACTCTTCGGACAGATTGCGGATTTACCATAGAATCATAGCACTCAGGTGATAGGCGATACACACTTGGCGATAAGTCAGATAAAGAGTACATTACCATAAAGTTAACACAACGGTACCCTTGAAATAGACAGATCATTAACTAGAAGGAACAAAAGAACAAAGGAAGTCACAAGGGCCATAGTGTTGAAACATTACCCGGAAAAACATGGACTAGATGTCGAAAAAACATAATTTCAGATGGAGCAAGTATAAGAGAAAATATATACAATCAGTAAAAGAAAAACGTTAATTCGTTAATTCGTTATTCACCGAGCCCCAGGTGAATCTCGAAAACATCTCGCAGAAATCGAAACAAAAGGCCAGAGATTACATTTGCAATTTCTATGCTATTGTATCTTGGGTACGGCGTCAATGAAAACAAACAACTAGATATCGAAGGAAGCGCTTACCAAAGCGAACATCGTATGAATTGAATTCAATAATAATTCATCTCGCGAAACAGGCATTCACAAGTGGAGTAGTCCTGGTCCTCCATTATCCTTCAACATGCTCCGCACCGACAAAATTATAGGTGGCTAGGAGAAGAGAACGCATCGCCATGACAACGCGGCAAGATCGAGGCGACCTCTAAAGTCGCATCCAGACTGGCAGTTTTCATGATAATCGATCGTAAAAAATCATATTATAAGTGATCTCGACAAAATTCAATTCTTGGAACGTTGAAGAATAATTGATTTACAAAATTTTGACTGTTGACAGTCTGCCAATATACAGACTGGTATTGGCGTTTACTTGGTGCAAATACCATGGCGGTATTGACATGGTGGCAGTTTTCATTGGAATCGACCGTGAAAAATCATTTGATGAGTCATCTCGACAAATTTCCATATTTGGGGCGTTGAAAAATTATTGAAAAACAGTATATGAATCTGTAATTTCTGCTGATTTCATTTGGAAATTAACAATGAATATACTGAATATTATAGGCATTCACTTGGTGCAAATCAATTATAATAATATATAAGATAATTCAAATACTTTTTCGATTAATACATTTATTATATATTAAAATAATGTGTTCAGATATTATAGGGGTTGCCGACTTCTTCAGACTGAATATACCATATTCTTTTAGCGTCTGAAGAAGCCGATAACCCCAAGAAAGGCGTCACGTTATTATACCATGGGAATGTGAATCAAAAATTCAAAAATTTCAATCATCTTATATTTTGTTAGTAAATATTTCATCATATGAAAATATTAAATTAAAACTCATAAAAATATGATATTAGAAATATAATTTAGGTAATACTAGGCGTTTTTCGATTCAACCAATCCATTTATCAGTTTAATTGTCGAAATAGATATCACATTTCTACTTTTGTTTACTGTTACATTTTTTTTCGTCAATTGAAAAAAATTTTAATTTTTTCGTCTAGGTTTCATTCATATACCCTCAAAAGCTCTTATAAAGCACATAAAGCACACCAACAATCAACGTTCCCGATTTCAGATCACTAACAGAGAGAAAAGAAGAAAAAAGTAGATAAGATGATTCAAAACAACAGAGAGTATGTCTTTACTTTCAAATGAAAATTTGCGACAATTCTTCTTGAATCTACTCAAAAGATCCATTGATGTTATTTATAAGAAGAGAATATCACAGAATTTCGGGAAAATGATGAAAATGGTTCCTAAAAAATTCGTTTTTAGGCCTTGCAAACTGTACCTGTTTGTTTGTTATTGCTCTAGTATTGCGACAATTTTTTATTGGCATTACTAAAAAATTAATTTGATGTATTCAAACCATGAATGATTTTAAACCTAGAGAGTTGGGTATAAAGGAGAATTTTTTATAAGAAACAGTGTAGTATAAGTTTTTTTCAACAGTATAGTATAATATCAAAAGAACTTGTTCATTTGATGACTGCCTTAGCGAATAAATGATCTAAAAAGTTCAATGAATTAAATATCTTAGTTTCTCAGTTAAAAAATCGAAATCGGATTCTCCATTGTAGGCTTTCATCAATAAAAACCCCTAAATATTTAATATATTTTCTTTCTAGAATCGGTTCATTTCAATTCCTTGTTTGCCGGTCTCAAAATACAGCGCGATCAGCAGCAGTTTTCGAGAATTCCATCTACTTAGTTTCAGTTACATTCACTGATTTATTTCCATGTATTTGACCATTTACAAAGTACAGCCATTGCTGTATTCTGCCAACTTCCTTTACAGCTCTCACTTCTTCATGTATAAATTGAAAGGTGTCGGTCCATAACCGTCCCCTGAAGTATCCCTACACAAATTTTTTCCGAAACATTTATTGTCCCTCTATCCCTACTTCCCTGTACGCTCTTAATGAAGAACACCAAAGCAGCACTACTAACCCCATTTATATCGAGAACACTTAGAAGACCAGAGTGAGGTACCAAAGGTTTTCGCGAAATCCAAAATATACCTCAATACGCAAATAGAGGTGAAAATAATTTCAAATTGAATTAAACTCTTGGCTTAATGTTTCACGATTATATTTAGCAACATGTTGAGTAATTCATGTTAAATATAATCGTGAAACATTAAGCCAAGAGTTCAATTTAATTTGATATTCAATTATGTTTCACCAAGAGTTGAGCGAGAATTCAATCTCAGTCAGAACATAATTTCGATAATTTTGTAGCTTGTCATATGAGAAGATAAGGGCTGGTTTCTTTGATGGGCCACAGATTCAGCAACTTAGTAAAGATGAATGTTTCATTGAACTTGAATAGAATGCTTGGTTGGCATTCAAAAGTATTGTCAAGTACTTTCTTCCAAACACACGAGCTCAAATTTACGTCGAAATTGTTCAACAACTCTCAGAAAGCTTTAAAAAGTTTGGTTGTAACATGAGTATCAAACTGCGTTTCTTACATAGCCATCTTGCTAACATTCCAGAAAATCTTGGCGTTGTTATTGATGAACAGGGTGGACGATTGCACCAAGATTTGAAGGTCACGGAAGAAAGGTACCCAGGTAGATGGAATGTCAGTATGATGGCTAACTACTGTTGAAGCATCAAGCGAGAATGTCCCCAGATTGAACATTCTTTCAAAAGTTAAAACCGAAATTGTTTACCCTAATATCTTTTTTATTTTGGGTATAAACAGAATTAAACTTCTAATATTATTGTAACCTTTGTATGAGTGAAATATTGTAATATATTTGGTTAGTACCCGCATTATTTTCCTCTGAATGCCTTTTATTTATTATTTATTTATTTTTTATTTTTCATTTTCATTTTTTTATATGACTTTTAGGGTAAAAAAAAGGTATCCTGTACTTTAAAAACTTGAGGCGATACAGAAAAATTGATTTCAGATTCTCATGAAACATTTTTGAATTCAGACACCAAAATTGAATCAAAAATAAGTCACAGATCTAAGACAAAAAAATTGCTGTTCCCCAGTGTAATTATTTCTTGAGTTGAAATGAACGATTAAAAATATTACATGTTGGGTTTGTTACATGCGCACAGAAATCGGTCGTCGTAGTCCCACCTTTAGAGTTATTGCGTCGAAGCAGCGCTGCTCTGGAACTTGTAGTTGCATCTATCACCGAAGAGCAAGAGATACACACCCTTGTCGCGTGCTTGTAACGGAGCATCGCAGAGCGTATCTCCGCGAAAAGTTTGACGTACGCTACTGCGTTTCGTTCTCTAAATTGGCGGGATATTGAGTGTTTGTTTTGATACGGGACTTCCTCGTCATCGGACGTGTCCAGAATACATTTTCGCTGGATTTAGTCGAGTGTGCCTGACAGATTTTCATTTGAATAATATTTGAAATAATAGGTAGGTATATTTGTTATGATTTTTTATATCAATATATGAAAAATATTCATATAAGAAATTATGAACACTCCTCTGAATTTTGAAGTATAATTTACGATATTTACAATTTAAAAAAATTGTTATTCATTTTTGTCCCCTTTAAATATTGGCATAAGGGGGTCATTCGAATATTTCAATGATTTCTTGAAAAATTTCGATTCGAGAAAGTGATAAAAATTTGTTAGTTGGCTCACGCGCATTCATTTTCCACACCCCTCAATTTGGCTTTGTTCTAAACGCTCAAAAGTAAATTACACAACACAACAGTTTCGGATCTCTGTAATTTTGAGAGTGTTTATTCATTCAAAAAATGCCTTACTTGAATTGAATGTGATCTTTAAACACACAATATTTAATTATTACAATTTTCACCACAATATTTCTCTACTAAATTTACCCAATGAAAACAATCCAAGTAAAGTGTTACATTTACGTTTCTAATTTTTCCTGCTACACTTAGCCTTTTTGCAGATCAAAAAAAAAACTTATTATGTACCTAAGAAAGAACTGCAAGTCACCAGATAAAAAAGCAAATAAAAATGGAGATGTACTTTCAGTAAGTTGAATTAAATTACGTAAAAAATTTCAATCAGCTCACATAATTGAACCGAGATTTTCAGAATTAGATGAAAATCATAATATCGATATTAATTTAATTATTGCCAACCTTTTAAAAATTAAAACTTTTTTACGAATCTAGTTCAGTTGAGCAATCCAAAAAAATTATCGAGTAATCAAAAACACCTCACTTAATTCCACAAAACGTTCAACACACTCGACATATATTTCGGGCTGGTAACCCATTATCAAGATTCAATACGACTGAATTGTATTAGGCTCTTGACGAGTAAAAAGCTCGAATTATATATATCGATTATATTTGCTGAATTAAGCAGTATTTTCAATCAATCCATACATTCCAACATCTGCGAGGATTAATATTGAAACTACAAATTAAACTGGTTTTATTAACAGAATTTGTCTTTGTTCAAATTTTGCTTACTTACTTGAATTAGCTGCTATATATAGCATCACTCCTATTGCTATCAGTTTCTGTTTGACTCAACCATTATGGTGAAATGATCATCAATCTCGTTTCCAAGAATATATTGATGTCACACGAGGGGCACTATCGGCTAAAATGCTTCTCTCGCTTAATCTCCAACACGTCCAATTCAGGACATTGAATCCAATCCCTCCAACACCGCTAAAATCCTCAGCGATTTGTCCACGTTTCTATCTTAAACAAATTTCGAAATAAATCTTCAAGCGTGTTGTTTCAGATAGAACATATCAATTGAATGAATCGGTTGAAAGAAAAAGCATTCAAAACCTTAAACTTTTATATAATTAGAGGAATAAATGAAATAAATTTCGAATCAATCATTCGAGAATTCAAAACATAATTATCCCGATAGTGTTAACTGACTTCTTACGAAAAACTTTGAGGATAAAGATCTATTGTAAAAGTTGATACAAGTGAATTGAAACAGTAAACGATCTATTACATTTTATTCATAATAATAATTATAAATTCTTTTATTTTCAACACATATAATTGAATTCATTTTAGTCAATTTCCCTTGTTCACATAACTGCTAACAATAACTGCTATTGAGTCAAAGTAAATGTTACATTTATCAGCAAATATTTAGAATATAAACTCCATAAACCAAAGGATGGTATTAGCGAGTTGGTCCTTGTAGTCCCTATGTCAGTGTTTCCCAACGTGGTGCCAACGTTCCACAGACGGGCAATTTCATGGTTAAGGGGGGCAATTCGAAAATGGACTGGACACGAGTTCAACCCTATCGCACTTTCGAAATTTTTCGGGGGACATAAGAATTTTAGAAAGAATTTGGGAAACACTGCTCTAGGTGGAATAATTCTGTAGTACGAGAATTTTGACTAGGAAGACGAAATTTCAAAGCGGAAAAGAGAGGAGGACAATCAATACTACTGTGCAGTAATTTGTAAAATATTTCAGTGATAAGGTTTCTCCCCTGCCCTCCAATGAGATTTAACTGAATCGACTCAATAATTCATCATGATTGACTCCTCTCTGTGGATAAACTTTAACTTAAATAAATAAATAAACTCAAATAAATGAGATAACTAACCAAACTCAGTCACTTTGTTACTCACTTGAATATCTTTCTTTCTTCACTGCTATCATTATGCCGATAAATTCCATTAGGTCTAATAATTAACCTTTGTTCTAACTTTTTTTCTGATTTCTTCATATCTATGAATCGGTTACTTCTCCTTTTCAAGGATCAGATATTTAACTTCTGGTCAATATGGTCTTCTTCAATGTGTTGAATTCTTTTTGTGTTTCTGTTGTTCTATCTTTGTTTCTTGTGAGTCCTATATAAAATGCATCATAATCAATATATTTCGAACATCATTGATTTCTAAAAATTGTTTGTCTTCATTATTAACTTATGAGAAACCCAATTTTTTGTTCTTATAGTTCTGATATTGTGTTTTTGAGATTAGTTTGAGACAAAACTATTCGACAAGATTATCGTGCAGAAAAAATTGAGCTGAATTTGGATAAATTTATTGAACATAACCATTTCATAAAATATTGAAAATTTTTTATATAATTTAGCCCAATTGTGTTATACTGTGCAACACTTCTTCCCAAGTGTTGTGCAATACTTCATTCATTTATGTTAATAATGTTAGTCATTTTACTAAATATACCAGCTTATAATTAGTTTCAAGAGAATCTGTTGCTTCGGTCGCGAAAACACCCGATTTTGGTGTGGTAGGACTCGGGTTCGAGCCCTGTGGAAGTTTTTCACCGATTTGTGAGAAAATATATTTTTGCCTACATTTTTTATATTCAAGGCTCTGCGTCCAGTTTTCACTATGTTCAGAGAAAAATTATGTTTGGTGAATAAAACAAAAATTATGTTCAGTTCTAGTTTTAATTAATATTAATGTTCTGGGTAACTTTATTTTCAAAAATCAAATGAATTCCTACAATTTCAAACAACAATACTAGGAAAATGAAATAACAGCAAGGAGGAGATATTTATTGTATTGTTATTAGACTTCGAAACCCTAAGTTCAGTTAATGAATCATCACTAAAAACAAACCTGCACGTATAGAGTAAACAACTCAGATAAAACTTTCGCTATGTGATCATCAATCACAGACACAACAAATAAAAGCAGGCTATGATTTATTCAACACTCTCTTTCATTCTCGCAAGAATTCGATTCAGTAAATTTATAGGACAAAAGGTCCTCTCTTTATGAAAAGAACGAAAATTACTAAAAACGACCGGGAATTTGCGATATTAACCGTTTTCGCAAACAAAAAAAGGAAAGGTGAAAAGGGAAATCAATAGTCATTCCTCAACGTTCAGTTCCAGAGGGCTTTCTCAGACTTGAAAATACAACTCCATGTGGTAATATATTTTGGCAAGTAGGAAAACCGCCGGGAATAGGAAATAGGGTGAAGGAAAATACGCTTGAAGATTTCATATCGAAGAGATAAATTTTTGTAGAGGATACTCCCTCGACATTTTCGATCTAAATAATGACTTTCTGGGCTTTTAGGTCTAAGAGAAAATTTGATGGCATACAATCGTTGCTTAATGGAGGGAAGCATTTCATTTTTTGATGAGCGTAACCACTGATATTCAGATATTCAATCAATTCGGTCAATTTGACAAAAATTTCAATTTACTATTTGATAGTGTTGGCGTTTACTTGATGTAAATCCATTATAATTGAATATAAACTTAAATTCAAACACTTGAACTTATAATTTACACTTTATTCACTTCATAGCATGACGCGTTTTGTCGTTACAAACGACTTCTTCGTTTATTCTGTAAGCATCTGAAGAAACAATTCTTTATTCGTAGTTTCAACAGCATAATCAAGAATGCATATTCTTGATAATGCTGTAAAAAAACTAGTCGAATAAAAGTTGTTCAAAGTGAATTTTAGACAAGTTTTTATTATTATATTTAAATATGAACTATCACAGAGTAGATTCATCGTCGATTGAATTCATTGTTTGAATTTAAGTTTATATTCAATATCAATTAACTATTAATCACCATGGGTGCTCATCATATTGTTGTAAAAAATACTATTCGTTCAGCAATAAGAGATTTAAGTTTCTGTTTTTCCAGAAAATATCACTATCCCTTATTCTATCCCAATGACTGTTGAAGTCAATTCAATTGAAATTGTTTTTTCAACTAAGTTTCAGAGGATTGCTGGACCAAAATCTATTAGATTTGTCCAAAGCGCCCTTTTGGAGCTCTCTTTTATGTCATTCTCTTTTCTTTTATACATTAACTGACTACATATATAAGAGGGTAGCCTGCCAGTTTTCTGAACTTTAATTCTAAAAGCTATGATTCCATTCAAGATGAAATACTTCGAAATGAAAAATGCATCTGTTCCTTCAATTACTTAATTATAGGTTAAATCAAATAAAGTTATACAATTCAATTTCCTTAAGATATTTTATCACTTGTTGGGAGTTGGTCCTGAGTACTTCGAAGTGGTCTTGGTTGATTATTTCTAGATCATCTCTCTGTTTGTTGAATACTGGGCATATCATAATGTGGTGAATTGTTGTTGGTGTTGTTCAGTTGTGCCATCAAAGTACTCTGATATTCTTCTTACTTTCACCTGTCTTCTTACTTTCACCAATTATGTTTTCCGTTTGGCTTGGAAATATTCCTCTCTAGAGCCTCTGTTGTCTTTATTGAAGTGGTAAGTAGTGGGAAACTGTTCCAAAACTACCTTTGAACGACCAAATATCACCTTAAATCACGGCTTCCCAACGTATTATCCCATGCCGCCTCCCCAAGTTTACGCTAAAATACTATGCCTCCTTGTCCCAACTCAATTATGTAGAAAACAAAACAAACAATGAAAACTTTAGTGGACTTAAAACCGTTCGTCTCTACCCCTTGGATCAGCCTACTCACCCCCAATTGGGGGCGCCCCACTAGCTGCGAACCCCTGCCCAAATGAAACATTTTTACGAAAGTGGTGATTCCTAGTCATCCAAAATTTTGAGGAAAAGATTTTTCAAGAAACTCGTCGAGGAAAATGATAAAACACTCAAAATCGCTCACTTAGGGATGATTTACCCTCTACTTTGCTATGTTACCGAACAACATTTTGAATTTGAAAGGTACTTAGAACTTATGCAATATTTTAGAAGATGGGAAGCACATCTTGATGCTCTCTAAGGTTGCAGGGCAATTGACTTCAGGTTGATATAATATAGAACATTTTATAGAATATAAGAGAGTCTGATGGATAGTCTTGAGAATAAATAATTAATCAATGTGTCATATAATAGAGCCAAACGGAATAATAGTATGAGTATCCCTGATATTGAACCTTCAAATTCCAAAATGTAAAAATTACTTTTAGTATGTCAAGGTAGAGTGCAAGAAAAAAAATTCTTACTACGTAGGCTAATTTATTCGTATTATTACTAAATTTTTCAGTCTTGCGAGATAAGCTAATCATCATATTAGCAATGAATTTGTGATAATTAAGTAATTTGTTATTTTTTCAATTTCCTGTAGGAAATTCAATGGATTAATCAGAATATTTTGCAATTTTTTTCCGTAAACTTGTTTTTATCCCACAATAGTTGATAATGCATGGTTATTGATTGATATGGCAGTTTTGATTTGAGTTTCACCTGATAAATACATCTAATATTGTCTGAAATGTGTGAAATTTAAGTCAATTTGTTTAATATATTCCTAAATTGACTATTTGGATAGTGGCCCATTTTTCCTACAGAATAAATTCAGAGGTATGTTCATCAATATTCTACTTTATAAAAAAATTTCAACTTGATTTCATTCATCAAAAATTCTGAAAAATTTTGCTGATGCTGAAAACGTTTTGTTTTTTAATATTCTGAGTCAATTCAATAATTTTGCGAATGTTTGCTGATTGTTTCGTGGTAAATAATATATTTTTTGACGATGTTGCAAGAGTTAACATTTTTTTTCCTTAAACTTAAATATATTGGAAATTCGCTGAGAATATAGTTTTCTAAATTAATATTTCAGAAAAATATTGAATATTTTACAGAAAATATCCGATATTTTATGACCTGATTGTTTCGTTATAGTTATCGATTTTTCTAAGGAATCATAACTGTTAAAATATTTATATTTACAGCAAATCTATTTTCGAACCTGAATTGGTTAATATTGAATATATCTAATCATTGCATTCTCCTCTTCTACAGATGAAGCAACAAGATACAAACTTCAATTTAACAATTTCATTAACATGAAATGATACCAGTTATCGTAAATGAAATATCTGCTAAATGGTTGAGTAGAGATGACCCAGAATTTATTTTGATGCTTGACCTTCGTATACACGTAATTTTAAACATGTTTTCTACATTAATATAACGCTTAAAATTTTATTATGTTGCTCATTCTTTATCACAACTGTCAGGAATTTCAGTCGATATTGTATTTTTGTTTTTAATTTAAAATTTTCCACTTTCGTTCCTGTTCTTGAATTAAAAATATTTATGTGTACATAACTTACTGAAAAATCAATTCTCGAATCAATACCGAAACAATTTTGTAGGGGAATGTTTATACTCGTATATAATTATCTGTATACACTTTTGAATAGTTTCATTACCTGTTAGATATTTCAAGATATTTGCAACAATAACGGCCTTTTTGATTGTGAATATCTTCATTCAAGTTGACATAGTTGCGAATTACAACACTGGCAATAATAGTCAATCAATTTTGCAAAAATAGTAGTCGATAGATTTGCCAAAGTTGCGAAAAGTATAACAAGGTTTAATGAAACAGTTTTAATAATCTAATTATATATTTTCTACCCGAGTCGCGTATTGCACCCTCCATAAGAGTTATGTATATCTGAGGTTCTTCACACTTGCAAACAAATTCATGTGATAATATATATATATATATATATATATATATATATATATATATATATATATATATATATATATATATATATATATATAATGAACCTCGCCTATAATTTTCCAGTGAATGTAATTGATAACAATTCAAGAAACATAACATAAATATAATATAAACAAAGCGCTTGAGAGGGCAAATAAAACAATATCAAATCATCTGAAACTTCGGAAATATATAACAAAATTATAACAACTGCAATATTGAACCTGGTAACACCAAAAAACATTTATAAATTATATATACATCTACTCTCCATCTTTTTTCAGTATCTTCCGTTAGTTTTTTTTTTCCGAAATCAAATCTCAATCAGTAGAAAATTTGACTTCGAATAGATCACTTAAAACACTGCTTCTTGTCTAATACATTTCAAAAAATTATTCATCGTCCTTCATTTCTAATCAATTCAAAAGAATCGTTTTCATTCAAAACTGTATTTGCCAATTTATGAAACATGCAATTTTTTGAGAATGTTAACATGAAATTCAGATCGTCATAAGCAATCGCAAAACCATCCTACAAAGCTAAACAAGAGCGCACTGATTTGTCATTCTCGTAACGTATGCTACTTCAAAAGGCATTACCATTTACGTCACTCTGAAGCGATATTTCATTGGAAATATTCTGATATTTCACACGTGACTGCAAGTAGTCCTTCTCCAAGTTCAAACATGATGAGCTCAAATTTAACACTCGACCTGTTTGAAATTTCCTCTCCCAGTTTCTGAATGTATGAAACATTGCGCAAGAGTAAATTGCGGATGAAGTTTTTCTGCCCCTACTGCAAAATTAATGAGGAAATGCCAGAAGAAAACAGTAACAATGCGAATTTATTTCCACAAATAACTCAGAACAAACAATTAAGTGGTGAGAATGGCGAGATGTGTGCTCAAGTAAGGTTTGGATGGTTGTACAGAAAACACAAAGTACAGTAGCGCCACAATAACATTTTTTTTAGTTGAGTCAATAAACCTCTCCTCTTTTTCTTCATGCTGTCGAAATTTCTGAATCTAGACGCGTTCTCTTTCATTCAATCAAATTTATAATAAAAAGTAAAATATAAAACATGGAAACGTGTATGATTATCCCGTCCCGTTGTCAGTTGTTTGTCCCGTTGTTCCCTAATCTAACTCCGGACGCAAAAATGTACAGTTTTTCGAAATGGTGTGGAACTTTTGTTGACTGGACTACTTTTCGAGTATTAACAAATGTCCTCAATCTTCTAAAACCTTTTTTCAGAATTGTGGATTTTTATATTGTTGTCGTCAAGTTTTCATGAGTTGTATTAAAAGTTTGTATTCTGTTATTGAGTGTGAACTTTTATCGATAATTGGAGTTGCAATAGAAACATTCAACAAGAAAATTTGACTCGAAAGCAAATCAACCAGTTTCTCCCTTTTACAATTAAAGGGTCCAATGCAATAATGATGAATGTCCTTTGTGTATTTTTTAAGATAATTGAGTTTCAATTTTATAAAGAGTGGAAAAAGCTCTGACCTGAAGATAAAGAAATATTTATTATTAAAGTTGAAGAATATGTATCATCATAACATTTCTTTTGTGGATAATCATACTTTGATACTATAAACTAAAACAAAAATATATAATCTTAAGTAAGTCTTCAGAAATAAGGACTATAATAATCAATGTCCACACTGCGTTAACAGTCAATAATGATAGGTGTCTCAATGATTGGTTTAATTAGCTGTTGCATCTTTAATATTTGGAGCATGAGGAAGTTGATCATAATAACGTTTAGTTTCAGGCCTGCATAACTTTTTCAGATAGGGAACGTTGTTATATTTTGCTGTTGATATAGGCAGCTTGTCTTTATATGCTGAAAGTCATTAATTATATCAAATATGAAATGGAAGAGATGAGAGATCATCTGATTCTTTTTTTCGAATACGCTCATCGTATGCAAAAAAATAAGGAGATCAATCAGCAAGCACATAAATATTGAACATAAAATAACTAAGTTGCCTTTTGGTATATACATTCTTTGAAATTATGTTAGGTATGGGTAAATTTTTTGAGGAATCCATTGCTATCGCTATGTGGTGGCATCTTGCCTAGAACTGACTCAACTCGATTACTAGCTCAAAATTTACTTATTTTATATCACATCTTCAATCAATAGATATAATTTTGTAGTTAGGTACACCCCTTTCTCTGTTTGTTACGCCCCTGCGTTTATGACTATTCCTTTCATTTTGCAACGTTCTACATAGCCTGCCTGACGTCTTTTAAATATTCTATGATGCACACATCTCGAGCAAAATGCCTGCGGGATCTTAGAGGCAATCTTATCTTTTATAGCGACGGCAGCTTTTCTTTTAGTTTCCCCTGCTTTGCGGATTTGTATTCATATGTCTTATATCTGATACGGATAATGGAAATATTCCTCATACGAGTTTTAAAAGTCACTCAGATGTCTGTTCTATATAAAAATCTATATTTATTCGATATTAAGGGAAAAAATTCGAATTTTGCAATTTTAATGTTGACTAGATTCGTCTAAAAGTGAAATTCGATTCAGTAGTATTCATTATTTTATTGAAAATCACATCTTAGGATTGAGTTTAGGTTATATATTTCAAGGTACAGTAATCTACATGAAACTGAAGATGAACTTAATATTCTGCGAACTGAGAACTCCAATAATTACAGACTAGATAAGGTTTCGCGAAATTTGAGTTATGGTGGATTCAAAACCTCGTTATATCTAATGAGAATTGATACCTAATATGGTAGTATAATTAACATTTTGGTATATAAGTGTTTTCTCATTGAACTTTACTCAGTTAAATCTTTCAAAAATAAGTCAAAGAATAAGATATAAGAAAATATTGAATAAGTTTGAGAATAAAAGACATACTGGTGTTGCATAAATAACAACTGTTTCAAAATATTGATCAATTAAAATAACTTCTCATTGTCATAAGCAACTTATATCAAACAACATTCATTATGACTCTGAAATATAAGAATTTTCGAATGTCTCTTTATGTCAAAAGTGAGCTGATTTTTTGTTGAAGGCAGTTATCCAAGGAAGCTAGTAAATGAAGCCTTTATTATCTCGTATATAATTCTTTACACCATTATAAATATAATTTCAACAGCTCACTACTCTTAAAATATATTTGTTTAGAAGGTGGACTGTTAAAACAGGATGTATATCAAACATGAGTCAAAAATTTAACAGGTTCTCTGGTCTATTCCGAATGTTGAGTAGAACTAGGGTTATTGAGAATTTTTCATCCATTCTGTAAAACGTTCAGTTGCAGAAGTTTTGAAACAAGGAAATACATCATTTTCTTCTTTCTACTCAGTTGTTTATTGGGTGGCAATAACCAATATTGTTAGGTAGAATACCTTTCTTCTCAAATGAATTTATTGTCAGTCACTTGAACATTTTTACCGCATACCTATTTACTAAGCACACTCGAAACGCCTTCTCCGTAAGCAAAGATTGTATTAAAATACACGTGATTTTCCTACACTTTGTTGTACACAGTGTGAATGGAAAATGATATCGGTTAAAGATAAAATCTATATAAACATTCCGCTTTATACGAAAATATTTGACAAACAAATATTTATTCCTTCGTTCGCACTTTACCAATAGCTAATTAAAAATATTCCGTTGCTTTAGCCTTGAAAAACAATTAGTGTTGAACTTATTGTATTCAATTTGCTGTTCATTTTTCGAGTTGTTACTGTATTACACGAGTGCTTTTCTCATACATTAATGTTCACATCTGAAGAAATTATTGGGATATTACTATAACAAATCACGATATTTACTATCGTACGTAAAGTACGATAGTAAAAGCTCCTGAGAGTTAAAGTCTTTTATGTTTATAATTTTAATAAGGAGTTATTTGATAAACAAAGGAATTCATCAATTGGAACTGATTACTATTAATTTGCTTAAGAAATTTATAAAAACAATAAATTTAAATTAACATACTTGGCTTAAGTGTCACTAAAAATATAATTAGTGAAACTGAATTCTCATTTAAATATGAACTATCACAGAGTAGATTTATCGTCCATTGAATTTATTGTATTAATTTTAATTTATTGTTTTTAACATAATGTTTCACAAAAAGATAAGCGAAACCTACGTGTCATTTTATAAAAAATTTATTACATGACACTGAATTATAAAATAAAACTGGACAGGAAAAAAATATTAATTTTCATTCGTGGAGGGGCTGAGCCCCACAAGCCCCCTACATTCAGCTACCAATGTTTCCATTTGAAAAATTAAAATTTCGAATGAATTATATTTACGATCTGCCCCAAGGTCTAGAAAAATTAATCAAAAACCATGAGAACGTTACATAGACTTATAATTATTATTTTTAGCCCAAGAATTTAGTCGAAAGTAATTCTGTAAGTGCTATACTGAAATAATGTTCAATATTATGTGTATTAGAAGTCAGTTCAATCACTTTATTAACAAACACTTATATTCAAATGAGTAAAACAAACTGAAGAATACTATTTTTAGTTGGCACTAGTTAACATGTTCTTCAAAACAAATTGGAATTTTATCATCTCAAAAGAAATAAACAACAGTTGAATTATTCAACTAGTTCTTCGCAGACTTTGAAGGTTGCCATTTATAAATAAACCATTTTGAATTTACACAAATTTATGTTACACTCTTGATAGAATTGGTTGTACTCTCGAGTGAAACCAACTGCTCCTTCACTTACGAGGATGCTTCAAAAAGTAACTAAACTTTATATTTTATAGTTACTTTTCCACTGGAGCAGTGCTTATAGGAAAATATTTAGTATCTATATTTACATAGTTAATGAGTGAGAATCTCAGAAGGATTAACGAAATTGTTGGCCATCTCTAGGGTGGAAGCTCGAATCAGGAAAACACTGTTTCTCGATTTTTTCGAACTTTATACTTTCTGGTCAACAAAACAGAATTTTTTGGACTTTTTAGTCTTAGGGATCGAAGCAGAACAGAAACAATATCTAATTCAGTTATAATTCAGTTGGAAGTAGAATCTTTCAAGAGATCTTTCTTTGGAAGTGTCAAATTCGATGAGTCAAATAACGCTGAAAAATATTTATTTATATTTAAAAATTCAAAAAGATAGTTACTTAATGATGGTTTTCAAATGAACACTGAACATTCCCACGTGTTCAAATTCGACACTCAATTATGTTAATTGGTGTTACATTCTACAATGAAAACATTTTACATAAAACATTACTTTTCTTGTCGAGTAATTTTGGGAATACCCCTTTATTTTGAACATTTGTCAATATTTTGACATTTACGAATACATGAACCCTCAAACACGAAAACATACTGCATCATAACATACATCACAATTGTAGAAAGCATTTCGAATTCTATCTTTCTACGCATATTAAGTAATTACTGAGATTCAAAGTCGAATGAAATGTGTTCATATTTCACAAATGTAATGTGAGTTTAATTGTTTCCTCAAAAATCGAATTCGACGACTTCAATTCCACTTTAACACTAGTACAGACAAAGGCCATTATGCCTAAAAAAGTAAGTACATTCATTTAGCACAACTAATGAAATTACCAAAATAGAAATTATATGCAAACATCAAACAACATACGTATTTCAGCCTTACTGCACTTATCAATATAGAAATCATTTTGTTCCCTAAACCTCGTTTGATAACAATGTAGATTTTCCACGATACAGTAAGGGACCTTGCCATATTTTATAAATTAAGTCTAAAGTTTTATATACTATGTTGCCTAATTTATATGTGTTGCCTAATAAGTGATACAGGTGTGTACCTTTTGCACTTCCATATAATCATAAATGCTCTATTTTGGAGCTTTAGCTACTTTTGAATATGATTTTGGGGCAAGGTGTATAATACACTTGAACAACAGTTTATATGTGGTAATATTATCGACTTATTTAATGAAGACTGTAGATACACTAACATAATTACTTACTCTAGATGAAAAATTCACTTTTCTTGAAATTTTACCCATAACGTCCCTAAAATGATGTTCAAAACCCAAATTTTCATCGATAATAACACCTAAATACTTAATCTCACTGACTTGTAGTATGGTACATTATTAACTTTGATTTGTATCCCTTTTTTTCCACAATAATACATTTAGATTTATAAGTATTTATTGAAAAACTGTTATCACACAACCATGTATGCAAACTATCAAGGTCACTATCAATTTTATCAGCTAATTCTTATAAATTGTTGCCCGTAGTATATACACCATGTTGTCAGCAAATATGGGAATTTCACATATACAAAATAGGAAAAAATACAATTTCAGAGGTGAAGAAGAATGATTTGAAGATAGTGCTGATAATGACAGTTGAATGTAACAACTTCCTGTTGATTCTGTTCATGATTCGAGAATATCGAAAAACTATTTATTCGTGGGATTTAAAGAACTGGAACAATCATCATCTAAACTCATATATTTTTGCATATTTATTGTGCTGAAAACAAAATAGATCCAACGGAGAACATTTGGCAAATCATCACTAATATTTATGGTAACATTTCCCACAGTTAAATGCATTATTTGATCATGGAATCATTCCAAATGCAGAGCGAAGAGAGTGGAAGAGAAAAATTATATCCTGCGATATTATTCAAGAACAAATAGAACATTAAACGAAGAAATTTAAGATTTATCCAGAAGAATTATAATGGGTCGAGCTTTGCAGCCGTTTAACCTCGAAGTCTTTACCCTGCGAAATGTAAAATTTTCTTTCATTGTCTCGTTCAGTAGAACAATTGTATATATATATATATATATATATATATATATATATATATGTTGTATATATATATATATATATATATATATATATATATATATACGGGATATATATATATATATATATATATATATATATATATATATATATCCCGTTCAAAACACTTACGACATTCTATGGAGTTAAAACATGACTAAAATGAGAGCAAACGCTTGTAAATTTTTCGGAAAATTTGTTGTTATTTTTCGATTGAAAATTTGAATAAATACTATTTTATATACTTCATTGTGTATTTTCGTTTCACATGTGTTCGTTTATCTCTCGATTTGATTTCTCAGTTCAACGAAAAAAACCTACTGAGTGTTGAACGTTTAAAAAAGCGTTATATATTATGAAGAAATCCAGATGACTCAACCTTTCTCTTTTCAACTCGGAAAAGTTACGGATATTGAAGCTTTTACCTAAGCCCAAGGAAATATCCTCATTGTAAATGCAAGCTTATGTATTCATTCAGGGCCGCCTGAAATCTGGGAAAATTCCATGCAAATTGCATGTGTACACACACCTTTCTCAGAACCCTTTTCTAAATAAGGCAGCAGAATAGTAATTAAATTGAAATTTTCATTACAAGGATTTCTCTTCCTAATCTAAACAGTAATTCACAATTACTTCAATATTTATATTCTTATTCACGTTTCGTTGTTATTTTCATATATCGGATTCTATTACATTATTATATTGTCATTTGAAGTATTTGATGAAAAAAATTCTTGTCACATATTCTATAACTGCCAATCAATTCAAAGAACTCTACATATTTTACTAGTTTCAATAACTTTTTCACGAGTTGTGACAAAATTTCTTTCATTTTTTTCAGTAGAATTAAGTATTTTGTGTTATAGATCAAATGATCTAAATAGTCAATGCATCGATAACTTTATTTCTATAAGATGTATGAAAAATTTCTATGAGAAGAACATATCGAAAACTTTAGTTTTTAGGTAATTAACATTTGTAATATGAGCTTCCCTTTTATAGAACGTTTTAAAATGTCTGTTGAGTGAGCCTTTGTAAGTAAAAAAAATTTTAGAAATAAAAAAATTCAAAAAAAATTAAAATTTAAAAAAAAAATCATTAAAAAAAGAATTCTCCGTATATTGTAGTTGAGGTGGTCCGCTAAATTGATACAAAAAGACGAGAACAATTAAAAATCTGAAACAATAAATAGGTTTGTCGAAACTAAAGCTTTGGGAACAATTGTACTCGAGATTTCCGATTAATTTGCGTGTTAAAAAAAGACAAAAAAAATCACTACAAGAAAAATGAAAGGGACATTAACGTTTTATCGTTAGGTGACTACTGCCAACAGAACACAACAAAAGCATTCATAATTTTTATGTCGGTTATAAAAAATATGTACAAACGCCATTTTCAAATGGCACTTAATTACTTTTGATTATTTCATTCGGTTGTGTTTTGCATCGTCGTAATTGAAAAGTTGAGTTAAATTGATAAGTTAAAAAGTAATGAAGATTCGTCAATTAATTTCCTGTCTTCAAAACTATCCATATATCCCTTTTTAAATCAAAGCTTTCTAAATATCTGCCTAAATTCACGGATTGTTTTATATAATTATGTAGTCAAGCTTTGTACATATTCTTCATCAATATCAGTGCCATCGACTTTCAATTTCGCCAATTAACAAGCTGTAAAAGGAAGAAAGAGATTGTTCCTGAGCCAAACTGTCTATTAGTTGACTGATTTCCATTCCAGCTCAAATTGTCGGTAAAAGTTCCGCTTCAATAACAAATGCCAAACTTTCAATTCAGCTTTGAAAACTTGCCGACGACAATGTGAAAAAATCCACAATTTTGTAAAAAGTTTCTTGACAACTGGGGACAATTGTCGATGCTCGCAAAATAATCTTGTCTACAAAAGTTTCACACCATTTCGAAAACGGGTCATTTTTGCACCCCAGGGTTATCTTTGGGGCACAACCGAAAAACTGTAAGTTACCGTCCAAAACTGGACGTTCACTCACGTTAATTATCAACATCATTTCAACAGTAGTTCTAATTGAACCTCCTAATCGATGTTCTATTGAAAATCACATGACAAATTACAGGATTTATCTATCAAATCAACTTGTTTGGGGATCAACTCAAAATTACTCTCTAACAACCTATTAGCGGATTGATACCCGTAAAATAAACATCAGAGAACCAGCAAGCTGGATTAAATGTTAAATAGAATCGCATGTATGTCCGGTCACTGTGATAAATTCATTTCGCAGTCTACTTTGACATTTCGTCCGCTGCATCCGAACTGAAACTAGCTTTTCGATTTGAAAATCACTGGAGCAATCTGTGTAAACGTACATTGTTTTAATGTATTCATCACATGTGCCTCGCAGACAGCGAACACATGGTCTCCGGTGACCTCTGTACTGACTTAATTGAACCGCAGGAATTTCTATGCTAGGGAGCATCGAAAGAGGGACTTGGGAAAGAAGGATGTTATCCTAATGAAATTCTCCGTATCGCTCCCGTTCCGTATAACCTAGTTAAGCTCACTAGTTGACAACGTCACGACTGAATATTGGAAAACAGGAATAAGCTATTTGCCTCAGTTCGAGAACAAGTCAATTCGTCCATCTTGGTGCTACAAAAATACTTATTTATTTATTTGTTCATTTATTTAGTATTGCGCCACTCAACACCTTCAGCCAACTTGTGTTGAAATAAAAAATAAAAATACGAAACAATTTACAACTTACTTAGTATGAAACTAGAAACTTACAAAACAATACCTATGACCGATATAACTCTGTGGGCAAACTATAATTAAAGCTTACCGACAAAACTACACAAAAAACTAATATCTAAAAAATTCATATCTTAATTTATATCTAAAAAACAGTCAGACGGTAGCTTGTTTGATTCCACGAGTTCGTAAATGATCTGATGTATAATTGCATATTCCACATTTGATGTTTTAAACGAAATCATGAACGTGGATCACAGGACAACTGTGTTCAACTTTAACTCGCGCTGGACCATGTTGCTAGTTGGTGAAAGGATAATTATTTAAGTTTGAATGTATCACAGTATAAGGTTGTCCATTTTACAAGGACATATATATATATATATATATATATATATATATATATATATATATATATATATATATATATATCCCGTTCAAAACACTTACGACATTCTATGGAGTTAAAACATGACTAAAATGAGAGCAAACGCTTGTAAATTTTTCGGAAAATTTGTTGTTATTTTTCGATTGAAAATTTGAATAAATACTATTTTATATACTTCATTGTGTATTTTCGTTTCACATGTGTTCGTTTATCTCTCGATTTGATTTCTCAGTTCAACGAAAAAAACCTACTGAGTGTTGAACGTTTAAAAAAGCGTTATATATTATGAAGAAATCCAGATGACTCAACCTTTCTCTTTTCAACTCGGAAAAGTTACGGATATTGAAGCTTTTACCTAAGCCAAGGAAATATCCTCATTGTAAAAGCAAGCTTATGTATTCATTTAGGGCCGCCTGAAATCTGGGAAAATTCCATGCAAATTGCATGTGTACACACACCTTTCTCAGAACCCTTTTCTAAATAAGGCAGCAGAATAGTAATTAAATTGAAATTTTCATTACAAGGATTTCTCTTCCTAATCTAAACAGTAATTCACAATTACTTCAATATTTATATTCTTAGTCACTTTCCGTTGTTATTTTCATATATTGGATTCTATTATATTATTATATTATCATATGAAGTATTTGATGAAAAAAGTCTTGTCACATATTCTATGACTGCCAATCAATTCAAAGAACTCTACATATTTTACTAGTTTCAATAACTTTTTCACGAGTTGTGACAAAATTTCTTTCATTTTTTTCAGTAGAATTAAGTATTTTGTGTTATAGATCAAATGATCTAAATAGTCAATGCATCGATAACTTTATTTCTATAAGATGTATGAAAAATTTCTATGAGAAGAACATATCGAAAACTTTAGTTTTTAGGTAATTAACATTTGTAATATGAGCTTCCCTTTTATAGAACGTTTTAAAATGTCTGTTGAGTGAGCCTTTGTAAGTAAAAAAATTTTAAAAAATAAAAAAATTCAAAAAAAATAAAAATTTAAAAAAAAAATCATCAAAAAAAGAATTCTCCGTATATTGTAGTTGAGGTGGTCCGCTAAATTGATACAAAAAGACGAGAACAATTAAAAATGTGAAACAATAAATAGGTTTGTCGAAACTAAAGCTTTGGGAACAATTGTACTCGAGATTTCCGATTAATTTGCGTGTTAAAAAAAGACAAAAAAAATCACTACAAGAAAAATGAAAGGGACATTAACGTTTTATCGTTAGGTGACTACTGCCAACAGAACACAACAAAAGCATTCATAATTTTTATGTCGGTTATAAAAAATATGTACAAACGCCATTTTCAAATGGCACTTAATTACTTTTGATTATTTCATTCGGTTGTGTTTTGCATCGTCGTAATTGAAAAGTTGAGTTAAATTGATAAGTTAAAAAGTAATGAAGATTCGTCAATTAATTTCCTGTCTTCAAAACTATCCATATATCCCTTTTTAAATCAAAGCTTTCTAAATATCTGCCTAAATTCACGGATTGTTTTATATAATTATGTAGTCAAGCTTTGTACATATTCTTCATCAATATCAGTGCCATCGACTTTCAATTTCGCCAATTAACAAGCTGTAAAAGGAAGAAAGAGATTGTTCCTGAGCCAAACTGTCTATTAGTTGACTGATTTCCATTCCAGCTCAAATTGTCGGTAAAAGTTCCGCTTCAATAACAAATGCCAAACTTTCAATTCAGCTTTGAAAACTTGCCGACGACAATGTGAAAAAATCCACAATTTTGTAAAAAGTTTCTTGACAACTGGGGACAATTGTCGATGCTCGCAAAATAATCTTGTCTACAAAAGTTTCACACCATTTCGAAAACGGGTCATTTTTGCACCCCAGGGTTATCTTTGGAGGCACAACCGAAAAACTGTAAGTTACCGTCCAAAACTGGACGTTCACTCACGTTAATTATCAACATCATTTCAACAGTAGTTCTAATTGAACCTCCTAATCGATGTTCTATTGAAAATCACATGACAAATTACAGGATTTATCTATCAAATCAACTTGTTTGGGGATCAACTCAAAATTACTCTCTAACAACCTATTAGCGGATTGATACCCGTAAAATAAACATCAGAGAACCAGCAAGCTGGATTAAATGTTAAATAGAATCGCATGTATGTCCGGTCACTGTGATAAATTCATTTCGCAGTCTACTTTGACATTTCGTCCGCTGCATCCGAACTGAAACTAGCTTTTCGATTTGAAAATCACTGGAGCAATCTGTGTAAACGTACATTGTTTTAATGTATTCATCACATGTGCCTCGCAGACAGCGAACACATGGTCTCCGGTGACCTCTGTACTGACTTAATTGAACCGCAGGAATTTCTATGCTAGGGAGCATCGAAAGAGGGGACTTGGGAAAGAAGGATGTTATCCTAATGAAATTCTCCGTATCGCTCCCGTTCCGTATAACCTAGTTAAGCTCACTAGTTGACAACGTCACGACTGAATATTGGAAAACAGGAATAAGCTATTTGCCTCAGTTCGAGAACAAGTCAATTCGTCCATCTTGGTGCTACAAAAATACTTATTTATTTATTTGTTCATTTATTTAGTATTGCGCCACTCAACACCTTCAGCCAACTTGTGTTGAAATAAAAAATAAAAATACGAAACAATTTACAACTTACTTAGTATGAAACTAGAAACTTACAAAACAATACCTATGACCGATATAACTCTGTGGGCAAACTATAATTAAAGCTTACCGACAAAACTACACAAAAAACTAATATCTAAAAAATTCATATCTTAATTTATATCTAAAAAACAGTCAGACGGTAGCTTGTTTGATTCCACGAGTTCGTAAATGATCTGATGTATAATTGCATATTCCACATTTGATGTTTTAAACGAAATCATGAACGTGGATCACAGGACAACTGTGTTCAACTTTAACTCGCGCTGGACCATGTTGCTAGTTGGTGAAAGGATAATTATTTAAGTTTGAATGTATCACAGTATAAGGTTGTCCATTTTACAAGGAAAAATGATCAAAGGGAGTGTGATTATAACGTCGGTGGTCAGGTTCTTTCTCGTTCTGATAAGGTGAGAGATCTTGGGTAGTCTCCGACCAGAAGCTTTCCTTTGTCCCACACATCACCCAACTTATTTCATCTGCTGCGAAAATGTATGGATAAGTTATACGTAATGGCAAATATTTCAATAATTCCTCAACATTCAAAGGACTATTCAATACTCTAATCCGTAGCAGGTTGGAGTATGACAGCATGATCTGACATCCTATTTACACTTGTCATCTACGTCATCTTGAGGCTATTCATGAATGTTCTCGAAATTCTTAGTTTGGAGGGAGGACAAAGTTAATCCACAGAGAGGAGTCAATCATAACGAATTATTTAGTCTATTCTGTTTAATCGTATTGCAGGGCAGGAGAGAAACATTATCATTCAATTTTCTGTACAAATTCCTGCACAACGGTACTGATTGTCCTTCTCTCTTGTCTGCTTTGAAATTTCGTTTATCTAGGAAAAATTCTCGTATTACAGAATTATTGCACCTAGAGACTCCGAGGACCAACTCCCGAATACAATCCCCCATTTGGTTTTTGGAGTCTACATTCAATAGAGTTTCCAATAATAGTCACATTCACTTTGACTCCATAGAAGCTATTATAAGGAATTATGTGAAAAAAGGAATTGACTAAAATGAATTGATTTCGATTAAGTTCGTTGTAATATTTCATTAAATGATATTATTTAGTTATTAGTTACTATTTTAGTTTTTTTAGATTAGATTGAGCTATTTGTTATATATCTCTTTCATTTCAATTATTTCATTACTATTCAACATTATGTTATTATTTTGTGTAATTGGGTACCATTAATTAATCATTAATCGATTGGGCCGATACTTATCGGCCCATCTTAGATTATGAAGCAGTCATAGGGGCCGCCGCCAGAGGTTCGACTATTTGGAAAGGACCCCCTGGGAGCTCAATCTCTCTGGTATCAGAGATAAGTGAAATTTCCTTTGTGGAGGAGTGTGGAAGCCAGTAGGCCAGAAGTTGGAAAAATAACAATAACAAATTTATTGGCTCTAACTCTTCAAATGATTCGAAAAAATCCAAATACTTCGTCACATCAAAACTGTAAAATGCACTTACAATACAAACACGAACTTAATAAAGATAAATTGAAATGATGAAGTTCTCTTGTCGTTGCAAAATAGGTGGAAAATGTCTAGGCTTATCATGCATCGAAAGAAATGAGAAATTGTCAAGCGCCACCCAAATGAAGATCTGTCACATCGAAAGTAATTTTCCGGGAGTAAAATAGTAATTGTAATATTTTCTCCCTCATGGCACTTTGTAGGTTTAGCGAAAACCATAACTTCTATATTAGAAACAAGCAGGATTTAATGGACTTAAGAAAAGATTTGTCGGATCAAATTAGAGGACAAACTACTTAGGATCACTTAGGACAAACGCCTGTAGGACAGCTTCAGTTGATCCCAGATGGGCAAATAAGACTTGTCTGAATCTGAAGTACTTTCAATCACATGAGAAAATAACCTTTCTTCTATTTGAAAGGTGTACTTCAATATCTTGTTACAAAAAATTCAAAAAACTTACTAAAGAATCTGTAGAGTTTGCTCAAAACGCGCATTCACCATTTTATATTTAAGTAGTGGTTCTTAAAATAAGGAAGCAAATAATCAGTTGAAAGAAAGTATAATTCCGTCATTAAATTCGTTGGAATTTTCTTCCAATCTAATTTATTTCAGAAATAATCACACTGATCTTAATACGATAATGATTACTTAATATTGATTTTAGGAATTTTTCGAATTATTAGGATTGAAAATTCCAATAAGTAACAATTGAAAGTGCGTATTAGTTTCAGCAGGCTAGTTTCTGAATTCTTAATGTTATTTGACTAGGGAATAAGAAAAATTATTTTGTTAAATCATTAATATACAGTAGCTACTTACTTATATATTCATGGGAAAGAGTTAAGAAATATTGAGTATGAAGTATTTATTTCAGTAAGAATAGAATAATTATACAGTAAACATACGGAAAAAATAAATATGTAATAATAAAAACATATTTTTTTGAGAGAATTAATTATTCCTTAGCAAAAGGTTTAAAGGTATACCAAGCTTATATATCGAAGAAATAACCTCAATTTCATGGTATCTTCTTTATTAGTAAAGCTATTTCTTCAATAAAAATAATAGGAAATTTTCTGTCTTCATTGCTCACATAATTTTCATTTCTCGATTTGTTTTCAAAAATGAATTTATATGAAATACATATAACACTTCAAAATGTACAGAAACAGACCATTTTCATTCCATTCCCCATAGTCGACTTCCTAGTTTAGAGCATTCATATGGAAAAATTATGATTACTACCAAAAACAAAGAAGACACTTGCTTTTATGCATTAAAAACTCGCCAATGTTGACCTTTAATCAGAGTGAAACAACTCGAATTGAGTGTAATCTAGTCAAAATGGCATTATTAGAGCTATTGAAACGAATTTCTTTCGAATAATTTCCAAATTATTCTATCAAATTATTTCTAATGATGATGTTCTCGATCAAACAGTAATTTCTACGAAAAATAGCTTCATCGTATTTAATAGAGATAAAAAATTCAAATCACTCAATCTTTCACACAAAAACAATTTGCTATGTTGCAAAAATATATGTATACTTATAGCCACTATTCCTCCTTATAACTTCCGAAATACGACCGTTTTTCTAATTTCCATTCGTCGGTAACTATCTGGACCTAGAATCGGATAGATCTGCCCCGAAATAAGTCTTTTAAAGGAAGAGAGGGCTAATAAAAACACGGAAATTACGAAAATCAGGCTGGGTCGTCACAACCGTGAGCCAAACGGTAGCCTGGTTTTTATGTTTACGTTCTCTGGGAGAGTTTGTGACGCCACTCCGCAATCCCAGGCACCCGAACCTTGGGCCAACGAACTTCTCAGGGTTGTATTGAGGTACTCGAATAAGAGAATTTTACGGAAAAACTAGAAAAATCTTGAGCGAAAGCGATTCCTCATAATTAGAAGAACAACACATAAAGTTGTTGAGCATAGTAACAGGATAATATAGAGAAAATACACTTTATTTTTCATCTCGTTATGTATGATTTGCAAGGTCATTAATGAAGAGTTTGGGATTGTTTGGATGTACCTACAAAGTTGTCAGCAATAAAGTTTGCATTCTTCTTTTTCTAGGTAGGTATTTCCATAGATCATATTAACTAACGTGGATGTCTCGATAAATCTAAATTCTGAAGCCGATATATCTACGAATCATTTAAATATCCCTTCTTTGTTTTGGATACGTAATGACTCAGCACGATATCTCACTCTAAGGACCTCTTAATTTAAACCAATCAATACTAGTACCACTACTGAAGTTAAAGGTTATGTGATGTGTCATAGACGATACAAGGTTGCCACTTTTAGGTCTTGTCTTTTCCTGCAACACTTAAGTTACCTTGTATTTCAAGATTATTATATAAAATAATACTTTAAAATACACATCTGAACTTAATTTACAGTTGAGAATTAAAACTACATTGTTCTATACCAGAAAATAAAATATGGCGTCGAAAGAGTTTTTACATGAATCAAACAAATCCTTTATCTGGCAATGTTACACGGAGCCCGATTGTTTTCCAACACACGTACTTTTTTTCAAATGCGCTTGGCCAGATACCGGTCCTAAGAGAAATATAGCGCTTATAGGTTCTAAATGTAAATAAGGTAAAGAGATAGAAAAAGGCAATTAGTTTATGTTGTTAGAATATTTTAGGGAATTTTATAGGGAAAACATATTTTAATACTAATATCTTCAATTCTTGAATTTGTATTGGAAACACAAATAAATAAACATTATAAAAATCAAACTGAGGAATATTACAACAAAACAAAAATTTCGCAATCTTTCTTTAACTGAATGAATTCAATTTCAAGCAATTTTAATAATCAGACTTATTATTTGGATTTATTAGCAAGGAGTACCACATTCCATTAGTATTCAACTGCAAGATCGATCAACAATTGGTACTCAGACTCATAGGCCCGCTCTTATTCAGTTAATTTTTTGGTTTCAAGACGCAAAAGTCTGTTAACTGGCATATAATGTTTATCTGCAGCTCTAACTGAAAATGACAAAATCAGGTCTGGTATTTCATATATTCAGTACATACTCGTAAGACTGGACCAGGTCTACAAAAAAAAGTGTTACCAACTACAGTCATAAAATATTTAACGTTCGATACATCCTCCATTTTCGAATGTGGCTGGTTGTAATTGGATGTGATTCTAATGAAAAATCAAAATGGCAACGAATAACACCGTTTTTTAGATTTGCACAATTTCATCGATCAATTGGTTTTCAATGAAACAAATTGAATTCAACTCATTTGGAAACCCCATTTCGATGTTTTCTTCAGGCTATACGAATGGTATTACTATTAAATTGCTCAATGATGGCTTAGCAATATTCATAAGAACCAGACATTGTGATAAATCAAGAAGTTTAGATAATAATTAATCACTTGGACCCATATACTTGGTCATTTTCCTATGAGAAAAATCTCATAGACAAGACTTAACCATTTAAAATACATAAACAAAAAGATATTATTGCAACAGGTTTTGAATTAATACAACATAATAAACAACACTGAAAGTCCTTCAATAAAAAACATTGTGTATCAATATGTTATTATGAAATTTATTCATGATACGGCCCTGTATTTAAAGTTATTTCGTTGAATTTACGTCCAGCAGAATGTGTTGCGATTAATTTGAATTTGGATTCGAACAAAATATAAGGTTGCAGACTTAAGGTACCTACATTAGTTTATTCACGTCTTCGATAGCCGAGTTAGATAGAAGAACTTTGCACTCTTCTATTAGCTAGCTACCTTTGACCTTTTACCCTTATTCGGGACGTATTAGAGTAACGAATCCATTTCTTCTACTAAAGAAACCACTTTTCACCAAGACGAAAAAGCATTCGCGATTGCAGCTCAACTAAAAGAACCCTCAACAGATAATTGAAATTATTGATAAAACATTTCGAATAATAAATACTAACTTACCAATTCGATATATTTTGAAAATAGAATCTAATGTTTATATCTATGAAGAAGCAAAAAAAAAATTTAATTTGCATAAGGGGCAAACAGAACTAATTATTCTATACAAATTTATTAAAAATGACGAACATAAAACAACTACATAGAACTTAGAATCCTGAAAAAAAAATTTGGATATTTTTCTGGACATTTTTTTCACAAAGTTTCTCCAGTTAAAGCAAAATGAGTTAAAATTCATAAACTGAATTGTTTCAATGGAAAATCAATATAGGTCAATTAGGGTGATTTTTTGAGCGTAGTTTTTTAAATTAAATAAAACACTCAATTTGCATCATATATTCTATAAAATTTTTATTACATATATTTGCCTCATATATTTTCATTAAAATTTTTATTGCAATGGATAACTTGGCCTTTACACTACACTAACGACTTTACATAACCCCACTATAAACAATCCAGAGGCGTCAAAGCGCATGATCTTGGCGGCCAATTCACAGGCCATTTCGTGAGATAAGCTGCTCACCAAATTTTTTTCAATATGTCCATTATTTTACGAGCTGTGTGGCATGTGGCACCGTCTTGATAAAACACAGATGTAAACCAAGTTCAACTTGGCCAACTGGGGCAGAAAAAGTTGCGTATCATGGCTCCATATTGTTCGCCGTTGACGGTAACGTTTCTTCCACGGTCGTCTTTGAAGAGAAATGGACCGATGATGCCACCAGCCCATAAACTACACCAAACTGACGTTTTTTCGGGATACATCGGTAATTGTATGGCATGTGGCTGTTCATCACTCCAGATGCGACAGTTTTGTTTATTTACATATCCGTTAAGCCAGAAATGAGCCTCTTCGGTGAACACAATTTTCCAATAAAACAGCGGATTTTCATTAAGCTGTCCTAAGGCCCATTCACCAAAAATTAGACGTTGTGGTGGGTCATTCGGCTTCAATTCTTGCAGAAGTTGAATTTTATAGGCTTTCAAACCCAAATCAGCATGTAAAATTTCCCATGTGGTTGAGTAACACATGCCCAATTGCTGAGAACATCGACGAATTGACATTTCACGATCCCCATTAACACTGTACGCTACGGCTGCAATATTCTCTTCAGTACGCACTGTACGCATGCGAGACAATGGTTTAATGTACAACAAAGTACACTTGGTGCGAAATTTGGTGATAACAGCACGAATTGTTGATTCACCAGGTTGAATATGGTCGTAACAAACGATACACATTTTTCACAGAGCACGAAGTTTGATAGTAAATTTCAACAATTTGCAATCGTTGCTCGTTTGTAAGTCTTTCAATGATGAAATGGCAGAGTATACTGAAAACTATTCACTGTGACAGATGACGTTTGGATGCCCATACCAGCCAGTGGCGCCAATCTGAAAAACTTAACCCTTTAAAAATCACCCTATATAATAATACGAGTAATTAGATACTCCGTAGACCAAATTTGATAATCAATCGTGAAGATATGTATCTCTAAAATAAATAGGTATTGTGCTGGTGACAGAATACTGTATAAGTTTTGGCCAGAATTCCTTGACATAACATATAACTATAACTCTCGAAAATCCAATTTCCTTCTCCAGGAAACTCTAGAAGATGAATTACACAATTAGCTGATTCATCTCCTACGACAATTCTTATTTTTCGAGACAGTGTCAACCGAAACTCAATCAGTGTTTCGCAATTTCGAAAACCCAGAAGCAGAAGGAACAGTTATATATTTCCTCAAACTTCTCAAATTAATTTTGCTGTTCCCTTTTCTAAGAACGTTCAATATGAAATTTCAAAATTACGAGGTAATTTCTTATCCCAGACTTCCAGTATTCTAATTGTGAAACAGGCTAAGTTTCGAGAGGGGGATTGTTAAATGCTATGAAAACTGTAAAATATGAACAAAAAACTAATTTGAGTGGTTTTGTATACAACGCATCCATATCTTTATTAAAGTTTTATGGTAAAATATATACGTCGAGTTGTGTAGCGAGTACTCTAAATAAATGCACATTGCAGGCTCTATTTTATACTTTTAATTGTTACTGTTCTTCGCAATATGGAATATAAAGGTGAATGGGCCACAATTCATTCAATATATCCTGATAACGGTGGAATTGTTTGTCCGGATTCACCAAATATTATTCGTATGGAATGTGAAAATTACCTTATAATGGGTGATTTTTTGAGCATAGTTTTTTTTAATGGAATAAAACACTCAATTTGCATCATATGTTCAAAATTTTTATTGAAATTGATAACTTGACCTTTGCCATTTACAATTTAAAGATAACTTCATATAAATGTTTGTCCACGGTTCCGTATCAAATGGTCCATTCGGAAGGTCCAATTTTGCGTCACTTTGTCGAGCATTTCGGCCTGTATCCCACGAATTACACGTGATATGTTATCCTGTAAGACTTCAATCGTGTTCAGCTTGTCCACATACACTAACGACTTTACATAACCCCACAAGAAATAATCCAGAAGCGTCAAATCGCATGATCTTGGCAGCCAATTCACAGGGCCATTTCGAGAGATAAGCTGCTCACCAAATTCATCCTTCAACATGTCCATTGTTTTGAGAAAAATGGAGCGATTTTGCCACCAGACCATAAACCACACCAAACTGTCGTTTTTTCGGGATGCATCGGTACTTCTTGTATGGCATGTGGCTGTTCATCACTCCAGATCCGACAGTTTTGTTTATTTACATATCCGTTAAGCCAGAAATCACCAGGTCGATTATGACGACCATAATTTGGTCGTAAAAAAAGGTACACATTTTTCACAGAGCACGAATTTTGATAGTAAATTTTCAACAATTTGCAATCGTTGCTCGTTTGTAAGTCTTTCCATGATGAAATGGCAGAGTATACTGAAAACTTTTAACTTTAACAGATGACGTTTGGATGCCATTACCAGGGCCGGCAACTTGAAAAACTTAACTCTTAAAAAATCACCCGTCACAATGAAAGGAAAATTCAGTAGGCCTTTTGTGTAGCAGATACAGTATCTGTACTGTCGAAGTCTAGTATAGCGCAAAATGAAACCATATGTTCTTGTTGCCTCGGAAATTGCATTATCAAAATGTGTCCAACATGAGAGTTAAGGATCGAAAGTGAATCCTAAATTACGTGATGCCAAGTACATAGGAACTCATTTGGTCGAGATTTAATACTATGAGACATTACTATGAGATTGTCTTCATTCAATATGAGTCTATTTTATATACACCAATTGTATTTCACATCAAAACATGACTGCAGTTTTTTACACTGTCCTCCAGGCTTTTCACGCTCCAATACATTTTTTCGTCATCAGAATACAAAAACAATGCAAAGGTACTACTTCATACAATATCATTTAGGAAAATATTAAACAACAGAGGTCCCAACACCGAACCCTGCGGTACTCCCCGATGTAACTGTGAATGAAGAAAATCTAGATCCTTGCACGCATATTTCCACATACTGAATGCAGTTGCATAAATAGAATGTAAACAAAACTCTCAATGAATCGCTAAATATCGACAGTTTCCAAATTGAAAGATTATTGTTCAATTTGCCAAAATATGTCCAACTGTTATCAGAAATTCGCAGCGCATAAATTATTTGATTTAATTTTTGATCTACTCTTCTCGAACCACTACGAAGACAAAATGCACTAAATTTGCGAATAAAATGAAAATTTAATAAGAAAAACCACTGACAAAAATTATTCTTGGGATACCCATCGAAATTATGTTTTAATGCTCCGCATTGAGCATCTTTATTCAATTATCTCGTGAAGAAAGCCTTCTTCAATCCCAATTTCATATTATTTCCCGCTTTCTCCTTCTTTATCAATTTTATCATGCTCGAAATTTCCAGTTCAAAAGCGCAACATGTTTATTATCCATCATCAATTAAATGAAGCCTGTAATAATTGCTTTTACGCTTCATTGGACTACAAACTTTAATGCCTAAATTAGAATTTAATGGTAATTATACTGCCTAAAATCGTCTTTACAACATAAAAATTGAATGATATTAATTTCGCTCGTTATTTAATAGACTAATCGTTTTTGAATATCAAATATCAATAAACAAGACGAATTATTCGAAAACTTTCTATTGATCTCCGCTAGGACAGTTGAATCATTCAAAGTCAGGTTATCATTTGATGAATTATTTGAATTTTCCAGTTCCAGTCTATACGAGGGTAGAGTCAAAAGTTTTTTCACTTTATTTTTCAAGAAAATCTCCATCAACACTGATACATTTCTCATAATGTTCTAATTCAGTTGAACCAGTTTTGAACGTACATTTAAACTGGTATAAACGTAGCTCCTCAAAATACTGATTTATAATTTCGACAACTTCTTCGTTGCTCTCAAATCTTTTACCGCCTAGCCACCTTTTGAGGTTAGGAATCAAGTAATAGTTGCTGGGGGCTAAGTCTGGAGAGTAGGGAGGATGGGACATCAATTCAAATTTCAATTCGTGGATTCTGGACATGGCAACAATCGACGAATGCTCTGGTGCGTTATCGTGATGAAACAAAATTTTTTCTTCGCCAAATGAGGTCATTTAATTTTCACTTCGTCCTTCAGACGTTGCAATAAGTCTACGTAGTATTGACCAGTGCTATTTCTGAAACGATTTTCTCAATAATTTCTGAAGTTGCGACCTCAACGAGCCAAACGACCCATTTTCAATTCAGAAACCCACTCCTTAATAGTTGAATATGATGGGGAGGAGTCTCCTAGAGTTGAATCCATCTCTTCTTTTATTTGATAAAACCATTCAAATAGAAGTATTTGATGACAGCACGTTTCCCCAAATTTTCCATTTTTTCACGGAAAGAACGGAAGTAGCGATTGGGCTGAAACTTCACAAACAAGCTCAGTAGGAATGGTATTGTAGGACGCTGCTCCAAAAGTAGTCCTATTGGCGCCATCCCTAGGTCAGACCGGAAACTTTTCACCCCACCCTCGTACATAGCCCAAAATTTGTTGCACTTACTTACTTGGAATGGGGAAGCTCATTAAATGAAAAAATATGTGGTGGTATACCGAAAGTGTAGCTTTGTCGTGTCCTCAACTTAAAGCCAAGCAAGCAGGAGATATGGGTTCGAATCCTGGGTGAATTTTCATTCCTTTCAGAATGAAAATTCTGAAAACTTTCAGTGCAAAACTGAAAGAAGAATCTTCTAGTTCTTGTGGTTTCATAGCAATAAACAATTCTTCCAAACTTAGTCAAAAAATTCAAAAGGAGAATCGGAAGACAGTTTCAGGAAACTCAAGGAGTAATATAAATTCTTTGAGAGGACTTTCAAAATGGAGAAATTATAGATCCTTACAAAATCATGGAGATATTTACCTTTAAGTATTTATTCGTGAAAAAAAGAACAGTTGTTCAACAAAAATATAGCGAAAGTTTTTCATCTTCTTGCTCGAAAAACTTTTCAATATCAAGTCGTCAAACATAATTCTGCAAATCTACGTGAAAACTTTTTTCGCAAATTGTTCTTCTCTATCTGTCAATGCGAATCAGCAGAAAGGAACTGCCGGAAAAGGTGGAAAATGGAGTTTTCCAGGGTACGGCATCTTGTCCTACTTTACAACACGTAAAGAAGACCAGCGGGATAACATGAAAATGTTCGACATTGGCTATTCAGGTCGAAACGTTACTTCTTAGAATGTCAAAGCAAAGAAATCCAATTTACGAAGCAATTTTCCTTTTCAGAATCCCCTCGATTTTCCTGCTACTGTTGAATGCAATATTTCGTTGTAGATTACAATGGACAGTCAATTTGTGGTGGGTGTATTGAAATATTTCCTGAATTGGTAAACATGTTGATTCAACCCGAAAGACTTTAACAATGAGAGACCACTATTTCATCGACTAAAAACAATTTTCCTGGAAAATACAATTCGCAAAGTTGAAAAGTAAATTCAATTTTCGAATTTTGTAATTTGATCTAATTACAAAATTCGTCGAATTTCAAAATAATAAATTCGTCTAATTCATGTTGATTCTTAGCAATTATAGACTTTCGAAAATTAAGAGATAATCATTTTCAGATCACTTTCCGCTAAAAATGTGTCAATATGTAGACTACTGGTATGGATGTTTGAAAATTTTTCCAAGATACATCCATTTTTATTCATAACAAACTTATCCTAAGAAATGTGTACGCCCATTTTTAAGTGAATATTTTCGAAAATTCTAAAAGCCATCTTCCACTATTTATGCTACGCTATTTATATTCTTAATATTCATTTCCTGTGAAAAAGAGGGGGTATCGGATGGAGTAAGGAAATGTAACACTTACAATGTTTTCAAATCTGTTGGATTATTATCAATCATATATAAAATAACGTTCGATGTATAAAAAGTGTTCATTACTGGAATTGGAAGTATAACTCCTAAATAAAAATAGAGTAATTTCGTTGAAAATCTTAGTATATTTCCTTTATTGAACACTTAATTTCAATAAATGTTTCGTCGTCACAATATTTCGACATTGATTGGTGAAATTTTCCTGGCAATAAAATAAATAACAGGTCGTTCTTATCCTCTTAAATACAAAGAACTCTGCGAATCTACACGGAGTTTCAGGTAATTGAAAACCAAATTAAAAAAGTGATGAAGAAAGTGGAAGAGGAATTGAATCAGATATAATAAATCCTTCTATCCAGACCGTCAATATTCTTTAAATCATCAAATTCTGCCTGAAAAACTGACACTAACTCAATATTTTGTTAATATATTGGGGATTTCTCAGTCTCTCAGTCTACTGTCTCATCCACTCACTCATTTTACAAATTTTAAGATTTTCTAAGATTTTATGTTGAATTTTCGAAAGTTTTTTTTGATACTAACCTTATCCTGACAATAACAAACACAAAAAGAAAAGGAATCGTTCGGAAGTTATGACCGTATATACATTCTGAAAATTCATTTTTATATATTTAGATAAGTATATGCCTCCTAAATTCATCACTTCCGTTTCTAAACACATTCTATTGTGTTCAAAAGTAGATAAATTTCACGAAATCAAATATCTAGCAGACAGATTTCTGAATATCGAATACGAATTCAACAAGAATAATCTATTTCGTAAAATTCAAAATTATCTCCAATAACAGCGCGATAATAATATAAATGTACAAAGGAACAAAAAGTACAAGGCAACTATTTGTCGACACCTACGAATATTTTGATATGATTATTGTCAATTAAAACAATAATAATCATTCTTTTTGAAGTCTGGATATGAATCATCTTCTCGTTCATATGGTGAAATTAAGTTACATGCGAGAATTCTATTTGCAATGCAGTGCCGGCGCCGCCAATTTCGCAGTCCCGGGCAAAAAGATGACGTACTGCCCCTTGCATTTAGGGTCAGTATTTTGGTAGCTTTATCAGTGTTGCTACTGAAGCCGTTGGGATTTTTTTCCAAGAATACTAGTTAATGAAACTAGTTAATTAACTAGACATCATCTTTATCGCCTTCAGGTTTCTGAGCCGGACAGGAGCCCAACTAGTACAAATTTGACAAAATTTCCTAACATTTTTAACAAATTTCTTAACATCACACAAGAAAGACTCTACACTGAGTTTTACATGAATTAACTGTCTACCTTACTTAGAAGTTAGTTCAACAGAAAAATTGATAAAAATTGTTGAAATGTAGTGGGGTAACCTATTAAACTGATTCAGATAAATGCGAAATATACAACATGTTTCAGTGGATATAATACGAATATTGCATCATATAGGATAATCGGGCTAGAAGCAATTCATCATCAAGATTACCCTATAGAAAAAGAGAGAGATAGAGAGAGATTTGAATTTTCTGGGTATATGAAATCATCCGGAAACATCGTAGATTTTCGACGTTGTCGAGATTAAATTCTATCAACTTTATGCGTTTTGGGGCACACACACGCTTTACGGTGTCGTAAAAACCGCTTAATATCGTTATCCTCGGAAGCAGGTAACCGTTGTTGAAGTTCATGGATAAATACGTTCTCTGGATGAATTAGGATATAACCCTCCTAATCGGCTTTCCAGGAACTCACTCCATCGCTTATGCAGTAGGTAGTTCTTGATATCATATTCAATTTTATTCACCACATGAATTTTCATGAAATATCCTAATATTTGAATTTATCCTAGAGACGGTACTGTATGAATTTCTAAGAAAACTAGATGAACATAAAAATAAAAATATTTCGAATAAATTGGTATTAAATATTTTTTCAGCCATATTCAGTATTTTCTAGATATTGAGAGGTACTGCTAATGATACATTACTGGATTTTCACTTAACAGTTTCCGTTCAGTAAAATACTTTGATTAAAATAAAATTTTATATTGAATTGAATTAATCTCTTGGCTTAATGTCTCACGATTGTATTTAACAACATAAATTAGTCAACATGTTTCGAGCATGAGAGTTTTCAAGACTAATGTCTTGAAAATGAGCTCACACTCGAAACATGTTGATTAATTCATGTTGTTAAATATAATCGTAAAACATCAAGCCAAGAGTTTAATTTAATTTAATATTTAATTATGTTTCACCAAGAGTTAAGCGAGAATTCGATCTCAGTCATTAAAATAAAATTGTTTCTTGATACATTTTTAGTGTATAAAACGATAGTGCTTTAAACCTGGACGAGTTGTACGTTGAGAACAATTTATTTCAGAGATTTCAAACGAAAAGCAGTAGGACACTACTACCAAATTCCAAACAGAAATTTAGTAAAACTCAGATATATTTTCACATAGTCATTTCTTGGATTTGTAATTGAGATTAAACACTCGGGGAGCTGTCTATACAAATGTTATCAACGAAAACTCCACCTTTCATTTTCGTGAGTAAATATTAAGAGCGTTCCGAAAATCATCGAACTTCTTGAATGGAAATACCGTACAATTAATTCATACATATTGGGAATCTTCAGTGTCATACATCCAAACAATCAAGTTTCTATGGTTTTCCAAAAGCGCCCAGGTCATATCTTCAGAATGCGGAGAACATTCATTGGTAACCTAATCACGTGAGCTTCCTCTATCGAAGAAATTATATAGAAACTCTCTAGAACAATCTAGATTCCCGCCTCGTGAAAATATCAGTGAGAGTATGTCGAGGCTTTGTAGACATCTCATTCAAACACCTGAAAACTTTGTCTGTAGCTGTGTAGGAACGGTTCAATGCCTTATCCCTCAAATTCTTACTCATCTACAGACAAAATTCTACGTACTCCCACTGATCTTGTCACGAGGAAGGACTCTACAATGCTCGAGAGAGTTTCTATAGAGTTTCTTCGATAGAGGGAGCTTACATGATTAGCTCACCAATGAATGTTCTCCCCATTCTGAATATAGGACCTGTGGACTTTTAAAAAGTCAGCGAAACTCGATTGTTTGAATAAATATCACTGAAGATTCTTAATGAAGATGAAACAATTGTATGGTATTTCCATTCAACAAATTCGATGATTTTTCGGAACGCACTTAATACAACTCACTCTCGAAAGTAATAGGTTACGTTCTCGTTGACAACATTTGTGTAGACAGTTTCCCAGAACGTTTTATATGAAATATTTCGATTAAAAGTCTCGGTATTGAATATATATAATTCAGAATACGCTAGGTACAAATGAGACATGTTTTATCTACAAAACGAACAATTTCTAGACAAGGTCATAGAACAGTAATTTAGAATTTCCTATAAACCATGACAATTACCATCAGTCTCCAGGTACCCAACAATCATTAATATGCGATGAGTTTCACATTTGACTGATTTCTACCTCATATGTGTGCAACACTACCGGTGAGAAGTGAACTCCGCATAATATTACTCAAAATATTACGAAGAAGAAACAATAAAACTTTTACTTTTTACAGAAGCAGGCTGTGAACTACCGACGTCGTCCATTATCTAGTCGGCGGCTCTTCAGCTGTTTCCAGAACATAGAACAATATTACCGATCGTACGTCCCTCCAATACTCGTCGATTTCATCTGTGAAATGAACGATTTTACACACTCAGGACAGAGTTATTAGTTCGCGCTATTGTCAAGTGGATAAAAAATTTGTTACTGTGTTGAGTGCCGAATCGGTTTGAACATTCTGTATAATGGATAGTAACTCAGTTTCTCCCATGCCTACCGAAATGGCCCCAATGGCCGAATTCGATAAAACGCCCCCTACACCCCCGGAGGACACCCTTCCCATGGATGATTTGCCGCCACCTCCAACTGCCGTTTCTATTGCGGAAGAAAAAGAAAAGGAGGCCGAGGCTTCGGGGTAAGTAAAGATAACTTATCGGAAAATACGGTTGAACATCTGGAAAATCCGATTGTCAAAGAAAATCTCAATTTACTCAAAGAACCCACTGAATGAGCACTTCCGAAAAAAATCTAGAAGAGACTTATACGAGTTTCAGCAATTTTTTTTTTAATAATAAGATAAATTTATTGAGAAACATTCCTTACATTGTAAAATTACATTCATTTCAATTGATACAATAATTACAACTAAGAAGAATGCTCTCAAAAGGACTGAATTCACTTTGAAATCTGATCTTCCATTCAGCCCTCGAGCAAAAAAAAATGGGTTAAACAAAAAGCTTGGTTAAATTCATATTTACAATAATATACAACTTTGTTTGAAAAGAAAAGAAAAAAATTACCTCAGAGATATTAAACATTTGAGACAATTTCACATGGTAAAGAACATTTGTGTTAAAAAATATATACGAACATATGATACAAAAAATTGATTCATACAGTATTGCCTACATTCGAATCATCGAAGTACTCTGCCACACTATAGTATGCCTTTGTTAAGAGCAGATTTTCAACTCTCTTCTTAAACAAATGAGCTTTCAGTACTTTCAAATACGATGGTAAATGGTTGAAAATTTTAATACTCTGACAATAGAGAGAATGCTCAAATTTAGCTGTTTTATGCATAGGAATAAGTAGCACATCCCTGTTCCTTGTTGAATACTCATGATTACTATTCAATTTATTAAACCTATCTTCATTTTCTTTAACATATAACAAACATCCATAAATATATAAACACGGTAAAGTGAGTATGTAATTATTAATGAAGATAGGTTTACAAGATGTTCGTTGATGAATATTGAATATTAATCAAAGTATTCGTTTCTGTGTAATAAACACTCTATTTATTTTTGTAAAGCAGCCCCACAGCAGAATATTATAATTTAGATGACTTATACACAAGACTGTAATACACATTCATAACACAGTTTCTAGGTACGATGTTCTTGATCCTAGAGATTGCAAAAAATTAGTTACTCAATTTTTTACATAAGACCTCAATGTGTGATGTCCACCTCAAATTTCTGTCCACATATATTCCAAGAAACTTTGTTGATTGGGATGATGATATAGTGTTGTCCCCATATTTAACATTCAAGGTACTAATTCCATTGTAAAATTGAACACAAACAGTTTTGTCAACGTACTTGTTTAAGAAGATAGTTAAGTATTTGCTGTTAAAAAAGGCATACAGTGTGTTAGGCTACTTAGATAATTCGAATATAGATAGTAATGAATGAATACATTTTTTGTATCATATAATTGTTTGCTTTTTCACTCCTACTATCCTTGACAAGATGAAATTGTCTGAAAGGATTTATATTTTGAGGTCATTTTTCTTTTCTCAAACGTCGTTGATTACGTAATTAAGAATTCCATGTAAAATTGAACCAATATTTTTGCTCTATCCGACTAAATGGACGACAAATTGAAAACTGAATTCAGTCCATTTGTAATTTTCTTACAATATGTACAATGTTAGCTATGTTGCTCAATAATTGTTATTATTATTATATTATTACTGATTAAAACATAAGCATTCTGTTTACTTCTCAGTGTACCATAAAATATTTACAAATATAACATATCAAAATTCTATGTTTTCACATACAGAACAATAATAGAGAATTATGAATTAGAAGCCGATTTTCAATAATAAAAACATTTTGCAATCATGTCAAACTTTTTACAATATCTAGAATGTGTTTTTATTTAATGAATTATATAATAGACATTTATGACAAGAAGATAAAGTCAAAATATATTTAGATAAGTCTACAAATATCTTACACAGTAATGATTCCTCAATTAATGATGTTAGGAAGTTATTTCAAAATTTATATACAAACAAACAACATTAACATAATTCTTGAGTAAAAAATTTGGCATCTTCAATAGTGAATCGTTCCCTTTCTTTGCTGACTACCGAGAAATACCGCAAAAGAACCTAACGTTTTAAAATTTCATTGAAAAATGATAATATTAAGAATATCAGTTGTATATTTTATTGATACGTTCAAAAAAACGCAATTTGTTGATTCTGTAGTAATCTTAGAAAATCATAGGTATACAAATAAAAGCGAAAGTTTCAATATTCTGTATATTCAATGTTAATTAATTTGTAAGAAGTTACACGAACGATAGTTTAGTATGTGATCATCGTAAAAGATTAAATGATATATGTGTGTGTAACAAGGATGTTCTATTTTCGACTATATGCTTGTATTAAGGGTTAACAACCCCCGAGTCGACCAATGAAAGGTTTTAGCTTCATTATATGAATAATTGAGTTGGTCTACACACATTATACCAAATAAATCTACTACGCATTCAATACGTGGTAAATTTTCTATTGGTTCAATTTGTATGAGTCCATTAAAAACAAAGTTCAACAAAGTTCACTTTAATTTCATATATGTTAGAAATTGAAACAAGTAGCTTCCTAGAATTTTTGCCTAAAGTTTTCACCACTTAAACCAGAAAATTTAATTATACTTGCATGCTTTTGAATACGTTCACTCTGTAATCAAAGTAACAAGTTCCTTTGAAAAGCATCACACTGCTTAATAGATCTAATTTGACCGGAAGTAAACCTACGTCATCACTGAATTTCCTATGCATTAAACATTCTTTTGATTTTTATGAAGGGTTGATTTTATGTTGTTATAATTCACACATATGCCATTAGGCTGATGTGAAAATCAATATCGCCCACCCTTTCAATTTACTTTTTATGGTAGGCTGATTGATAGAAAATTACATAGTCGGTTTGTTTATTTCCGGTCTTCAGAAACAGAAAATTACCCTCGTTTGGGGAGAGTGACTTAGCTACCACCCTTTCCGTGAAAATTGAATGTTTTATTCCAAATCCGATTTGCCTGCCTATATATTTATCCGAGTATAAGAATATAATTAAAAATTAAAGCTTCGAGTTTAAAATATGTATCGTTTAGGTTTCACATATGCTTGAGCTCAATGATAATTTATCGAAATATGAAAATTGAATTTATTTATTCATTAATATAATTTTTTGATTTAACTGATATAATTTCAGAAAATTATGAACTCACAATAAGCATCGAAATTGTATGAAAAATTAAATAGGTATTTGAGGATTTAACGAAAATAAACTGAAATAATCAATTGAATATAAACTAAACTTCGAACAGTTGAACTTTTGATTTACACTTTATTGTGTAGAATCAAAATTTCAAGTATTTGAATTTTAGTTTATATTCCATTATAATGGATTTACATCAAGTTAACGCCAACCCTGTTAAAAAATTATTATCAAGGATATAAACAAAGTACAATCAATTATTACAGTTTGAAAATGAAACAATATCCAAATTTTTCTGATATATTGAATAATTATATGCATGACGCGATTCTTGAAGTACAACTTCTTCTTCCGATGCTAAATTAACACTGATTAATTTTTGAATACTAAATACAAGTATTGTATTTCCCAATTTTTCCTTTAACATCTCAAGGTGCCCTAATGCTTTTGATAGTCCACTAGAGCAATAAATCACCCAGCAGATGTCTAGACGTACATAAATACGCAAAATATTCCTATATTAATTGAAAGTAAACCAACGTCTTACATTTCTTGAAGTAACAAGTACAACCGCCATTCACTCCATAATTATTGAGAATGAGACAGAAAAAAAAAGAATTTTACGGCCACACAATACCAAATGAATACCTTAGCTTAGAATAATGTCAATCACTTTAAAATTCACTGAAAATAGCTCAAAGAAGCTACTAAAGTACTCGAAATCAGCACACTTGTACTCAACGAAGCTTACAGGGCACTTCAGAAAGTGGTAATGCTCTGTTCAGTTTCAATGTAAAAATATGTTCTATATATAACGAGAATCGCCGCCATTAGGAACACCACCACATGCAAGATGAAAGAAGGATATTCCACTACCGACAAAACTTAGTCTCGTAGATATACGATATAAAATAAAGTACAATAAATATATAATTGAGTGCTTAAATTAGGCTTTAAATTAAGAATTGTATTGTATTAATATAATAATATTGATGAAACTTCATGTTTAGCTGATGATAATATAGCTATCAAAACTTGAAAAGAGTAACAATTATTCAAATTTCAAGTGATTTGAGTCTCTATTAATTGTTCATTCTCATTTTAGAAAGAACCGAACTGTCGTTTTTTGAATAGACATTTTTTACTAGTAAGCCTAAATATTTAAGCACCTGAGATCCAAATCTATACATTTACTTAAATACATTTCTAGTGTAATAAAAATTTTCAAAGGAATAAGATCTCATAAGAGAAAAACTAATAATGAATGATGAAAATCTTCGATAATTATATGCATAATTTCATCGACGAGTATTTTTCTGTATGCTTATTGAGAGTAACCATTTTATCAGGTAGAATTCAAAAAGAAGATGGTTCAATTGACCAATCAGCAACACTCTAGACTCAATAATACAACCGTACGTAACAACTGAGTATAAATATTTGAATATAAACTAAAATTCAAACACTTAAACTTTTGATTTACACTTGATTGACAACATAGCATGACGCGTTTCGTCGTTACAAACGACTTTGTAACTTCTAAAGAAGTCGTTTATAACGACGAAACGCGTCATGCTATGTTTGTCAATAAAGTGTAAAACAAAAGTTCAAGTGTTTGAATTTCAGTTTATATTCAATTATAATGGATTTACATCACGTAAACGCCAATACTATTGAATAAATAAAAATGAGTATAAATAATTACATTTATTGACGATTTATCATTTTAATCATACATTCGTTAGTATTTATATTTTTCAATCAAAAACATATTTTTCTTTTCGAAATAGATACTGAAAAGTTTTTGATAAGTTTCATTCTAAAGTGTTGTAAATTGTTAAAATGTTAACACTCTAGCAGAGTATTTCTCAATTTCCTTTAGGAATACAAAAAAAATTGTTCAGCTTTTGAACAATATTATTCCTGAATTATTTTTCGTGTAAATTTGATCTACTCATGAGATACGCCTACTTGTGCATCCAAACATTCACCGAAAAACGACCAATACTCTTAAACATCTACCTTCAATCTTTGTTTTTCTTAGAAACGAGGACGTACAATTTCTATGTAGAATCATGTTCGAAATTTCAAATAATCACGACGCGAAATAAATGATCACATTCGCAAGGTATGTTTCTCCGATTGAATTAGCTCTCTACTCGCATTTGTGCCATTATATTGCATCGTAATGTATGAAATCATGCCGTGAAAAATAACTCGTGTAATGGTGTTTTAGAAATCGTATTAATTCAAAGTGCATTCTCTACGACAGTGATAAATCGACACGTTATCAATCCACATCGATATCACTTCGGGATTCTTTGCATTGTTAGTGCATCATTATTCCTCTGAGGTTGCGTTTCATTCATTGTCATATTATTATTCGTGAAATTTAAAATGAGGAAGAAAAATTCAGTTTCGTTTCGAACTACCTCAACGTTGTATATGAGCTGCTAAAAATCTCTTTCCTAATTCCAACTAACTAGATGAATCATTCTGAAAAATATCTGATTTAGTAAACTCTTTTCGGCATCTTTGTTTCTTCTTGAGTTTATTTTTTATATTAATTCATACATTCTATACTTGTTCAGTTTCATAAAAATAAATTTCAGAAAGTTTTGGTTAAGTAAGGCTGAATGCAGGGTGTTAGGTAGATGAGATACAGAGAAAATTTAGAGGTTATTTCTTGACCTATTCTGAAAATTTTTCTCCTTATGATGCTTATTGCAAAGTATTCTTGTTTTATAGTTACATAGCTAACAAATTATGTGACATCAACATTCTATTATCAAAGAGATTATCAAACCATCGACTTATCCGAATAGTTCTTGTTTCCTCCAAGGTAATAGAAATATTTATGTGTGGATTTTTTCCGAATATTAATGATAGGCAGTTTAGTTTCTGGAAGAGCCTTGGAACTACGAGGGCGGCTCTGACTTTTATTAAGCAGATATAGAGGTGCTTTGAGCTTGGGTGGAAGGTACTTTGTTACAGGAGTAATTAATTTAATTTTCAAATGGCAGCAGCATTAAATCGTTATGAAATAGCCAACACCAAACCATTTAACGAGAACTCATGTTGAAAACGATCTCACAGTTTTCATGAGCATTTTCATATGCTTGTCATATTTCGTACACTTCGAATCATCGAAAGGAAGAGGTATTTCAGAATAGGACGAAATAGATCGAATTTCATAAGACGAAAGAACCTTACAATACACCAAGCGGTACCACATTGAAGGCTGCGATTTGCCACATATATCTTTATATATTTTGTCCTGTATCTATGTGACAATTCACAATAATCTGTTTGAGAAATCTTATCCAAACTAAAATTGTTTTCAAAGTGATTAACTAGTACGTTCAATTTTAGTTCGAATAAAACATTTATCACTTAATACAACATTAAAACTCTTTTGTTATTTCATCATTGCACTTGATCAAGAAAATGATATAATAACCTTTCACCTTTGTTTCAATAAAGTATCTCAATAGATGTGGAACCTCAATTGCATTGTATGTATTTGAGATCTTTATGTAATTAACTATTATAAGGTACAGTTTACTTTATCAGCTTCATTATTAGATGAGTATTATTATTCCATCAATAATTTACACGTAGAATTTCAATCCATAGAATATTTATATCATATTCCAAAAAACTGAATAGAGAAAAGGTTGAATAATAATTAAATTTGGTCCCTTGCCTCTTTGATGAGAAATATAAAGTGAATTGTTGATATTGTTATTGAAAACTGAGTATTAATTTTCAACTTTTCCATTGCACAAAATGTTTCACAATGTAGTCTGTTCGAATAAATCAGCCAAAAATTCACAAATATCAATAATTTGAAGTTTTCTCTTGGCACAAATAGTATCATTGATTGCCAAATGACATTTCGCGAAATAGTTCCTAATAATCTATTGGCTAAGGGTTAATCCTGCCCTGGTTCATTGTTTACATAACTGCAATATTCCACAAATAAATAAACACAGTATGTTTGGACCGAACCTCAGCACGAGTTTCAAGGATTATTATGCCCAAAACTTGTATTCAATTCAGAATTTCCATGTAATATCGTGAAAATTGCCTCAAATAGCATACGTCAGCTCTGCGAAAAAGGACAGTTGAACATTCTATCTGTACATAGGATGAAATTCGAAAAAGGGTTGGCATTTAAACCCCTACTCTAATATTAAAAGAGACACATTCGTCTTTTATCATAAAGATTCTCTCTTTGTTGAAAGCAGACTATTGAAGTCAGAAAATCATATAAATAATGTTTTGGTTCATTAAATGAATTAAAATATTCCAAAAGAATGTATTGAGTGATTGAGTAAAACATTCCGAAAATAATGTATTGAGATGTATTAACTTGATGATTCAAATTCAAAATACAATGTCCAAATGAACGAAGGGTTGATCTTAAACTAAATCTGTCGAAGATAAGTCAACATAAGAAAAGGAAAGTAGTAAACGAAGCAAAATAATACGATATAAAGTTTGCCTTTATTGCGGAACATATATCGAAAATACAAATAAAAATAAAACTGTTGAAACGATTTGAAAAATAGCTTCTATTGAACCTTTATTTTACTAATTTACAGTAAACTCTTCCAGCGCAACTTAATAAGTCAAAGTGTTTTGAACACAGAATTTAAAAGACACATATAATGTTTTACATAATATGTGTGTCAGAAATATATATATATATATATATATATATATATATATATATATATATATATATATATAATACAGAATTAAAAGACCCAATACAATGTTTGATGGCGCTATGTGTCTCACTTATATATTTAAATATAAAATACTAACCTAATTACAACAAAAACAACTAGTATTTCTAATGAATACCCAAAATTTTGATTCGATATTCACTTTCCATTCACAACTAACAAATTGATTATAAAGGCAGAGCTCAAAATCTTAGTGCATTAGTTATTTAAATTTTACTATTAAGCAACTATGTAGGATATTTAAATAAGTGTTGAACATTTATTTTTTTGAGATTTTAGCCTGTTCCTTACTCATATTAAACCGAAAAATATTGAGAATAAGTTAATTTCCTGAAATATATATAAATAGAGTTCTTATATTCTTCAGATTTTATACCGGAATTTATGTTAAGTATTTTATTCTTTGTAATAGCGTAATATTTCGGTACCTTATTATCATTCATAAGATGACCTACTGGCATATGTTCTTGAATTATCGAAATATTTTTTCAACATAATATGGATCTAAACATCCAAAAATAATCACGATTTACCTAATATCCAACCTATTACCCTTTATCGTGAACTTTCGCGAATATGTAGATTGAACAAGATTTCGTGCATATGTAAATTTTCTTATTCTCGTTTGAAAACACAACAATTCTCACGAATTTCTCTTCCCGATCAGATACGAAGAATTATTCATTCATTTTTATGTTCACTGATAAGGGGGACTATTTCAGAAGCAAAGCTGAACGATAATAAGGTAGTAACTCTACTTTAATAAATGTATTACAGTTACTACATTATAACTAGAGTTATACAAAATTGAAAGAAAATTACAGAAAAAATAATATCAATAAATAATATAGTAACATATTAAATGAAAACACTTGGCTTGGTTCCACAAAATTTATAATAAATACTTGACAATCATTTCGGGGGCTTACCCCATTTTCGAAAATTAAATTGAGACCATTTTGACTTTTGAAATTGGGGTAACACCCCGAAACAATTTTCAGGTATTTATTATAAATTTTGTGAAACCAAGCCAAGTGTTTTTATTTAATATATCAAACAATATTTCACCTAGAGATCAGCGAGCGTTCGAACAACAATATCAAATATATTCATGTTATTTCTTCAGTAATTCACTTTCAGTAATTTTGTGTTAACAATATGACTAATGATGACGATAAAATTCATTGAGCATCAAAAATTAACATAATTTTATCGAGAGATTTTCTTTCCGTAACTTCGAAAAATATTCTCATGAACGAAGATACACCTTTCGTTCAATGACTCAAAATATGTTTAAAACAATTCTTTCGAGAGAAAATGCTGAAAATGTCAAGTTGAAAATAGCTTCATTGAACGATGTCATTCTCTAAATCATTAGGATTGATTATATAAGGGCTGTTGATGATAATGTACTCATTGGTAATTGACCATAAATAAAATATTTTGTACCCGAATTAGACGTCTCTCGTATTTGCTGCTCAACACCGATTGTTGGTAAATCTAGAACTCCAAAGAAAAAAATTCATCTTATTGTTTCACAAGTCGTGTTAGTGATATAATGAAAAAGAAAACAATAGGTAATCATTATAACATTAAAGCAAGTTAAAATTGTAAAATGAGAATGTAGAACAGTCTTTTCTATATTAATTCATAATATTATTTCAAAACATCTTTGTAAACTTTCAGATAATGTAAAACGCTCAAGTTATCTTACAAAATTTGATTCCCCAATAACTCTTTTGAATAATTTTTCAATTTACTTCTATTTCAATATACCTTTTTTCAATGAAGGAAAATTTTCCTTCAAAAATTACTCCTAATAAAAATCATTTTTCACATTATAAAATTAATTTCTCAGCTTCAAGAATATTCGTAATAAATTGAAATCTAGGGCTAATTTTCCAGATGACGGTTTCTACTCCGTCATAGTGTAATCGGGCATTATCCTTTCAAGTCTTCGTCATTATCAATGCTTTCTGAAACAACACCACAATATCAGAGAACCATATTGAAGGGTGAGCGAACAATGGAAAATTGAAATTCTGAAGGAAAAGCGTACTTCTCAAGACCTCTGAAGGACGTAATAGAAACCTACGCGACATGATGTTCGCCTGTGCTTAGGCAACTAATAAAACAATGTAGTTAATGACGTGTTGCGTGTTGTTAAGGAATGAGCTGAAGTTATCTATATATTTATAGATTTACGTGAAATAATTGATAGAAAGTGAAAGCAAAAATCAGATATAGGAATTCAACTCATGCACATAGTGAACCACAGATATAAAAACAATTATTACATTTGTATTAAAGTCATCTGGGGTTTTCAAATGAAAATATTTCTGCTTCGTCACTAAGAACAGCCTTGTGGAGTGTTTACCGTTGAATCCTGTAGATGGAGGTGTGACATATTTCTTCAATACGTACCAACTTAACTATTTCAATAATTAGAACATCATTTTAAGTTGAATTCGTCGTCTGAACCACTGTTTGTCGTGGAGTATCTGAAAACTCCTTGTGATTCCGTATATTATATTATTTTTTTCGATATTCAACAGTTTCCTTCAAAGTAAAAACATAGGCGTCACATAGTATATATTTATGAATTTTCCGTGAGATAAGTTTCAATTTTTCTATGGAATATTCTGATGTGAATTCATTCTCGGTATGAAAGATCTTCGGGACATTTCATCATTCGCTTCTTCCTTCAGCGATAACTCTTCTTCATGTTTTCTATTTCTCTTCCTCTCTCTGAGAGTTTTTATTCTCGCCTAAGTATTGTCTCTATCAAAACTTCCTAAAATCATTTTTTTATAATGACAAAACCCCCGCATAAAGCCATAACCCAATGAACACTTTTGGAAACTTTTCATAAATAAATATTTTTAGCAGCCTCTCATTTCTCTACAGACATGCCAGACTATCTCAGTCGTTTTACTTCAATAAATCTCACAATATCAGACTCTTTGTGATATTACACAGTACGAAATTATGGCGCATGCGCCATTCTCCATTTCCTTGAACTACAATATTCTCTTAGTGATTTGTCTTTCAAAACGCCTTAGAATGTCTTAATTTTTTTTGTTAACTTGAGCAATTGAAAATGCATTTTGAAATACGTATATATATATAGCTATGAAAGTGGATGTAACTCTAAAGTGGATTGAGATTTATTAAAGACTTCAAGTATAAATAATTGTGATAAATTCACAAAAATCTTCGAAATTGTTGGACATTCGTATCGTGAAACTCCAACAGAAAAAAGTGTAATACGTGGGAAATGAATGACGACTAGACTGGATAGCAAGAGGAAATAAGGAAGACCAATTAGCTCGACCAGGCTTGTTTGAACGCCATCATCCTCTATTACGTACTATAAATTACAACTTGTATAAAGCTCAATAACATTTTGCTACCGCTAAATTGTCTCATAACACTTTATTAATGTTAATTTGCTTTATACGGTACAGGGTGTCATATAATGCGAAAGTACGGCATAATATAGTTTGTGAAATGTGAAATTTGTGATCGAATATAAGTGGTTTATTATGATTGTTATTTTACTTTCCTTCGTAAAATATGTTCAATAAATGTTCAATAAATTTTACTTATTCTTTCTTATTTATCGTCATGAAAAAAACTCAGGTAGATAACCATTTGAATGAATTTTCATTTTTCAATAAAGTTTTTGAAGGGAAAACTTCTTTAGTCGCGTTAGATACCTTTTTTGCTAGGGGATATTCTTATGGGTTCGCGTCACCGACACTCTAATAGCAGTATGTAGATATACAGCTGACATATTTTACTTAGATATATTTCAATCAAACAGTTTCATTTCTTACTTTAGTGACTACAAGCCTATTGTATCTTTTTCAGAACACAATGAAAGAATTGAAAGTACAAAAAGTCTTAGTATTGTTGATATAAATGATGTAAATAATGTAAACAATGAAAATAATGTTAAAAATCAAGTGCAATTAAATTTATGTGTATACAAATACTATCCATAAATAGTACGAGGGTGGGGTGAAAAGTTTCCGGCCTGGACAAGAGATGGCGCCACTAGCTCAATTTTTGGAACGACGTCCTACAGTACTAATCCTACTGAGCTTGTATGAAAAATTGGAGAAACGTTGTGTCATCAAGTACTTCTATTTGTAAGGTTTTACACCAAAACAAATAAAAGAAGAGATGTATTCGTCACTAGGAGACTCCTCCCCATCATATTCAACTATTAAGCGGTGGGTTTCTGAATTCAAAATGGGTCGTGTAAGCACCTCTGACGAGCCTCGCTCAGGACGGCCAGTTGAGATCACAAATTCCTAAATGATTGAGAAAATCCATGAAAAAGTATTGGAAGAGCGCAGATTGAAAAAGCATGACATAGCTGAGACCTGTAGGATATCATGTAGGATTAACGCTTGACCAAAAACTGAGAGAACAATCAAAACAGTGGGTTGGAAAGGGGGAACCAACTGCAAAGAAGGCAAAAACAATCTTATCGGCAAACAAGGTTATTGCTACTGTTTTTTTGGGAAGCGAGAGGAACTATATACATTGATTATTTTGAAAAGGGTAAGACTATCACTGGTTAATACTGCGTAGACTTATTGCAAAGTTCGAAAGGCGAGGTGCAAATTGAAAGACCTCTTTTGTCGTTTCGTTTTTTTTCATCACGATAACATACCAGCGCATTTGTCGATTGTTGCCATTTCCAAAATGCACGAATTGAAGTTTGAATTGATGCCGTATCCTCCCTACTCTCCAGACTTAGCCCACAGCAACTATTACCTGGTTCCTAACTTCAGAAAATGGCTTGGCGGTAAAAGATTTGAGAGCAACGAAGAAGTTATCGAAACTGTAAATCAGTATTTTGAGGAGATTGACGAATCTACGTTTAAAACTGTTATAACCAAATTAGAACACCGTTACGAGAAATATATCAGTTTTGATGGTAATTATGTTAAAAAATAAAGCAAAAAAAACATCGTTTTTTTGGTCAGGCCGGAAGCTTTTCACCCCACTCTCGTATGATTGTATGTTTTTTTCTACATACAAGGGCTCACTCAGCAGAAAGTTCAAATATGTCCTATAAAAGAGGAGCACATATTTACCTATAAACTAAAGTTTTCGAAATATATATCTTATAGAAATTTTTTATACATATTATAGAAATGAAGTTTTCGATGCATGGCTATTTAGATCATTTGATCTTCAACACAAAATATCAATTGTTGTTTCAATTAAATTGTATTTATATCTTGTCATGATCTTTTACAACCCCTTATATATCTGAATAATACAAAACAATATAAACATGTATATAATTATTGCTCGGAGTGTCAATAGATATGAAAACCAGATTGATGTTGATATTTTTAATTAAAATAAAATTTAATTTGAAATTTCAATACTAAAACTTCTACGTTTTCTGTCTATGGTATAAGTAATGATACATACTTAGTAATATACATGAAATACAAGCCCAATGGCCGTTCTGAAACGGCGTTAAACTGTATGTCCACTGGATTTTAAAAAAAGTTTTCATTCTTATCGGCAGTTTCTATGACTGCCAATTTTATTCTCTCTTTCTAAAGCAACGAGTGTATGTATACGCAGTTTCTATGACTGCCAATTTTATTCTCTCTTTCTAAAGCAACGAGTGTATGTATACCTAATGTTCAGCACTAAAGTCAATCTAATAAAACACTAACTACAATTTCCTAAATGTAGTAGTAAGTTTTTATTTAGGCATGTGTCGATAAAAACGACATTCCATTACATATTCCTATATGCATAATATGAATAAATAACAAGAAACGATATCAGTATTCTCTCGTATATTTCACGAAACAAAGTACTGAACTAATAAATCTTATTAGAATGGTTTTAGAGTACAAACTCAAATTGGTACGTTCCTGAGTATTCAATGCAATGAATACTGTTACGAACATTTACGTACAATTTCCATGAATTGGAAGTAAATCCTGTGGTAAACACAATCCCCAACAAGATTAGCGTAAAGGCTAACACATATATTAAACAATCTAATTCTAACGCGTTTTCATTGTTGAACGGATTAGCAGTATCTAGAAGGCTACGAATGTTCACTGTAATGCCATTCGATTTGTGTTGTCTTTTGTCTGATTTTGATCATTATACCGGATATATATATATATATATATATATATATATATATATATATATATATATATATATATATATATATATATATATATATATATTTTGATATCCATTTTCAGTTATTTCTGTCATTTTGTTCCTATACATTTGGACATTGCTGAATTCGTTTCCTGCTTTTTCATGTTGTTTTGTTTTTTATATCTTTTTGTTTTTTCGTGTTTTTTTTTTGATTGTTTTAAATTATGATTTCAATTTTGTAATTGCTGCGATTGTCGAAGGAAAAGATGGTATTGGTTCGGGGAATCAAACATTTCATTGTTTATCATCATATCAATATAGATATTATAAAAACTGGTTATCCTAATACGACCGACTTGCATGTTCCACAATTCTCAATGCTGTCAGTAAAATTTAAACAATTGTGTGATTTTCTGTTGGTCTGATGGTTGATGTTCTGTTCTAGTCTCATCACATCAGATTATGCATTGTTGGATGAATTCTTTTTGTAAGTTGTATTGATGCCTAATCGATTGACATTTATATGAGATCGGCTGTTCTTGTTTCAGACAATTAGATTACAATTTGAAAATGGCTCATCGCCGAAACGCGTAAAGGAGAATTTTTTATTGTAAAAACCTAAAGAAGAATTCTCTTCTTTTAGTATAATATATGACCTACCCCCAACAATCAGAAATTAAAATATATACATATATATATATATATATATATATATATATATATATATATATATATATATATAAACAAAAATAGAATTTGATAGTACACGCTGCACTTGGAAGCAGCTTTCTGCTTCCAAGTGCAGGCTCTGCTTCAAGCTTGTTGACTCTCATCAGAACGGCGTAGGCAAGTTTCAGATATACGAACTTAGAGATGCAAAAACATACAGAGACTCCTGAAAATGAAGTCACTATTTGTGACTTCAGCATGAACTCTACGAATTGGAAGATTTCATAACTGCTTCCTCGAGGAGGTGAGTTTTTCCTTTGCGGTATATTTTATCAAAAATTTGAACAATACTAATAAGTCTGTCAGTATTAATGACAGAAACAAAATGACCATTCAAATTTGGCTATTAGTAATAGAAATTCAACATTCAAATTCAAAACTCCAAATAAGGATCTCCTAACCTCGCGTCATTTGCTCTGCTCATAATACAGAGAAATAAATTTCGGTCTGATCGTGACGATGGGAGCGTGACGGTAACGGCACTGATCAGATAATTGTTATACCTTATGGTCTGACTAAAAGTGTTTTAATCTCAAAAAAAACTATCACAGTTTTATTTGTTTTCTATTCGTATTCAACAGTCACTTAAAACTGTAATTCAGCGGAATGTTAGAATACTAACCAATTTGGCACGTATTAGAACAAATGTATAAGAACAATTTATCTCATATAAAGCATAACAGAATTAGTTAGTTCAGTTCTATTATCTTGTTGATGCCTGTTACTCCAATTTAAATTTCAAATGAAGGTCGTGGAAATCACACAGCGACGTAGCTATGAATGTATATCAAACTCGTCCTTTTATAAAATGGTACATGTCACGAATTCGCAATGGAGAGAGCACATCCTTTGAAATTTCGTTCAACTGAAAACGTTGCTACTTGAAGTCACGCTCTGAGATTATCAAGTACGGTGTTATACTGAGCTGTATAATTAAGGGCCTTATACAAATTTTGCATTCTACGAACGCGTGTATATTAATGAAGTTATATGTGTCGGGCGTTATCTGATAATATTTGATATAAATTCATTATAAATTCCAGGTATTCAAAACATATTGAAGCAGATAATTTGGCGGAAACAGATACTTTGCAAATTGGAAAATTCGAACAAATATCATTGACACCACTGAATTAATTTCAAAGATTCAAAATCAACAATGGCATCAATATTCACTATGATGTATATAAAATATGAATCAGTGCAAAAATCATATCATAATACTACAACATTGATCGAAGAATATCCTGAAATTCTCAATATGCACCCCTCCATATATTTCATAATATCAAATAAATAACAAAAGTACTCACCAGTTGTCAAGAATTAAAACTCGAATACTAATACAATCAAAATATCTTGTTACTTCGCATGTAATATAGGTATTTATATTCACTTCATCCAAAACAATCACTTGAAACAAGATTTCGAGAATGTCTTACATTTATTACAAAGGATTAATATTTCAATACGCTTGCAACAACTTACAGCCAAGCTGCTTCGATATTTGTTTCAATTCAGTGCTATTCTCCGCTCATTTTTGAACTTCATTTATTTGATTGAATAACCAACATAACAACGATAAAAACTAATTGACTCATAGATTGACAGGCAATATAAAATTCACAATAATTCATAGAAATATAGACAGTCTAGACACGACATAGAACTTACGAAATTCATTCAAGAATTAACCTATTTGATAACAGTTCGTACAGATATTGTTTTCAAACTTAAGTTGTAGAAGTGAAAAGTTAAAGATGGAAAGTTGAAACTTTTATCTATTTTGAGTACTCGATTAATGCTTATTGTACAACTATGTTTCATATTGTGTATTTCAAATCATTGTGGAACAGGAATATTTATTAGAATGTTGGAAATTCTGCACACTCTACTAGGATATGATCATTTGAATTGTAAGTATACAAAATTGCTTTTTTACCTCAACTCAATATATATTTCTGGTTGTATTTGTATAAAAACGAGTAAAACTTTAGTATAAATCGAACTCTGGACAACATATAAGGAATGTAATAGGTAATTAGATTTACCTATTTTTTGCTATAAAATTATAAAAGCTTCCATGTTGTAACTTGAAAATTCAGTGTAGAATACGAAAATTAGTCGAAATTCAATCTTGATACATTCATTTTTTCAGTTTGAACTGAATTTTGGTTCTTTTAATAAAAACCAAAATTATATCATCCTTCTTTCAGTTTCTTTTCATGCTCCCGAGCAGGTTGTATTTCAGAAATTATAAGTATATTACTGTTCAAATGAAAACAATTTCAATTCTTTCTCGAAATTCGCTGCAAATTTCATTTCTCTCAAAAATGGGTACAAAGTTTACACTTTTCGTTTTCAAAGATAATTATTACATTTCGATTCCATTTAATAAACATGTTTCACCTAGAATTAGATGAAATATCGTGAGGAAGAGTAATCTAAGTTGGATTTTCAGTAATATACTAATTAGAAATAATTTCAGTTCTTACAAAAAATCATATTGTGTAGTGAATCAAGTGAATAAATGTACACGGTTGAATATTAAGTAGGTGAAATGAAGATACCGTTTTATACGAAAATGATATGTCCCAATTCTTCATTTAAATCTCTCAAAACACTAAACGTTTCTTAGCTGATGAGAGATTAATGATTCATAAGACGCACCCAGTATCTTACAATAATTAACACGCATCTAGGATGCATCTGCGACCTGTCGAGAGTTGGGACCCCCCTAGAACCATCATAACCGTTACCGCTCCTCACACATCGAAGACGAACCAGATAACAACAACCAGCATTTTAAAAACGCTCGCGCACCGTGCGAGACAAAATCAAGCAGGCTAGAGTGGTTATCCTCTATATGTCAAACGCACATCGCGTACCCCGTCCGTCCTGCATTCACTGCACCTGCTTGCGTAGCTAGTTTGTTGTATTCTCTCGCATGATATCGCCGTAGTAGTTTCGATTCTGTGTTCGCCAGTACGCACGTTTATTTGTACTCTGTGGGTAGTTTGCATGTGCGCGCAATCTGTGCTAACTGTTGTTTTCAAGTTCCAACAATTTTTCTAAAGGATTTCGAAGTGAATCGAAGCTAAAATGGGAAAGAACAAGATGCACCCGTGAGTATAAATTCTGTTAATGACGTTTGAATTTTGGAGGGAAAGTTTATCACCATTCTAAATCCTAAATCAGACGAAATAATTCATTTTAATTCGTCCAAACATAGAATGAAAACACAACGTCGAGATTTTTTTATCGACAATCACTGAAAATTACGTATAATCATCTAAAATTTTCATACATCCGTTGAATTATCTGTTATTCATCTGGTGTACAAATTAACAGAACACTTAAATTCAAGAGTTCCAATCTTGAAGTCATTTCGAATGTACTTTTTTCTTTCTCAAATATATAATTTTGATAACAACAGTCATAACGTCAAAATTCATAATACTCAAGATACATCAATTTAAATCAAGGTCACATGAGAGTTGTTTGATGTTTGTATATCTAATGAATTTAATTCTGAATACTTACTCGCGAAATAACACACGTGACTTCTGAATCAAGCCAAAAAAATCGTAATTATTTCGTTTATCACACTGTACCCCACCACTATTCTACACAAGGTGTGTTTTTCAATATTGTATATTATTTCTAGCTTGAAGGGTCTTATATATTTTTAACTTTCTAAATAAATCTCAATTGATCAACAGAAACATTTGCTTATATCATAAAAATTCTTCTGAAGTTCTAATAGCCGACAAAATAGCTCATCTTCTTTGGTTTCTCACATGTTTATCATAAAATTCGATACAAGATTCAATGAACTTCAAAGTTCTCACTAAGTATTTGATTATTTACTTTTTTTTATATAGAGTGATGATTGATTTGTGCATAAATATCAGAGAGACTGAAAGCCTCGTATGACATTTGCACACATGTACCTAGATCTGCCTATAAGAATGAATTATCATTTTTTGAAAATATCGATGACCGCAGTATACTAAGTATCGATTAAGTTTCCTTTTTCACTCTTGTGAAAACATGCCTAATGGATTTTTCACATGACCACTGTAAACAAATTCTAATTTAGGTAATATGCTCCTTTAGTCCTTTTAAACATATGATCATTTGTTTTTATTGAAGGTATATCATTATCGGAAACAATTACAATGTAAATGCATTCACCCATATCACATTATTGAATTAATTTATGAAAATTACAAATAAGGAAACGGAATTGTAGGCTAAAGGAAATTAAAAAACTTCATCTATCAAATAAAAGTATGTAAATGTAAAAAATTATTCAAACCTACGTCACAACTGTCAAATAAAAGTACGTAAATTTGAAAGATAACTTTAATCAACGTCACAACTGTCAAATAAAAATACGTAAATCTAAAAAATTATTTTAACCTACGTAACAACTGTCAAATGAAAGTATGTAAATCTGAAAAATATTTTCTTCGCTCCGATTTTCTTGTTTGAATTCTTAGACATCAAGTGACGTCGTTCAACATCAAAAACGACCTTTGTTGTTCAATTTTCTTTGAGAACTGTAAGCAGATAAAGATTAATATAAATAAAAGTTAGTTTAAAATTTTCAGTGCTGAAAAACATTCGTTTGGTGGCTACTCAGCTATGCTTGAATGAATCCCTAAAATATTGAACGGCTTTTACGATTCAAACACGTATAACTTTTGAAATTCAACGATTAAACAAAAGGACAAAAGCACCCTTTCAAAGCAACGGTTGAGCATTGCCTCGACTAAATATTAACCCCTTTTTCAATTAAAATCTACTTCCCAATGGACTAACTTACTGGGCATAGAATTAGTTAGCTGGCTATTATATTAATCTCTTTTCAAACGTTCGATTCAAAAGAATATTGAAATAGGATGTAATTGTGCCGATGACCTGCGAATAATCTTCAACTGTTGAAATGAGAACTGCAAATATATGATGTAAGATAATTATTTTGGGATTCATTTAGTCATAAAGATGATATGTACTTATTTAACAACTTTTATTTACCTTGTCAGGTACTAATTAGCTTATCAAGTGATACTACGGAAAATATCACAATGTAAAGGTTAATTTGAATGCTGCTTTTATGTGGTGTATTATGAAACACTGGGGAACAGCAATTTTGTTGTCTTAAATCTGTTACTTGATTTTGATTGAATTTTGGTCTCTTAGTTCAAAAATGTTATCAAGTTTTCTCTATCGCGTCAAGTTTTTAAACTACAGGATACCCTCATATAAAATAAGTAATAAAATAAGTAAGTCATAAAATAAGTATATAATAAAGTATAAAATAAGTAAGTCATATAAAATGGACATACAGGAAAGTAAAGTTAAATTGTGTTCATACAAAAAATAAAGAAGATATTAGGTCAAAAATTTTCGCTTTTTGAAATAATTATGTAATTGAGTGTAAATGGGATGCCAGATCATCCTGTCATACTCCCACTTGCTATTGAGTAGGATTGAGGTATTAGATAGTCCAATGAATCTTGAGGATTTATTAAAATATTTGCCATTACTTATAAAGAATCCATATATTCCATATATTTTCGCAGCAGATGAAATAAGTTTGCTGATGTGTGGGACAAAGGAAAGCTTCTGGTCAAAGACTACACCAAGATCTCTCTCCTTATCAGAACGAATTCTTCAATATTATTTAAGCAGAACTTCAATAGAATGGGGATTTTCGATATCATTCTTATTCAGTTTTAGTAAGTAAATGTAATAATGAAACCCCGAATGTGAAAAAGGACTTATACATGTAAAACTCGAAATTCGTGGAAATGTTTACCTCTTTATCTAACTTTTCTGTGATTTCATACGATACTAAATGATTGATGTCAAATCAAGACATCACAGTGCATGCTTTACTGAATAACCAACTCGAACTATAATTCGTATGCCGTGACATAATTCAATTCCTAGATACAATGCTACAACAGGTTGTATCATTAGAACGGCTTTACTTCGCTTTCGAATGCAATATTGATTATTCAAATCAAAACAATGCACGGTTATCTATCTACAATGAAAATTGAAATATTCATCACTTAATATTTCGTTGTATTTTGATTACTTCTTTGTGTTCATCAATTTACAAATTTTCTATGAACTTTGAGTTGTTCTGCTACTACTATTTCAAATTTAGATACTGAAACTATATAGCGTCTATAATACCTAATGAATTGTCGAACGAACAACTAGTGAACAATGAAACAACAAAAGGTCTGGGCACTAAAGAACCTAAAATTTCCGAAGACAATACGTATTATAATACGTATTATGAGTTTAGATGGGAAGATGTTTGGAAAATAGAGTCAACTTGTACAAAAATCGATCAATTTCAGAATACTTTCGTGTTATTGAATAATACTAGCATAGATTTTAAATGCATTATGTTTTAATCAAGTTGTTCTTAAACCGACAGTTCCTCAATTAAATATTTATTTTATTATATAAGTGACTGAATATTTCTGAAATATATTCTAAACCTACGCCTGTCGTATCATTCATGAGAATAAATTTGTCTAATGATAACAATTTGCCGCTTTAAATTCGTTTCAATAATATTAAAGAAATAATTGTGACCTTAGAGTCCAGGAAAATAATTTTTATTGAATTACTCAATTGTTTTATCATTGAGTTCGTTTTTGGTATTAAGTGCAATGGTTCGTTCAAGTTAGCTTTGTTTCAAACGAATTATTTATCGTATTAACATTAAATCTTCGATCCAATATTTACTGTCAAGGTGTTAAAATATGAACCGTGAAGATATAAAAAATAACTGAAATCAGGTAGAGGTCATTTCACTAGTGGAATATATTTTTTAATATTTTTTACAATATATTGACACTGCATGAGTGTTGAATTTGAATTTTTGAGAATGCAAATTACAAGAAAAATATTGACTCGTATATTGAATCTTGTTTTCCTTTCACTCCACAAGTTTATCACTTAAAATTCGTCGAAATTAAATGACATATAATTCAAGACTGGTTACAACATTCAAGATCAGATATGATTCAGTAAAGAGTTCAAAATAAATGTGATAATCAAAATAAATAACACGTTTGAAAACTTTAAATAGGAATATTACGATTAATCTAAATAGTTTATCTTGGGTGTGAATTTGTTGTATATTTCATTTTTCTCTTTGAGTATTATTAGTCACGTTATTTTCAAGATACTGAGTGTCAATCTATATCATTTCGTTTCTTCTCAAAATACAAACCTTTCTGTTGTGTGATATCAAAAAACTGATTTTATTTACCACTGATTAATTTCTAAAATAAATTATTCGAAGCTTTGTTCAATATATTAGTATCAACATGTGTTATATTGAAGTTTTTATTTAACAGTTTAATGGTTCAAAAATTAATCGAAATACCATGTTACACCGTTATACCGAATTATAAACTCGTAAAACTAACGATTTGAACTTGATCTAGAGGAAAAGGGTTTGACGACTATAAAAACATCGTTTCAGTATAGATGTAAAACAGATTCAGTATCACATGTTTCATGTTTAATGTGTTGAATGATTTTCGACTGCTAACAAACGTACAGCTTCTCTCACTTTATATCTCAACTGTAGAAAACTTGTCGTAATTCGTTTTCACGGAATTATCATCAATCAATTATCGAAACAAAATTTCTCTTCGGTAATTAAAATATTAATTATTCAGTTTGGTAAAGCACCAGTGGGAGCTATACCAAACTGAAAAAAGGAGAGAGGGGGACTTAGGGGGAAATGGCTTAGGGTTACGAAACAATGAAGACATTTCAAATATAAATCAAGAACTCAAATCTTCAAGCCAATATTTTGGGGGGGCAATATAATGCTCCCCCCAGTCTGATGCTGGTGTACTTTAAGGTGCATTAATGTATGTAATGAGAGTAATATTAATTAATTAATATTAATTAAGTAATTATTATATAATAAGGGTAACAATTAAATTCAGTATGAATATTGGATTAAAAACTTCAGTTGCAATAAGAGAGCAATTACTATTTAAGTCAAAAAATAAATTAGAAATATAATTGTGTTTACCGATAATACGATAAAAGTCCGATAAGTACAAAAATTATTGACAAGTTAATAGAAAAATCTGATTTTTTCAATGAAATTTTGAACTTGTGAATCTGTCAATTTTCTCGGAATAGTCTATATTTTCATCTAAAATTCGAATGAGAACTTTGGAAGTTGTTTATTTACGTATTCAATAAATCTTCAATTAGTTCAATTTGTTAATGATGATAGGTACACGAATTATCATTATTATGGAAACGTGTTCATATTGAAAATTTCTATAAATATAAATATTATAAATTATCAGTCATCAATGAAATCGGAGGTCAATGAAAATTAGGAAATTTCTCAATAAACATTGTTGAATATTTTGAATAAATAACACTTATCTTGGTTTCGCAAAAATTTTCATTAAACTATTGCTCCACAATTTTTTCAGAATGTAACCATTAGTTAATAAAAATAAAAATAATTAAAAATGGCTTTCATACTTGAATATTATATGCACGTAACAGACAATTTAATAGCTTTTATGTTTTTCGTATACAATACTCTGAAGAAGACTAATGAATAAGAACTAAACAGAGGGGTGAAATATTATAAAAATATATAAATCTTGAAATTTCTACCATGCAATCTCTAGATCTTCAAGTACTGCACGTGCAGGTATACGAACCTTTAAATCATAGACTGACAAAGTATCGATGACCATCAATCATGGGTCCCAAAAATAATTTCTTATATACCCCGTTGACCACACAGCTAGATTTGTAAAATGGTGTAATGCCCCAAAACAATTATGAAGCAATAACTTAATAAAACTTTTCGTGAAACCGAACATAGTTTGATTTATTCCATATATTAGGAAACTTCATCATATCTGACGTTTGTAGATTCTGGCTTCGCCCAAAAAGTTTCGTTTGACTTAGTTATCATATTGTTTCCGTTCCGATATAGTTTCTTTCAATGAGTTGAATTTAGGAAATAAATTCAGCCTGGATAGATGATGATATCAGGTTAAGAACTAGACGGCCAACTTGTTATCACCGCAAGACGGATATTTCCTTACAGGTATTCGTGTCACGTTTGAAACTAAACGAGCTCGTTCCAAACGTGACGATATGTAGTGTCCATCGTCGTATAGTCCAATTTACCATCCACCTGATGTACTGAATTTTCTCATATACAGGGTAGAAATTATTGAATTCATCGGAAACAAAAATTGAAACGTGCATTGGATCAAATTTAAATAAAACTATTTTGTTATCTATAGTTTCACTGTATTGAAATAATAACTTTGTAATTAGTTGTGTCAATTAACTTTTCCTTCCTAATATTTTCTGTTTTTTTTTTCATTTTATTCTACACTGTTTCACATTATAGATCCTAATAACACAATAGGAAATACTGCTACTAAACATAAGCTACATAATATGAAAATTACAAAAGGTGATAAGAAGAAGTTTTTGAGAGAAAAAAACAAATAGTAACACATAAATACAAACTTATAAAATAATTAACTATATTTCCAAAAAAAATTACGCTCTAAACGAATCGTGGATCAACAATTATGCAGATCTTGTTTTCAAACTTATCTAAATGTCAGAAACAGACATGTTTCGACTTATTAACTTATCATCCAACTAGTTACAATCAACCACCACAAGAAGAATTCGCAATCATTATTAAAGTAGAGATAAAAAGATGGTCCCTTATTGTAATCACAATATGACTTTAAATATTTGTTCATTTTTTACTTTTGAGTGCTTGAAGATTTTTTGTGTCTCTTGATTTCCATTTTCATGTTAAGAAAATGGAAAATTAAGAATTACTCAACGGATATATAAAAAATTAAAAGGAAAATTGACACAATTCCAGAAGAAATTACAAGATTGGGAATATTGTGAATCGTCTTCTATATTAACATAGTTAATAGTGAGGTTTTCAATTTCAATATAATTATAACCCATAAAGAATATCGAGCTTTAGAATTAACAGAAATTCAAAAAGATAAAGATGTACAATTCAAAATTCAATTCGAAATTAAACCAACGGCTTCATTAAATTTTGGAAACTTGAATCGAAGTATTCGGAAATTAAAAATGCTGTTTGTCGAATTATTTGAGAATTCGTGAAATCACCGATCAATATTAACTAACCAACACCCCAGAGACCTACTGAAAAGAGCAATTATTCGAAATATTTTAGAGGATTGTCAAGAGAAGTGAAATAATTATGATTGATTTTTAAAATTCGAATTCGATACACATATTTCATACTATTATTTATATATTTTCAATGTATAGAACTTCTGTAGAAAATTTTTCTAAAACCTTCTTCGCATACCGTTTAAATACGTCTTTAATTGCCGCTTAAAAAAAGTTTAATATTTCGAAAAATGGCTCCAACTATCAAGGAGGTTGGTCACCCATGTAATGTACCTTGAACTCGAGTATTGTAACTATTTTACAGTGTTTACCAACGTAGGGTCCACGCCCCTAAGGGGGCAATTCTAAAATGAACTCGACACGAATTCAACCCAATCTCTCTTCTTAATTTCAAGGTTTTCTACCCTTTTCGAGCATAATTATTTCAAAAAAGTTAAGGTGGGTATGGCACAAAAAAGGTTGGAAAACCCTGGTCTAAATAAAAGAGTAAATCTCATTTCTCTTCCATTATAACTTCGATTTTTGTGTCTTACCAACATTCGTTTGACGTGACCTTAGACCCTGTAAGGACGACTGGTTCTCTGTACAAATTTTGATTATTATCATAACGTTATTAACCATTGATAAAAAAGTACAGAAGCAGGATGTCTTCTTTAAAAAAATCGCACGAAGATACCGACAATGCAATCAAACAAATAAGCAAAATTTTTATTCGTCTATAATTAACTTATTATCAGAACAATTACATGACTTCATGTTTCTCAGAAACTTTTAACTGGTTATGTCATTGATTATACTATTTAAATACTCACTCACTGTGTATAGTCGGCGCCATAAATATTACCACATTGAAATTGTTTATTTGGATGATTCCGTATAAACTAAATTTATTACTGAGAGAACAATATTGGATATAACTTCCTGATTAAATTGATGTGTTCATTTTACGAAATTAATTGGATTCGGTCACTGCTGGTAAACGATTAAAATAAAACGGGATTGGAGATTTGTTTGTTCGACAAGTTACGAATTGTGAGATATTTTGAGCTTAATAATATAAAAATCAATCTCTCTAATTGATTTATAGTGAATTATCTCATTTCAATAATTTTTTATTGTATTTTGTTTGTTATATACACAACTCGAATTCTTTTCGAAGATCTTTTCCTTGATGCTGAAAGAATCAATCTCTTTGAAAAAAATATCAAATATTTAGATTGAATTACCTTGAAATTAATTGAAGATGTCTCCCCTAGTTTCTATTGTATTTGGTTAAATACATAACTAAATGTATATGATCTCCCCCTTCATAATGAGGAAATCAATATGTCTGAAAAAGTAGCCTGTATTTATAGTGAATAATATTCACCTGAATTGAAGAAGTCTCCCCAGATTTTCAATATGTTTCATTCGATAAATGCGCAATAAATTTCAGAAATTTTTTTTTCCAAGTTTAAGTCTTTTCAGCTTGATAATGAAAGAAACAATCTGTCTTAAAAAAGTTTCCCATATTTATAGTGAATTATCATCGCACAAAATGAAGGAGATTCAGGCCCCCTAATTTTAACTATGTTTTGTTTGTTGAATCCTCAATTCAGAAGAAATGTTTTTTCGAATACATCTATCTGGAAAAGTAGCCACTATTTATAGTGTTATTTTCACATGAATTGAAAATTTCATGTCCCTTTCAAGGTTGTCCCCTAATTTTCATTATATTTTGTTTGTATGATGCACACTTCAAAACAAAATTTGTTGTCAATCAATTAATCAATTTTATTTGCAATTATATATGCAACAGAGAAAAAATAGTATAGAGTATAATTATCAATTCTTCTCTACAATGTTTCCAATATTCATATTGAATTATTTTCATATGAAAAGATGGAAGTGTCCCCTAATTTTCCGTATATTCGTTCAATGCGCATCTAAGAAAAAAATTATTTGTGGTTGATTGATTGAATTTTCAATTATATTTGCTTCATAGACTTTGAGAAAATTGACCAAATGGAGATAAAAATTAATAAATATGGTGAAGATACGTGATGATTTAATATCTTAAAAAGCTTAAAATAATATTGGAAAATTGCAAGAAAATTCAGTTTTGTGAATAATCGAGAATGAAAAGAAGTTCTGTCATGTCAATTTGTTACAATATTTTACTCAAACATTTCCTTAACTTATCGACGTAACTGTATTTAGCCTATGGATTCGAAAGTTTTTATATCAATTCATTTTAATTTCAGCCGTAATTCAAAAATTAAATATCTATCTATCTAACTCAGTTATTGTGAAATTAAGTTAGTTATGAACTAAGTGAAAAATATTTTTCGACAATACATATCTAATTGAAATAATTTTGATTAAGGAATATTCCGTTCAATTTTCAATTAAAAATTACTAAACGAATGACATTGTTTAACTTTGATAGAACGAAACTTGAAAGAAAGTCACTATCTGAACGTTATAAAAAGACTAACGCTCTAATTGTATAATCGAGTATTTGTATAATACTCGACTTGATAATAATTGTTATCTTTTCTTTAATACTTCGTTGGAATTCAATCCACAGTATGGTAATTTCCATATTGATCAATTAATATAAACTGCACATAACTGCAACTAATGATTGAATTATTTAACCTTGGCAAGAGTGAACTTCGCAACCAGTTTTGTAAAACTAATTTTTATTAGGAACATAAGAATAGTTCTCAGTGGTTATATACAGTTATGCAATTGGAAATTTTCTGAATATGTAGGAAAAAAACTATTGAAGTTTTCATTGGAAAAATCGAAATGAATGAAATGAACGTCATAGCTGAGTCAGTGGTCATCTAATACCAAATCACACTGTTTAAATCATTCTACAAAAACATACCGAGTGAAGTTCATATAAGTGCTTCTCAAAGTCTTTTATATAGACTCCTAAAGGTCTGAATAATTCTCCAAATTAGAAACACTTGGTATTGCTCAACGTCAACTCTACGTAAAATAATTGACAAGGAGGTTTCGCTTATCTCTTGGTGAGGCATTATGTTAAAAACAATAAATTGAAATTAACACACATGGCTTAAGTTTCACTAAATATATTGAAAACTCTACATATGTTTCGAGTGGTTAATTCATGTCTTTGAGTTACCCATTGTACACGCTTGATAATGGGTTGACCACCCGAAACATATGTAGATTTTTTGATATATTTAGTGATACTTAGCCAAGTGTGTTAATTTCAATTTATTGTATAAAATAATTTCCTATTCCAGATGCTAAAAAATAGGAAAATTAACCTTAAAATAAAACAAGTAAAACGTTCAGATATATTTTATATTCTAACGATTATTGCCCATCAGAGGAGCGATTGAATTTGATGATTTTCAGGGTTAATCCCCCTTTTCCCCATTTTTCACATCCTAAAAACGCTTTGTTTTTTTATAATGCTTATTTTTCCCCTCAACTTTTCCTTTTATTCGGTCAAACGGTGCGATTTTCGAGATTTTCTATTCTGATCTGTTATAGACTCTATTGTCCATTCTTTATTACATGTACTTATTGTTATTATGTATAGCAGTTTCTTTGCTGTGCTTTGATTTGTTATCCTGTAGATTTGTGCATAAATCTTCGCTCAGTGTTTTCTGATTTCTTTAGTGATTTCATTAGTCTTTCAACAACTGGCTTTGTCATCCCAAATGGCATTATTTTTCGTTTCATTGCTCTCTTTCCTCCATTTTTTAATGACCTTTAATCACATTTACTCGTCTGCGAGAACTGCTTCTGGAAGAATTTTTGTGTTATTATGCCTTAATTTTGCTCCTGTCAAAATGCACTCTTGTTGCAGTACTTGTACCATGTTTGTTCAGAAGCCCTTTGGAATTTAGTGAAAAAGGTTCACAATACGGAGCACAAATAATGAAATTGTGAATATATCTAGAAAATAACTTCAATATTTTTCATTCTTTGTATTTGTTTCATTCTTTTCGTTCTTTGTTTCCATTCTTTGTATGCATGTTCTTGTTATTATGTATAGTAGTTTCTTTGGTATTCTGGAGTTTGTTCTCCTGTAGATATGTGCATAAAACTTTGCTCAGTGTTTTCTGATTTGTTGGTGATTTCATTCATCTGTCGACAACTGGCCTTTGCATTTTTATCCGAATGAATTATTTTTCTTTCTTATTTCTCTCTTTCTCCTATTTTTGAATGACCTTCAATCACATTTACTCGTTTCCGAAAACTGCTTCTCGAAGAATGTTTGTGTTATTATGCCTTAATTTTGCTACTGTCAAAATACAGTCTTATAGCAGTACCCCCATTGTTGAGAAGCGCTTTTGAATTTAGTAAAAAAGGTTCACAAACAATTAAATTGTTACTGAGATTGAATTCTCGCTCAACTCTTGGTGAAACATAATTGAATATTAAAATAAATTAAACTCTTGGCTTAATGTTTCACGATTTATTTAACAATATGAATAGTCAACATATTTCGAGCGTTAGCTCATTTAGTCTTGAAAATGAGCTAACGCTCGAAGGATCTTGGCTATTCATATTGTTAAATAAATTATGAAACATTAAGTCAAGAGTTTAATTTAATTTAATTAAATTGTGAATGTATCTAGAAAATAACTTCTCTTGTTAGAGATTTAACATATTTATAGCCTAAAAATAAACCTGAAAATTTTCTTGTTCTTTTTTCAACATTTAAATCAGAAGCTTCGACTACAATTTGTGTCATAATAAGTTGTTTATAAATTTCGTTGATGCTAATATTACCTCATCCAATTATCTATAGATACCTTCCAGCGTGAAATTTAAACAGCTGATTAATCCAGAATTACTAATTGAAAAAACTTGTTGAAAGCATATCTCATTCACCATATTTGAAACGCTAATAATATTTGCGAGTGATCTACGTATTGCGTATAAGATATAGTGACTTCTATGGAGATATGAATAATGATTCATAAAATTCCAATTATCACAATATGTGAAAATATGTTGTTGAATTTAAAAATGAACTGATTTTAACATCTCATGAAGCGGGCTACAAAAACAACCAAAAACACCCTACGAAAGCAGAAGATCAATCTGATTCACTCTTCAAGGGTCTCATCAGTGTTGTTCATTGGCCAAGCGTAGTACCATCAGGATTAATTCTCGCAAAACCAACGTCATGTGTTGAAAGAGAACTTAATTCAGCTTGAGGGTTACACAAAACTGAGATATTTGAAAAAATGTCTCACGTATCTCAATGTCAAGGAATGTGGAACTTTTCAATCATATTCGCTGATTTCCCGATATCAATACCAGAAAATCCTTGATTGTTAAGATTTAAATTCGTTCTTCATAAACTTCTATTCTAATTATAAAACCAGAAGTCGCATTGCTTATATTCAATGAATACTGGTTTGTGATTAGTAAAACGTGTTCTTTGCGCAAGTGACGAGATACAAGTTGTGTACAGAAAATATTAATTTATATTCAGAATATTTCTTCTAGAAAATAATAATTTTAGCATTGGTTTATTTGTGTATTTTTTGAGCTTGAATAGGCATGTTGTAAAGTTTAACTTGGTATTTTACACCCATCAGACTGAAATCAATATTTAATATTGCCCTAACTTGTTGATGATATCCGTCATCTGGCACATAAGGCACTTGACTTGCTTAACAGATTGCTTTGAATGAAATAAAATAAATATTTGAATGAATAAATCAATGTGCCATTATTAATATCTTAATCATAAGAGATTATGATTAATTATTTGCCATTATTAATCATAATCTAACATTATGATTTTAGTATAAAAAAACTTACTCTATCTAATTTTAAACTTGAATTTCGAAAAACAATTGTTGCAAGATTAAACTTGCGCTTCCTCATAAAAAGGATTATAGTTGATTTTTTTGGTGGTTCTAGGGGAATTTTTTTATTGTAGGTAGGAAATTTAGTAAAACGAGTGGACTTAAAAAATTATTAACCAATCAATGTTTTTTAGAAATCTGTTAATTTTCCCTGATTATTATAAAAGGATACACTAAATTTATTTTTTTTATTTCTAAAACTAGGATTCTATAAAGACAGTTATTCAATCTAAATTATTAGTGCCTATTTCAGTTACGTGAACATCAATCAATTTAATATCGATTTAATATATAAATTGTGTTACGAATGTGTATTACAGTCTTGTATATAGTCATCTGAATTATCTGCTTACAAAATATTAAGAAAAATATTTAGGAAATATCAATTACAGTAGGGCTGCTCTACAAAAATAAATAGTGTTTATTAAACAGAAGCGAATACTTCGATTAATATTCAATATTCATCAAGGAATTCTTGTAAACCTTATCTTCATTAATAATTACATACTAACCCTATACCCTACCTTGTTTATATATTTATAGATGTTTACTATATGTTACAGAAAATAATTCTAAGCTAAATAAAAAGATAAGCTTCTTAAATTGAATAGTAATCATGAGTTCAACAAGGAACAGTGATGTGCTACTTATTACTACACATAAAACACCTGAATTCGAGAACTCACACTATTATCAGAGTATTAAAATATTTAACCATTTACTGTCAAATTTGAAATTACTGAAAGCTCATTTGTTTAAGAAGAGACTTAAGTCATTGCTGTTAACAAAGCATACTATAGTGTGGCAGAGTACTTCGATGATTCGAATATAGGCAATAATGTATGAATCAATTTTTTGTATCATATATTTGTATATTTTTTTAACACACATGTTCTTCACCATGTGAAATTGTCTCAAATGCTTAATATCTCTGAGGAAATTTTTTTTCTTTTCTTTTCAATCACAGTTGTATATTAATTCAAATATGAATTTAACCAAGATTTTTGTTTCAACCAATATTTTTTCTCGAGGGCTGAATGGAAAATCAGACTCCAAACTGAATTCGGTCCTTTTGGGAGCATTTTTCTTACTTGTAATTATTGTATCAATTGAAATGAATGTAGTTTTACAATGTAAGGAATGTTTCTCAATAAATTCATCTTATTATTATTATTATATACATAGTAAGAATTCTACATAAATTGTTTATTCTTTCTTGTTCGCCTTGTCGAAGTTCACGCAGATATTTCAGACAAATACAAAGTTGCAACCGGATTCACTGAAACGTCACTACTGAATAGATATTATAATAAAAACTTTATTTTGATCATTGTAGGGCTACAAATTGAACTCTTGGCTTAATGTTTCACGATTATTTTTAACAATATAAATTTGTCAACATGTTTCGAGCATGAGCTCATTTTCAAGACTGAAATTTTCATTTTCAGTCTTGAAAATGAGCTCACGCTCGAAACATGTTGACAAATTAATATTGTTAAATATAATCGTGAAACATTAAGCCAAGAGTTTAATTCAATATTTAATTATGTTTCATCGAGAGTTAAGCGAATTATAATGTATAATGTATAAGTCAATTTTTTGGCTAAATGGAAGATCAGACTCAAAATTGCATTTAGTCCTTTTTTAAGCATTCTTCGTAGTTGTAATTATTGAATGTAATAATAATAATAATAATAATAATAATTTTATTACATCCATTTAGACATTTTGAAATGTATTGGACACGTCAGGTTAAACTAATAATATTCCTAAGTAAATTTATCAGCCAGGTACTCACCAACACTATAATATCCTTTGTTGAGAAGTACCGACTTTAAAACTCTCCTAAACCTGACAAGGCCAAGACTCTTCAGCCCCAGCGGTAAGTGATTGTACAATTTGATACACTGATAGGCTGGTGATTCTTCAAACCTGGCCGTACCATGTTTAGGAATGAACAATAATTCTGTATGCCTAGTATTATAACAGTGGAAACTATCTAACTTTGTGAATCTTTTTTCATGGAGTTTAACATGCATCAGACATTTATAAATATAAATACAAGGAGTAGTCAAAATTTCCCTCTCAATAAACAAAAGCCTACAAGAGTCGCGCGGTTTAAGTTTGAAAATCATCCGTAGTATACGCTTCTGTGAAATGAAAATTCTACGACTATCAGCTGAATTACCCCAAAGCAGAATATTATAGGTAATATGGCTATAAACTAAAGCATAATAAACTTCCATCACATAATTAAGGTGCAAACAATCCTTGATTCTGTTTATTGCATAGAACGCTGAATTCAATTTTTTATTTAACGCAGCTATATGCACAGACCACTTCATATCATGATCAAGGAAAACTCCTAAGAATTTAACATAAGCACTTGATTCAACTTCATCATTTTTAAATGGGATTATTAATTTTCGATCCAAAGTGCTATGACTGAAATACAGACACTCAGTTTTACTGATGTTCAACATCAGAGCATTTGATTGGCACCAGGCACTAAATTCATTCATCAGAAGTGCACATTTACCGAGGAGCTCCTCAGGGTCCCGTGCGGTGACCGCGATCGACGTGTCATCCGCAAATAAAGTTATACTGTCAGCCCCCACCTGACCAGGTAAGTCATTAATGAATAACATAAATAGTAAGGGACCCAACACGGAGCCCTGAGGAACTCCCAAGTCAGTAACCTCCTCTGTAGACCAACACTCCTGAACTTTAACTGACATACTCCTATTAGATATGTAACTTTCAAGCCAATTCAGAAATATGCCTCGGAAGCCAAGATTGTACAATTTATTAAGGATGAAATCAAAGATCAAACAATCAAATGCTCGCGTCAAGTCAAAAAATAGCCCTGCAACATATAAGCCACAGTCTAAAGATTCGTGAATAAACTCAACATATTCAACAACCATTGTAAACATTACAACATTGTAATTTTACAATGTAAGTAATGTTTCTCAATAAATTTTATTACCTATTATTATTTATTATATGCTACAGGCAGTTTCGTAACCGAGCAAAATTTAAAGGTTGTTTCGTTTCATTACCAAATTAGTAATTTTTCATATCGACATATTTTTAGGTAAATTATCATCATCTACAAGGAAATAAAAATTATATTTCATCGAGCTACATCATTATAACATTGTTGGTAAGGTAATTATAACAAAAATTAGTTTGCTTAAGGTATATAACATTAGAATGAATATTCGAAATTCGTGTTTCAGAATATAAAGTTATCAGGAAATTACTCCGAACAAAGTTCTGAGATTAACAGAAACACAGAAACTTCCAATTATACAAGATAATTCAGACTGTCTCTATTTGCACATTTTAATGAGCTTAGTTGCAATTTATCGATGACAAATGTAGGAAGCTTAGAAGGAGTAACTTTTAGGCACAATTCACTTATTCTGAAATTATCAACAGAAAGTTTATAGATAAAATTGATAGTTGTATTCATAAAAATTATTACTTAGGTTATACATCGCATAACATATCAACTTTACAGTTGTTTCGAGGTTGTAGCTGTTTGAGTGAATCTTGGAGAGCACCCATAAGCGGCTTCGGACACTCCATATTGGGAGAATCGATCTTTGCTTCACCACTAACTTTTATGTTTTATAGAATCTCAAGCCGAGAATTTGAGAAAAAAACTCTAAAAAGAGCAAAATTTCCCCGCGATAGTTTTTATCCTAATATATTATTTTTAGTGTGTTGAATTCATCACACGAGAATGTTTCTAAGATCGATTTAGGTGAAAACATCTATCCAATATCGATCTTTTTGTTGAGTATTCGAACGAGATCCTGATTTGATCGAGTCCTCGAATAATGCATACTTTGCATTTCATTCAGGAGAATACAGTACACTCACAATGATCATAGCTATAAATACTTTGTCAACAATAAAGGTCTCATGGTTGCTTACGCTCTACTCATAAATAACCTACTTACTGTATCTATTTTATTCGTCCCTGGTTGTCGTTTGATAAAAAATCAAGATCATAAATTAGACTAATTAAAAACTTCAGAGGAGTAGAGATAACAGAAACTATATCATTATTAAAATCCTATCTTCATTAAAATCACGTACCTGGTTTATATATTTATAGATGTTATATGTTAAAGAAAATGAAGGTAGGTTCATTAAATTGAATAAAAATTATGAGTATACAACAGTGATATGCTACTTATTCCAAACATAAAACAGCTAAATTTGAGTACTCCCTCTAGTATCAGAGTATCTAAATTTTCAACCATTTCCTGTCGAAGTTGATAGAACTAAATGCCCATTTATTTAAGAAAAAGGTTAAGTCTTTGCCTTTAAAGTATAAACGTGTCAGAGTACTTTGATGATTCGAATGTAGACTAATGTAATGTATGGATCAATTTTTAGTATCCTAAGTTTGTTTATTTTTTCACTGAATTGTCAATGTGAAATTGTCTTGAAAGATTTATTTTAAGGTCATTTTTCTTTTTCAGATGTCGTTGTATAATATTGGTTTAAAGTTAATAATAATTGGTATTATTAATATTGATATAATATTGGTAATATTAATAAAAATTAATAATATTGGTTTTGTTTCAGTATCGTAAATCGTTATTTATTCATTTTTCATTCAAGAATCAAATTTTATTTGATTCGTTTTGATTTGAACATCGAACCCACTTTGAGTAAAATAAGTAGTAATAATTGGCGCCCAACGTGGGGCTATTTATTTCACAAGCACACGTGTTTGTTTCAGGTTAAACTTCCATTTGTTTCTTTTCAATCATTTCTCCAATTTGCAAGCTTATCTAGACAGATTGGCGATGATGATAATCACTGCTGCTCGAAACACTAAACCTCGGGGATGAAACTGAAATAATCATCCCAGTTCATTCGCAGTTTCCTTTAATTAGACCTTCTCATATCCGTCGTGTAACCGACGCCACTTGATAATTAACTCTTCACCGATGCAAACTTGAAAAATTGCCATCCGGTCGTCTCCCACCTACATTCAGCCCAAACGTCGCATTGGAACGTAGCATTAGACCGCTTTTTATTTGATATCCTTTAAATATCTACTTCTTGTCATCATCTCTCCGTGTGGTTTGAAATGAATGGACTGGTATAGACAAAAAAGGCGAACGGAAATATTGAATGAAACCAGTTTGAAGCCCGTGCGTATTTACGTCTTCAACGCATGGTATTCAAACTACACACTTTATACGTTGTTGTTATTTATTTCCAGTGGCGTATAAAAAATTGCATCGAAAAGATCGCGTTGAAAGATTTAACTACGTGATTTCTGAAGAGTTGAGCGTTTTTTGGGATCTAAATATGTATAATTTATTTTTACAAGTAGATCTTTACTTTAAATCTTTAGCGTTATTCATCAGCTCCTCAAAATTAAAATATTTTTTGGTTACATTGAAGTTTTTTCCGCCCACTCACGTCACGAAAGCCACTGGTTTAACACGATCTAATGAAAAATAGGGACATATTTCAGTAAGGAAGTATCGAGAGTTCCTATTCAATTTCTGCAAAAAATTGGTGCAAAGTCGGGTTTATTCAAATTATATTGCAAACCGTCCATATTCTTCTTAGGAGTAGTGTAAACTAAAGACTTCATCAAGAGATCACAAGAGATACACAAGGGAGTTCAACTCTGGAGATCGTGCAGGCTCTCGTGCCGGATTCCTACTACGAAGTTTCAAATGGTAAGAATCTTCAATGCAGCAGTGTTGTGCCACGATATTTATGAGAAATGTTTCTCAGAAATTTAAGTGGTTTGTCCTTGTCGTATTGGAGCTGCAGGCAGGAATCACGGGACCATTCTATTAGTTGTTCTTCTACCTCTACGGCCTAACGTCGCACAGTTTGAGAAGTCCTGGTATAAGTAATGATTTATTTTTTGTAAACATCTTCCAAACATACTTCTCTGTCCACTACAGAAAGTCTGATGGTTTTTCAATTTTTTTCGTCGCAAACTCATCTCTCATCATCATTATTATTGACCATATAATCCTAATATTGTTCAAATATCACAAGTAGATTTGAATACTTTTCTTTACTTCTTTTCGCTGAAATTAAAATCAGATGCGTATATTAATTTGATATGTTTATATTATATTGATTATTTACATTGCTTATTAGATATGCTTATATTACATTGTATTGTGCTTTCGTAAGATACTCGAATACGGATCGTCTGGAATCCTGGTTGTCAGTTACATATTGATCAACTGGAGTATATACAACAAAAGTTCCTGAAACTTTTGAGCTTCAAAATTGATGGAATATATCCACCTATAGACATACAACATGAAACGCTTACAAGTCGACATAATATCGACACACTCAGTGCGCGAAGGAAATGCCATGCAATAATCTTCTTTCATAAAATAATTAACAATAAAGTAAAATGTCAGGAATTATTGCAAAAGCTTAACTTTATTGTTCCAATAGTTTCTTCCAGAAGTGCATTCACGTTCTACCTTCCAGCAGATAGAAGGAATGTTCTAAAATTTTCTCCATTGCACACGATGTGTAACAATGTAATATTTTGGGATCTAAGGTGAATATTTTCAACTGTTTTGTTACTGATATTAGGGCAAGTTTCCTTGATATACAAAATCTCTGCTAGAACAATCATTTATTCATGAACAGAATTCATATTCACTCATATAATTATGTGTTAATATGTGAATGTATATGTATTTGTGTGTTTAAATTTATATGTATGTGTAACTTTGGTCAGCATTCAAGTTTTTTTATTCCTATAATTATTATATTTCATTTTATCAGTTGTGATTCATATCACAAACTCTTTCATTTAAAATGGAACTTTGAAATTTGAAAGTACAAAATTGAAACTTTCGTACTGCCAATTTTGTTTTCAGTATCTGTTGTGTAATTAGAACCTCCTGTAAAACAGTGTATGTTAAATGAATAAATTAAGTCTTCGGTAGATAATTTTCGGTGGGCGCTTCTGGCCCCCACTTGTCTACGACGCTGGTTACTTCGTACAGTGTTCTAGATCTAGTAGAATCAGAACGGAATTAATTGAATTTCCTGCGTTCCCGTTTATTTCATTTATATTCGATTTGAGAAACTCTAGATCTAAAGGCACCGTTTGGTCATCTTGGTGAGAGAATAAAAATTGATTTCCTTAAAAAAAAGAACTCACACAAGAAACTGAAACTTCGATTAATTTTTCTACACTTTTTCAATGTAAAATAAGAAATAGACAAAGCAAAATTGGAAGTACTGGTACTAACCTTAAGCAACCACACAATATGAAAAGTCAAAAGGTGATAAGAAGGAGTTTCTAAAAAAAAATAAAAACAGACACACAAAAATACTAACATATAAAATAACTATACTAAAAATCGTGGATTGCCAATTATACAGATCTTGGTTTTGAAAAACTTACCTTAATATCAGATACAGAACAGTAAATATATTTGAATATAAACTTAAATTGAAACACTTGAACTCATGATTTACGCTTTACTGACTACATAGTATGACGCGTTTCGTCGTTGCAAACGACTCCTTTGATTCTTACAGAATAAAGCCTTACAAAAAAATCCTTCCTAGCCCTTAAAATAATCCAATGTTCACACATCGTGTGTATTGAAGAAAATTTCAAGACATTTACTCCAGCTGTTGTAAGGTAGGCATGCTGATAAGAAATTAGGTTATAATAAATGAACCAAAAGAACTAATTTTTATTTATAGGATGTCTTATGAATTAACCAAGTGGATATTCTGCTTGTAATCTCTGCCGCCTCATCCAAATCTCATTACGGTACTGAATTTTGATGAAGTTTTGGATCAATAGCAGAAACCAGCTCGCTGTGAATATACATTAGAAGAGAACATATTCGCCTTGAGATATGACACACATTTTCGTCTGTATTCTCTTCTTTTTCTGGCTTCAGTTGACTATAAGATGGGAAATCGAGATATATCATGACTTTTTCATTTATTTTGGAGTAATTGATTTAATATTGATCTAATTCTTCATCGAAATGTTAAGTAAGATCGAATTTTTAACTTCAGATATTGAAAGAGTGTCCCAAAATTAACGCAACATTTGAATTGAATAGAACACAGTTTTTAGTATTTAAATGTAAGTTTTTATTGAATCATAAAGTACATAGCGTTGGGTTATTTAGGGACTAACACATCGGTCAAATTGTTTTTGCATATACGGCTTTGCATACACATAGGCACTCTTTTGTTGAAATTTTTCATGACCATTCTGCATAAACGTGGATGAATTTCAAAGATGAATTTCCTCCTTTAATACACGCGTCGTCATGGGCTTCTTTACGTAGACCTGTGATTTTAAATAACTCCATAAAAAGAAATCTAATTGTGTTGAATCACACGATCTAAGAGGCCAATACTGACACCGAAAATGTCTTATTCACTAATTGAAGTGTTTCAATTGACTTGTTGAAACCACATATTGGCCAAATCAATATCATCCAATTTCAGCAAAAAGAACTGTGCTGTTATGTCGTGATATCGAGCAACAGTAACAGTTACTGCTTGAGCAGCCTCATTTTCGAAAAACTATGGGCCAAATATGCCTCCAGCCGAAAATTCACACCAAACAGTGACACGTTGTTGATGCATTTGTTTTTCGACAATCACATGGGTTCTCAGAGCCCAAAACGCGGCAGTTTTGGCGATTAACAAATCCATCAAGGTGAAAATGTGCTTCGTCGGTTATGATGATTTTGCTCAAAAAATCAGCAGCAATTTGTTGATGCTCAATAATCCATTCTGCTAGTTCTCTTCGATGTGTATGGTCATTAGGCTTCAGTTGTTGTTTTAATTGAATTTTTTAAGCATGGAGAGACAGATCTTTAGTGAGGTATATGAAGTAGAGAGGCTCTTGAAATTTAAAATTCTTGAGCACAACGCCGAATTGAGGTTCCTGGATTGTCACTGACACTCCGACGCACGGCCTCGATATTGACTTTTGGATGACCACTGTGTTTGGTCTGCAATGGATCTTGTCTCCCAGAATTTTAAAATTAATCTCACCACAGTTGACGAAGTTGAAACACTATTCTTACCATATTTTGTATGAATTTTAGAACTGAGACCCCCAAGCTTTCATTATGTTCAAAATATTGTTTCATAATACAAGTTGTTCTATCTTGTAACACTTATAGCGTGTGTTGCTATATTATTCTATGCGTGGAAGTATTAAACGACACTTTTATTGAGAATATATATTTGATTATTTACAAGAAACGAACTATTAAACACGTGGTTGTTGTTGTGTTACTCGATGGAAGTTAGAATGACAAATTGTTGAACATAGAAGTAACTGTCAGAGAAGAGCTCTGACAGGGAGGGGAGATTGGATGTTGGTAGCCCTTTTTATATACTGACAGTTGTAGGTGGGGCGTCCCAATGTGATCACAGAGTAGTTCTATTGCATATAGAATTACTGCAGAGTAGTTCTATAACATATCTATAATACTATTCTGTGATTGGTTTTCTTCCATCGAATGACAATGACAATTCCCTACACGCTCTATTGATACTAACCCCAAACTGTGAGCTGGCGATTTGTTTTTTCTAGGGTTGCCAACACTTCACTTCATAAATAGCGGCAAATTCAAATGTTGTGTTAATTTTGGGACAGCTTTTATTTTCTCAAAAGTAACGCACCAGCAGTTTGGATACATAATATAAGAATACCACCTTAGGTGCCTTCGTGGTGCCCTATATTAAAATATTCCTAGCTTTCGTTAACACTTCACCTTCGTAGATAATAAATAGCCCTCAGGACTTAATCCTTCATCGCGAAAACAGGAAATTTTAACGACTTACAGCTGTTGTTAAGCACAAATAATAATTCAGCATTTCCTTCAAGTTATTGAACATTAATTTATATCTAAGATTGTGAAGAAAGTAATAAATAATAAAAATGACGAGGAATATACATCCTCCAGTTAATTCCAGTGAAGAGTGAAATTATTCACTTCCTGCGTCCGCGTTGAGAGAGAACTAATTACCTATTGAAAATCAGTAGCTACTACAACTGCTTCATTATACCTACTTTGTAAGTCACTTATAATGTGCACAATCACGTTATTGCATAATGGTATACTGATTTCATCACGTGAACCTGTTTAATATTCATTCTGAAATGAAAATCTGCTTGTTGTGTACCTATGAGGCTTTCTTTCCTACAGGTTACAGGGATGTGATAATACATAGTGTCACAAAAATATCCCTAAGCATTGAATGATGAGTGATGATCCCTTCAGAAAATGTTGAAGAGACTACCTCCTGATAGCATGCAGGCAACAATATTTCCTTTTTGGAAATCTTAATAATATACTGAAGTCCTTTCTTGAAAAATTAACCTCATTAATTATTTTATTTGCGTCCTCTTTCAACGCTGTCACTCTTGTCTGAATAACCATTCAGGCACTATTTTAAATAATAATAATAATCTTTATTTATATTAATTAAGGTTCTCGTGATACAATTACTTATTGTTTCACACAAATTACAATAGTATTCAATATTGAAATCCACCTTGTCAATTTTGTGGCCCAAACAAAGATAATTCATTTTGTCACAAAGACCGTAGCCTGTGGTGGGTATATAAATGGAACAATAGTTTTGATTTGAATTTGTTGAGTTGGTATTATTACCTCATGTCCTAATTTCTGCTACACTTATCGAAACCTCAAAAATTATTACTGAGGACAATTTTCAAAGTTTTTCTCCCAAATATGCCGGCAGAAATCGAATAAGGAAAATTATTCATAAATTGATCGAAAATGTTAACACTTGATAAACACCTTGCAATTATATTATCTAAGTTTGTGTTTGCTAACCTTCAATCCCTATTACGTTAATGTAAATAAGATTATAGTTCATGAAACATTCAATAATCTTCTTGTTGAAGCGAAATATTTCATATATGCCAAACCATAAGATTTTTTATTTTCGGATTGTTACCTATTCATTAGTGAAGGTCACAATGGATAATGGATAGAGTCTTAATCATGAGAAATTTTTCTATATTCGGCACATTGAAGATGCTTCATAGGAATTATCGTTATCTCCCAAGAACAGATCTAATACTTGGAACTTATTGAATATTTGAACAAGAAACTGCACTTTCAGTATAGACTGACCTACATTGTTCAGATAGATTCTCCTATAGATGAACTTCTAATAGATCTTGTAGATTCAGGGATGACCAACACGTAGGGTATGTTATGGTCTGTGGTGCTCGGAGGGCGATATAGTTGAAACGAAGGCAAATTCATTGTTTCAAATTGAAAAAAAAACATCCTCTGCAACTTCTCTAATAGCGATTCGACGATTTTCCGAAACCATTTGCTTCACCGTCTCGATGTCTTCTTCGCTTTCATTTTCATCAGCGTCTTCTCGACCTATAGTAGACTCTCCGAATGCCGCAGTCACCATTTTGGATGCGTTGGACCACTTTATTCCATTTTTCAGTCCTAACCTTTTCAGTTTGTGAAAAACAAAATACCAATCCAAACTAGCTAATAGTGTCTACATATGAGAAAGGTATGTGTACCAAAATAACAAAAACAATTTCGATAATCGAATGCGGACAACCCATGAAAATTCAAAACTCACCTTTTTTTTTTAGCAGACCTCGTGGATGATGCTGATGCTGCTTTGGCTCTTCTGAGGTTTGTCTGTGCAAAACAGTGTGTCTGTTGTTCTTTTTAACAAGATATCTGCGATGTAATCGCTTATTTCAAGTATTGGGGAGATGTTGATATGTGTTATTTAAATTTCACAGATTATGTTCTGTGAAATTTGTGAAATATGTTTATTCTGCTTGGTGTTAGTTAATCTATGTTTACTGAAAACGCAATAGAAATGGCTGTACAAAAATTTATTTTCGTCATATTTTAGATGGCCAATCGATCTCTTTTTCCACGATATGGTTTTTTCAACATTTTGGAGAACGAATTCTCTCCTAACAAAAATTTTATGCGAAACATTGTTCTTTCCAAAGTATATAATAACAAAAACAAAAACATGGGAATGGAATGTTACAGGATATTTGTTAAACTGTATTGAATTCAGGATAAATTTTCCTGGATTAGTGTTTCAATTCTGTAAATGAAAACAGTATTTTTGCTATGCGTGTAATTTATGTGATAAGGGATCGGCTGGCAATTCTCTAATGAATACACCTTACGACCAGGATAGTATAAATCAGATTAATTTATGTGTCTCATGGATTTTCCTGATGATAATCGTTCTATAACCGAGTATTATGGAGTTTATCCTTTTTCGACCAAATTGAGTAAAGTTAGTGTTCGTGTAGTGTAAGCGATTGCCCTCTCTTTTCTCAGGAAAATGCATGTTACTCATAGGTATTTCTTCATTTGTATAATATAAAGTTCCATTCAATTCATTCAAAATTTTATGACGTTTAGAATGTTCAGATGTTCGAATTTTTCATAATAATTGCTCGGAAATATCTTTTTCATAAGGTTTTGTTCGGAAAATTATAGAAATGTATCTTTGAAATAAAAATTTTTGCAAAATTTTATGTAACCATTCCCAAGTAAATTCACCATAATTTCCCCTGCGATTTTCTTAGTTTCTAGTAATTTCTAACATATCTTCTCGAGTTCTTTCAATCAAGATTACTTCATAATACCAATGAATTATGTTCTTCGCCATCCATGTTATTAAATTTAATTGATTATATTCTGTCTTTAATCATTCATGGTTTGTGTTTACGAACTAAAATTTATATTATTTGTATGTAGAAAAATTGTATTTTTTAGACACTTTTGTGTATATTTGTATTTCACTTGAAGCTAGTCCATTCAAACTTCCAAACAATTTTCACTGGTTAATTGAACCATTCATTTCTTTAAGTACACCTCTACTGCCAAAACAACCCCAAATTTTCGGGTTTCTTTCATGAAGAACCAACAAATATAAGTAGTATTTTTAGAGCCCTGGATTTCGTTTCAATATATACAGATAATAAATACTTATCAAAAACTTAACGAAAGTTATGATAATTTTCTGGGCAAAAAATCAAATACATATATGAAGTATAAGGAAATTTCATATCATTTTCTGCTTGTATGATTTTCAGAAAATAAATCACTTTTCGATACTTTCTAATACTAGTAAAACTTCAAGTCATAATTTTTTTAATGGCATTAATCTTTATCGGTCATCGGAAGTTATTAATTAAATTGATATATTTTTAGCCTTAAATCACCATGATAAACATTTCTCCTCCATTTCCTTTCACAATAAAATTCTTAAATAAATCGAAACAACTATACACATTTATTTCCGCTAGTTTCTTTAACAATAAAAATACTTGACCAACTAAACTAATAGAAGTTATAATGGCCGTTAAGACCCATCAATTTTGACCTCAATAAATCGAACTATTTAGCCAACAGTCTTGAAAAAACACAGTATTATTTTTGCAATGATTTATTCATGCTTGAAATTGATATAATTCAGTTTCATGAGTGCGAGTGTATATTTGATATAAACCGTTATTATGTGAATTTAAAGTCGATTGAAACGTTATTTGATTGATGCCGTTAAAGTTAACGTTCGTTTTTGTGTTCGTTTTCATTAGGTTATAAACTGGACGAAATGTTCATTGGTAGCTAATTTTATTTAATTATTATGTTATAAGTTACGAGTAGATATTAAATTTTCGATAAACATGTATAAATATATTTCATTGTGTAATACGAAATATTCATTCGAAATAATTCGAATTCAGGGGGCTGTTTGCACAAATGTCATCAAAAATACAAATTAAAGAGTGTTTTTTTTAGAGGTATAGAACTTTAAATTCCAATAAAACAACGATGGATCATTCGATTGACACGAAGATTTTTTTTATTCGAAAGATAATCTTGTGGCATTACATTTTAAATATGATTTCTGGAATATGACCGCCACGTCTGGCTCGGATGTAGTCCAATCTGGACGTCCAATTTTCGATGACTTTTTCCAACATTTGTAGCCGTATATCGGCAATAACGGTCAATATTGTCTTTCAAATGGTCAAGCGTTTGTGGCTTATCCGCATAGACCAATGACTTCAAATAGCCCCACAGAAAGTAGTCTAGCGGTGTTAAATCACAAGATCTTGGAGGCTAATTCACAGGTCCAAAACGTGAAATTAGACAGTCACCAAACGTATCTTTCAATAAATCGATTGTGGCACTAGCTGTGTGACATGTTGCGCCGTCTTGTTGAAACCACAGCTCGTGGACATCATGGTTGTTCAATTCAGGAATGAAAAAGTTAGTAATCATGGCTCTATACCGATCACCATTGACTGTAACGTTCTGGCCATCATCGTTTTTGAAGAAGTACGGACCAATGATTCCACCAGCCCATAAAGCGCACCAAACAGTCAGTTTTTCTGGATGTAACGGTGTTTTGACATACACTTGAGGATTATCTTCACTCCAAATGCGGGAGTTTTGTTTGTTGACGTAGCCATTCAACCAGAAGTGCGCTTCATCGCTAAACAAAATTCGCTTATGAAAATCGGGAACAACGGCAATCTCGTTTTGGGCCCATTCGACACTATTTGCAAGCGTTGTTCAGGCGTGAGTCAATTAATGATGAATTGCCAAACCAAACTGAGAATAAATCACTTCTCAGCTGTTAACTCGGTCGTCGTCTTCAACAGTAATGACAACTTAAAGTTCTATACCTCTAAAAAAAAAACACCCGTTATAAACGTTCGAGAGTGAATGTTTAGTGCATTCTGAAGAACATCGAACCTTTTCGAAATACCATACAGCGCTGCTTCATCATGTTTCGGGAATCATCAGTGATATGTGATATCCAAACAATCGAGTTTCGACAAAATTCGATGGAAAGACAAAGTTTAGTGAATATTTCCATACATAGATGGCAGGCATTGTAGACTTTCATCCAAATACCTCATAGATTTCTGTAGTGTGTAAGAATAGTTAGACCTCGCCTAGTTTTATTTAATAAAATAATGACACAACTTGAATTGTTGCATGTTGCAGATCATATTGAAACAGATATTATTTATTCTGTCACTCCCTGTTCAAAATTGAATATTAAGTAATGCGTTATACAAACTCAATAAATTTTTTCACAATAATATATTCCGGTTTTGCATTATCTAACGATACTCATGCACTGCAAAATTAGTATCAGTCTGGTCATTTATATAATATGCACTTGGAATTCTAGCTGATTATTAACAGCGAAGGTCAGAGGATACAACAATTAGTTCAATGTAATACTCGATGCAAAAGCTGCAAGCCAATTTGTAGCCCTACAATGATCAAAATAAAGTTTTTATTATAATATCTATTCAGTAGTGACGTTTCAGTACATCCGGTTGCAACTATGTATTTGTCTGAAATATCTGCGTGAACTTCGACAAGGTGAACAAGAAAGAATAAACAATTTATGTAGAATTCTTACTATGTATATAATAATAATAATAAGATGAATTTATTGAGGAACATTCCTTACATTGTAAAACTACATTCATTTCAATTGATACAATAATTACAACTAAGAAAAATGCTCTCAAAAGGACTGAATTCAGTTTGGACTCTGATCTTCCATTCAGCCCTCGAGCAAAAATATTGGTTGAAACAAAAATCTTGGTTAAATTCATATTTAAATTAATATACAACTTTGATTGAAAAGAAAAGAAAAAAAATTTCCTCAGAGATATTTAACATTTGAGACAATTTCACATGGTGAAGAACATTTGTGTTAAAAAAAATATACAAACATATGATACACAAAATTGATTCATGCATTATAGCCTACATCCGAATCATCGAAGTACTCTGCCACACTATAGTATGCCTTTGTTAAGAGCAGAGATTTAACTCTCCTCTTAAACAAATGAGCTTTCAGTACTTTCAAATACAATGGTAAATGGTTGAAAATTTTAATACTCTGACAATAGAGAGAGTGCTCAAATTTAGCTGTTTTATGCATAGGAATAAGTAGCACATCCCTGTTCCTTGTTGAATACTCATGATTACTATTCAATTTAATAAACCTATCTTCATTTTCTTTAACATATAACAAACATCTATAAATATATAAACAGGGTAAGGTGAGTATGTAATTAATGAAATCGATAACGAATAATAATGAAATCAATAACGTTTATACATTCAGAACAAATCGATAGAATTTTTAATGTATGTGAATGACAGAAAATTAACGTTCTCACTTTTTTTATGTTAAATTTTTTGGATAGATATTACCCAAAAATATATTAAACTCTCTTTTGAGGTTTTTCAAATAAAAATCAAGAAATAAATTGTTTTAATATGTCTAGTCTCACAAGAAATATTCTCGTAAGTTATTTATCAATTGAACTAGCGGTAGCCTTTTTATCAAATTTCTGCTATAATTCGTTCAATATTTAAGTTCAAAATTCTTTAGAATTATTTTGTCGAAGACTATACATACACCTCTATATTAAGGGGGCTGCGGCTCTTTAAAGGTTTATTCGTGACCTTGTTCCTTTTTCATTTATGTGTCTAACTAGATATTAACAGAATCTGTACGTGTTTCAAAATGTCTCTCAAATTACTGGCTACAAATATGCCAGTATATTAAATATGCCAAATATTTTCTTTATTGATTTATACAAAATCAATTATGTCTCAAAAAGCATTCGAAAATAAGAAATGAAACAGATTCGAAAATATCAAGTAAAATTAAAATAAAAGTCGATGCCAATTACTGAGTTTCGTAAATGTGTACCAGAATCAAATAAAAAAATGCTGAAACAACCTACTTAAGTGAATCATTTCCATCCCCTTCAAAATTCATGGGTGAATTCCCAATACTGATCAGCATCTCAAAAAATTACTTAGAATACCTAGTGCTGTTCATCATCATTTCGAAAAACTATCAAGAGAATTAGATTAAATGTGTTTATAATATCTGTAATAATTTAATTTCTGTGGAAAAATTGCATGCGCATTCAATTGGGGCTCGCGAAAAATGTGAAATTTTAAAAAATGTCTCAGTCTAGCAAGAGGCTTTGCCACCCCTGCTCTTTATCAACGTTCCTATATGATTTCCTTCATATTTCCGAGAAAATTGTATCTCGCAAATTAATAACTATTGAACTGAAAACAATTTCAAAGTTTCATTACTTTTTTTCATTTACATTCTAAAGAATCAAATAGAGTATAATTATTAAATCCTCCATAGCCTAATAGGGATACTGAATTAGCTGACGGTTATATGAAGGGTGTTTCGTGTATTTTATTCTGAAAAACAATTTCATGAAAGTGGTAATAATCAATATTCGTTTCTTTAGTGTTTGTTTTCACACACATTCGTAAATAGAGTAGGTTCGGTCCTGTGTACTTCACAATAGTGAAAAAACAATACATGTCATTACAGTCTTCAATTTCATATTATTTCTCTATCTAATCAATTGAACCGCGACTGTTTGGAACTTTCGAACACTTGCACGACAACAAAGAAATTTGTCAAAACTGTAATTTTACCCAGAAATAGACGCTTTCTCGTTGTGTTCAAAACACAATACTTATTGTTTTTCCTTTTGCGAATGTTTCTGCTAACACTACCCGCAATTATCGAACGTTTTACTGAAGAGTCTCTCTTTCACGCACCATATCTTCGAAACGATGTGGTTTTCCATGCGAATTATTCGAACTACGTGAGGTATTAGAATAAATGAAATTGCTGAAAAGCAGCTGGAGTCAGAAATGTCGATTAAAGTGAAAAATTAAGGATTGATTGTGGATTTATTTATAGGATCGATATAATTTGTGCAGTTCTATTTATTCCACACTGGTCTCATTTACAGTCGGAGATTATTTTTAAATCTCATTATTGGTAATATTCGGGGTGAAATGGTGGAGATCGGTGTTCACAGCGCTCAGTTTTGGGCCTTCTGCTTTTCCTCGTCTTCATCAACGATCTCCTCGATTACTTGCCTGGTGCCTTGGTTTAAATGTTCGCTAATGATACAATTTTGTCTGTGGAATATTGGCCTTTCTTGCTTAGCGAAGTTGAGTGATAAGATATATTCTGGTTTAGCTGAATAGTTCTCTGCGAATAAGTTAGCGTTGAATGCGGACAAAAAATTCGCACGTTTATTTTCTTACAGAAGTATTATTTTGAAAATCGATCCTAATGATTATATAAAATTTCTTGATGTTTCCATTGATGTTTTTTTTTCAATTCGGGGGATCTACAGTTTAACGTCGGTTCGGAACGTCCATTGGGCTTATAATCAATGTACATTACACAGCATATATCATTATTTTAACTACTTAAATAATAGAGAAACACAAACACCCATGTCTTCAGCGGGGCTCGAACCCCGCTGGAAGTATTTAAAGTAAGCTTTTAAGTATACTTAAAAGACCAAGATCTTCTATTTTTCAAAATTTACTCCAATATTTGTCAAAAAATGTGTGCTCATCTTACCTTAATTGTCAATTTTCAATATTTAATTCATCACTCCAGTAAAATAAATGTTGCTAATTGTTGGAATGTTAAAATGGCTTCAGTTAACAACAAAATTCATTTTTTCCTTAATTTAAGTGCAGAAATTATTACCATGAGTAAACAAATTACAATGAATGAAGATATGTTATTTACTGTATTTTTGAATGGAAAAAAGATGTACACTGATTTAAGTTGGATTTTACCTATTGATCAATATTTCACATATTTAATCGAGAAAAGTTTATGTTATTTAAATGTTATAAAAAATATAAAAGGAATATGTGCTCAAGAATAATATTTAGTATGTTATAAATACTAATAATATTTTTTATCTGTTCGGTATATACAAAAAGGATTGAAATAATGCTTGAAACTTTGGAAACAACCGACTCGGAGAGTAGACCACTAAATCGATTTTGGCAACACTGCCGGACTACGCTCTTCATGGCCTGTTTAAAGTTTGCCGTTCCCAAACTCTCAAAATTACCTCTCCAAAGCTTATATAAAAATCCCTAAGAACATAACATTTTCATGAAAATTCCCCTAAAAAAATAATATCGTAGAAAAAGTTATAAATGATGATAAGTAATTACGAAACTGAAAGTAGACTAAAACAACTCACAATTTTTTAAATTCTTTCCAGCAAATTATTTTTTTTAATTCCTACATATGGATGTTCATTTAATTTCAATTTCAAATATTTACTTGAAGAAAAAAATTCGGGAAAGCCGGAATATCCCTAAAAACACCCCTGAAAATATAACATCCAATCTCAATTATTTGCCCCCTAAATTTGAGATGAAAATCCCTAAGTTGACAACACTGCCTCAGTAAAGAAACAGAAGTTCACGAGTTTGGATATTTGACATATTCTATTTCAAAATTTACATGCATAAAGAGAATATTGACAACAAAAGACCCGTTTCTGTCGTTTCACGCTTTGTGAATAACAAATTGTAAAAATTTCAAGCTTCGCTTGACGCAGTCACTCTCTCTCTCAGACTCTCTGTCTTCGCTAATAAAGAGAATCGTGGCTGATGAATTAAAGGTGTCCTACATGCAACACCAAAACCGCCCATGTACATTGAACCTAAGTGGGAATTGTTGAATTACTTGACATAATAAAACAACACGATAATAAAGGATATGACTAAGTTGCCCAATTAAGCCCTAATTAGGCCTAATAGTAAGGTAATAATGCATAAAAAATTGTCAAGCCTGCATTTGGCAATATTGTACAAATAAAAACTATTATTACTCGTATACTTTTCTTTAAAAATTACTGAAATCGGTTAAATGTTCCGGGTACGTAGGTACTGCATATTGAAGCCTTTATCAATTGATTTTAGATCAATTAACTAATTACATCGAATTATTTTGCATAGGATTAATGACGTTTTCAAAGATAGAAGTTCTATGTGAATTCATTGAAATCTTAGTTTCTTTCATTGTATAATCTTAAAAACTGTATCTTCATTTCATTGTATGAGGTTCAATATCTTGTGTATACTTTCAACAATTTCATTCAGTTGTACACCGCCAAATTAGATCATTAGTATTATTATTATTATTATTACATTAGATCATTAGTATCATTCAGAATAATTACTAGGAAATAAATGTTCAATAATGAAGTTCAACCAATGTATAAAACACTTGGTTATTTTGAAAATCAGAAGTTCTATAAAATGACCATTGATTGGTGTTATCAGTATTAATACTAGAAGTATTTCGATATTATTGGTTATTTTACTTGTTGCATAATTGCCAAGACTGTCACATTGACCGATTAAATGTCAAATTGACACGATTTTGTGTACCGTGACAAGTTTGATGTGTATGACAACTAATTTTGTACCTACTACGTGTGATATTTTCTAAGAATATTTTTTGGAATATGTCAAGTTTTGACTTCGCGTTTAGTTTATTTTATGTACCACACAATTATTTCATGGAATTTTAAATATCTGTAAAAGTTGTCCCTGATAGAGTTACTCAAGGTATTATCGGTAATAATACCATGATATTTTCAAATTTATCTGTTATATATCGGAAACTTGTTGCATAATTACAAATAGTGTCACTTTGACAGATTAAATGTCAAACTGTTTGTTTGACATTTAATTTGTAATTATTCTGCAGTTCAAGAGTTAAAACCACATTAATTATGTTGTTCGTATTTGATGGGATTATTTTTTAGAATTGTCAAATTTTGACTTCACCTTTAGTTTGATACAGTTAAATTTACAGTTAAGATTTAGTTTAATAAATACAACTATTTTCAATGGAATTTTAAATATCCGTAAAAGTCGCCATTGGTAGTGTTAGAAGAGCTATTATGAGTAGTACTATGAGTTTTTCGAAGTTATCGATTATATAGCGATAACTGGTTGTATAATTACAAAAACTTACATTTTGACAAATTAAATGTCAAAATAACATGATTTATAGTTATGCTGAGGTTTGAGGTATGTATATAACCATATTGATTTTGTAATACTGAGGTCATTGTGGAAAAACTTGGACAAATATAAATGATTCATCAATTCAAGTACGTATCAATTTTGTTACTTTTTCAATTTATTTCGTTCTAAAAACATTGGACTGGAAGGTGGATTATCTATCCTAATAAATTCTTCCAAACATATTTCTTGTATTTTTTTCCGTACCCTCGATATATTTTTGAGCACATTTACTGTAATTGTATACATAATACTTTGTTGGTATCCTTTCAGTGAAAGTTTCACTGACTACTTAGTTTCTTTCATTACAAAACGTTACAAACTCTTTCTAAACATACTCTTAATTTTGCACCACATCAAATCCAAAAATTTTTAATTACTCACAAATGTCACAAATGACAAAATTTGTCGCCGCATTTATATAAATCAACAATCAATTCATATTGAGTTATTAAAGAAAATTAAGAATATTTTTTAAAGTTGTAGTTTGTCACGCTAGTCAATATATTATCGTATATCATTTCCATAATACCAGATAATTAAATTAATTAAACATTTTGATTGGATAGAAACACCTTGAGGAAAATATTTGAAAAATATCCCTTTCAGGTATTTCAACTGAATTAAACTTATTGAATGGAAACATTTCGAAAAATAATCGTTATTATGTTGTCATAAATAAACACAATTTTCCTTTTGTGCTTCCAAATGTGTACTTAGTGCTTACCGTTGCTAAGAGAGATTCACTAACTCAATTATTATTGTCCAGTGGGTAGAAGCTCAATTTATCAATAATTGTGAAAGGAAAAAGGTTGACGGTCTAGTCCGACGTGAAAGTTGAGATAGGAAATCGATCAAATTGAGAGTGTATATCAACCTATCTGCTTTCGAGAGAAAATGGAATTAGATATTCCGAATGTGAATTCTTCAGTGTTTTTAAAGATATACACTAAAGTAATTTCACCGCAGTCTTTTGTTGTGCTGAAAGTTGATAAATGATTTCGTTCCGTTAAATTACTAGTGAATACTAATTTGATAGAGAAGTCGTTATGGATATTTTATGGAACTGATTTTACTGTAGAAATGTTGTTTGGAGTTCCTAGACCGTTCGTATTATACCAAATGGAACACGTGACCGTTGAAGCGTATAATATCAAACCATGTAACTGAAAAATTCGTCACACTTAACCTGATATTAGTAAATTGAAAAAATCGTAAATACATACTTGAAAATGGATATAAATACAGAGTGATACATTCAAATTTAGTTAACGACGTCATACTTTGAAAACTATATGATCACCACTGAACAGGCATGATGACAGTTTTTGAAAAAATATATATATATATATATATATATATATATATATATATATATATATAATGGAAATGAAACACAATTCTCACAACCTATAAAAATGAACTCCACAAATAATATATTTTTATATATATATATATATATATATATATATATATATATATATATATATATATATATATATATATATATGTGTGTTTTTTTACAATAAATAGGTAATTTCTGAAGAAATTAAGAGTTGAGTAGGAAAAAAATGCAATTTTTAAATATAAATTTACTTGTTTAGCTAAAACGCTTGTCAGTGTCATGGCGTCGCTTGTGACGTCACGTTTGAGTAAACTCAACACTAGACGCTGAGCTCGTGCAATAATTCAATTATTTTGTGTTATTGAATATGAATTCGAAAGTGTAGAAGTGGTGTGGGGTCATCCTGTGTGAGAACACATCCATAAAAACTCCTAATAAGTTATTTGTGTTCGTTTCTCAAAATAAAACAACACGAAACAAGTGGCTTAAAATTGCAAGGCGAGATTCAAACGCAATAATGTCCAGTTCACCTTTATTTTTGTGAAGATCATTTTGATGTAAGTTTTTACATTGTTTTGTAGATTCTAGTATAGTATATAATATTTGGTAATAATATTTGTTACGAGGTCTAAATGAAAAAATATAAACTATCTATTTCGAGGAATAACTTCGAAATTTCATCTCATTACTGTTATATTACGTATTTTATTCAAATTTCAGTTACGAAATGTCTGCATGGATGGCCATAGGATGACCTGAACCTAAAAGAAAAATCAATTTATAAATGAAGAGTATAAGCATTATAAAAATAGATTTCATTAACATAACCCTAATAATAACCTGATACATTGCATACCAAATACATTGTCAAAAGTATACTTTAGAGAATTATTTTATAACTGAAATTATAATGTTTTTGATAATTTTAATATACTTACATAGAAGTTTTAAAATTTCTAAATTCTGCTGAATTTATTTGATGTCAAAACTCTCCCAACATTATTATGTCGATTCTAGGCAAATTAGCGTAGTTTGCCTTAGTAAATCCTTGATCAATGAGTCGTGTTATTTTATATTCGATTTTAATAATATTCACACTCAAATAATGAAATTTAATAACACAAATAATAAATAAAAACACAGTCGTAGTGGAATTTAACAATAGGAGATGTGACGTTAGTGTGTGTTTGTGTTTACTAAAGGTGACGTCATGCGCTCTGATTGGTGTTCAAAATATCATGGCGGATTGCCTTATTTTGTAGTTTTGTTTAATAAAAATTAATATTCATTACACTGTTAATAAATAAAACAATGCGTGTTTTCTATTCTAAGCTTCAATTTCTATCCAATAAATATAGTATTTTAGTGAGTTTTAATTACTGTCATTATGCCTATTGTACATAAAATATACAAAAACTTTTTTACAGGACTAATTTTCATGAAAATAATAATTGAGCCATGAATAAATTGAAAGGGCCAATAAATGCAAACGTTGTATTTTTTTCTATCTGAAGAGGTTGGATGTAATATAATTTTCATCAATTTTTGTGAACATCCTCCAGTACGTGTATATTTCTCTTCAGGAAATTGTAACAATTATTTATGTTAAACATAATTTCCTATTATTTCTCTCGTTCTTCATAAAAACACAGAAAAAACCACAAAAAATCGTCGACGTCATTTCTATATTCTGAATAAATTCTAATATTTGTTATTTCTCTTTCTATTGACAATAATTTTTGTGTTGTGTATGAAGGTTATGGATTGAGGTCAAATGACTTAACGGTTGTAGGGAATGAAGGTAGACATGTCCAACTGCCTCTGAGATACCTTTGAAATTGGTCCACCATCAAGCAAAGTTCACGCACTTCATTTTGGCTTTCAGAGTTCGTTCACCTACATTTAAGTTTAATTATTAAATTCTTCGACCTGAAAGACTCGATTTAAAATAATGGCCTCTTCGAGAAGGCATCTTCTTTATTGATTACTGAGACACAGATCGTGTTTCTCTACAAGAAAAAAATATGTAACAATGTAATACTTGAAGTATAAAACAGAAACATAGAATAATCTATGCAAACTGTAGTAGTAGAATTTATATAAAATATTGAGGATTGCAGAAAATCATTGGAATACTCTGTTAGAACATTTTACAAAGATTTTGGAATTTCCATCACCAAGGTTTCTAACAAATAGAATACTCAAAATAAGAAGAACAACTATTGAACTCAACTTACATTCTACTTGAAAATTATCTTTAAAAATGCTAAGTGAACAATTCATAAAGTAAATCACAAACGATATGTCAGACCTTAAGGCAAACGAATATTCGAATAATATGGATGTGAATTTTTTTATTTGAATCTAACAGTTTTAATAATTTTGTGTTGTGCTATAATCCTACACACAAATTCTGGGAAACTAATCTTATTTACCTCCATTTGGTATACAGGTTAGTTACTTACTTAGAACGGTTTAAAACCTACAGAAGCTGTACCTGTAATGAAATGATTCCTACGCTAAAATTCATTTCAACGAGCAGAGAATAATGGTAATACGTTGCACTTCTAAGATAAGATCATTCAAATTGTTATTTCGTCTTAAATTGGAGAGAAATATTAAAACAGGCAAGAGAAACTCTGATATATAGTACCACACACGACGTTTGTTGCCATTTTTGAATAATAGATAGCAATTAATTCTGAGTATAATAATATTTTTTCGTATTTTGAAAGAACTGAATATTTAAGAATGCAAGACGATACTTTCGCCCAGATTCAACAAATGTTTTATAATTTGGAATCATGAAATATAAATGGAAAGAGAAAATATTACAGCCTTCTCTCTCTTTCTGGAGTGTCAATGTTATCATTCGATCATCATAACATAATAAATCTTGCATCTACGACACCTATCGGTTCCTTAGCACATATCATCTGTTATTTCAAGATCTATACTAGCGCTTTGTCTGATCGCGGAAAACGTGTGAACTATGATGTATGAAAAGTTGCATAGTAACGCGTTTATTTCTGCATTTTCGATCGATTTTTGATGAAGTCTCGATTTCTTTGATTAGACTAATTAATCATTGGCATTCAATCCTTTACCAATTTGAAGTTGAATAAATTCTTCAGGGGATAACATATTTTAAAATTGTTAATATTTTTAATTAATTCCTAAATGTGGACAATTCATGCGTGAAAAAAAGGAGTAATTTGAAACTTTGATTTTTCAAACTATTGATGCAATTCTTCAACTTTAGAATTATGTTAACCCCTGGAGAAAAAGTTCAAGATTCGAAAACAGTTTTTAGATTCACGAAATTCGTTTTCGTTCAGAAATGGTATCAAAGAAACCTAAGAATTGTTTCTTTGAATGGACTAAACCGCAGCCTTAACATATGTTTACGAGATATTGGAAGATCGATCATCAAATATGATTTCTTGATTGAAAGAAATTAATAAGAAAAGCCATGTTCGGTGTATATTGCCTAGGTACATGTTATAATTATTTCAAATTCTTCATTATAGTTTTGTTTTTCTGTATTTCAACAATCCATATATTCCCTCTGTTTTCTAGATAGTTAGGGTAACAATCTTTGTTTCATCATCTTCTTATTCTTTGCAATCTAGTACCGGCTTACCCAATTTTATCAATCCTTATTATCATTCGAATGTCTTTGGGATTCTTCGGTTTTTTCAGTGTTTTCATCTTCTTCTTGACCTGTATGTTCCTCATCGTCAACAATATCCATAATTTGTTGTTGACTTACAGTGTCTAATATGGTAACACTTTTCATTTTAGGTTTAATATTTCCAGAATTCTTTGCCTGTACACTATTAGTTTTTATGGTACTACCTATTCCTTTTTGGCTTCCACTGGAAGTAGGAGCAATATCACGTTGTATAGGAATTTCTGTTACATTTTCTTGGTTCATTGATCGACCACTTCTAGGCCGTCCTATGTTAATAGCATTAGCTTCTTGTTGCATCAAAGAAGATAAAGTAGCGGCAATATTTGGACCAAATATACGACTTAATTGAGACTGTGAAAAAACGTTGAGAGACGTGAACGTTCCTTGAGTGGACGTGTTTGGACTATTCAAAATTTGATTTATACGTCTACAGTGTACGTCATCTTTGTCGGTTTTGGGTTCCTGCAGCCAATAGAACAGTCTGAGTTGGGAATTATTGAATTTTAGCACGTACACCCTTCCAGTCGTACACTCTTGGACTCTGGAATAAGTGCATTCTCCAGGAAATATTATTAGGTCGTCTACAACTTCATCTGTTAATCGATCTCTCCAGCAAAAGTGCATCAGGGATTCGGCGTTCTGGTAGACGTATAAAAACCCTTTCTGGTTTCAGGATATATCCAAGTACCCTTCTGGTACATCTTTCCAGCTTTCATTTCTACCAAGTGTGGGTAACCATCCGTAGATCCTATGGCTGGAGGTCCAAAAAGGGCCATTTCTCGATCAAATTTGAAAATTTTCTCGAATTTCCAATTTGTTTTGAGTTAACCTTTCGAACATTTAATCCCCATTACCTCCACTTGTGTTCTCTTGACGAAGATGAACGGAAACTATTTGTCGGGTTAATTTTCAAGGATTATCATTTTTGACACATGGCTTTTGATCGTTTTGACAGATCGTAAAGTCAAAGTCGTACGTATTATTCACCTAATCAGAAATATCGAGTTTCACATCTATGATTTCGCTCTGTTTAATTATCTCATTTCTCGATCTTTTTGATTTTGATGGTATCATCGTCACTTTTTGATTCCACTCAATACCACTCTATCGAGATACTTCAAATCAAGTAATGAATGATTTGATTTTTAGATTTGAATACGAATACTTCCCTTCTGAATCACAATTGCTAGTTCTATAAACAACTTGGCCTTGTAAGGATAAAATTCTTTAATTATAGTAAACCATGTGAGCAATGATCAATTAGTTCTTGTATTGACAAAGATATTACATTAATTATTAATTCCAAATGTAGTAAATGCAACAATTTCTAATATTGTTTTTCTTTGAATGGCCATTGCCAGCATAACAACAATGACACTTAAATGACAACTGTTAAAGTGGTATGGTAATAATTTCATGAATTAATTACTGTTTCACATTGAACTTTAATCGTAGTTAACTCTTATTGACAATCTCTTATTATATAAGTTCATTAAAATGTGAAATTAATGGTAATAATGATGGTGGTCTTCAAAGGTGCAAAAATCATTGTGGAAATGGGCTATTCAAAATTATGACACGTTTAATAAATTGTGCATTAATGTAAAATTTGAATTTTTCTGAAGTTTTCTTCATAATTTTAATTCAATTTGTCTCAATTTATTGAAAAAATCCGTTATTACGTTTTTACTGACGAGTGCAATATTAAGTATTATCGACGTTGGGGACAATAAATGAGATTTCATGGCATATGGTCAAATTGAAAGAAATGACTTTCCCATCATTTGAAGCGTAAAAAGAGAATAAAACTCAACTTGTCGCTCTCAGAATCACTTTCACGTAACAGATGTTGATGAGAGTCTCTGAAAATATGACATTTGCGGCAATGATCACCAACCAGTTATAAAAGAATCTTATATTACTCCTTATAATGCAGAATTACAACTATATGTTATTAAAATATAATACAGGTTTTCTTTTTTATGTTATCTACGTACAACAATATAACTTGATACAACTTGATAACAATTTCTTAAATCATCCGTAGGATCCATATCTTCGTTCAAAGGAATCCTCATAGTTGGTAAAATATTTTGATAATCATTTTATCAGTTCCAAATATAAGTTATTACATCCGATAATAATATGAAGAAACATCCAATTATTATTTGATAAATCATATGAATTTATGTTGATCGTCAATTCTGTAATTTTATTTCTGAGATGAAATCAAATATGACATGTTGAATGTCAGTAATTGACAAATATTAAAATAACGTATACGATTTGACATCTTTTCCATAGAATGAAAAAACTAAATATGCTTTCAAATTGATATATTGTGAAAAAAACATTTAAGTCATCTCAAAAATATATCAATTTTGCTGAGGACAATCAATAGAACTCTGAAGAATTCTAAACCTGAAATTCATTCTTTTTTCAAGATATGGAGTATTATTTCGATTTCATGAACGCATAGATCCAATTATTATGGTTTTTTTTTTCAATTATTCTTCTTTTTTACAGTCACAGACACTACGAAGACGAGAACGAGTGGAGCTGTGGCAACTGGTTAGAATACACCCTCGTCATAGTTTTAGCAACAATATTACTTCTTGGCTCACTTGGTCTAACCCTATTCTGGGTCATTAACTATCATGGTGGCTTCGCTTGGCAAGAAGACCCCAAGAAACAGTTCAATTTACATCCCGTTCTCATGGTAGCAGGTTTCATCACATTCAGTGGTTTCTGTAAGTATTCATTTCGAAATGAACTCAAGAATTTCACGTTCAGCCATGAAATCCAATATGTGACATTGTCAATGTCAAAAATGTGACAATCGTATAAAAGTTTGAAATGTATTTGTTTTTTATGATGTAGATATTTCAGGGGATTCCAAGAAAAAATTTTCGTGTATTTTGAGTTGAGGTTTTTTATATCAGATTATTTCATTGTTTTAGTATTTCAACATTGATATAAAGTTCCGAAAATTGTGAATTTCGTAAAGCAAAAATATTTTTAATAATTATTTAATTAGCAATATCCCATATGGAATATTTCAAACATATTTAATGCTTTATTGCATTAACATTCGCCTATTTGAATCAAATATTTTCAATTTTTATCTTTCACTTAATAAAATAATTGATAATTGAAAAATCAAAAATGATTTTTCCGATAAAATTTTTTCTATTCGTTAGGTACCCACTTCATTAATATTACATTTCAAATAAGTAAATGGTCAAACATATTATTCCAGAATTTATTCCTGTTCAAAGAAGTACTTGATAACATTAGGAGATTATAAAATAACCCAGTTACTTGATTTTGAGGACATAATTTTAGTTCCAGCCTTTTGTTATCTCCAAAGTCACTATGAGTTACACATGATGGAAAATACATTTATTGATGTTCGTTTTCTTGATCTTAAGTTGATGATGTGTCATTTTACATTCCTTTCACAATTTCCTTTAATGTGAATATCCCCTCTAATTTTCTTCTTTGAAATGAGAATAATAATATCTTTGTGCAGCAATAAGCAATTCTTCTTTACATTTTTAATGTAAAAAAGAAAATGTATCAGAAATTTTCTGAAAACTATATAATTTCAACAGTACGAGGGTGGGGTGAAAAGTTTCCGGTCTGACCAAGAAAACTGTCGTGAATTTGCGTTTTTTTTTTCAACATAATCTCCATCAACACTGATACATTTCTTATAACGGTGTTCTAATTCAGTTATACCACTTTTGAACGTAAATTCGTCAAGCTCATCAAAATACTGATTTACATTTTCGGTAATTTCTTCGTTGCTCTCAAAATTTTACCGCCACGCCATTTTTTGAGGTTAGGAAACAGGTAATAGTCGCTGGGGGTTAAGTCTGGAGAGTAGGGAGGATGCTACATCAATTCAAATTTCAGTTCGTGGATATTGGCAACAATCGACGAATGCGCTGGTGAGTTATAGTGTTGAATCAAAATTTTTTTTTTCTTCAAACGTTGCAATAAGTCTGCGTAGTATTGACCAGTGATAGTCGACCCTTTTCAAGATAATTCCTCTCGAATCTCAAAAAACAGTAGCTTTAACCTTGTTTGCCGATAAAATTGTTTTTGCCTTCTTTAGAGTTGGTTTCCTCTTTTCAACCCACTGTTTTGACTGTTCTTGATTTTCAGGAGTGTAGCGGTGAACTCAAGTATCATCAGCGGTTATGAATCGACGCAAAAATTTGTTTGGATTACGCCTATACAGCGCCAAATTTTCGGTAGAAATATTTTTTTGAATCAGTTTTTGGTCGAGCCTTAGCAAACGCAGCACCCATCTTGAACACAGCTTTTCCATGCTCAAATGCTTGTGCAAAATATTTCGCACACGTTTAGTTGACATCCTACAGGTCTCAGCTATCACATGCACTTTCAATCTGCGGTCTTCCAATACTATTTAAAGGATTTCCCCCATTATTTCCGTAGTTCTGACCTCAACGAATCGTCCATCTCTTCTTTTATATGTTTTGGTATAAAACCTTTCAAATAGAAGTATTTGATGAGAGCACGTTTCTCCAGTTTTTCCATTTTCTCGAAAACAATGGAAGCGTCTCGCGCAATGTGCTCCTAAACGCAAAATAAAGTAGCGATTAGGCTGAAACTTTATATACAAGCTCGGTAGGAATGGTACTGTAGGGCGCTTTTCCAAAAGTAGACCTAGTGGCGCCATCTCTTGGTCAAGTCATAAACTTTTCACCCCACCCTCGTATCATATTAAGAGTCTGGTAAATGAGTGAAGTCATAGTATGAAATGGATGATTGATGAGGTTTATACTTGAAGAAAATTAATAATTATGAAACAATATTTAGAATTTAATCATAATTCAATAAATACGCATGAGGCGTTTCGAGGTCTTTATCAAATGCTGAATTAACAATTATTGTTAACAATTGATCATTGTTAATTCACCATTTGATAAAGAAGTAGTTCTTCGAAACACGTCATGCGTTTCTATTATGAGGCATTATGAGAAAATTCTGAATATTGTTTCATTATATCATAGTATGAATTAATTTCTATTCAATAATGTTGGGGTTTCTTTTACTTTCGACCAGAATTTGAAGTTCAAAATATTCGATGATATTATATTGACCCCACATTTTCTCTTTTCATAGATTTACATTTCTCGACTGCAAAAAATAAATATTTTCTCTCAAGTCTTCGTTATGTCCCATTACTGTAGAAAAAGATTAAATCTAGAATGCGTCGACAGAAAACTTTGCGACCGTGTGATTGCTGCGTTATCCTTCGTTTAGTGATTTTTTTCGAAAACAAGATTTCAAATGAATGAGAACCATATATTTGAAAGGACTCCATCTCATGAATTGTGGTTTCTCAATGGTATTACCACATCAGAAACATCTATTTCCTCATAAGACCGACAAGATTCATAGAATGCAAATATCGAAGGTAATAACAAATTCCCATTCAACTTCACTTTCAAATTAATACTCGATAAATAATCTGGAAACATGGGTGTGTTTTACAGGGATGCACATAATCGTCTCTCACTTGAAGAATCGCATATTCTTATTCAATGTCGATTGAAATCTGTGTCATATTGCATGTAGTCACCACTTAACACTTCAATTTATCAAAATGACCTGTTTAATGTTCGTAAGGTTATTTATTAAGTTCAATTCTCTCTCATAAAAGGAATTTCTCCGAATTTGCGTGCTTACGATACGATGCAAATATTCGTAAAATATGTCATCAATAGATGGCAGCACTGAACACTACTTGCTGACTCAACGTGTTTTGTATTACTTTATATTCCACTGACTATGTTAACGAAGCGAATCTGAGACATGGAGGTATTTCAGTAGGCAGAAAAACATTGATTCGATTCAAAAATGAGTCAGAAAATTTGAGGAGACCGGTACAACTTTATAAAAACCAAAATTGGCCATCTGGGGTCATTAAAAACTGCAGAAACTTTGACTTTGTAAACGAGTTTGCGTAGATCATCTTTACACCGCAGTTTCCGTAAGGATTTGAAGCTGCACCTTTCAATATTCAATTAGTTCAAGAACTAAAACCTCAAAACTTCCGGCATAATCTTGGCTTTGGCAGCTAACGCTGTTCTAGTTTAATAACATAAAGCTCTCAAACAAAGCTCATTTTCTTCTTGATGGGCATATAAATGAACCCTTCTTCTTCTACTGGGGTGAAATCGATCAAAGGCGAACTTTATCAAAAATTGCGAGATGATCTAGTGGTATTTGTATCAAAAAATCATAAAAAAGAATTATAATTACAAAAAGAATTATAATGTATCGGGGTGTACCACATTTTCAAACGTTGAACAATTTCAATCATCTCTAACTTCTGAAAATGGGTAACACCTCGAAACAATTTTCAAGAAAAAATATAATGCTGTGAAATTAAACCGAAGGTTTTTATTCAATACAGATGAATTGAATACAAATGTGTAAAATATATATTTGTTTTTGAAAAAAAATGTGAATATGTTTGTAGGATATATGTTTGAACGAGGGTGAAAAATTTCCAGTCTGCCCAAGAAAAACGAAGTTTTTTTAAATTCAACATGTTTTCATATTCAATTTTCGTCAATTGTACATCGAATGATGGTAGAATAGATGTGAGACATTTCTTCGATGTCTTATATCTATTCTAATTGCAATATCTTCTGCGTTTGTTCTTCAGTCAAATTCTAAACATGAAATTATCTAAGTGGACACTTTTTTCATTTATATTCACACAACGAATCAAAATATACGTATTATAATTTCGCGATTCAAAGTATTATTCAACCCAAATGCTCTTACATACTTTCTGGAATTTCTACCATTTCTACCTCTGTACATCCCTAAGGACAAGGATTATCTCGAGCCATTCTTCGTGCTAAATTTCTACAAAATACGTAGATCACAAGGGCACTCGTGCGTGAATCGACTGAGAAAGCGCAATTTTCACCTGACCAAGAAGTAGTCCGATCGTGCTCAGGCAATTCACCTTAATCTCCTGGTGAGTCTGGCAGGTTTTGTTCCATTTGTAACGTTGGGTCTTGAAGCAACCTGGAATGAGTAGATATGCACGACGACAAATCACTTCCATCGTCTAACCTTCCTTATTTGATTATGCATAAAAAATTCAAGTTTTCGATACAAAATTTTCCGGAAGATATTTTATTTCACAGAAACTTTTGGAGGTTTTTACAAGTAATCAACGAATAGAAATTATATGATGAAAAAAACAACAATCTCAAAACCTTGAGTACAAATGCTTCATTATCAGATACGAAGTTTATTATAAAAATTTCTGGCCCTCACAGCAGTGGACAGTAGTAAGCGCCATCTGTATTTCTTAATAAAAATGTGGAAAAATTGTTTTAACTTGTTGAACGTTTGGGCCATAACTATATAAACTATGTCATCAAGGCATGAGTGTATTGATGAATTAAATAATTTTAGATACTAAAAAGCACAATCCTACAGTACTGTAAAATAAAATTCAAAAAATTCAATCTTCAAGGTTGGTTCTTCTATTATTAAGTGAGAAATAGAAATATAAATATATGAAATTGACAAAACTGTAACTGGGGAATTTAAAAAAAAATTATTTTAATAGTCACGTTTATGATGAAAAAACAAAAAACTTCATATTTACTGTCTAGATATCGCAAAATTACAATATATAAATCCGATCGTAGTTTCTTGGGTCTCTAAATCTTGAAGACAAAACTGAATGTAACAGAAAAGTAAAATTTCTTTAAATAAAATGTATTTTATTGATATAACATATTATTATATTCATATAGAGATACAATTTGATGTGATTTAAATTGAAACACGATTTTATTATCATAAGGATTCTCATTAGTATATTTCAAGGTTTTTTTCTTCTTTCTTAGTTATTATGACAAATATCTATATAATCAAATTCTTTCTTATATAATTTTCATAAATTTTTAAATATTTCAAATATTAATATGAGTTATACCTATGCATTATATGATATATAATCTTTTTTTATGGATACTAAACCTTGTAAATTTACTGTTTTGAATATCGTTTCAAATATTTTAATATGATGGAGCTTTTTTGCCCAATCAATACATTATTATTATTATTATTTTTCATCATCCTTATCATTCAGAGATGAATAATGATACACAATATATGTTTATTATATTTTAGAATTATATTATTATATTTATTCAAAGAACGATACTAGTTATTTAATAGTGTTGGCGTTTACTTGATGTAAATCCATTATAATTGACTATAAACTAAAATTTAAACACTTGAACTTTTGATTTACACTTTATTGACAACATAGCACGACGCGTTTCGTCGTTACAAACGACTTCTTCAGATGCTAACAGCTGCTAACAGAAGCTAAATTCTGAAGATCTGAGAAGTCGTTTGTAACGACGAAACGCGTCGTGCTATGTTGTCAATAAAGTGTAAATCAAAAGTTCAAGTGTTTGAATTTTAGTTTATATTCGAACGATAGTAGGATAATTATCACTTTTTATAGAGTATTCTTCATGATATATTTCTTTAATATTTTTAGTAGAATTAAGTATTTTGTGGGGAGATGAAATGATTCAACTCAATGCATCGAAAACCTTATTTCGATAAGATATTTAAAAAATTTCTATAAGATGTACATATTAGATACACTTTAATTTATAGGTAATTAACATTTGTTATAATGTGCTCCTCTATTATATGACAGTTTTCAACTGTCTGTTGAGTGAGCCCTTGTTATGTTAAAAATAAAAAAAAATTAAATTAAAAATGTAATTGAGCTTGATATGAAAATAAAAATATCTAAAACACTAGTGGAAAAATATATTGAATGTAAAATTCCAAGTAATTCAAAAATATTTCAATCGAATAATTATATTCCTATAACACGAAATATTATAAGCAGGTAATTCAAAAGTGAATATTATTTGAATCTTAAGGTTTAACTTCATGTATTATTTTCAAAAGTTTTCTAAATGTACTTACGAATTAGTTTATCGATGTTATACTTTTCTGTTTGAAAATAAAATAGATCTGAGAAGCTTGCAAAATAAATATTTCAATTTTCAGCCATCCTTCTTTACCGGATATGCAGATGCTGCAGGAGGATCTATGTAAAACTGCTTCACACCATCTTCCACGCCTTGGCGATCCCTTGTGTTGCCCTAGGTTTTCTGGCAGTTCTGGATTCGCATAATTTGGCAAACCCTCCAATTGCCAATTTCTATTCGTTACACAGCTGGATCGGTTTGGTCACGATGGGACTGTTCGCTATACAGGTGAAAACATATAATATAGTTTTATTGATTCCAATATGCATGTTATTTCGAAAATAATTTTAAATTTTCGTGAGCGCATCCTCATTCAATTCTAACCCTTCTCTCGGTGAATTCGACATTTATGTCGAGTAAATCGAAATTTAACGTTTTCTTCAGCTATAAAGTCTTTAGAATTGAATTATATATATGACCCCCTAGACTAATTCGAAAAAAATTCTGCAAAACTATCAATACTTTCTAAATGTTCGACTAAAGTTTTGCGAAAGTTTTTGCTGACATTGTTTAGAATCTGAATTCTGAACGAGTCTTTCATACAAACATTTTAATGTATTTTCGTGGCTCTTACCGTCAATTTCAGACTGAGGGAATAAAAAATACCCAATTCTTAAACCTACACGACTGAAAATTATTCTAAAATACTCAATTTCGCCAAATTGTTATTACATTCTTCAGTTGGCCATCTTATATGTCAACTTATATGTACTTTTTTAGTGTAATCAAACCATGTGTTACTCTTTTAGTTGGCCAGCCTGTACGGCAATTCAAACTTTTCTAGTGTAGGTAATCAATAGATTTATACTTTATTACTAGTAATACTTTTTTAATCATATTAATGAAGTTTTTAGTTTGATCAAGCCTGGTGTTACTTTTCCAGTTGGCTAGCTTGTATGTCAATTTAAATTTTTCTTGTGTAATTAAGCCTTGTGTTACTTTTTCAGTTGTCCAGCCTGTATGTCATTTGAATAAGCTTTTTAGTGTAATCAAGTCTAGTGTACCTTTTTCAGTTGGCCAGCCTGTATGTCATGTCAATAAACTTTTGTGTGCCTAGCATTACTTTTTCAGTTGACCAGCCTGGATGTCATTTTAATGAACTTTTTAATATAATCAGTCCTAGTGTTGCTTTTCCAGTTGGCAATCTTGTATATCAACTAGATAAACTTTTTTACTGGATTTTCCGCAAGTTTTTCTGCTCGTTCGTTCAGTTTCAACGCAAAATTTAAGATTTTCCTCAATCTCTATGAATTACGATATTTGTTCAGTAAATGTAAGAGTTTGTTTCCATTAAGCTTGAAGTAATTTCAGAATTGAGTTCAACTCGTTATTAGGTGTCGTCTGCAAAGAAAAGTCACATTATGCAAACCAAGGCAGTTGACTGAAAAATTTGTTTCAATGAATTCTGTACGTGTTTAAATAACTGTTTTGTCAATTTGTGAGTGTAACGGTGTATTCGTAGTAACATAAATTCGGTCGTATTGCACGTCCATCGATATGGGTAATCCGATTCAATATAAATGTACGTTTATACGATTGTGTTTCTATTATTATCTATTCATTGAAGTGATTTCTATTGCTATTCGGCTTTAATAATGGTTGTTAACATACAGAGGTATTCAGACTCATGTTAAACATGTGTGCTTTTATTAGAAAGTACTAACTGACACATATTATATTATGTACTATGTGATTAATTGGAAATTGAAGACAATAATATTAAAACTTAAGAGATAAGGATAGAAAAAAATAAAAAATTAATATTCTAGTAGGTTAATGTTTTGTGGTCTTAATCAAGGCTATTCCAGTACCCTTTTTCAATATTCAGGAAGAGAAAAATTTGATATTTTATTAAAAATTGATAACAAATAATTATTGGAAACGATAAGATGTTTTTTTAGAAAAAGATTTCATTTAAAATAAAATTGTTAGAGAACTTTTCAAACAGAATTAATCAAAATTAACACACTTGGCTTAAGTTTCACAAAATATATTAAAAACTCTACATATGTTTCGGGTGGTTATATGATTGATATTGTGTACTCTTGATAATAGGTTAACCGCCCGAAACATATGTAGGGTTTTTAATATATTTTGTGAAAGAAAGCCAAGTGTGTTAATTTTAATTTATTGTGTTCAACATAATATTTCACCAAGAGATAAGCGAAACCTCCTTGTCATTTACAGACTTTTTGTCACGAAACTCAAAATTCCCGACTTTCGGTCATTTTATTCTACTTAATAATAGAATTATTACACGTATTTCCCTCCTTAATCAAATTAAGGAGGGAAATACGGGTTGAAATTACATACCCAAGGTATAATAAATTAAACACATTGTAAGAATTTCAAAAATAATCAGGTCCATAAACATATAGTGTTCATATTGTAGAGGACAATATAAACTTATTACCATTGTATTTTCCCTACTTCCAGAGGGTCAAAACTTTTCAAATCACAAAATTTTGATACTTCTTATTAATTTATAAAAATTAAAAACTGATAGTTACGATTTCATCAAAGGGGAGGTATTGACCATAAATGTTGCCCCTATCTTAGTTTAACTGTTATTAACTACTACTACATTGAACTACTGTTTTGATTGAACTTCTCGTATTTTTTATTTCTCTTGTTTTTATATTTTGAAGAAAAATTTCACACAATGGAGGACGGAAAGTATATTAATTGAAAGTTTTTTTCAGTTTGTGTTTGGTTTCTTCAGCTTCTTGATTCTTCTGTGTTGCGAAGGGGCAACAGCAGGGTTTAGATCAGCAATGGTACCTATTCACGCTTCCTTTGGGCTCACAACGTTCATGTTGGCAATTGCTGCTTGTGTTACTGGCCTCACTGAAAAGGTCATGTTCAAACTAGGGTAAGTGTGCATTGAGTGATGTTTATATATTCGCTTTTGTTGCATTGTGTATGTCTATGTACGTATTTGTTTCGACCATTATAGAAAGAGAGCTGAGTGACACTTTTTAGAGGTATTTGAGACACCTTAAATATTCGTTGAATACATTTTCTGTGTTATCTAAACACAATGCTGACGCCTGGCTACAAAGTTGTGGATATTGGCAGAGCCATATACTTTTGAAATTTCAATTTCAGGGGAAAAATAAAAAATCTTTATGACGTTTGAAATTTCGGTACATTCGAATTTAATACATAAGAAAATACAAAATATAGAAGCCAGACCATTTTGATAGGTTTAATATCCAGGCAGACGTCCTCAAAGTTATTTTTTAGGAAAAACCCAAAAAAACTTTTTCAGACATTTCAAGATTCATACATAATATTCTTTGTCATCAAAAATTAATGATTACAATAAGCCAGGTCTTTTGACAGTATTCTTCTATCTACCAGACAATCCAGAAAGTTGTACATATGTGCAAGTGACATATGTGTGATCCACACACATGATCTGGCTCTTTTCAATTTTTGATGACGAAGCATATTATGTATAAATCTTGAAACGCCTCAAATATATTTTTTTGATATTTCAGAAAAATGTCTTTGAGGACGTCTGGCAGGATATTAAACCAAATAAAATGTTCTGGCTTCTATATTTTCTATTTTCTCATATATTCAATTCGAACATATCAAAATTTCAAACTGCCTCAAGAATTTTTTTTTCTTAAAGCCAGGCGTCGGCATTGTGTTTAGATAATACCGGTGAAAAATGCCTAAAGAAAATGTCACTCAGTTCTTAGACTATAACGTCATGTTTGTGAAATGAATTTCATTTCAATGCAAAAAAAATACATCCACGCACATTTATGATAACATCAATATTCTCTGAAACCAAATTGAAACGGAAGTCAATAAGACAATTATACTTAACATAACCTTCAGAGTATTGAAAGATAGTAAACATCAAACTTTCAAAATAAAATTCAAAAATCTTGCGATATATTTGGGAAATACTTCAATTATTCATTGTTTAAGGCTCCAAAATTTATAAAGAATCGAGGAAAATAGCTCAATTGATACGAAGATGTCCTATTTGAAATATTTATCTTTCCTAATTTGAAAACTTTTTTTATGAAACCTCCTTTCCCCACTTTCGGAAATTAATTACAAAAATTTACAAATCTTATATTTCCAAATTGCTGAGCATGCAGCACTGCATATTATTGATGTTTGTGTTGTTTTTCTGCATGAATTTACGCTGGCATTCTAGAAAACTTATTTTTACTACCAAGCATTGTTTTCGAATATATTTTGTTCAATATTTTCTTCTTATATGATATATATATATTTTCATTATAAATAATTATTTCACTGAAATAATCAAAATTTAAAATAAATTCTCTTCAATGCCGTGTAAATCTGTGTCTATACTTTTTTGAAGATATTCTTTTGGGGAAAATTCTTCTAAATTCGCTGATAAAGGTTGTAGTTCTAATTGACCAACGTAATTTCGAGAACTGCTGCTCTAAATATATCTATTGATAAACAAGCTTGTCAACGAGTTATAAACCTTTGAGAAGGTCATTTTCGTGTCCTACCTCTTTTACCATCAATCTCTAACTCTATGAGAAATCTCAGTAGGTCATTCATACTTTCCCTCTCCCATTAAATGACATACATAAGATATAACAATGACATATATCAATTCTTTAATTTGGAAAAAAATAATTGACCAAATATTGATAATTTTAATATTAATAAATTAAATTATTGAACAGCCATTACATATGATAATTCATTCTCATATTTCTTTCATATTTCATGATACTGTAAATCGGTGGTTCTCAAACTGGAGGGTGCACCAAAAATTAGAACTTTGAGGTAACAAATGTATGAAGAATCTACATTTGAAATAACCTGTATTTTTGAAAATATAAAGTAAATATGAAAAATAATATTCTTAATGGAAGTTAATACAATCAACATACCAAACTTTCTTTATTTTCAAAATAGACTTCTTCAAAAACAGAATACAACATCACTTTTTATTTTATCTCTTCATTCATTTCAATTTATTTAATAAATTTCATCGATTTTTTCCCAGGTGAGTTGACAATAACAAACATAAATTCTCAAGCCCCATTTTAAAACTTGATATTCCTAAGGAATTGATTTGTTATTCTCAAAACAGTGGACAGTTTCTGCAGTAGATTACTGAATTCAAATCATACTCGTTCAAATAAGTTTAATTCGTGAAAATTAAAAAATGTTTCTTGAAAATCACATAAATTGATCAAATGTCGTCTGTAAAAGCACTTTCGAATTTCAGTTTTAATTATTAAGAGTCATCGTCACACCCATCATAACTAAAGTATCCTTTGGTAATCATAGTTTCATTCTAATCAAAATTTTGAGAAGAAGTTTGGGAACCACCAGTGTAAACCCTAGAATTAAATCTATGGTGTGAAATACATGTGAAATCTTCATATTCGAAATATAAATATTATTTTCACTGATTCATTCGTTTCGCACACAGCAACCGATACTCTCATTTCGAAGAAGAAGGCTACGTGGTGAACACAATAGGAATTACTTTGATCGCCCTAGGAATCTTATTCGGCTACATCCTTCACAGAGACTCGTTTCGACACAGGCCGAATGTTTTAATCCGATCACCAGATCTCTGAGCTACACAAAAATACGTATCAACATTTCGAGAGAGTTAAAACCAGAGAAATGTTGACGTTATTTGTACCTATATTTTCGATAGATACAATGTATAGAAATTCAAATCGATCTGAATTGATTCATAAGATTGATTCTAAAATTCATCGAAATACAATCATAGACATAAGAAGTAAAATTATTAATATAAGAACGAAGTTTGGAAATTTGTGAACACTATTCTATGTACCATTAAATGAGTAGCACCTTAGAATATTTCAGCTGCATAAAAATTGCATAATGCTTTTCATAATCGAAATAGTCAATAAATTTAACTATCAATATAAATATTAGAATGATATATATTTTTATATACCTGTCCATTTCGTTTTTGTAAATATTCTTAAGTTTGATATTTATAGTTAATATTATAGTTAGTTTATAGTAAATGTTTTTCTCTGTGGTTTTGTCTCATTTATCCCATATTTTAGAATGTTGCATGGATTGCTTCAATGTTTTTTTATTGCTTGATTTATGGTTTTTATTTAGTGGCACATAAGGTAGGTACACATTAAATACGTTATGAAATCTTGAACCTGAATCGTTACTTGAAAATGCAGAACGATTTTATGTGAAATTACCTCTGATACTTTCAAGTACTGCAGGAAATTAACGAAAGGTTTCCCTAAAATCTTGTTTTTGTTTAAGAAATTAAAATATATGGACATAAATATAGTGGTTTTTATAAAATGCACGATGTTAAAATGTAAGATTTTGATTATTGATTAGACAATTAGCATTCTGTACTTATATTGATTTACTTTTTTATCGGCCACAAGACGTCGCTTCCTAGTGGAGTTAGTATTAGATTGATGCAAGAATTAGATGAAATATTCAATTATTGTCGTGCTCATTGTTAGCGAAGCACAATTATAGTCATAAAAACCGTTCATCACGAGTTTTGACAGCATTAACAAAAGTAAACGCTTTTGCAAACGAAAGAAACTAAATCCTAACAAACAAGTGTTAGGAAACAAATCCTAAAAAGCCAAATGAAGTTTGTAGTTTCCAATCACGAGATGAACATAATAAGTTGTTATTTTGCTATCTTAAAATGTTAGTGCACAGAAACTTCTATTGAAAAGATTATCTTATTTGAAATATCTCAAAGAAAATTTTACATTAAACACTGATTATATACAAATTTGGCAGTAATACAGAAAAGTAAAATATATGCACTGCACAATATTCAATTTATAAAATATATTGAATACTACTAGCATTTTTTCTCTAACGTTAAAATGAAATTTTCAGAGAGGACTACTCCCACTGGAAAGAAGAAGGAATAGTCGTTAACGTTTTGGGTGCCATCCTCATAGCAGCTGGAATTCTGGTCTCATTCGCAGTACGCAGCCCAACACTCAAAGGCGATGCTAGGCTTTCAGTGACAGAACGATTGTAGGAAAGCGCGCTTTCAAGCGCAAATAAAGTATCGGATATTAATTCAACACAAGAACCCGAGAGGTTTTAATACGAATGAAACAAATTTTCCTAATTCGCCAAATTCTTAAATTTTAGGAAAAAACACATTTGAACTTTTATATATCTTTACTTGAATTTACGACTGATGATTAAAGCTAGAATCCAATCAATCCATGATAATTCGTTCCGTATTTCTCAGCAATGACGGATTTCCAAATAACCAGTGAGGCCAACATTGCAATAAAATCACTATAGTGACAAATACCAGGTCTCATCTTCATAAATCAGAACATTTAGAAAACTATCTATGCTTTTTGATGTGGCAAATAACGAAAACATGATGAGAATCTATTGTTTTCAAAATATTCTGAATTTATTTTGTTATATCATTGCAAAATTAGATCTAAGTTTTATCATCGAAAGAAATCAAAATGAGGTTTTAGTCCACATAAGTAGAATATTGAACAAAATACTCAAAAGTGAAAACTTTGTCTGCTATAGATTAGTTCATTTTACTTTCGCAAGATTTACATGAATTTGTGAAAGTATCGATAATTTTAAACAATATTTTTTTTTTGTTATATTAATATTGCAAATATTGATATATGTACACGAAAAATTAAAAATACCTCAATCTAGGAAAAGAGTTGTACATCTAGGTGAGCATATCACCTACAAATATAACTTTCACAAATTCATTGATGTATAAGGAAAAATCTGCTCAAATATTAACTCTCCAAAATTGTACTATATTTAAGAAATACATACTTACTATTGGAAGTATTCAAATTTAGGAAAACATTCCATGTGGAAAGATATTTTGAGCTTTCTTTAAAGCTCTGAAATAAAACATAAATTAATTGAGTGTTAATTGTTGTTTAGAGAAAATAGGAGGTGTTGATAATATTAATTTTCAGAATTATATAAGTTCGTTGAAATTTAGAAGGGAGTTTATGTGCGAAGATTATAGTATTGCCAACCTCAGTAGAGATAATGTAGAACGTCTAATGAGCTATCGCTTTGATATGTTTTATTGTTAGAATTCTAAAATGACCGAGAATACAAGTTTATTTGAAGGACCAATTTGAATTTATTCAAAATTGTAGGCAATTATGGACAATTGAAGATTATTCTGAATAATTCATTTTTAATATTGTTATATCTATTTATTATACCCAAATTAATTCACATTTTAGATGTAATATCCATGCGATATATTTAAGGTATATATGAAATACGAAGAATATGTCTGTTATGTGTTTAGCTTATTTGTATAAGTTTCAATAAATGTAAGTGATATCAACGATCTTTCAATAAAACGCAGCCAGAACTGGCTGCTTTTCACTTCTTGAAATCCTTACTCTTGAAGTCTGCAACATCATACGACATGAAGCAAATGTTTAGACTAAAATTAAATTCCTACAAAGTATATCCTTCAATGCTATCTTGCCTTAATAAATTTCCATGCCTCAAATTAATTTTTTTATATTCAGCCATGCTAAAAACTAAGTTAAAATATCAAAGAAACCCCGTGCAACCTGATTTCGAACCGTTCCCTACCCAAATAATTTTACCACATATTACACCAAAATAGTTATACTGGTTAACAAGTCTGGAAACTGTAGTTTTATGGATTGTATGTACTGATGCTCACGCCATCTAATATTCGATAGGCGGACTTAGTAAAACACATTCTAGATATAGTTTTCTCAAAATTACATTTGTCAATATTTTCTGTCAGCTTTCTCAAGCAATAATAAAGTTATAACAATAACAAGCTATAAAGTGCATAAAAGATTTTTTTGTCAAGAGATCAAACTAATTGTCTTCCATTTTCTTTCCACAGCTATTAAAAAAATTAAGAAAAAATTTATAAAAATAAACCTAAAGCTCATGATAGCATTAGGTATATTTTATTTTACTATATAATTTCCGGTTCTGATTTCACGTGAATATGATATCTGTTCATATTTACATTCAGAATTTCCTCATCTATGTAAATGTTTTGTATACTAGTAATAACAATTCATACAAAATATTTGAACTAGAATGCTGGGCAAATGTTAGCCTCATAGTCATAAAAATTATGAATATCCACTTAAACCCTTATTGGTCTCAAAAATGACTTATTGCAAAAATTATATTTCACATTTTCTCAAGACCAATCAAGATGTTTACCAGAAATTATACATACTTCTTTAGATATTAAATATATTTTTTCATCACATAACTATTGTCATGTAGTATAAAAATTTCAACAGTATTTTTACAAAAATTCTCTGTTTATTCTGGATATATCCATATAGGCATCTCAGATAATCTTGTGAATAAAGGATGAAAAATATCATCTTCAATATTGTGCCATTTTTCTTTGAGCAGCTTCTCTACTTTTCTTAAATCATGAATTTGTGATTCTTCAACTTTATCAACTTTTATTGTGAAGAAAAATGCAGATTTCTGAACTAGAGGTGATATTTTATCACAAAAACTGTGAAAAGCTAAAGCATAATTTTCAGGCATTTCATCTAAATTTTCAATTACCATCACTCCAACATCCTCCAAATCTTTCTTGTATTGGGAAATAATAACACCATAATCAGAAACACCAACAAATTTAGAGTTAAGAATGTTCCTATTCAATTCAATTGGTATATTGTTGCAATTGGACAAATAACAGACTGCATAATGAGATAATTCTTTGATCAATTTTTTTACTGTATCACCAGCTTCTGCTTGATATAATAATATATATGAAGAGGGTTGTTGAAACCTCACTGTATCATTTAATCCACTAGCAACAGCTTTCCATAATAAATCTTTCTGTTTTGGAAATTTTTGTTTCAATAAATCTATAGTGACGTTACTTTCTGAATTATCAGGATATATATTTGAAGCCATCAAAGTGGAAAATAGTAAAACCAGACATATACCAATTATAAATGTGTACCCAACTCCATTTATTCTGGAACTATTTATTTTTTTCTCTTCTTGAATGGCACATGGCAAGCTAGCTTCATTCACAGGATTAATTTGAATTGGTCTCTTTTGAGAAAATTCCTCTTCTCCATTTGTAAGATGAATAGAACGTCTTCTACCAGGAAAACGTCCTGTTTCACATTTTTCATTTTGTTTTCGCTAAAATAAACTTGTTAATTTATTACATAAAAGTAAACTCCATTGGAGAAAAGACAACAAGTCAAACACAATTTCAAACTTACTTCCTTGCTTTCTGAAACTATTCTCCTTCTGGTACATTTTTCACTGTTAGAGAAATCTTCAAATCTCTCCACTTCTCTTGTAAAATAGTCATGAGAATTAACTTCTGGACTTGATGAAGCAGATTGAAGTTTTTTGCAGCCGCTTGGGCTCTTACTTTTAGATTTTTTCGCACTGGATCCGGTCTTTTTTAGTATAAAAAAATTACAATGCAACTTAAATTAATGCAGATTTAGATGAAATACAACTTCGGAGTAACTTACCATAATAATGCAACACAATATTAATAGCTATAATTTTTCAACAAATAAAAACCATATAAAGGATGACTGTGACAAACATTTCGAAAAATGACACATAAAAGCGTCATTAAATAATGTAGACTTATATAACCACACTTTCCAGAGAACCATACAAAATGTATATCACATACATAGGCAAATAAAAATTAATCTGTGACAATAATTTAATTTTTCAGTGTTCCAAGTTTTGTTATATAATATTTTACATTACAAGTTGAGAGAATTAGAATTAAAATCTTCATAACCTAACTACCTCATAAAAAACATTTTTTCTGCTGTTCAGTATTGTCATCGAACACAAAAGTTACCTCGAGGCCGGCGAACCACCAGTTTCTGTATTTCGTTTTCCATATGATGGAAATCTAATGAATCAATGGCTAAAAAATATTTCTAGGGCATTATGGACCCCCACAAAATATTCTGTAGTTTGTGCCAAACATTTTCCAGAGGGAGTACTTACTAGAGAAGGCATTCATCGTTTGCTAGATTGATCAACAGAAGGCAAGAAGGCTAGATGGATAAAGTTAAACTCAATTTAAATGCAGTGCCAAGTATTTTTCTCTATTTACCCCTACTTATCAAAAACAGTGCACTCTCAAAGAGAATATCCAGCTGAAAGAACCAGCATTGAAGGAACGTTGTGAGAAATTGAATGAAGCCTTTGAAAACTCAGATTCAATTTGTAATTTTGTTGATTTAACATCCAATTATAAATGAATATTTTAATATGTAAATCGTGGAATATAAAAACTTTAGAAACTAGCAGCGTTTTTTTACACTCTAGTTTTTCCTAGAACATACCATATTTTTAAGTTCTGTGATTGTCAGTGTCTAAAGTATTTGGTATTCAAATGCCAGTTTTTTCGAAACGTTTTTGTTGGAAGATGTATTTCGCCAACATGAGCAACGAATCTTTTAAATATATATAATAATTAGGGCTAATAATATATTATTATGCGCCCTTTGTTCAGAGAAACAGCCGTTTGCAGCGTTTGACTACCGGTACAGTTTTTCAGGAAAATACCGTCTCAAATAGTAATATGCAATTACCAATTGCCTAATATACTTAAAAAAAAAAGAATATTCTAGTCCAGGAGCCAGTGATAAATAATGTGACCAAGCACCTTTAAAGTTGTAATTAGAGGAATGCATTAAAAATTAAAATAAGGGATAAATTTTTATGATCAGTCAAGAATCATGTTCTTCTCACTATGGTGTTAAAACACATATTCAAAAAAATACAGAAATCTGATGCAAAGCACAGCAAAACTCTACTTACGTAAGTAGAGTTAGGCTGTGTACAAAGTATTTTCTACTTTAAATTTTTTATAAATGCTTCATAGAAGTGAATTTTTATCACAATATATACTATGCCACTTACGTAAGTAATGTTAGGGTGTGGTTATGCTAACATGTGTTTCTTGAATCTATGAAAATAACGAAATAAATTTCAGATATGCCCTCTCCTACTATGTGAAAATCTCTAATAGAAAGTCGAGAGAAAACTTGTCAGTTGATGCATTTAAGCCGAAAACAGATGTTTTTGCTTTACTCTGTTATAATTTTCAAAGTATTGAATGACACAATTTCCACGGAGATACAGCCAGCTAAAATATATTTCTGTTTAGTATATACTTTATCATCAAGTTAATTTTTATTTGAGTAAAAAATATAAAATGGAATCATCAAAATTTTTTTTACTTCGTTCTTGGAAGGCTCCCGTTGCTTATACTATTCCACAAATATTCTGGAGAAAGTAATTGACCAAATTTTATACTTGGATTTCGTTTCCATATAACAGCAGAATAAATTCCAAATTGCAGTTCTATTATTTCATTAGAAACTACTTTATAAAACAACAGTTCAAAATAATCCATAAGCATTGGAGAAAATAAAACAAAATATCGTTTCAAATCAAATACAGGATGATATACCTCCAAATATAACTTGATTAAAACCATTGCCCCTAAATTAAAGAATTATAACTACGCTTCTGGTTTCAATAATTTACATAACCTGTAATATACTAAAAGAATCATGCAAACATATGCAAATATCTAAAATTTTAACTGATTTATAATATCAGTCGATTAAAATCGTGAACAAAGCTTTGGTCATTTTTAACTCTATAATTTTTCAACTCTACAATACAGCTCATTATATTCATTCATAAGGTTGGGATTATATCACATCCTAGTTAAAATTTCAGTAAATATACTTGGAAATAGGTTTAATTTTTGTACAACTCTATAGGCAATCTTGTAAAGTGAAAAGAAAGTATGTCCCACTTCAGTAGTGTTTTACAAATTTCAGATTTAGACGACTTTATAACTCCTTCACAGGTAATGTTATGAACAATTATGGTATACTATAATTGAAATTAAATTCATAAACATTCCAACATTTCATTTTAGGAATGTATTAAACCAGTGAAAATTGACAGAAAAATTAACGCAGACACAAAAATTAAAATTCAAGATGATGGTAAATATTACCAAGAAAATGTGAGAATATTGCTCTATGTAATTTGTAGCAATAAAGATCCACATCTTTTTTGTTCTAGGAGGGTGTTTTGGAAAAATTGGAAAAGGTACAAATAACGCTCGCCGATTGCTTAGCTTGTTCAGGTTGTATAACATCAGCAGAAAGTGTTCTCATAACACAACAAAGTCAAGAAGAATTGATCAAAGTATTTGAAACTAATAATAAAATGAAAATTGTTAGTACTTTGCTAATATGATAATTTACTTCAATGACATTTTTTTTTTACTTGTAGGAAAATATTGATGGAACAAAATGTATTGTAGTTTCAATTTCTATACAAGCAGTTTTATCTCTAGCAATACGTTATGAGCTTTCTCCTAATGATTGTGCTGCTAAGTTATCAACATATTTTAGAAAACTAGGTGCAGATATAGTGGTAGATATGACAATTGCTGAAGATTTGGCGCTCTTAGAAAGTCAAAATGAATTTATCAAAAGGTACAGGGCTGCTACGATTGATAAAGTTAATAATGTTCTACCAATGCTGGCTTCCAGCTGCCCAGGTAAAATATTTCTATAATTTATAAAATCATTTTTTGGTACTAGAACTATCTTTTTCTTTCTTAGGCTGGGTGTGTTATGCAGAAAAAACTCATGGTTCTTACATTTTGCCTTTCATTTCTACCACCAGATCTCCCCAGCAAATTATGGGATCCCTTGTTAAAAACTGGTTAAACAGAAATCTAGACGGAAGAGAAATTTACCATATCACAGTGATGTCATGTTTTGACAAAAAACTAGAGGCATCTCGGGAAGAATTTTCCAGTAAGGAAACTAATAGCAAAGAAGTAGATTGTGTGATAACAGCAAGTAGGATACCAATAGAGAAATAAGATAAATATTATAAGAGTTGTAACTTCTAGTTGAATTGGAACAAATGTTGGAAAATGATAATATTTCACTCAATTCGTTAGAAAATTCTTTATTTACGGAGCCATGGATTTCAAATGAACGTTGTGAAGTCCTTCCAAATTTGTCCAAGCATGTTGGTTCTGGCTCGGGTGGATATGCTGATCAAATTTTCAAATTTGCTGCTAAAGAATTATTTGGCATGGAAATTGGAAATATTGAATACAAAGAATTAAGGTAAATATTTTTCATATATATATATATATATATATATATATATAATATATATATATATATATATATATATATATATATATATATATATATATATATATATATATATATATATATATATATATATATATATATATATATATATATATATATATATATATATATATATATATATATATATATATATATATATATATATATATATATATATATATATATATATATATATATATATATATATATATATATATATATATATATATATATATATATATATATATATATATATATATATATATATATATATATATATATATATATAAATGAATCTTACAAATTTTTTTGCTAAAAAAAATTGAAAAAACTATATATACAACAAATATTTAGAAAATAATTGTAGAAATCATGACTTCAAAGAAGCAACTCTAGAGCAAAATGGGAATATTCTAATGAAATTTGCTATAGCTAATGGCTTTAGGAACATACAAAACTTAGTCCAAAAACTAAAAAGAGGAAAGTCCCCTTATCATTATGTAGAAGTAATGGCATGTCCCTCTGGTAAGAATAAAATCAAAATCACAAACTTAATTTCTAATTGAAATATTTAAAGGTTGTTTGAATGGTGGTGCTCAAGTGAGATCAAAAAGTAATTTAACATCTAAAGAACTGACTCACCAGCTGGAACAATTGTATTATTCTCTACCTACTAAGAGTCCCGAAGAAAATAAAATTGTAATGAAGTTATATGAAAACTGGTTAGAAGGAAATGATAGTGATAAGGCAATTAGTATGTTGCATACCACATATAGAGCAGTTGAAAAATCTGTCAATGCTTTAAACATAAAATGGTAAAAATTTAATTCTTCTATAAAGATATAAATATATTTATATGACTGTTAAATTATTGGTTTTATTTCCTAAACCTTTAGCAATCACAAATTAGTGACTACCAAAATCCTTGATAACAGGATTTTGTAAAGTCAAAGAAATTTGTAAAATTAATCAAGATATAAAATGATTAACTGTTAGCTACAGGTATTTTGCATTTCTAGTTTTATATTATTAAAGTCTTCAACTGCTGCAAAATATAATTCAACTCAAAAATGTAATATTCCAAAAATTCTCTATCACCTTTAATGTGACAAATCATCTATACGCTTCCATTTATGGCTGATTAATTTGAAAGCAATGGCCATTAAGTAAATATGGATTATTTTGGTTTATTTTCTTTGTATTGGCAGCCTTTTATTTAATCAATTTTTGAATTCAAATCCGTCAATTAATTGAATACTCCAATGTGTAAAAATGCTTGAATTTCAATATACAATTTGTAGTGAATAATAGTAGTACATAAATGGCTGAGGGAGAAAAAGTTGGAACTACAGAAGATAAGAAAATTGTTCATACTTATCCTTTAGTCAGAGCAAGTATCAAATTATTCTTATTAATGTAAATAATACTGAACGATATTTTAGCATTCTGATATGGCTGAGGAAACAAGGCAAGATGCTGTTGAACTGATCGTAACAGCATGTGAAAAATTTTCTTCGAATAATGAGGTAAAAATATATATTATAATGAATTTTGTGGCAAATCTACAATAACAATGAATTTTCATACAACATTTCATCTAATTTTAAATATTAACTGGACATTACAAATATGAAATATATACATTGAAGCTATTGTGAAACACTTGACATTGTGCACATGGAAAAAAATTATATCCTTTTTATTCAGCAGTTTCAATGTCATAACAAATATTTTTATCATTCTGCAATTCATTTCATTTCTTAATAATATCTAAGACAAGGAAATCATTCTTGGAGAGTTGCATTAGGTTATTTTATAGATTAAACTTGATAAACAATGTAATAAACTGTTAACAATATATTTTAATGTCAATGGACCTTTCGTACAACACTTTGTATAAAGTTTTACAATTGGCTACATTTGACAAAAATATTTACATAAGTGTTGAATTTTTTTGCAATTTAGCTAAATTTTCTTTTACTAAAGTGTTATATTACCACAAAATATTTGAATTCCTAATATTGCAGGGTGCTGCCAAAATGATCAAAGAAGAAATGGATAAAAAATTTGGTCCACCATATCATGTAGTAGTTGGTGAAGGTTTTGCCTTTGAAATAACATACGAATGTAAAAATTTACTATATATGTTTTTTGGTGGAAATGTGGCTATACTTGTATGGAAATGTTGATAGACAAATTTTGATACATATTTTATTTATAAATATATAATTTAATACAATGTGTTCCTAATTAACATCAATAACTATAACAATATAATTTCATAACAAATCTAAGCATACCCTTCATTTATATTTCGAGTTAATGTATCAGTCAAACTAAAATTCTCATTAAAAATTTGAATTGCAATTAGTAATCTGAAAATTTTATTTTAATACTTTGAAAATAAATATATTTATGGTTTAATGTGATTTAATATTAGTTCTAAATGAATTCACAATTCTCAAACTGTGTAAAGGGCATTATGCCTTATGTTATTCAATATATGAATTTGTAACGCCTATAGTGAAATATGTAGATTAATAATAAAACCAATATATATTTCAATTGCATAATACTTTTGTTTCTTAAAATTTTTAATTACTTCATAAATTGCACAAGATTATTTTTCAAGATTACCTAAAAATATAACTTTTGAATGAATTCTTATACTATATTTCTAAACTGAAAACTCAAAAGCAACTCAGCATTATTCATCTTATTCATTACTTGAAATATATGCTTTTGTATAAATCTTATTATGATATATATCATTTTATAACATAATCTCTTTCAGTACATAAAAAAATATTAACATTATTCACCAAATTTTCTATAAAAGATATCAGTTCAATGGTATATAAAAATTGATTTCTTTTGAATTCAAAACTGATGAAAAAATCATCTATAATGATTTCAAGATTCTTGCACTTCCAAATTATTAGAAAGGACCACTACTTTTAGCAAGAATATCTCTTGTATTGCTCACTAGAACATAAGCATAATCACGTATTTTTGACAAGTGATGTTCCATGAGTTTATCATCCCCTTCCCTAAAAGCTGATACATATTCCTTGCATTCAGGTTGTAGACGAGGCAGAACATCCAGCATAACTTTGGTTATGTCAGCATACATCTCCTGAAAGCATCAATCAAAAATATGAAAAACTAAAAAGTATCTCTGAATTATCTTTTGCTTCAACTAGTTTAATCAAATGTAATTGATCATACTAAGAGTAATAAATATTCTCTATATTAAAAAACTAAATACTCAGTACCAAATGATTACTCTCAAAACACTATTGATTGATTAAAGAAATATCTTTAATGTATTAAAATTCTAAATGTATATGAACACAATTGATATGTTTTAGTTTACTATCAACAGGTGTATTAAACTTTTAATAATAGTTCAAACATATCTTAAGTACATAAAAAAATTTAACCAATAAAAAATGTATAAAATCTTGCACCTCACCCTAGGTAAATTGGCAATCAATTTAGCAGTTGCTATTTTGACCTTTTCAGCTTTTGGTATGCATTCGTCAATATTTGAAGTGTTCAAACACCTCCAGAGTTGCTGAACACTTTTAGTGATATTTGCTGTATGACTCTCAATTGGCTGTCTTGAATTTCTCTCTGCATACAGACTTTGAACTCCACTTCTTGATTCTTCTTTCAGCTAAAAAGGATAATACTTCTTAATCAGATTGAACCTAAAGTCATAAAAATTGATAATGTACTTGATGCTTGTATGCCTGACGATTTGTCCTAGTTCCCTTTGCCATGTCTCTTGTTTCATACATGCTAGAGGGTCTCTGACTTCTTCTTTCAAACATAAAGCTATCGTCAACTGATTGTCCATTTAAAGGAGGAACTCTATTATTTTCTTCTTGGTTCTGAAATAATTATGTTCATGAATACACATTTGGAGGATATTATGAGATTAATTACAAATTAGTTTTCAGATTATTTTATTTATTTATTAAATTCAATGCATACCATCAAAATTGTATCCAAAGAATTGAAAGCTGTTTCTCCATTCAATCTAGAAATCTCTGGAATTTTCGATAATTTAGTTTTAAGATCATTATTTTCAGAAGTTAAATTTTCTACACATGCTTTCAGTTTTGTCACTTCTGCTTTCAGACCCGAAATTGTACTGTCAGATATTTGTAATTGTTTTGTTAGTTCAAGAATTTCCAGATTATTTTCCTTCACTGGAATGTCCTTTGATGTATTCAAAAAATTTTTCTGAAAAAAATAGGGATTCAAATTATATTACAAATTAAAATAAAAATTAAATATTACAAATACAAATAAATAATTTCACATTACGAGTATCATTAAGCTAAAAATAAATTGCTTTTTATACGGTTACTTATATTATTACAAAATCAATAAATTTCAAAACATACCAAGTCAAGGAGATCAAAATACATAATTTCTAAACCTCATTTTGTTAGACTTATAAGCAATATTTTAAATGAATAACAGAACAAAATTATTAAATACAATAGCAATCAATAATGAGCAATTTTAATTCTAAAATATAGAATGAATCAGAAATTGTACTTACTTCTTTCTGTAAAGGAAGTGCCTCATAGTCTTCATCAGATGCTACAGTATCATACACAGGATCTTCTTCAAAATATGATAAAGCTGAAAAAACAACTTGCTAAAAAAGTATAATTATAATAAAAAAAAACTCACATTTATCTGATATATTTTGCCTTCTTTGTGTATCTACTAATATATCATAAACTAGATTTTTCAGTTCAGGTGTTGAAAAACGCGCTAATTTCTGCCTTCCTTGATTTCTTGTTGTAGATAATGTTGGATCAACAGGCAAAAATGGAACAGTATTCAGTTCTATGGCATCTGCACAGCTCAACCAAACTAGGTATCAAACATATAACCGAGTATTATTAAGATCCATTTATACTTACATTTTATTTATTATCAACAACTCTTTAATATTATTATCATTTCTCCATGAAAAGGGATTTAATATCATAACTTAAGAAATTATAACCTAATGATGACATACTCACCCTTATCCTAGTAAAGAATAAAAAAAAACAATTCATAATTATTTTTTCAAATGGTAGCAATCTATACTCAAAGTAAAATATAACTCACTGGCTTCAGTTTGTCTCCTATCAACTTCATCAAACACATCAACTACTAACTCCTCAAAAAGATGATTAGGCAACTGAAACCAAGTGGAATACAATCAATAATTAAAATTGGTAACCTTACAATTAAATGTTAATTTCATTTCAAAATAAAGAATTACCTTCTGCAATTTTTCCAATGATGCAGAATTTGAAAAGAACCCATTTTGGGGTATTAAGATATGTAAACCAGATTGATGATCAGGTTTCCTCATTGATAAGTAGTAACTAAAGCTATCAGTTACTTCATATTGACTTTCTAGCAACCTATTATAAATCTCTTTGTTTACATTATTTCTAAAAAGTAAATTTATTTAAATTATATTTAACTGGGTACACAATATAATTACTTTGCAAAATCCATGGGTGTCTTCCCATGAGCATCAGGGCATGTAGGATCTGCTCCATAAATGAGTAATAACTCAAGTTGTAACAACTGTTCACTCTTTACAGCTACATGCAGAGGAGTTGTTCCCTTTTCCTGTAATTTAAGTATTTGAATAGTAGATTCTGATCTAAATATTCTCTAACTTACATCATGAAAGTAATTGGGATCAGCTCCAGTCGCTAATAGTTTAAATGAGGTTTCAAGATTTGGTGTTCTTACACTAGCATGTAACTGTTTTCCAAGTTCATTTTCAACACAAATAGGACCATCATCAAATGTTTGTCTTAAGGCAAATGTGCACATCTGGTGTTTATTTTTGATGAACTCCGCTTTTACCCTTAAAAAAGGATAAATATAAGACAATATCTGCAAATATACAGAAACTGATTCAATATAACTTACTCTAAATTATCTCTGGGATTAGGTTTCTTCTTCATTAATTTAGATCCATTCTCTAAAAGTAAGTGTTCCCAAATACTATTTACACCATTGTTCACCAAACTCATCAGCATCTGAAAACAAAAATAATAATAAATCGAGAAAACGAAAGCAAGCAGGGGGTTTACATTCATCTGTTTTCCAGGCCATGAACTTTTTGGAAGAGATTTAACTTGAGAAATATGTCTCCCCAAGCTTCTATGTACACTGCAGCATTGTGTGCAAAGTAATATTCCTTTATTCAAGGAAGCCCATGTAGCCTCTACAATGAAAATTAGGTAATTAATTAATTTGCCAACAAAATGATAACAGCAAACGGTTACCTAGAGAACCACAATCCCCACAGATTTCAACATTTTGGGAATAATTTTTGCGAGACATGACTGTTTATAATTTCTCAAATATATATTTTTAAATTTAAGTTATTTATTAACAATCAACATTAAGCAACAATTCAAATATAATCAAAAACCAGGCGCCATGTTTTGTTTTGTAATTTGTATAAAAAATATACGACAGTTCTGGTAGCTCTAACGTATCACATTGAAAATTAAAGCAGTACAGAAAAAGGAGATATTTGAGCTATTATATCGAATAACAGCATAACTCAATACACAACCTAACTCTACTTACGTACGTATTTAGAGCTGTGCTCTGAATAAAAATTAGTGCTCTCTAGTAACTACACGATTTATTTTGGCGGTACTCTTCCACATAAAAATGAGCGACATTTTTGTTCTAACATCAAGCAATGACTTATTTGTAATTTTGATTTTCTTTTAAAGGATTTATTTTTTTACGATTCAATATTTACTTGAAATTGAATGGTAGTTTTGAATATCTTTGGAATCATATACTATTTTTCAAATTACTAAATATTTCTACATTTTCAATACCAGAAAGAATTTTAACGCATTATTTCTAAATGGATGCGAGTATTTTTACGTCGCATATAATAATTTTCTTACGATTCGTTATTTTTCACTTGAAATTGAATGTTAGTTTTGAATATTTCCGGAATTATTTATTATTTTTCAAATTACTAATTCTATTTTTATTGATGTTCAAACCAGAAAATATTGAATGTATTATATCAAAATGAGTAGGATTATTTTTACATCACTAACAAAACAAAATTTCATAAAATATAATTGTTTCTTCACTTATAACATAAAATTATATAATGTCATAAATATTAATATTATTTACACCACATAAGCTACAGATTTTTTTCCTATAACAGTACGACACACTGGGCAGCTATCTTGGATGTCGACAGAACAATCTTCGCATAAACAAACATGACCACAGGGTAACAGAATTATCTAGAAAATAAACCTATATTGTAGTGAAAGCTATATTATCTATATCTAAAAATACTTCATGAATACAATTTACCTCAATGGGATTGGTTTTGCATACAACACATATTTGATTATCACTGAAATCTGTCGTTCTCGTCTTTTTTCTTCTTTCTCTTCTGGATTCTTCTAGTTGTCTTTTGATTTCTGCATCTTGTAAAGCCCTTGATCTGTGTTTTAAGTATTTCCTCACCATTATTCCCCCTATAACAATGCCTACCACACCAAATAATAGACAAAGCCATCTAAAATTCAGAGGGTGTAAAAGTCAGAAATATATTGCTACTGGGAAATAAAAAAAACATTAACATGTTGTCACCAAAGAAAAACTGGTAATTTTAATCGGTCATCCCATATAATTCTTTCGATCTTTTAATTCCTTATCAAATATTTTTCATGTAATATTTCCTACACCTAAATAACATTCTTTCAGAATTGAAGCTAATTTTCAATCCAAGTTAAAATAATACATTAAAATGGTTATAACTGTAACAAAAATGACATATGACATTTCAATGAACCATTATTTAATTTTATTGAAAATCACAATCTATTTTTTTTTTCTAAAAAGGGCTAATTGAGAAAAATAATTTTAAGTTACTTCTACTCATAGGGCCATACCCTATGAGTAGAAGTCAAAAAAAATGTACAACAGCTTTAATAACTTATATCCTAACCAAAAACACATAACAAGGTCTAATAGGTTGGCAACGATTTTAACTGAATTGGTAAAATAAAAAATTTATTAAAATCACAACATAAAAAAACTACAACTGAACACAAATCTTCAGATGTTTGTGTAACAATTTGGATTTACCTTTTAACACACCAATTCCATTAAACTTTTTTATTGATGTACCGACAGTAGACCTTGATATGGGATTTCTTTAATTACTTTATGTTCTATTGTGTTTATAGTACCTATAATTCTTTTTTGAATTTTCTAACTTTTTGATGAGAGATGTAACTTGCATGTTGGTTAAGTAGAAAGGGGCACCACTTGAGGGTGGCTGTAATTGCAATACATTTCCATCTTTTGAATAAACCAGCTCCCCAATACCTGTAATCATTGTTCCTTTTCTCAACATTTTTTCAGTGGACTGAATACCTCTTTGCCTAATGCCAGCAAAGAATCCCCAAATATGATCCATAACACTAGGCACTGATGGGTGAAACACATCTGATATAACATCCATGTCTGCAATATAGGAAAAGATGAATATATCATAAATTCATTTTGTGATTATTATAAACCACTGATTGGCAATAGTACAAGAAAAAGTCAAATATAAATGAGAAAAGTATAAAAAAGAGAAAGTATGAATGAGAAAAAATATTTTCATTTAACCACATGAAAATGTTTTTATACTAGGAAGCTCCAGTTACAAATTGATATAGTGATTTTCACACACTGAAAATATATTGTCATAAAGTTAAGAAACTTAATGCGTTTCATTATAAGTTCAAAACAAATTTGATGTATAAACATTTTTTACATGCCATTATATCCCACTATTACTGTCTATTTTTAAATTTTCCAACTCTTTTCTTTACAAGTTTATGTCACTCTCTAATTCTCCATTAAAATACAATTTGTTTTACCCAGAATTTCAGCCGCGAGTGGATCCATAATTTCTATTTCAATTCCCTTGTTTTCCAGAGAGAATGGCATAATATTATGCACTTCTTGTATAACTCTTTCTGAATCATTCCAAAATCCAGTAGTACTCCTCTGAATGACATGTTCTTTTATTCGAAGCAACTGCACAACTCCTTCAACATCTGTATTGTTATTGCTGATAATTGGTTTACCTAAAGGTTTCACTGTTCCTCTAATTGAAACATATGATAATTTTTGTTCTGGATGAGTCAAAACAATTTCTTTCAGATCTTTATTTATATTAAGATATGGAGCACCCTACAAAAATTACAATTTCAAAAGTATAAAATTCAAAGAGTAAAATAAGTAAATCAAATTAGTGTTTTGGTAATACATTTGAAAATACATAATATTACCCGTTTTAGGATAAATCTTAACAATATCGATATATAGTAAAAATTCTAATGTCACAGTTTTAATATATTCATGGCAAACAACTGAAATTTTATAATACTTAAATAATTTCAGAGAAATTACATTCAGTATGTTGTAGAAAAAAGACCCCCATTCTAATAAAAAAAGGCATATAAAGGAAAAACAAATATAGAAAATAATCTGGAGTAATGAAACTGAAAAAACAGAAGAAAATCTCAATAATAATAAATAGAAATGAGTTACATATACCTGTATCATAGCCATTGCATTTTTCTTTTTGTAATAATTTCTTATACATGTTATAAAAATTATGGAGTCAACTCCTAATATTATCGTTTCTACTAAATAATCCATTCTTCAAATCCTTATTCAACTGAAATTACCATAATTTCTTTCAAAATTCTCCTCTTCGACACAACTAAAACAATATTGCTGTCAGATCCTGACAACTTTTAATTCCAAATATAAGAAGACCTTATTCACTATTACATAATTTTGAATAATCTAATCAAATTATCAATATCATTTGTTAACATAACTGACTGACATTATTTTTGCTATCAGAATCTACTTTGATATTCGATTTGAAAATATCTTAAAAATTTAAATATGTATATATAATTTAACACCATTCAATCCATTACTTGCGTTGATTGCATTTCCTGCAACCCGCCTTACATCTACACAACCATACAGTTAATTTTTTACTTCTTTCCTTTACATGTGTCAGACATGTAAAAACACAGATTGCTGTTTGAGATCGGTTTATTCAAATTTGACTATTGTTTTTTTCAATAATCGTTTTAAACTCCTAATCAATCAATAATCAAAATTCCTAATAAATCAATAATTGAAGCTTGAAGTGTAGTTATAGTAGACTGTTTAAGTTAAGTAGTGATCTTTTCAAGTAGGTGTGAATGTTCATACCAAGAACGTGCATAAATCACTTTCTTATGAGTTGACCATGGTATTTTCTTTTAATCTTGAAGAAATATTTAGAAAATATTCTAAAATGTTATTTTAAACTTCAACATTTTAACAAATTATAAAGTTTCAATGATCTATCTATGAAAATGACAAGCCATAGAAAGCGAAGAATTACGATAAGATTAGATAATTAATATTACTAATAGTAGTAAACGATTAAGATAACAATGAGGAAGTCTGAATAAATGTACTTATTCGTACTTACCTGTTTGTAGGGTTCTGTGGCTAAGGAGTAAAATGTTGCTAACTTGTAATTAATGAAATTAAACATTTCGTTTTTGAATGTTAGGTAATGAATATAATTCGTTTACAATGTTCATCAAAAAACGTAAATATATTCGTGTAATAATACCCACAGTCTTATTTTAGTTACTTACTTACGTGCTATGAGTGAAGTGGATTTGTTTACTACTATTTACAGTTTTTAGTATCTAGCTTAGACTTAGATTAACTCGATTCATGAATCAAATGCTTTTTGTAAGTGATTTCTCTATATATTCTTAACATACTACCTATGATTACTAGCCATGGCGTTTAATCTACAGTACTTCTGATTGCCACAGAAGTACTAGTTCATTAGAATTATAATCTTTGTAAGGATTTACCTTTTATTTGTTTAATTTCTCGGAATTCGTGTAATATAAAATGAGTTTTCTCACTGAATATTAGTTAAAAAAATATTGTTTATTACATGAAATCTGTATTCATTTTTATATAAGGTGCTTATAATTTATGCCCAAACTTAATATTTTATTGGTGAAATGTTTCAATGAATTATTGCATCGATAAAATATGTGATACCTTTGAAAACAGAAATAAAAAACAGAAAAAAAAGTACAGCATCGATTTGCCGAATTATGGAATGCAGAGTTCTATAGCACTCCATAGTCTGAACCGCAGAACACAGCCTAACTCTACTTACGTAAGTAGAGTTAGGCTTTGCCGCAGAACATACCCATAATTTGGTAAGTTCTGTGGTCTGAACTATCGTAGGACGATAGTTCAGACGTAGGATATCGTAGGACGTAACTCTACTTAGTTACGTAAGTAAAGTCAGTCTGTAGGAATCGTCCCATGGTACGAACCACAGAACTCTGAAATATTTTTTCAAATATTTGAGCTAATAGTTCCAATATACTGGTAAGATGTAACTGATTTGTAGTTCTCTTTTCTTCAATATGAACACAGAATTAATTTAATTTTTTGAAAAAGGTTAGGGATTGACTGGAGAACAATTTTGGTGTTTTGTAGAAATTCTTTTATTCATCTCATTTATTTTTGACAATAAAATAAATTTATAATATGTCTGAATGTAGCAGAAAATGTGGGAGTACCGCTGTTTTAAAGGTGATTCGCCAAATTGTTTTTTCTAATTCCATATATTTGTTTTTACTTTTTATTTGCAGAGACCAAAAACGGGAGATAAATTGTGCAAGGAATGTTTTTTTGAAGCCTTTGAGAATGAAATTCATTTCACAATAACCAGAGCAAAATTATTTCGCCCAGGTAGTACGGTAGCAGTGGCTGCCTCAGGCGGTAAAGATTCTACAGTCTTAGCATATGTTTTAAAAGAACTGAATAGAAAGTATAAGTATAATCTTAAATTTATACTACTTTCCATTGATGAAGGCATTACAGGTTATCGAGATGATAGTTTGGAAACTGTTAAACAAAATAGAGATGATTATGAGATGCCTTTGAAAATTATGTCATACAAAGATTTGTATGGATGGACCATGGATGAAATAGTGACAGAGGTTAATATGTAAATGAAATTATAAGTTAATGCTTTACTAAAACAATCAACATTTGATTACATCTTGAAATCGTGTATACTAAATAGTTACTATAATGTACTAAGATATATACCTGATTAATCAGTACTTGAAATTTCAAAAATTTTCTATGATATATGTAAGCTTTGTTATTTGTTGTTGAATTCATTATGTGATTAGTTAATACCATTGAGTTGTAGTATTGCTTTCATTTTAGAACCAACTGAAATTTTCATTGAAGTTTATCAGTTTAAAATCGTATGAGATAGCAATATTTGTACAACTAAAGATATTTGAGTAACTTGAACACAGAATCATTTATAAATTATTTCTGCAGATAATGATAAATAAATAATTGCTGTAATCTTGCTTCATAATAGAAAGATAATATGCTTATTTAGTATTTTAAATTTTCATAGATGATTTACATATATTCATTTTCTGAATAATTAAGTTTTGAATGTATTGATGTTAAGACTGATGTAAACCTTCTATGATTTTTTAGATTGGAAGAAAAAACAATTGTACATTTTGTGGTGTATTCAGAAGACAAGCATTAGATCGAGGAGCCCACTTGTTAAAAGTAGATTATTTGGCCACAGGTCATAATGCTGATGATATAGCAGAAACTGTTTTGATGAATATTTTGAGGGGAGATTTGGCTAGATTAAGTAGATGCACATCAATTATAACAGTAATAAACATAGATATATTTTTTATTTAATTTCTTCAATTTCCAATCCTCATTCTAGGATAGTGCTGATGGTATACCCAGAGTGAAACCATTGAAATATGCATATGAAAAGGAAATTGTGATGTATGCTTATTTTAAAAAGTTAGTTTATTTCTCTACTGAGTGTATATTTTCACCAAATGCTTATAGAGGTCATGCAAGGGTGTTGTTGAAAGACTTGGAGAAAATTAACCCTAGTATTATAATGAACATCATTCATTCAGGTATAATCTATAACCTTATGAAGTAATATTTTATTTGACTTAAATGTTTCTAGGAGAATCAATAAAAGTAAATGAAACTTCAAAGATGCCTACCCTGCAGAATTGTACCAGGTGTGGTTATGTTTCCTCCCAAGATATTTGCAAAGCATGTATTTTGCTGGAAGGCTTAAATACTGGAGAACCTAAACTGGGCATTGGCAAGTCAAGTAAGGTGAAAAAGTCATTAGAGAATAGGGCTAAAACGTGTTGTGGAGGTACTAGTCAGTGTAATAGTTTGAGTTCAACATGACACTGTTGAAATATAATATTTTATTATATTTACAAAAAAATATATATTTTATTTGAAGTCTTTTTATTGAATAGTGAATCCTTCAACTACTGAAATATTCATATAATTCTTTAATAAAGTTTCATTTGGCAAATTTTATGTTTTGACAAAATATATGTAGCGTCTTTTAAATTTTTAATTCTTCTCTTATACAATTTTAAAATGAACATTGAACTAGTATTTTATAATAAGATCAATATTTGTCTCCAACATACCTCACACATTTATTAATAAATGTAATTCCTATTCTTAAATATTTTGATTGGCCTTGTTCCCAAAAACCGTAGTATGATGATTACAGTACTTCAAAATTTTTATTGAAAACTTAGCATGCAAAAATACATAATTACTTCTATAATTTAATTTACTTGTATATGCAGTAGGTTTAAAATTGAATTTGGAAAGTATGGTAGACATATTATTGGAAAATATAAAAAATTAAACAGTCTTTAACGCTGAAAACATTCTCGATTATCTTAATATGATATTTAAATTTCCGGTTTATATATTTTTATCAAATTTTGATAAACATTTTTTATCATGGAGAAGGACATAATAATTGATTACTGTTTAATCATATATATTCACTTTCTTTAAATTTTTAATACTTCACAAAGTACATTTTTTATCATTGATAACATTGGTGGCCCCTTATCCTTGTCACTTTAATAGTTATTGATCTTCTATAATGCACTTTTTTCTTCCTTGAAATTATGTTTAGATACTCCTTCATGCATTTTTCAAATTCATTCATCAAGAAATTCAGGAAAAATAAATTTAAAATAACATTATTTATAAGGTGACATTTTCAATTAAATATTCAACAAAATATAAACATTTGATACTTCATCTTCCATAAGGATGAATTTGATTAGCACTTTTGATATTTGTTTTTATTGTGGACGGTGCCTTATTCATTGGTACTGACTGTGTATTTGGGGGAATAGGAACTGATCCACCCGAACCTCCTGGTCTATTTTGAGGTGCTACCATCATTCCTCCTGAAGTTGGGTTGCCATTGGGACTTGTGCCCATTTTCAATCCTTTACCCATGCCTACTGCAGCCACTAGGAGATGAGTATCTGCAACACTAGAGTTTTGCTGAGTGTTTCCACGGGAAGATGATTCGACTTCCCATTCTTCTCTAGCCTTATTAACTATATCCCAAACATGAACAACTACTTTTTGATAAGCAGCAACTTGTTTCTGAGCATTTTCATAGGTTAAATTTCCAGCCTTATGTTCTATCTGAAGCATTTTAGTCTCTGCCATTGGCTCTAATTTTGTCCGGAGATAATCTGGAACTAAATCATGTGCAAAAGTTGTAACCCTACCTTCAGTTGATTGTGCTAACTGCTCATCTCTTTCTGGTGACAATAGAAGGGGTAATACAGTAAGGTTTCTGAGCACAGGGCATTTGTCGTGACTCAAAACTTTCGACAGGGCCGTTAGTTGTCCAGATATAAGTGCATAATTATCCAGAAAATTTGGCCAATTTAAGTTCTCGTATTCATTTTCTACCTTCATAATCATTGATGCAATTGAAGTTTTTAAATCGTTTACCCTCTGAATAATATTGTCTAGAGCAAACTCCAACTGTTTTTCTTCTCTCTGTTGCATTTTAATGGATACTCAAGGAAAGTATATATATTATATTATAACCTTCTAAAATTATCAGTGATAAGTTATAACAAAAGTAATAATTACTTCCCTCGATCACTTTATTTTATTTCACATCAAGATTTCATAACTTATAACATTAACAACATAGTTAAGTTCTGTTACTTAACCCTATTTTATTTTACAACTTCTTCCTTTTGTCTTCGGCAAAACAGTTATCTATGTATTTAAGATCATAGAGATAAATTGATAAATTTCCTTCTTATTCTGAAATGGTTTCAAACTTTCCAGTCATAATAAGAGTTGTAATATTTTAATTCCACATATTAAATTTTCATTAATTGAATTTCGCTTACTTTCGGTAGTATAAATAAGGATGAAATTGATGAAAGATGTTTGTATTGCCCAATATTTAATAAACTAGTGAGAATTATGGAAACTTGTACTACATATTTCGGTTAATATTGAAGGTGATAGTTTTAATTTAATTTTTTTAAAGCCTGGATCTTAATCTATATTATGTCATAATTTAATCACGGTTTTGAATCGTACTTTTAAGAGTATAATGATTATAAGTAAATGTCTATTTCAGATTCAGAATTCATATTTGATAAAAAATCATATTATTAAGTAAATTTGACATATTCATTGGAACTCATTTGACTTTATATTTATTTTACAATGTCAATTGCAAAAGGATCCCCTAATTTTAATTAAATCAATTGTGGAGCTATTTAATCCCTCTGATTTAAAATATTCAGTGACCAAACGTTAGAGCACAGCCTAACGTTTAGTTTGGCTTTAAGAGTTAGGCTGTGGTTAGAGTGACCCTATAGACTTTCTGCCTCAACCTAACTCTACTTCCGTTAGTAAAGTCGGGCCGTGTTTCGGCTTACTGATGCTGGTGGGTTCAATTCCCACCGTGTTCTTGAGCAATTTGGAATCGGCATTAAACTGTAGGTGTAGGTCCAATCGGAGCAATATAGGTCTATGATCTCCGCTCTTAAAACAATCTTAATAATAATTGTACTTGTTTTACTCATCAATTTGTTGGTGGAACTTTGTGAAACGATTAAATTTTTAAAATACCGTGATCCTATTTTCATTTAGGAATTTATCTCTTCTTTGAGTCGAATGTGTATTTCTGTCAAGTCTCCTAAGATAATCCCGTTGACAGATAGACCAAATGATCATTCTATAGAGGACATTGACATCAAGTTATTTTAATTTACATTACAGTTTGACTTTCATCCGCCATGTTGTTGATGTATTACTAGAAGTGTAGATTGTAATAATACTTCCGCAGTTCAAACCAACCGTTTTTGCATAATTAAATTGAATTGCAATGACGTGTGACGTTCTGTGTTTTTAAACTATCTTCATTCTGTGTTTGCAAACTATCTTAAATTCTTCAATGCGGGCGTGGGAAAATAATCTAAATTTTCTTACATAAAGTTATATTTGAACTTCACAGAATAACAAACAATCAAGATATATTTCTAATAATTTGTTCCCGAAGAATTACGTTACTGAAGTATGTTGTGAGTATTCAAATCTATTCAAAATGTTTTATTGGTAATTATAACCGGTAAATAACACTACTTGATTATAGTTTATGTTATCACCTCTTTATATTTTGCCTAAAATTTGAGTTAAATATGTTTGTATTAATAATTGCGAAAGTCGATAATCAATTACATAAAATTTTAAATGTATTTTCATTACAGAATTATGAATCAAAACCAATCTGGAAGTTCTCTAGAAGAAATGGACTCGGCATCACCTCAAAAAGATAATATAACCAAAGATACAGTGGAAGATACTGCAAATACTTCAAAAGAATCGACTAGTGATAAACATCATGAAGTAAAGAATGGAAAAGACAGTGATAAACCTCTTCGAAGATCTAAGAGAACAAGAAGCAGGTCTAAAACACCACAAATTAAGAATGAAGAGAAAAGTAATTCAGTTGAAAATTTTGAAACTGTTGAAGAAAAGAAGGAAGAAAATGAAATTAAAGATAAAGTCAGTGATGAATTGAATAAAAGTCAAAACAGTGAAAGTAAAAATGTAGATGATGAAAAACTTGAAATGAGTGAAGGTCCAAGTTCTAAAAATGAGAATCAAATTACAGAAGAAGTTAATACTACAGATGAATTTATATTAGATTCTGAAGCATATATGGAACCATTGGTATTACAGTCTGATGAAACATGCCCTGAACTTGAATTTGAAGAAGAATCTGATAAAGATTCAGGAAAATATTCCCCTATTATTTCAAGATGTATGACTAGGAGATCTCAGAATAGAAACATTCCTACTCCTAAAACGCCAAAGTCACTGGATGAACTGGAATTTGAGAATGGTATGTTACATTCATTTAAAAATGATGTTTTTCTTGTTCGTTTTAATAATAAAGCTTGTAGCTGGGATATGCAACTCAAAATGCCTATAAATCTACTGAATATAAATACTTTCAAATGAGAGGTAACAATAAGAACTTGTCTAAAAATCATTGACTGAACAATTCTTTATTTGACTAGTTTCGCATTTTATAGCATTATGAAGAATGCATTACATCATTATCACGAATAAAGAATTGTTCAGTCAGTGATTTTTAGACAAGTTTTTATTATTACCTCTCATTTAAATATGAACTATCACAGAGTAGATGCATCGTCCATTGAATTTGTAAATACTTTCAGTTTTACTGCTAATAAAATAACTACTTATTTTAGATTAAAGGAAAAATACATCAACTTATCTAAAAATTCATTTTTATTTGACATATATTGATTTAGGTACATATTTCTTGAGCTAAAAGTATTTAAACTGATGAAAATGTCAAACTTGTTACATCTAATTACCTTACATCTAAAATAAGTTAGAAATTCTATATAATTAGTTTTGTTAATACTGTTATATTCAAATTTAGTTGATTTCAAACATCATTAAAGTTATATATAACAAGTGTGATTAGGCAAATAACAAAATTATTAGAACTGGCAATATGAGATTCTTTTAAAAGTATCATGCAAAACTTTAGCCTAAGTGAATTTTTAGTCGTGCTGTATGAGCAATTAATTCCTATAATAGCAATATTTTGTTTTTTAAAGGTTGCAATTGTATTAGTTTCTTCTTGTGTATTCAGTTTTTGACATTGTTTCAGGTGGACAGTAAAAACATGAGTATTCAATAAAATTCTTTTGAGGACAAAGTTAAAACTTTGATATAATGCTTTCAATGTGCTCATACTACATTGTTTAGATTTGAAGTCTTATTTTGAATAATCAGAAGAAGCTTTTCTGTTTTTTGTTTCTATATTTTCAGTAAATTTTAAATCAATAAGTGGGTTCTCTATGCATGGTGTAATAAGCTGGGACTCAATTTTAAAAGTTATTTCAAATTAGAAAATTTAAAAATTTTCAATATTAACTAATTAATTTTTTGAAGGTAACACTTCTGAAACTGAAGGATTACCAAGGAAATCCATCTTGAGAGAATTAAATGAAACAGATAATTCCAATACAGATAATTTATCTACAAAAGTTCAAGTTGGTGGGGATGCAACTCGATTAGAGTTTTCAGAAGGTGAAAGTTATTTTTTGTCTTGTTTGAAAAATAAAGAACATAATAGTTCTCGACGTTACATATCTTCACGCAGGTCAATTAGACCTTCTAGTGAAGATATAAGAAAGAAACATTTGAAAATTTCAAATCAACGAGCAAATTTGAGTATTCCCTTTTTTTCCTCGAGAGATTCCGTTGAGAGAGCTCCAAGTGTTAAAAGAAAAAGTCGCAGTGAAACTCCTGAAGATAGAAAAAGATTCAAAGAGGATTCCTCCGGGTTTCTTGCTAAAATAACAAGTCCATTAAATACAATCAGAACAAAGTTGTCTAGTGCTCCAAAGAGTACTAGTACACCAAAATTGACTTCTTACAGAGATCACAAAAATCAACTAGGTGGGGAATTCCTTGATGAGGTGGAAATATCGAATGCTGCAAAACCTGAAAATCAGTGGTGTACATTGATGTAAGCACTTTGTAAAAACATGTTCGTTTTTTCAAATTTTTATTTGACATGCAATTGCCATAATTTTAGAGTTACACAAAATTTTCACACCCAGTGTTTTTATGTATGACAAATTTTGTTGTTTTACTTTATCTGGTATTGATTTAATTTGAATAAAGCTTAATATCCAATTTTTCAATCTTGTGTCCACATTTTTCACAATTTGAAAAAATGATAATATTGTATTAAAGTGTATTTGAAGGAAATCCTTCCAATTCCAAAGATACTTTATATATTTCGATTAGGTCACCATGGAGGTGTTAAAAGGAACAAATTAATATTCTTGTTTTAAATGAATGAGCAATTTATAAGTTTTTTATGATATTAACAATTTGTTGTTACTTTTGAAAACATTGCTTTATGAATAGAGACTGAATTCATAGTATATTTTGATGAAGTATAAAATGTATTTTGATCATGTTCTTTAATCTCATTTATGAAAAATTTTGATCATTATGACGGATTTTATGAAGTTCTTTTTTTCCACCTATCCATTATATTATAATTGTTTAATCAACACTAGTTTTTTAGTAATGATTAGCATATCTTTTTTTATATAAAATTTGACATATTATATTCATTTTATGTCCCACTTTCTATTGAAATATATATAAATATTTGTATTTGTGTTATTTTCTTCATAAGAGTAAATTTGTATTATTAATATTTACTTTTATTAACCTACATTCAAACAAATTTATATGTGAAATATTCTCAGTATATAGCCAAAGGGCCAATAGCACTATGTTATAGTGCCTTATAATGATTTTGGTTTAATGGTGCTGATGCTGGTTGGTTCGATTGCCACTGAGTTCTTGGGCCGCTGGAAAACGGCGTCAAACTGTAAGTCCAAACATTGCAGCTATATGGACATCTGACCTATGCTCTTTGAAGAATAAAAATAGAAAATAGTTTCAAGGTGTATGTGTATTTTAGAGGATATAAAAGTACTACAGTTTTAATAATTTTATTTATTTTACAATTTGAACACTATAGTATGTGCATTTTTATGAACATTAAATTCGTAGCATTATTTAACCATATAACAGTTAGAAATAATAGAAATATTCAAACGTACCTAGTATTTATATATTCTGAACTAAATTTTTGTTCCATAAAATGAAAAAAAGTTCAGAACTTGGGAGACTAAAAAGGAAATATCGTAATACCTTGTGAAAGTCTTGTTTTTCATTGTATTACCAATCCTGTGCCTAATGAGTATATTTAAATTACTTCAAGAAAATTAGTAGTTTGTTTGGTTAATTGTTTCATATACGTCCACATATCAAGTCGTTTAATATAGTTGCAAACATTTTTCGTATTGCTATGAATGTGTAAAATGAAATGAGTAATATAGTTTTGGGGTATTACCCCATTTTCAAAAGTTAAACTTTCTCATTTAATTAAAATTTAAGTGTAACATTGAATTTATTGGAAATTTCTATGATTATATTCCGTTTAGACTTAGAAATCTTTTACGGAGATAAAGTACAATAAATTGAAAGGTTAGTATTTAAATGTTCGATGTACGAGAGCCAATTATGTATTATTAAGTATTAAATGTATGTAGGTTTAACGTTGCTATTTTTCATGTTGCGGTAATTTAAATTTTCTTAATTTTATGCATATCATCTTTTCCAAATTCCACCTTTTTGAAAATATAATTGGTTTTTTTTGCTTGTCCTTATCATTATCTGCTATTTTTATAGAGTGACGATTATACCTTCAAGTACCTACATTTCAATTGTTTTTCTTAATACTTTTTGTAGAATATCTGCAGTTATAAAAATTATAATACGTTACAGAAAGTCAAATAACACCAAGGTATCTAAATTTATGATAAAGTTCTATATTTTTAAAACTAAGTTAGGATTTTTATAAATCTGATTATTAATTAAAACTATCACAAGAACAGATTGAGAAAATACTTCAGTACAAAAGTTAGGGAAAATTTAATTAAGTTTCTTTAACATATGTTTTTGTTACCTAATCTTTGAAGTAAAGCATACCTACTTAATTTACAACTTCTATGTCATTCAAATAGCGAATTAACCAGATAAAATGTTCAATTTATTATGCAATTTAATATACTCGAGTACCTAGATGAATTTTTGTTCATAGGTACCTATATATACAATACAAACAAATTATACAATGTATGTATTACAATATATAAAATGTAGGTGGATGTGACACACAAAAAGATTATATATGGTTCTCTCTCATAAGAAATGCATTTCTTTTATTCTGGAATTATTTAAGGAAAATATTCTTTTTCATTATCCAAATTTTCACTTTAATTATTCGATATTTTTCAATTCTATAGCAGAGTTCAGGAATACACATTAACATCCTTAAGATTTTATGTAAGAGCATGCACTTTTAAGTATATAATATTTATATACTTAATATTGTATATTAAATACCAACAATAGAAATAAATTGTAATAGTCAAACTAAAATTGTAAATATAGGTAGGTACATACATCAATCTATATATTCTGTTATATAATTTTTTTATTTGAAAGATAAAATATTAAAACTATGAGAAGCACTAAGCTTAAATATTTATATATTTTTTATGCAGTTTACCAGGGAAGTTCAGCTGTAGCAAGGCTTATTTACTTTCTCTTTTAGAGTCTCAATTTGATGACAAATAAATCTAAGAGAAGAATCTAATAAAAATACTAAATAATAAAAATTTCTACACATATTTAGGTGAATACTTATCTAAAACGCAATATATTCTCACGGCTGGTTGTATTTATTGCAATTGATGAAAAATTATTCAGTGAAGTAATGAAATGATTTCAAATGAATTTATTGAAAATATTCAAGCTTAAGTTAATTAATATAAGGCTTTTTTATTGTCGTTGGTTATGCTGGAATTAAATCAAAATGTAATAAATTTTATGCGACAATGTATATACGAATTTATTTGAGCACTAGAAAAATCGATCAGAAATTAAAATAATTAAATTAAACATAAATTACTCTTAAATTTTTGTTACCTATATACAATTCATTCTAACATGGATCATTCAACTCTCTGCTAATTACGGTATAATATAATTGTTTGTTGCATGTTGTCCAGCAGTAAATATGGAAGTAACAATGAGTCGATTGAAAATTTTTGTTGTGATCATTTCTAATATTTGTAGCTTATATAATACAATAATTTACTCTTTAATAAGTGAAGATTACTTCAACAACTTATACTTATAATATATTGTAATATAAATCACGCTAATAATATATCTTGAAATTTCGATGTTTGGTTTTTAAAATTTTAATTTATTAAAGTCAGTTTCAATCTTCTAATAATTCGTAAATATAAATTTTCATTACCAATATCTACTAATTGATTTAATGTTCTAGAATGTGTTTATTTAATTTCTATTTTATTGTCGCTAACAATACCAATGAAGCTATTATTGGCACAAAAATGATAACATTCAACGATTTCCACAATATTGGCCGATTCTAAAACATCAAGCTTTTTTATTATTGAATTCTCTAACCGAAAAATGTAGTGTTCAGTAGTGATTTTGCGTGAATATCTCACACCTATTAGAGTACTTGTTAATTTAAAAAATTCTTCCAGCTCAACAACAATGAAACTAGTCTTTCTATGGTCTATATAATCTATGATTCTATTATATCAAACATAGAAATAAAGCATTCAAAAATTATATACTTTCAGTTATCTATTTCACAAATGATTGAATTTTTTAATAAGTGGTTTCTCAGGTATCTAACAGATAATTTATATCATTAAATTTAACATTAAAGCTTGGGATATATATTCAACAATAGGAGATAGCAAAATAACAAAATATAAAATACTTCTTTTAACCATTCGTTTATATATTATAAAATCTAATATTTCTCACTATGCTAATATATTTGCATTTTCAAATTGATATCGATTTTTAGCAGTCTAAAAATTTCTAATGTTTTCTTTAAGACCAAAACCAACTGAAAATTGGAAGGAATTGACAATTTTTCGTATTGACTTGGGTTATTGCTAACTACAATAATGGCAAAATTGTTCGCAAAAAAGTATGGAAACATTGAACATCTTCAGGATGAACGAAGTTTGAGGTTATACCTACAACGAATAGTTTTTCATAAATATTTATCATGCTATCAGTAATCACAATTTATAGCACATAGAGGCCGAAGATAATTTCAAATATTTATAATTATTCATTCTATAAAAGCTAGATATCTCTTCTATGTTTTGTGCATTAACTGAAATGACACTCTTGTTCGATAATTTTGTTCAATTTTCTGCAATAAAAGCCAATAAAATTGAATAAAGTAGGTATCTTATATTTTTGTAATCAATTATTAATAATTCAATTAATATCAGTTTATATTTTGTCCCACATTTCACAAATCTATTTTCAATACCTATGTATACTAATTGTCTTATTATTCTAATCACGATTGATCTTATACCTATACCTAAAAAGTTGAAAACGTATAAGACTATAATCACGTTAAAAATGTTTCTATTGGTCGTATGAAAGAAATTCTATTCAACCACCAAAAAAATTCCAGACAATTAAAAGAATCTAAATTTTCTCTCTGTCATAAGATAATATTCTTTTTTTAAATATAAATATGATTTATCGTTCCATACATATAATAGTAAATCGTTTAAATTTCTATATTACATTTTCAAAGTTCTATGCTTGCTTCAATGACTATTACAGTGTTGGCATATAACAAATATTTAAAAATGTAAAAACTTAACGGGCAAATATAGGTAAACTATACTTAGAAATATGTAAATATCACTTTGTATAAATAAATTTTTTTTCAATATTAACTAATTCGATCTAATTCGAAATAAATAATTTCCACAATTGTTTTGGAGCTATATATCTCGGATACGATTTATCTATCCCAGGCAATCCTAAAATCTTAATCTAAGGGCAACACGTTGCGCAACTTGCCCTAATAATTGAAGTATATCTGCCAATTTTTGACTCTTCCAAGTGTGCCTAATTTTACGCTATTGGCTATTCATTACACCGTAAATGCTTAATTCTAGTATTCACTTGGGCATTCTCTGGGATTCATATAACCAAATACATTAAGTTCGTACAGGCTGGCAAATGTTATAAAAATTAAATACCAAATCATTAAGATAACGCCATACTTCTTGTCCAATTTCCAGCCGTTTAGGTGGGTTGCAACAAGTAAAAACACTACTGTTGAAAGCAGGGAAAGAGTCGAGTAGGTTAAACCTGAAACAATTAGCACAGTTGAAGGTAAAAAAAAATTGACCTATATATGAAAACCTGAAAAAGGTAAATATAGTTAAGTAAAACTTAACTTATGAAATGTTAACCAGATATTCGTTAATTTCAATTTGATTTTTAGGAATAAATTATAAAAACTATGTCACTAGAGAATTTTTTTAGGTACATGCTTATAATTCTAGAAATACTTAAAATATAAATATTATTTCGTTAAAAAAAAATTAATTATCTCTTTTTAACAGTCTCAATATGTATAATTATTTACCTTTATTTGAGTCAATTATAAGTTGATAATGATAAGTGAGATTTAAAACAGTTACTAAGGAAATGAACTATTGTAATAAATTATTATAAAGACTCTATCTCAAAACTAATAACTCAGCGAAAAATAAAAACATTTAACCAAATTCTAATAAAATAAAAATTCTAATGAATAAAAAAAAGAAGTCTTCAACAAGGAACGACCAGTATGAGAACTAGTTTAAGTGAGAAATCTAAGGGATACATCTAAAGGAGACGTCTAAGATGTAAGCACAACATCGAACATCAAATAATTCTACGTACCTTTACTGATAACTTTCACCTGGCTACCTGGACTAACAATTGCTGTCTTTAGAAACCATGGCAAGCCTAGGCATACGAGAATATCAAATACATTTGATCCGACCGCGTTAGAAACAGCCATATCACCATAACTGAAATTTAAGTATACATTGATAGGGAAAAAATTGGTACTTCTGAAGTATTTCTCACCCTTCCTTTATAACTGCAATACTTGAAAGTGCATCCGGAACAGAAACTCCTGCAGCAACAAACGTTAGTCCCATAACTGTATCGGGGATGTCAAGAGTAAATCCTGAAAACAAAATCATCTTCCAAGAATAATGAAACTGCAAGAATAGTATAACCAAAAGTTATGTAATGAAAACAGGGAACACTCAATCCGCGATAGAATCCCAAATGTATTCGATAATCTCAAGGTCAGGTTTTTTTTTATTCAAGTTGGTAGCCCCCATTGTGTCAAGCCGCGCCCAAATTGAGAGATTTTTAAATCGTACATGTTTTATATATTTAATGGTACACTCTTAAAACGTCAGTATGTATATTCATCAAATTGGAAAAAAATTTGTTAAACCGGCTAATTCTAATACCATATTTCATCGGGTTTAATAATAAATGAAAATGAATAATATCAAATTAATCCTGCCTACCAATGATCGTTATCATCCAAACCATGAAGTACGAATAGAACGATATCCAGAGCATAGAAACGAAGAATGTGAATGGATACCAATTCCTATATTTCTCTGATCTACAGTCTGGCATAGTTTTTCGGCACATGTAATGAATAGGGTAGATCGAATACCACTTAGCTAGTATGAATATATTTGGATCTGAAACATATTGCAAACTTTCAGTTTTCCATTGATTAATTAGGAATAATAACTCTATAAACACAAAGGAGAATCTCACATATAGAAATGGAATTATCTTAAAGTAAGGATGCTTTTCAATGTTGGATTCATTTATATTTTGATGTTAGCTTACTTTCTGGTTTAACCAACGGATCAATAATCTTCGAAGGGTCGTATTCTTTTGGTCTATAGTAATCCTGCTGAAAATGTGTTGGATTTTGTGGTGCAACAGGTTCAACTGGAGCCTGAACGGGTGGCGGGGTTGGTTCAACTGCTGGCGGTTGATTCAAAGCTGGAGCACCAAACTGATTCTCATAACCTAAAATATAAATTTTCCATAGAAATCTATCAAAAAATACAAAGAAACGCGAACAAAAACATTATCGTAAATACCATTTTTTCAACATCAGGTTTAATGTAGATTTTATATTGATACTTCTTCATAAAAAAATCGGGCTTTTTTTCCAATTAGGGTTGACTCCAATTCAATGAGATTTCAAGTAAGTATGTAACAACATCCCCTTAAACCTTTTTTTATATGTTTGAACGAGTTTGGAATATATATAATTTATAATTATTCAACTCACTTGGAGGGTCGTCCCACATTCTGTTGAAGTCAAACTCTGCAGGAGGAGCTGTAGGTGCGCTTGTAGTTTCAGGAGTAATCCCCCCATAAGTTTGGTGTTTACCATTTTCTTCCAAATTTTTGTATGTAACAAGATCAGATTGTTCAGTTTGGAGTTCCTTATGTCTTTTACATGGAACTGGCCATGTTTGAGCCCATTTCTCAAGTGGAGTGTTGAAATGAAGAACTATGCAATACACGAGGTACATTATTAGCATGAAGACGGATTCCCCCCTACAAGAGTAAACGCCCTAATTAATTATTAAGAAAATTCAGATACATATTTGTTGAAACAATAATAATCAACAGAGAGAAATTAATTTTGATATTAATTCATTCTCTAGGTGAACGCTTCATAATTTCTAGTTGCAACATATATTCATATTATTCCTATTAACTGACATATAACAAAATCATCAAAGAAACTGAGAGAATGTGCATATTCAAAAACTTATCAGCTAGTCAGTTATCTACTGATGATCATGATTATTGTATATGTTTCTGTTTATCTGCCTTAATAAAAATAGAAAAATCAAATTTAAGAGTTGAATTGATTAAGAATACAATCATCATCACTATAAATCCTTCAGCTTCATTCTTATAATACAGATCTAATCTATGTGCATTGTCCAATGTGTAAAAGAAGAAGATACATATAATTCTATGTTCCTGTTTAAAAAAAAATCAAGTAATTCTTGTGTACTTGTATGTAAAAGTATTAGGGAAACGCGTTAGCAATTTACAATATAAACCTAACTGGAAATAAGACGATTTTTCTTTGTCACAACTATGATAATGAAGTTTCATCAACCAGATTCTGAACCAACATAATATCAGCTGAGAAAATGTGCCCAGTACACTCATATGGAGTGACTGGAAGGCGTAGTTAGCATGGGGGTTTTCTGATAAACACTTGGGGTTGTGGATATATGTGAATTTATAATTTAGGCACCATGTTGCCTTTACAAAAAGGCCAGCTATATGAGGTTGAAGGGACTACAAGGATTTAAATATGAGTGGAATGAAGCAATTAAGTTCAGACTTGTCAAATCTTTGTGGTCTAACCTTTATTTGATTACTGCTATCCGGTGTACTATGGTTTACTTACGAAGAAGGAAAAATGGCCAAGGTTCAAAATTCTTGTCTACGCTTTGTATGTTGTATTCCCTATAAAAGCCATGTTACACCCTACTGCAATAGACTTAATGAAATCACATATGCATAGAGGGCTAAGTATTTATTTGCCGAGTATTATTGCTAGTGAAACTTCTGACTATATCTTTAATAGATTACTATAACTACTTAAATCAGATAATCAGGCTATACGTGAGGTTGGTAATTTTAGCGTTCCTCAGCATAGACCATCTAAATTTGAGGGGCGTTTCGACTATATAGCCCCTCACACATTGAATAAGTTTAAGGTGTTGTTTGAGGCTGATACCTCAATAATGAATTTAAAGAAAAAACTGTATTTACAATTTGATAACTGTATTTACAGATTTAATATGTACAATTGGAGAGAGAGGAAAGTTTTAGTTAAGTTTTGGATAAGTTAAGTTGGGTATTTTATTCTGTTTGTTTGAATTTTATTTTAATTTAATTTGAATTATATCTGAATTCTGATTGATATTTATTTAATTTTAGTTTCGCGTTTATTATTACCTGGAATAACCTGTTAATTTTTGGTTATAGTGTTGAGTTTTTGTGTTTTCTTGTTCATATTGGAGGAGTGGAAGATTAGCCTGTCAAAACTTTTGTAATTTGTAATCCTCTATGAAGGCAATTACAATAAACTTATTATTATTATATGATATCAAATCCTTCAAACTATCATTGTTATAGTTTTCAAAAGCTAAATTTTGTCTCTGCGTCTTCATGTCAAACCATCCTTTTAGTATTTGAAATATCTTACCAGGATATCCTCTTGTCGTAAATTGTGACAAGAAGCACCAAAATGGAAACGGCGTAGAAGAAGCAGTCTCTTACCAAAGGCCACCAATTCAAATACGCCACTGTACCAGAGCAGAGTGCACATACAGAAATGACGAACATGATGTTGAAAACTGCTGACCCTATTACGCCAGAAATTCCTGAAAAAAGAAAATTTGATACGTTCGATACAATACAATTTAACGCCGTTTTCTTGAAGGAGGATATACCCTCTTGATACTGAGGAAAATGCCTCGTTTGCTCACTAAATTGACATTCTGTACGTCTCAAACTGTCTTGAATTGAGATTGGATTACGTATCCCAAGCGAGCGATGCGGTCTAATTCGACTGTTTCCATCTGAAATAACAGACAGGAAGTTTTTCACTCCTATTCGGACCTTCCAACGAGATATGACTAGCCATTGGCAGCACATTGGAAAATTTACCTACCCGGATATACACATTCAAACAAGAATAATTTCTCTCAATTCCTCGAACAACACTTAGTGTGGAACATTTTGAAATGAATATTTCAATTAAAAGGACTTTGGTAACACTGGAGACCAGCAATTTATATGTCTTAAATCTGTGACTTGTTTTTGACTAAATGTTGATCTCTGAATTAAAAAATGTTATCAATTTTTCCTATCGCGACAAGTTTTTAAACTACACGATACCCTCTCTTTATCAGAAAAGTCATACAAAATGGGCATACGGAGGAAAATAAAATGGGTACTAACCAAACCTATTAGAATATTTTATTCATACAAAGGTTATTATAATATTGAAGGTTAAATTGTGTTTTATTAATTAACTTGTATATAAAAGTTAAATTGTGTTTTTGTTTAAAATAAAAAAGGATATTAGGGTAAAAATTTTAGCTTATAACTTTTCCTAGAATGTTCAATCTGGGGACATTCTCGCTTGATGCTCCAACAGCAGTCAGCCATCATACTGACATCACATGTACCTTGATAGCTTGCCTCCATGACCTTCAAATCTTGGTGGAATCGCTCACCCTGTTCATCACTGACATCGCCAAGATTTTCTGGAAAGTTAGCAAGATGGCTATGCAAGAAATCCAGTTTGATGCTCATGTTACAGCCAAGCTTTTTAAATCTTTCTAAGAGTTGTTGAACAATTTCGACGTAATTCTCGGCATCGTGTGTTTCCAAGAAAAGCCTTGACAATACTTTTGAATATCAACCATGCATTCACTTCAAGTTCGGTCATTATTTCAATGGAACGTTCATCTTTAATAAGTTGCCGAATTTGTGGCCCATCAAAGACACCAGCCTTTATGTTCGCGTATGAGAAGCTAGGAAATGCCGAAATGATATACTTAATACAGTCCCCTTCAGTTGACAAAGCTTTAACAAATTGCTTCATGAAACCTAGTTTTATACGAAAAGGCGGAAATATAATGTTTTTTCTGTCGACAAGTGGCTGATTTAGAATGTTTGGATCACCAGGTTTCAGATCAGATCTTGGCGGTCACTTTGACTGCACCCAATGCTTTTCACGAGCTCTGCTGTCTCACATACATAGAAAACATTTTTTATGTTTTATCTCTCTAAGGGATAATTGGTATATCCGCGTTGCTGGCCAAGAAGGAAATAAACCATTTTTTTAAGACAACACAAATGATCCATTGGTGTAAGTTATATTGCAACAAGTCAATGGCGTTCTTTATGTTTTCGTATTCTTCATGCAAAGAAACTGAATGACATATTGGGACTGAACCATATAAATTTCCATTGTGGAAGAGAACACACTTCACGTTCAGTTCCGCGAAGCGTAATAAATATGCTCAACAACTGAAGAAAAAAACTGATTAAAGTTGTGGAATCAGCATGTCAATTTACCTCCAAAACAGCCTAAAAATCGAAGCTCCCCAGTGTGGTTTTTGAAAAATTCTCTAATATATTTTTAACATGTGCACTACCCTATTAGTATGAGTTCAGTACAGCTCATTTAAAAATGAAATTTTGTGGTTGAAATCGTCATCCAAGAATGTGATTAATTATTATAAAATTATTTCATTTTACCATCGACCCAGAAACCTCGTTGTAAAATCACTGATTTTTTTCTGTATCACTCTTAAAAAAGCTTAGTTATTATTAATTCATAATCATTGCCATCTTTAGTATTTATCGAATGGGTAATATAACTTGGGATTTCTGAAAATCTCTGCCTAGAACATCCCTTACTCTACCACCACTGGATTTATCGAACGTTCTAGGCGCCTTGTGACATGCCATCTAATTTATTATCTTCCCTTGGCACGTTCTGGTGGAGGTGGTGCGCATCGCTAATCCCCAGAAAGATGAAACGGATGAGCATGATTTCCTGTATCATTTTCATTACGAAACATGTACATCAATGTGAAATTGTAAATTAAAGGTAAATCCGCACCCGATGAATTCGTAGTAAAAGATAGAATTTTATGTCATATAAGATATCTGACCGCAACTCCAAATGAATTCGCTGTAAACGATCAAATATCGAATATAAAGTATCTGAGCTATACGGGATAATCAGAAGTGGGATCATAATTTTATTATTTTCTGGCAATTTACAAGTACCATAACACGAATCCGAATAAATCACCTTTTTTCACCAAGATTTGCGTGAAAGTATTATAAGTTATTATTCCCTTCCTAAAATAAATATCACATCTTCGTCCAGTTAGGTACATACTGGGTGATCAGAAGTGGGATCACCATTTTATTATTGTACTATTACAATTTTTGTACACGAATCAGAATTACTTACCTATTTCAAGTTGACGATTTCTTTGAAAGCAGATATTCCCTTCCATTATATGAAATAAATGACACATCTTTGTCCAATAAGGTCTTAACGGGATGATCAGAAGTGGTATCATGATTTTATTATTTTCCTAACTGTTAATGTAAATTCACTGTAAGATAAATCCGAATAAGTCACCTATTTCATGTTTTAAAGTATTTAAAACTCTTCCTTTAGGATTTCAAATAAAAAAAATGAAATGTGTGGCACTCGGGGACAGCCGGGGTAAAGCTATCGCATACAATTTTTTATCAACTTATGCAAATATAATTATTTATTTATTTTTTATTTATGCAGTATTTTTTTTTCTTTGATATTAATTCAAGTTACACTTTTTGTGCGTGGTGACTGATAAGAAAACAAATTTTTTTCTTCTATTGAATAAATATCGTTCAAAATATTTTTATTATCTTACCATACATGTAGGTTATTCAGAAATTTTTATTATTGAAACTATAGGTTAATGGTAACTGAAATAAGAAACATAAGTTTCAGACTTGATATCCTTTAAATATCTGGAAAATACCGATTCAATGGTGGTCCCATATATTGTTGTGGATTCTTGTGGATCATTAATCATTTTCAAATTCAATTTTGCGAAAGAAAAGTTATCAACCGCTCTGATTTTTATCAGCGAAGTTGATGTTGAAATCGCCAGCCAAGATAAGTGAAATTTATTACCATTTGTACCAAGTATTTTACCCTTCTTCAGTGAACTCCAGTAAATTGAGATGAATAAAATGTTCTAAAATGTCCAATTTTAGATTCGGAGAAATGTAAATTGCTACCATGACTATGTGCAGGCCATTTCTACAACCAATGAGCGCCTGTACAGTCGTACCATATTCATATACGTAATGCGAACGCTAAATGAGCTACATGGTAGACGGAGTGGGGGTGTTAGGTTTCATTTTCGTTACGGAATTTCTTGATTCGGCCGCCGCGCTCAAAGCCCGCTATAAAAGCTATGCAATAGCTTAAAAACAATGGAGCACTTCATGCAACTGCTTGAAACATCATGAATTGGAAGAAGGTATCAAGGCGCCTTTTCGATAAATAATTCAATAATTTTCGATCATAATTGACGCAGCTGACTTTTGGTGAAAATTAAGATACGTAAAGAAAAATATTCTTTTTTCGAATAACTGCTTCATTGCACATGATAGCATATATCATGTATGCTTACTGTTTGGTCATAGTTTTTAATAATCGATGTTGCTATGGCATTCATAATTTCATAGAAGTTTCTGGCCACACAAATTCGAAATTACTTCACAAAAGTCAAAGTTGTTTAGTAGCTATTGAAAACCAGCTAATATGTACTTACTCGTAAATCATCTCGGAATATTTTGACACCTTAAAGACAGATACTCACTTCAAATTTACCTAATAGATAGAAATTGCCGTTTTGTTTCATTTTCGATATTATAGTCCTATAATTAAACTTAATTCTTGGAGATGAATGATCTCATTGATGTTGATTTCACCAATCGGATTCAAAATGAATGAATGAAATACAGAGAGAAATCAGTCATTGTTCACTTCTAATCATCTGCCAAACTTTATGTTAGAGGATTAATTTCGTTGCCGTTGCTGTGGCAATTGATTATTTCCAATAAAGGTACCTACATACCTATTATACGAATTGTATCACTTTATGACTGCGTTTCGAACATATAAATGGGTTTGTACGAGCGTGATCTAACATATTCCATAATTTTGATATTATGTGATGATTTACAAGATATATCAGTTTGTATACAAGGTTTGTTCAAAAGTAAAGGTGAATTTTCAATATACCTCTCAGATATAATGCACTTATGCCTGCGCTTCTTACAATCCTCGAAGCACTAATGAAATATGCTTTTCGGTATGGCCATTAACTGGTTCTTCGATTTTAACTTTATCTCTCCAATTGTGGCAAAACGCTTCCCTTTCAATGGTCTCTCCAGTTTTGGGAATAGGTAAAAGTCTTCGGGAGTCAAATCTGGTAAGTACGGTGGTTGAGGCATGAATACGGTGCTGTTTTTGGCCAAAAAATCTGGTGCATTATCATGATGCAGAATTTATATTTTGTTTTTCCGCAATTTCGGTCGGTTGAGCCGTACTGCTTGACGCAAATGTTGCATTACTTCCTTGTAGTATTCCTTATTATCAGTACGACCTGTTGGCAAGAACTCACGGTGCACCACGCCGTTGTAATTGAAGAAAAGAGAGAGCAAAACTTTTAGATTTGATCGAACTTGGCGTGCCTTTTCCGATCTTGGCTATTTTGGCCGCTTCTATTGGAAAGATAGAGCCTTGGTTTCGACGTCATAACCATGTACATAAATCTGGATCGTTGTTGACGTCATTCAACAACTCCTGAGCGATACTAATGCGACGTTGCTTTTGCTCAAAATGCATCAATTTCGGAACAAACTACCCTGCTACACGTTTCATGCAGAAAACATCCGAGAAAATTGCATGGATGAGATGATTTATATGCCAACATCCTCTGCAACTTCCTTAATAGCGACTCGACGATTTTTCAAAGCCATTGTCATCACTGCTTCGATGTTTTCTTTGCTTGTTGAGGTGGTTGCAACTCCAGGACGCTCATCGTCATCATCATCTTTTCGGTCTTCTGTAATCGCTTGTACCATTTATAAATACTTTTTTGAAAAAAAATATACTCGCCGAATGTCACAGTCAACATTTTAAGTACGTTGGAGCACTTTATTCCATTTTTAACACAAAATTTAATATAGATTCTTGGATCCATTTTTTTCAATAAGTAAGAAATAGGACACACAAAAAGTGACTAACCTTTTCAGTTGTCAAAACCAAACTACTAATCCAAAATGGATGATAATTTCAACATATGAGAAACGTATATGTACCAACATAACGAAAAAAAACTAGAAAAAATTTCGATAATCGTATGTGAACAGCCTGCAAAAATTAAAATTTACCTTTTCTTTTGATCAGACCTCGTATATAGAGTATAGACCGATAATATATCGCTGAAATGTTCTTAAAGTCTACTCAAAATTAAAATTCAGTTTTCATTTTACTGGGAAGTTATTGAACCATTTTTCAATACAGAAATCTATACCCTGACACCAATACCTACTAGTAGTAGAATTTACTATATTATAAAGAAGGCTTCGTGTTAAGTATTACATCCATATTCTTCTCGAGCAAATACAAATTCTCTATCATTATTGGATGACCGCCGTACAATTATAAAACTCCCATCATTGAAAAATTAAATGAAAATGGAACAATTAGATCCACACATGATGTGAATCCAGCTGGAAATCACCGAACAATTGAGCTTTAATTCTTTGAACAATTATAAAATATATGAAAATGGGTCAACCATATCCTTTCAATAGTTAAATATAAAATGGGATTCAAATTGGTTGAAATGAAAGAGTGATTCATATTAAAAGCCTATTTGACCTCACGTATGTCTGATTCTAACTTGGAAAATATTTGTAGGTTCATTCTGCGCTCTTCTCTTGAAACAGTAATTATCCAACGGAAATTTCGAATACGTTATATCCTTGAATTCAAGGGCTGAACGAGTATTTGGAAAGTTTCGTATAATCAAATTAACCGTTTTGCATGAGTAGGAATATGCTGGAATTGACGGAAAACTCAAATGAGAATTTTCTCGTAAAATAACCAGAATTAATTTCATTATCAAAATTATAGAATATTCAAATAGCGTTTCTAGAAAAACCAAAACCTCTAAAAATGAAAAAGTCTTCCTGTATTTTTTCATCTATAAGTTCGTACATCTGAAACTTGGTTATGCAGTTCTGATGACATCCAAAAACCTCGAAACATGTATAAGTGTGTGCTATACCCGTACTTTTCAATTTTAAATCTTTGAATTTTTTCTATGAAATGACTCACCGATATCGTCTTTCGCCAAAAATACTCCGATAACTACAGTTGCCAATTCGGGTGCAGAGCTTCCAGCTGCCATAAATGTTGCTCCAGCGACATCAGGGGCCATTTTTAGTTCTAGAAATGAAAATAAAATAAAAATTCATTGAAAAGAAAAGCGACTAAGTGAAATCGATATACTGTCAGTAGGTATTCGATTTTCGTTCTCACCATATATTTGATTAAATTGAAAGTTGAAATTATATAACATAACGAGAAGAAGCACAAAGTTACGAGTGAAAATTCACAATAACAAGATATAACAAGAAAAAATATCTGCTTCTGAGTCTTCACCCTGTAAAATTTATAATTACATTCGAACAGAAATTAGAAAATCATGAATTAGGGTAGATTTAATAACTTGGTTAAATTCAAGACTTAGTTTCTATTTTCATGATTCAATTCATTGTTTTTTATAAAACTTATATTATTATAAGTAGTTTAATGACTGTGATTGAATTCTCGCTTAGCTCTTAGTGAAACATAATTGAATATTAAATAAAATTAAACTCTTGGCTTAATGTTTCACGATTATATTTAACAATATCAAATAGTCAACATGTTTCGAGCGTTAGCACGAAGAGTCTTGAAAATGAGCTAACGATCGAAACATGTTGACTAATTCATGTTGTTAAATATAATCGTGAAACATTAAGCCAAGAGCTCAATTTAATTTAATATATATCTTGAAGACTGAAAATTGGCGACTTGAGCCTTGAAGATCAGCTCACGCTCAAACAAGTTGACTATTTGATATCAATGAATATAATCATGAAACATTAAGCTAAGAGTTTAATTTGATTTAATAAGTAGTTCAATGTTCTTTTGTTGTTTAATGGCACAGTGAAATCTTAAGTTTTCTAATATAATAATTAAATTGAAGAATGTAATAATGTAGTTATTTAGTTAGGTTGATTTATTTGTTGATTTGTGAATTAATCAGTAATTTGTAACAATTATATCATCACACGAAAAAAGAATCAATATAGGAACAAATCAAAAATAGGAAATTGCTAAAGTGAAGTGTACAGATTATATTATTTTATTTTGATGTTGTTCTCAAGTCAACATCATCGAATCAAGAATATGAAAATAATTTGAACAAAAAAAAGATTTTTTGGAGCAAAAAACTGTTTAATTCTTGACGTCACTAAAGAGGCTGATTAAAGAGGCAACGACTATTTACGTTGCAAAATGTCAGCCTTTACTAAATCGAAATGCATCAAAGTTTTAGGTTTACATCTTAAATTTTTTATTTTATTACATCCCAAGGGACATATTTTGATTACCAAAAAACATTCTTTGATACGCATATTACTTTTTACTTTATCCGACACAAATTATGTTCTCTTTTTAGAAAACCAAATCATAATTTCATTCATCGTCTTTCATTTTTTATATGTCTACATGTATATCTATTTAATAGTGTTGGCGTTTACATGATGTAAATCCATTGTAATTGAATATAAACTGAAATTCAAACACTTGAACTTATTATTTACACTTATGATCACTTATGATTTACACTTATGATTTATTGACAACATAGCATGACGTAAAAGTCATAGAAGATAAATAGAATCCTAAAATTTCCTTGATATTTATACCTGTTCTTTCAAATTTGTTGTTAGTATTCTGTTAGCATCTGAAGAAGTCATTTGTAACGACGAAACGCGTCATGCTATGTTGTCAATAAAGTGTAAATCAAAAGTTCAAGTGTTTGAATTTTAGTACATGTATATCTTTTTTCATTAATCATCAAGGCCATTAGCCTTTAAGATTCCATTACCTTCGCATATTCTATCCAGAGATGCCACAAAATACTCATCACAGACGATAGCTAGACCGAAGAACGTATAAATAGCCACAATGAAATGAATGATGATTCCTCCATGCCTTCGAGTGATATTTCTCATTAATGGTCTGGGAAACTGAAAAGAAAATTGTATAATACACAATTGCATTCGTCTTACTCACCAAGTGCCAGTAGGCAAAATGATTCTTCGTTAAAATAAAAAAAATTATCACCTGTTCTATAGCCGGCGTTGTACATTTATCTTCAGGAGGTGCATTTGTTGTATTTGTATCTAGCGTTTTATTTGAAATTACGGTCCCATTAGGTTTACTGTGCTGTTTTTCTGTCGGTGATGTTGATGAAGTCGATGTTGATGATGTTGATGTCGGAGATGTTGATGTTGAAGAAGTTGTCGTAGATGTACTAGTACTCGTTGAGGAAGATGTACTGGAAGTAGCTCCACTTCCTAACCTCGTTGATGGAATATTTAATTGGGGATGCCCTGTAGTTAGCGATATTTTGAAAGTTTTAAATTTCCACAGTTTTTGATTAAGTTTTTTCTCAAGACAAAATAATATTTCGAAAATTATTTAGAAATATATTCAAACTAACCCAACCTAACGTAACCTAACCTCCTTGAGAGAATATTTAATTAGGGGTGACTTCTAGTTATCGAGATTTTGGAAATTTTAAATTTCATAACAGTTTTTGATTGAGCATTTTCTCAGAGCAAAATAATATTTAAAAAATTATGAGAGCACAAGGTTTGCGAAATTCGTTAGAATTTTATGTTTTAAAAATATTATTATCAATAATATCGTTTTTGAACTAAATATCGTCTCTCCAAAGTTGATAGCTTGTGTTTTCGTTAAAAGTATTTGAATCGAAAACTCCCTGAGAATTTTATTCGCAACATTTCGATATTTCGATTGAAAAATTCATAATAGACTAACTATCAATAAAGCATTATGTGCATGGAATTAGTCATATCGCCCGCTAGGTTACGAAACGGAGGGATAAGACATGGCACCACTACAGCAATCAGTGAGGTGTTAAGATGAAATATCTACAAAACCTGCCATCTTTATGTGGAAGCACGCACTGAATGTTGTTACAAACGCTCTCTACCACAATCGATAGAGTTTATCTTTTTTTTGCGATAGAGAAAGATCATGTTAGTACGTCACTGGATTTATCTGGCCTTTTGAAGAAATAGAAGTTGGTGCGTTTGGTAATTATTAAGTTACCGATAAGATTGTAGGTCAGCATTATTAAACTAAAAATTTTAACATTCCCAAGTGAATATATTCTTGAAGCCTTAAAATTTGCACATGTAAATCGACTCTCATACGTCGAGACTGGCAGTACACATGGATACTCCACCAGACATGGTGGTCATCTGAGGATGGACCTGTGCAGGTTAAGTGTCACTCAAAGGGGGGCATTTTACATGTCAAAAAAATTATTTAATAAGCTTCCTCTATCTGTTAGGAATTTGGAGATGCCTGCTTTTGATAAAAATGTTAAGTCCTTTCTGATCCAGTCTGCATTTTATGATGTGAAAGAATTTTTAGAGTGTAACTTTTGAGACTGATGTCATTTTACTACGTTTGTAATTGATGATTTTAAGTATGATGTTTTTTATTTGTTTTTAAACGTTTCACACTATTGTGTGTCGACGAGTGCAAACAATGTGAAAAAATTGTAAAGCATGAAATAAATATTATTATTATTATTATTAATAACATCGAAACTCGATTGTTTGAATGCATGCCACTGATGATTCCCATGACAGGATGAAACAGCGCTGTACGGTATTTCAACGAATTCGATGTTCTACGGAAAACAATATATTCACTCTCGCAAGTTGGTAGTTTGTGTTTTCTTTGACAAAATTTGTGCAGGTAGCAGATAATCCGAATAAAATTCATAACAGACTAACTATGAATTTCGGATTATATGCTTGAACTTCTAAATTATATTTAGTTAAGTTACATATATAATATTTTTCTTCATTTATTAATTGTAAATTTATGTTTTGTAAGTAGCGGTATTGATTCATTCAATCAGTTTCTAAGCAATTTGGAAGGATTGTGGATGATTAATTCATACAACACATTTCTGAATCCCCTTTGTGTACACGTTATAGAATATTAAGTCTAAGAAAGCATCTTGTAACACCTTAGACAAGTGTATTTAATTTGAAGTAAAATGAAGAAGACGTGAACTAAATTCCAGGAAAATTAATATACACCATAAATATAATGGTATAGGCTTACGTGAATTACATAGAGTATTGTGAAGACAAAATCTGATACCCAATTACGGGGATTACTTACATAGCCTTTATTTGCATCTAATTTCCATTCCATTTACAAGAGAAAACAATGCCTCTGATGAGGAACGAAATTTCTGGTTTTAAAAGCTTGTCTAGGATACTCTCAAATGCGAAAACATAGCGAAACTTTGGCTGTGCACTAAATGGAATACTTCAATTTCAAATTGGAATTATGATCCATCATAAACGTTATTAAATTTTGTTTGAGCATTTTCAACCGTCGACAATTAATGATAACTTATATTATTCCAAGTCGGATAAATTGTTTGATTTATAATATTATTAAAGCTTTATTACCACAAAGATTCTTCCCAACACAAAACCCCTCCAAAGACGAGTTATAATTGTAAAGTACATTCATAGACGCCATCTACCAGACGGTCTAAGTATCTAATGTTTCTTTTAATGAGAGGGGGTTAACAGGTACATATTTTACATCACTGCAAGTGGATAAAAAACACTGGTGAAAATATATCATAATGAAACTTGTTTAACAGGGCGAAAAAATTGATTTTACATTTGATTGTGACAAAATTTGATCCATTTTACTTACGTTCTTTTTCTCCAGTTTTGATATGTTCGGAAACCTCGCCACTTTTTTCAGACAACACGTGAATTATTGAATATATCAGAAAAAACACCGAGATTTGTAAACATTTGTGCCGTCTTGTCCGTCGCATCATCTGAAAATTAAAAATATTCAAAATTGAAATGAGCAGTAATGTGAATTTAGAAGTGTTATTAATTGATAGTGTGATTAATTTAAATCTGTGTAAATTCTAATCTATTTTGTCATTTGTTGATCAATACGTTTTTCGATGTGTAATATTTTTCTGTCTTTTTCAAGGTTTAGAATTTTCGTGTTTCAATAATTGAAATTATGACTTGGCTATTTTTATTTTTATTCAATGGAGTTGTTTGCGTTTTTGAATGATTGTGTAGTTTTAATACCCCCAATTCTGAGATTTTTGACCAATATATGATTTTTCGTAAGTTTGACTTAATTTCGTAATTAAATTCATCTTTAACCAAAAGTTATTCAACAACCTTCTCACATGTTTTTCCCTTTACAAAAATGGTTAGTTAGGTTTCTTATTTTCTGATAGAACAGTTGTTAAGTTTTCGTAAATTGATGTACGATTTATACCATAAATATAAATTTCCTTGTATCTTGTGAACTGAAATGTTTTCTTTTGAACGTCGTAATTTATATTGGCTTCAATTTTCATTCAAATTGAAATCTGATCAACTTAGTAAGTCTTGCTTTTATGTACGTACCATTCGAGGGGATATAAACGAAATCCCTCTATTCAGACAGATTGGGATTTTATTATTAGACATAATTTTCCATTTCAATATACATTCATTCCACTTTCTTTGAACCCTTGCTAGGAAGCATGAAATAGCATTAGAAAAGCTTGTACGCTAAACGTTGAACTGATAAAATCTCGGCAATTACATGAAAGGTTTTTCAATGCTTCCATTAAAATATTAACTTCGTATTTCGTACATTATCGAAGTACTGGTTTTGTCCCATACTCGCATTCGATGCTTTTCGCGATTGAAACTTATTGATTTTCAATTTTGCATAATTTCTAACTTTCACACTTTTATTCGCTATATCGCTGAGATTGGAAAAATGATGGATGAATGCTGATATAAAATGTGTGAGAAATGATACGTTTTTAAGGTATTTCTCGCAATAAATATCAGTTAGAAGAAAAGATTCATTCTGATTTTTATATAGAAAGTAATTGGTTTTTTTTGCGCGCTATTTTATGTGCTGACAGGCTTTCAGTAGAATATATTTGAGCAGAACGAGGGGTAGTTAAATAAAAAGCTTTCAAATATTTGAAAACAAAATACGTTTGTTCTATTCACAAAACCCAACTCAGGGTTGTTTTTAAAATTCATTTCATGTACAATGTTAGCAGCTTAAAGATTTGAATTTATTTCGTTTTCTCTCGAATGTACAATTCAAATAGACATTTCTGAATTTTTAGCTCTGGCTATTTTGTTGTTTCAGTTGCATATGAAAGAATGCGAATTTTGTTACAAAAATTATTTTTCGAGGCTTTGATTGGATAGAAAAACTGTAAGTTTTTTTAAAACTGTAAGTCATTCAAGAATCTTCTATATTATTGAATGATTTTGGAAGGTATATAATTGAACTATTCTATTTTTCTTAGCTTTGATCAAAATATCAATTCTCGATTTGAGTAACCATATTACTCGGAACGAATTTGTTGATTGATTTTTTTCATTTCAAATTAACGATTAATCTGTATTTTGCTTCATATTATATTCATATTTTTCACTGAATTTATCAAAAAAATGTCATAACGAAGCGTCAAGGGAGAGAGGATAAGTTTGGTATAAATGATATGAGTTTAATTTCGAAAAGAAAGTTAGAAAGTAAGAAACTTCTCTAACATTATCTCTTGAAGGAGTACCTCGCACCGTAAATGGAAATAGTGCATTCAAGCACAAACATTATTTGTGTACAGAAAGTTTGGAAAGACAAAAGTCAAAGACATAAGTCAAAGACAAAAGTCAGAATCTTCCAGATTTGTGAAACTTCGATTTTCCAGACACGGTCACAGATTTTGTGTCGTTTCGGAATTTGAACAAACTTTGTTCATTTGAAGAATCACTTCTTGAACTACTAAAATATCGAAATTCGATAAATTACCAGCTCTTAGGCTTCTTCGCCTAACTGATGAGGCCCCGAAAGGTCGAAAGCTAAAATGGGATCAATTACAACTAACCCAAAGGATAGTAGACCCTGTTGTACCCAGTTTGCAAGGACAGCATTTGACAAAAGCAAAGGTTTGACAAAATCAAGAAATTTGTGCAAAATTCGCTCTTTGATCGTCTTCCAAAGAATGCCTTTGCGAATCAGCGAAGATTTTTGCATTTTGCACCAAATAGATTTAGAATCTATTGGTAATTATTGCAATTAATAATAAAGCATCAGAATTACTATTTGTAATTCTTCAATTATACAAATTTTCTGTTTTAATTTTAATTTTCTGTGGTAATAACTTCTTGTGATATTTGTATTAAATTTCTAGTCATAATTTTGTAATTTTCTGCTTGTTTATTGGTGTGTACTTCTAGCTATTTGTATACATTGTAATGTTGAATTTCTGTAATTTTATTTGGTCCGCTACTAAGTAGATCAGCAAATGTTGGACTTCGCAGAGGTTTTTAAAAATAAAGATCTTATATTAGTATTATTATTTAGATATTAGAGAACATATTATTTTATTGACTTTTAAAATGAATTGGGGAAACATCTACGCATACAAATTTGAAAAAAGTAACGTTAAAGATAGATAATGAAGAATATTCCATTTAAAAACTTTAATTTTCAATTGTCTTTAGAAAGGGTTCAATATACCTACTGCTGAAATTTAGAACCTAAAATTTTTGTGTTTCCACATTTTTATGTATGTAAATTATATTAGAATTTGCAGTGAATATATAATTCCAGCTATAAAATGGTAAATATATCACCATTTTCTAGATTTACGCGTTTTCATTTGACAATTGTGACATAAGCTTCATCATTACGATGGCTTCTTCAGACTTTATACAGAATATTTGAATCCAATATTGTCAGTCATAGAGGTACAACTGTCAAATTAAATTAAAGAATGTCATGTGTCAAACTAGAAAAGTTCTTTTCCCTTTTATTTGTGAAATGGATTCATATAAGTAGCAATCTTCAACATTCAAACCTATAATTTTCATTCAAAAGAAGAAAAAGAACGAAAATTCAAAAATGTAATGCAATATGTTTAGTATAAAAAGTAAAATATTTAAAGAATTGATTATCAATCACGAACCTAATAAATTCAAATCAAATTCATCTCCGACTAATTTTATTTGAGTTCGGGAAATCTTTGACAGTAATATCTATGACGTTAAAATGGCAGGTCCTCGGAGACTCTGTGAATAGTCCAAGCTGGGAAAACATCGAACCTTTCAATTATAATCGAGTACTCGAGGAAGCTTGAATCAGGGCCATTTTCTGGGGATTTCTTTCGTCGATTCATTTCAAAAACACACAGCGTAGATCTCTTCTCAAGGAGTCGTTTACTTTGATGGCTAGAAATAATTTTCTGATGAAATGTCGTTGAAGATATAGGATAACGGACATGATTGTTGTCGTAGACGTTTGTCTTCCTGAAATATTTGTCGAGCACTTGTGGAGGATCAATTTTAAATAAAAATCTGGCACAGTAGGTCGTAGATGTAATCGCGGCAAATGGAAAATTGGTTTTGATGAACAAGCAGAAATTCTTTCGTGATAGGAAGCCATTATTTTTTCGTAAATCAGTTTGATTAATTCAAATAACTTCTTGATACTTTATTTTTAGTTGAATATTTTCATCAATCAGATCCTATATTCATATAATTTTTCAATTTTTTGTGATCGAATATTTGTTAAATATTTTATTATTTAAAGAATACATTTTTCATTTCGTAAAGTGAATAAGAACCCAAATGGTTTATGAAAGAAAACATTTCGAAAAAGAAAATCATAACTGTTAATAAGAATTTTGTGAAAGAAATTTGGAAACCAGTTATAGGTACATACTATATTTCATAAAATAAATCATGAATATTGTGCATTCTCAACACACACTGGCAAGAATAAAAATATTCAAAAAGGTATCTCATAACTGTTTTTAATTATCTTGGAGAAAAACAATCACAACTGTGTGTCATTTTTAAAAAGCCGAAATTAATTTTCTGTGGAAATGGTAGATAAATATAATATTTTGCACAAGTAAAGGGAATTGTTTGATTGAAAATGTATGAATTAGCATTTTTTTTAAACATATTAAAATCATGAAAAATATATTTGAAATTTTAATATATCTACTAAAAACATCTAAAGAATTTCAATATTTAATAAACGAATACAGTTCTAGGTACCAATATAATTATAGATTATTGGATGATATACGTTACCTAATTTTCCAAAAGTTAGAATTCTTTTGACTATATATAATTCTATGAATTTCATCCTTTATGATTTTCTTAATGATTTCAAGCAAGTTATATTTCACAAATTATTACTATTTATACAAATGAAAAAAATTTCAAAGTTCCATTTGTTTTTTGTCATAGACATTCAATGAGACCAAAGAGAATAATCATTAAAGTCTATAGACAAAAGTTAACCTATATTTGACCTTACCTATTTGGTCATAGAGTAAGTATGGTATGTAGTATGTGTTTACATTCTGTGACATCCAAGCAGCAGTGTATAATGTTGATTCCAATTGATGCAATGCATTTTATATGAAAAAATAGCTTTGCATAAACAAATTTTATCTCCATTGGTCTGCGAAATATCCTAACGATTGCGAACTTTCCGCTTCCGAAGTGATATATCTAATAATAGAGGATCATGGTATTTGAAATTATTATATCAAGACGAAAACTTTTATGGTGAGAAAATAACGGGTTTTATAACATTAGTAGTTTGCTCGGTGTCATACTAGCAGGATTTTAGATTGTCGTAATACTTTACTCAGATTGAATACTAAGATGCGATAACATTAGGAGAAGCATGTTTACAAATATTGGAATACATCAAGTAAATTTACCACAACATTATCGGTATTCTCTGTATCGTCTCAACGTAAGCTTATTTAATAAACTAGTTGCAGCTCATTCACCATTTTGCATCCTATTAAGAATAGAAAGAAATTCTAGAACAGGGATTGCCAAACTGACCCCCCCCCCCAAGGGGACGTGAAGATATGTCAGAGGCGGCGTGAGCACAAGACCAGTTAAAAATAAAAATTTCTAAATAAATAAAATCAAAAAAGAGCAATGATCCAATGAGGCCTATTCGTATTGAAAGACATTTGACAACCAAACATTTCTCTTTAAAGGACAAACCAAAGAAGTTTTTTGCTACGAAATCTGTAAATTTAAAATGCATAAGTCGGATAGTACTGGACTTACTGCTCAGTCATCTGAAAAAGTGCTTGAAGCTTCGTATGAGCTATCACTTCTGATTGCTAAGGAAAAGAAAAGCCAAATTATTGGAGAGACCCTTGTCAAACCGTGCCTGTTGAAGGCAGCTGATATTATTCTTGGAAAAGATAGTAGACAAAAATTGTCTCAAATACCGCTTTCAGACAACACTGTGAAACGTCGAATTGACGATATGGCCGAAGACATAAAACTCCAGGTAGTTGATGCAATAAAAAAATCGCCGTTTTTTGCTATTCAGCTAGACGAGAGTACTGACATAGCACAATGTTGTCAATTGATTGTCTACGTATGATATATTTATATTTGCGTATGATATATAGTTTATTATGTTCTTTTTGTCTATGTTTTTCTCTAACAGAATGTCTTTAAATTGAGTCTTCAGATGTTGTTCTTTGTGTTATTAAAAATACATGTTTTGTTTTCAATGTAATTCTTGGTTTTTTTCACATGCCCATAAAATTTACTGTGAAGGGGGCGTGGATGGTTTCCATTTTAACAGGAGGGTCGTAGAAAAAAAGTTCGGGAACCCCTGTTCTAGAATGTAAATTGTGAAAACTCCACTGCAGATTCAATTGAAAATAATCTATGACTTGAGATGAGTTTCAGAAAATTGGACATTATTGATATAATAGATTTTATTACTAAAAGCAATATAATTGTTATTAAAAAAATATTCGAATTCAATCATGAGTTAATAATCAATGTAAACACTGCAGTTTCTTCTTGAGATAACATCTGAAAGACATATACAATGTTTTTGATAATAATGTCGATAAATTTCACTCCCGTTTTGGTTTCTTTTTGAAAATTATTGAAATAATTAGATTATTTTGTGTTCATTATATGAGATTCAATTCATTTTTAGCCATAAAGAATTTTTAAACGAAATGAGAACAATATTTTCTTTGTAACTTTCATTGTAACAATATTTTTGAAGAATTTATGAGCATTCGATTTATTTCTGAAATTCCTGGACAATTTCAAATAATAATCATGTATTTTTGAAGTACAATTTGTGCATATTCATTAAATTTTACTTTGAATTATTTACGTATTTCATTTACTTTTTTAGGAAATATATGATATAACCGTTTTATCCTAAATTAACTGAAACAAAGTTAAACAAAATCATACACAATACGAATACAACAAAGCTAACTAGATAAACTTATGTAACTGAATTTAAAACTTTACATGTGAAACTTTCAAAAAAATTAAATTTTATTAAGACGATTACCTAAGATTTATTTATGAAGTAATAATGAGCAATCTCAATCTTAGTTTCTCTTCACCTAGATTTCTATGAACATTCTAATATATATATATATATATATATATATATATATATATATATATATATATATATATATATATATATATATATATATATATATATCCAAATAAAATTCACGCATATAATGCCAAGATTTCGATTAATTTCCTTATCTCTGTATGAAAAAAACCACTCTACAATGAATTAAATTGTCAATAGTAAAGTTCCTATCATTTTTAATTGATCAATCGTCAAATACGTATCAAGTAATCTAGATGCCCTTTAAACCGGGAGGGGAATTATGTGGATCAATTTCAAAAATAAGATTCAATATATCAATTATTCTAAGTTATACAATCTTATTTGTTTACAAATGCTTATTCCAACAAAATGGAAAAACAAGTTACAATTTGTTTACCTGCCAGAACTAAGCACAATCACAAGAAATCCGTCTATGAAAATTTGTTTTCCGTACTGATTTTCCGTTCGTAGCGTCCTTGGAAAGTCGCCCCCGTGACTGGAAAAGCTTTCAATATATCTCCAGCGCTATTTCAACCCTGAGATCAAAAAGCGCATGCGTTTATGCTCCAGATTGTAATAATTTCAATTCAGTTCAACCGTTTCGCTATAAAGTGAAACATCTACTACGAGACATTGTAAATATTCGAAATACGCTTGATGCATCAAAATTATGCCGCAATGTATTGACATTGATGGTTTTGAAAAATTATACCGTGTCCATTACCACAAGAAATGTTAAGATCTTTTTCACGAGTTTTTCAATTAAAATTTAAAATAAAAACCTCATTCTCCTCTGGTGTTACTTTGTTTCTATGAAAGTATGATGAAAAATGTTTGCTGTGCTCATTTCCATTTTATACTACATTATATTCGAAACTTATTACTCATTTACACAAATTGAAAACGGTTTTTCTTTGAAATATCAGATAATAACAAATTATTTAAGTAAATTGAATTTCTACATTATTTAAATAAACAATCAAAAAAATTACTTATGCTTTTTTCTAAATACTCAATTATTATAAAGATAAAAGCGTAACTTGTATAGCCAATACTAAAAACTTGAGTAACTACACTGTTACTTTGTATAAATATATAAGTTCTTACTATAAAAAAGTTATTTTCAATAAAAATCACTTAGTTTCATAAAATTATATTAATTGCTTAACTATTGTTTCGGGGGTTACCAGTTTTCAAAAACTTAACCAGAAGTTCTGAAACTAGAGTTTACTTTTCGAAAATAGGGTAACACCCAGAAGCAATTAATTATTGGTAAACTAGGCTAAGTGATTTTTCATTCAATGTGTTGAACAATGTTTTGCCAAAAGATCAGTGAACATTCCACCAACTACTTTTTGTATTATCAAGTTTAAATCTGTAGATTTGGTTGACGCGAAATATATTGAATGTAAAAAAGAACTTCTTCACTTTGAAACATCAATAAAATAGAAAAATCGAAAAGAAATGTGAAGTGAACGGATTTAATGAATCAATATCGAAAATAATTAGAGAATTAAGTTAAGTGTTTTGAAAACGAGTGGATAATCTCATTTTTTATATAACACCTAATTATTTCTACGATAGAATTATTTCTTTTTATTCTTAAAATGGCTTTAAAAAAAGTTTTAAAAAAGAGCAAAAGTTTTCTAACGAGTACTTTAATAATCTTCTATAAATTTTTTTCTAATTTACTAAATAATCTTGTATATATGTAGGCTAGAGTGAAATCTTGGGAGAAATGCTTACAATTCTGCAGAAATATCGAACTGAATGTCATAGTAAATCTTTTTTTAAATCTGAATCAAATTCTTTGCTTAATATTTCACAAACATATTGAATAATAATATTAAAATAATGAGCCGACATGTTTCGAGCGATCAGCTGTTAGCTGATCTCTAGTTGAAAGATTGTTTAATATATTGTAGAATGAAAACCACTTGGCTTTGTTTCAAATTTTGTTTGTGATATCAAGCCAAGTGATTTTATTCAATAAACTTTTTAGTTGAGGAGACATTATTGAAAAATTAACGAATATCCTGAAGCCAAATTTTTAATAATAATAATAACACGTTCTTTATTCTCAACAGGTATAATACCCAATTGCAGAAAATAATAACATATTGTTGAATAATAACTAAGTAAATAAAATGAAATAGATACAACAAAGAGCTCAATCTAAAAAACTAAAATAGTAAGTAATAACTGATAACTAATAAAACTCAATGAAATATTACAAATAACTCAATCTAAATCAATTCATCAATTGAATGATGAATATTATATTTGTTTCTATGTTCTGAATATCAAAGACATAATGGATAAATTTTTATTTTAAATTGCTCGGTATATTGTTGATATTGATTATCATTAGTTCATATTTTCGTCTTCTTTTCTTGACTTTATTTTTCACTGTTGTAGCACACTTTGTATTCAACATTTTTGACGAAATATATCTACTATTATTAGGTATTTAGAAAAAATATTAGGTTCTCTACAATGAAAATTTTATTTGCTAGTACCATATTTAATAACCAATTTCAACGTCTATGAATATTCACTTATAATGAACAATATTAATTGCTATTTATTTCTAAAAACTTTTCTGCTTGACCATTGTTATTCATTTTATAGACTTAAATTGATATGAAAATAAGTCGCAAATTCATACATAATTTCTGCAGTAAATGAAGCAAATAAAATTGGTAATACATTCGATGGTATAAGTATCTAGCCAAAACGGATGAATTCTATGTTCGTAACTTTGACATTCGGCATTACTTTTACAAGATTATTTGATACTTTGATCTTATTTTTTTCAAAAACTTAACCTATACAAATCAAGAGTGTAGACTTACTGACGTGTGTGTTTTTTCGGTCTTTCGACTTTATTCATAATCGTACCTGATCTTGCTTTTCAAAGTAAAACTAATTCCGAATTTCAATATATAATTTGGAAGTTTAATTTTTATCGTTTAACAATTTCAAAAATATTTGATCTATGGCCTTGAAGAATTTGTTATCGATATTTACAAAGGTTTGAATAAAAGCATTTTGCTATCAATATAATTATTACGCTTTGAATATTAAACTGAAAATGAATACTATATGTAAAATGTTAACTTCAAATATCGTACGTAATTATTATAAATATTATTATTATATAACTCTTCAAATATTATACTCAAAATTAATTAGCAAAGACACATTCTTTATTGGGGCAGCATTTATAGATACATATATAAATTAATAATAAATGTTTATAGCAAATCGTCCTTAACTGGTTATATCTTTAGGGGTAGATACATTTGCGTTTAATTAGATAAATTTTGAATATAAATATAATTTTTTCAAAATTTACAAAAATGATAAATTATATTTTCATCCATAAAATAGAAAAATATCACTTAGGTATTTTTTATGCATCATATTAGTTTGTGGATTATTTATATTATTTTCAAATTATAACTAATTACGGGGTAATATACTTACTGTATAGTACTTTTCACAATATCATTGTTGTTCAAAAAGGCGACTAATATATCCTTTCGTATATTTTCACATAGTTGGACCACTTGATGTCACAGACTACTATGTATGTCTCTATAAATTAGCAGAGGTAGATGCCACCATCACGTCACTGCTAATGACATATCTTTTTATTACAAGAGTGCAGAGGAAATACTTATATTCGAAATAATAAACGATTGCTGATAACGAATAATTGTTGAGATAACCCATTGACTACGTTGTAATATTAGACTAACGATATTAACTCTGAGAATAATACCACAAAATGGGGTATCAAATTACACACCACTTCAGTAATGAGTAATGAAAACATAGATCATATTTTGATTCAACTCTTTCAAAGATTTTAAAACGAAGTAATCGATATTATCGATTACTTTTATCGATAAATAATCAATATCCTGAGAATTCGTTTCATTTTACACCTCTGATAATTTGAGTTTTTTTTGTAATGATCGGCCTTAGATTCTTCAGCTACGATGTAGGAATTGTGTCACTGAGATCCACTTTCTTCATTTTAAGAGTATTATCTACTTCATTGAGCTAATATTCCTAGTAAAAAATTTCGGCCTAAGATAAATGTTTCTTAAGTACTTAAGTAGGTATAGAACACTTTTTCAACTACATTTAGAAATTGATAATATATTCGCATAAATAATATGAAGAATACTTATTTGTTGACGTCAACGAATTGGTAAAATTTACTGAATATTCCCTTTTTCGCAATAGGTTGTTTCTTGTTTCTTTAAAATAGGCTTCTAATTTTCCATTTAAAGTACACAGCGGTATAGGAAAAAAAGAGATGACAATTACTGATAATTTATATAAAAATATTTTGAAAACAGTCCCAACTAATAAAAACAACCACAAGGATCGATCGTTATAAAAAAAGAAAACTAGTGTAGGTAAAGCACATCGAAACTCGGTACACATTCAATTTAGGAAGAGAAAAGGATTTTTATATTCTGAAGAACATTTGCAAGGTAACGGTAATCGAACAATATCTATACAGATTAAGAAGAACCTCTAAATTGGATATACAAAGCGGAACTCGTGCCAAATAAGTATTTTCTATCCTTTCACAATTTATTCTTTACTATTTTTAAGTTCAATATTTTTTTTAATAACGTAACGAAAGAATAACTGTAACAAGCAACAGCTTTAATAACAGTCAAAATGGGGTAAATCAGTTAAAATATACAAAAAACACTTAAACTCTAATTCAAAAAATACTGAAACTTGTAATAACATTATTAATAAAATAGATTACTTCTGAATATGATAGTAATTTAACATATTTTATTTGGGTCACAGTATATATCATCGAAATTTTCCTCAAACTCTAATGCATCTTGCCTTAGTAACTGCTTAGAACTTAAAGAACTATGAATACTGTAATTGGTACTCCTAGAAGACGGTGACAAGGAGGCGGAATCAGAATGTCTCCTATATCTCATATTTCTCAGAGATATTGAATCACCTCCTTCCATGGGAAAATTGGGAGTGAATACATTAAGCTGAGGTGAACTAGCAGTAGGAGTTAAATCCGAATTGAGTTGGTTGTCACTGTCACATTTTTTGGCCGTTTTCATAAGATCTGGAGATAAGCTCTGATGGGATATTGGAGAATGGAATCCGTTAGAGTCAGATGATTTAATTTCTGGACTCTGTCCTGATTTTGAGCTAGTAGACATCTCGGAAACAAGCGGAGTACTTTCATTATCACTGTTTCCCATAACATCATTCAAGTCAGGACTTGAGTGAAGCAGTTTTTCCTTAAATTTATGAAGTTTATCTATACCCGACATTTTATCGTGTTTATATTTATTGCCTGAATGATCAATTGACTTGGACCTGCTTCTAATTGGTTTTGTTTTTGGTTCATCTTTAGCTATACTAAGAGAGGTTGGCCTTTGTCTAACTCTGGTTTGACTACCAGTATTTTTTAATTCTTGTGCCTTAAAAGGTTTATTTGAAATTTTTGATTCAATCGTTGTGTTTGTTACTGCAGTTGCTGTTAAATTCACTTTAGAGGTATCTTGTGAATCGATGTTTATGACAACATGTTTTCCTTTCTTTAAGTCTTCAGATGGACTGTGTATGTATTTCTGACTGGACAGTATGATGCCACTGGAATTTTTTCTTTCGAATACTGCAAGAAGAAAATATTTTAAAAATGAAAATCAACACTTTTAACATTATGCAAATATGATTTTGATATGAATAATAGTGTAGGATGGAGACTTGTGTAATATTATTCATGATTTCCAAGAGCCATTTATTAGCAGGAGCAAATTGACTTATAACCCACCTGGAGATGGCATTTGAGAACTACATCTTGAACTTTGATCACTTAAACTCTCAGAATTGCCCTGAATACTTATGCTCACTGGTTGCCAGTGTCCCACAGGCGAGGGTTGCAGCATAACAAAATCTGTCTCCTTATGCCGCATGAGCTGTTGGTACGAGATCTACTAAACTCTGTCTCCTCATCTGCGGGAACAAGCACATAAGCCATAAAAAGCCTAAAGAAGCTTAACTACTTTAAAATTAAATTGTTGTGCTTTATTTTCAGATGTATCACATTTTAAGTTCTAAATACATCATTTAACACGTTTTTTTCATAGACATGCAAAGCCATCACCAAAAAAAATTAATTAAAATAATGAAAAGATTTAAGGTAGGCGTTTACCACTGATTTTTTAAAGGCCTATGATTTGATACGTCTTTTAATTACCAGGAAGATAAATATTCACGCGAATCTTTTGTGTCTGGACTTACATATATCTCAAAAGATAAGGTATACTATTTATCTCGCATTATATATATATATATATATATATATATATATATATATATATATATATATATATATATATATATATATATATATATATATATATATATATAATATATCTATATATATACAGGAAATGAAATTTTTTTCTCAAGTGCTTATGACACTGAATGAAATAATTCATTTGAAAAATTGAAATTAATCAAGAGAATGTTACAGTAGAGTAACATTCTACTTGATTATATATATAATATATATATATATATATATATATATATATATATATATATATATATATATAATAATACATCGTCAAAATGCTATGAAAAACTACAAAAAATGCTGAAATTGAGTGCGTACACGTTCGCATATCTAGCTCTACTGTAACATTCTCTTGATTAATTTCAATTTTTCAAATGAATGTTCTAGTGTTAATTTTTTCTTATATATAATATATATATATATATATATATATATATATATATATATATATATATATATATATATATATATATATATCTGTATATATATATATATATATATATATATATATATATATATATATATATCTGTATATATATATATATATATATATATATATATATATATATATATATATATATATATATATATATATATATATATATATATATATATATATATATATATATATATATATATATATAGAATTGTATATATATATATATATATATATATATATATATATCTTCAGCAAATGAGAATGTTGTGGTTTCGTTATGAGTTCTAGATTTCACAAATAATCCGACTTTGAATATTTGCCATTAACAGCAAAACAGAATAGACTGAAGTAATCTATTTATCAATATCTATAAACCTGACTTAATGCTTTTCCAGTGATTTAACCTAATCAAATTATCTTTATGTGTCCTTATGTATATTTCATCTTTAGTATTTTTCATCTAACTTTCAATATCAAAAATTGTATTACATTTCATTCTATAATTGATAAGTGCCCTAATTATATAGTGTTTACCTATTTTCTATATTCTTGACCATTGTGTGTAAAAAAATAATCTTGAATTTATGATAAAATTCTAGGATATAACACACTAAATGCATCGAAATGATATACACATATGATTTGATACTTTAATGGAATTTAAAAAATGATAAATAGTTTTTCACTTAACCCAGCAATATTTTAAAGACATTAATGACAACACAAGCAGGCACCATAATCATCGATTTCAAATAAAATAAACCATAATAATTAGCAATAAATTTGAAAAACTACACCTTTGGTAACAATGCAATAAATTTATTTTATTAAATTGACTACCTTTGACTCACTCATTAAAAAACTAAGTACATACATATTTTTATTTCTCCGAACAACATAGTATCTACAAATTCGAATTAAATTCAGAACATTTTCAACATTTAATAAATACGTATGTATCTAATAATATAACAATACAATTCTTCTAATATAAATAATGCATAATTAAGGAAGCATTACTACTTAATGAGCAAATATTCAAGGTGAATTCAGTAACTTCAAACTTTCTAAAGAAAAGTAAATCATAACAATTCAATAAATTAAAAATTCAAGGACAATTCTGGCCAGCAGAAATATATAACACCAAAGCACAAATACTACATACATCATGCACAACAATAGCACAAAGAAGATGAGGAAATAAATATTGAGATAATGTTTCAAATTTTGAGCAACTTCAAATAAGCAGCTAAACATAATGAATAGCAAAGTTAAACTATTGACTTTAACTCGCTAGGTTATCTACATTCGAAAATATGAGAGAGATATTTACCCCATTTCAAATAATACTGAATACAATACTTTTAAATAACGATCTTATAAAATATAATTCTACAAATCCAAATTAATTACAAATAATAATAAAAATTAACTGTGGGTTTGATTCAAAATGATATGTGCAATCTTGGTTACAAATGAACATCTATGTACAAAATTAAGTATCATATATCATAAGGATAAGGCAGCCATTATTAGTTGAAGCTATATATTAATTTTTATCATTAGTAAATGAGGCGATATGATATGTCCTTGACATATCGTATATTTTGCATACAAATTCAACTTTTCTACATTATTAAAAAGTGATTGAAGAGGTAAGCTTTCTACAAAATTAAAGGAGTAACGCATGGCTTAATCAATATTTAATGAGAGACTAGAATCTGGCCCTGTATTTCCATTGCTATTAGCATGTAGCACCATCAACTCGTCATTCTTATAACTGACTTTCTTTTCTTTGAATTTTTCAACATTACCCCCTGCATATTGTGATAAAGTCATGCAAGATCTGATCGTGCCTGAAGATGGGAGTTTAACGTGAGATTCACCTTGAATGGTATCCGGAGATGGAGGAATCACGGAAGTCATTGGTAAGTCTTGATCTATAGCAATACGAGTATCTTCAGTTTCTTCTAAAACATCCTCACATGCCTCTTCATTTAGAGTTTGGAGAGCACCGCAAATCATTTGGTCTTCTAGAGTTACCTAATAGAATAATTTAAATATAGATAAATGAATATCCAGATTCATAATAACTAAAACATGTTTGTTCAAAACATGATATATTTAAGTTAACAATCAACTAAATATCAACCAACATCATGTTAATCCAATCAACTAATATCAAGTTAACAATCAACCAATTAATTTTATCACGTAGCAAAGTTTATGTTTTCATCGTCCGCAATGCAAAATTGTTCTCGAATTCCTTAACACTGGTCCATTAATTAATGTCCTAGTGAGAAGCAAACTTGAGTATGGCTGTCTTGTTTGGCGACCAATATATAATTGTCACATAAACCTCCTGGAGGCACTGCAGAGGAAGTTCTTGAAATGGCTCTCATTTCGAGAGGATGGTGTATATCCACCTAGGGGTTGTGATCATGCTTGTTTGCTGTCGTGGTTTGACACTAGGAGCCTCCACACTAATTTGCTCAATGATAATCTTGACTGTCCCGAGCTTCTGAGTGAACTTAATTTCTTTGTTCCTCAGAGGTGTACTAGAATAAGCCGGACGTTTTACCCAAAAAACCCACAGAACCAATCTTCCCTCGCAATCGCCGTTTAAGTTTGCATGTTCTATTGCAAACCAGATATCTAGATGCTGTGATTTGCAATGGGACTCACTTATTTCCATCATTAATGTGTATTTATATCTTAACCATTGAGGTATCTTGATTTCCTCTGGTTTCAGTTCAGAGTGATTTGTTTTCTTGATTAAGTATTACTCATTGTTAAGAGATTCAGTTAAATAATTGAATATTTAGATATTGATAATATAGATTTAGATTATTATATTTGATAATGTTTTTTATTATTATTATTATTAGTATATTATTTTATTATTTTTTAATATTGTATATCCATGTTGTTATTGATATTTTTAGTTTTATTCATATTTTGTATTTCAAAATTAATTATGCATTTTCCTGTAATTGGGTAGTCACCTGTTGGAAATATATGCTTATTAACGTTGAAATACCCAACTTCAAATATTTATCTATATAAGCTTCAAACATTTTCATATGTTGGATTCACTATAATTATTCTTCAATAAGACAATTTTCAAGAATTGAAGTGGTTAAATGATATCTAACTTTTTTTTGAGAATTGTATTTAGAAAGACCAAAAACTTTTTTATGAAAACTGATAGCATACCTGATACTTCAATGGAAAAGCATGAAATGTTAAAAAATGTCTTGAAGAATGAGAGGTGAAATTTTGAAATTGAAAATATTAATACTTACTTGTTTTTCTATTATACTCTGTTTACGCTGGGGACCTTCCATTGGAATTTTGGGGTCTTTATCAGTAGTCCCACTCGATTTATTCATACTTGCTGAAATTTTAATTCAAAATCATATGAAATATTAATCAAGGTGATTCAGTTATACCTTTACGTTCTTTTGCAGTTCTACCATACTTATACTCTTCCTGTTTCATTGATAAAGTATATTCTTGAGCTCTAAGTGACAACATGCAGGCTTTAAACAGTTCCCAATCTCCAAAACTCATTTTTAGAAGCTGAAATGGAAATTCAACAATTTGATGATTGATGAGGCCGATACTTGGAGAAAATTAATATTCATAATGAAACAATATTTGAAATTTTTTCATAATTTTAAACAAATACGCATGACGACGTTTCGAAGTACTACTTCTTTATCAAATGCTGGATTAATACTAAATACTTTCAGTATTAATCCAGCATTTGATAAAGAAGTAGTACTTCGAAACGTCGTAATGCGTATTTGTATTAAAATTATGAGAAAATTTTAAATATTGTTTCATAATTTAACAATTATTGAATAAAACACTGTAAGTACTATTACTAACATGCTTCAGTTCATCTAGATCGCAATTCATTAGAACTTTTCCATTGATATTGTTATCCTTGATTATTTTTGAATATTCCATAAGAGCTTCTTTGTTAAGATCTTCCATTTTATACAGTAACTTGCAGATACCATCGACATTGAGGGTAGACAATTTGCCATCAAAAATATCAACCTGGAACTCCACAGTTATTAATAGCAAATCTGGTAATTCATTAGATAAAATTGTTGAAATAATTCCAAGTGAACATGTGGCTTACAGAAAAGGTTGATGCTGGAGTAATAATTGAAGGTGCTTGACTATGTATTGACATTGGACTTGTCCACGGCTGTGCCCAATTGATAATATTACTGGCTTGAGGATAAAATGTCGAACTACCTGGTGGGCTCATTCTTGAGTTTTTAGTTCTCCTATTCATAGCACTCTTTTGTGGAGTCCAATCTGAACTACTGAGGCTCCAAGGATTCATTGCAGACAAATGATTATTTTGCAAAACTCCCATTTTGGATGTATTCATCATCAAAAAGTCATCATCCATATTTTGTAGTTCCTCTACAAATTACACAAACTTGTTAATAAATGGATCTATTGATGATAAATACTTACCTTTAATTACTTTCTTTAGATATGGATCCAAGTTAATAGTGAACGGTAGAAAAACTTTGAGATCACTAACCAATAAGCTTGAACGATGAAAAGTAAGAAATATGTCAAACTTCTTTTCATCTCTATCTAGTTCCAACAGTGGCTCATTATCTTTGACTGCATTTATATGAGGACGAATTCTAAAAGAATGGAATTATGAATATAATGATTTAAGAATATATACCTAAAACATACTTATCAAATATTGCTTTCAAAGAGGTATTTTCCTCTAAAGAATCTTCATGCAAATCAAAGTGATACAAAATCCATGACGTTCTAAATGGCCACTGCTCTGTGATATTGATCCAAGAAGCTAATCTGTACCAATTGAAATCAATGTGGAATGATTTAAGCAATCGACCTAATAAGGTGAGAATTATTATTAAATATTAAACTTCATATAATATTGAAATTACCTGTAACATATACAACATTAAGCAGTCTTCTCATTGAACGTGGATTCACATCACTGAAATAATCATCAGTAAGCAACATTTTTGTTAGATCTTGCGCTCCTCCAATTTTGTTTAGATTTGATCCAATAGAACTGGCCACCGATTCGGAAAGCTTCAGTTTTCGACTACCTTTTCTGTTGTGTTTCAGTTTTTCTTGGCTCGACATAAGAGCACTTTCACTGGATAGCCTTCTACTAGACGACTAATTAAACAATAAAATTCGATCAATAAAACTGCAGTAATCAGTCGAAAAGTTCTCAATCAAAATATTACTTACGGATCGTGCAAGAAAACTGTTTAGGTTTTCATCATTCTCTGACCATAACGTATTTGTATTTTTACGGTGAGCTGCTGCTACTTGTTGGGCAACTTTAACTTTTCTCAATCCTGAGTTCTGAAGATAGAATGGTAGATGTACCATATTGCTTAAGTAACTATGTCCTCCAATATTAGTCTCACTAAATAATCTTTTAGTATTGAATTCTACAGTCTGGAAATTAATATTAATGATTAGAATGAATGAGAAATTCTAAACAACTGATACAAGAAAAGGAAATATATGAATATCATTAGAATTCATTTACAAGTACTTTTTTTAGTTTAGTCAAATTATCACTGAGGTTTTCAAAAGCAGTGTTTTTGTACATTTTAAATTAGGTTGTTAAACTGAATTTTACAAATTGAATCAATTTTTAGAAAAGATTGCATTAATTAGTAGACAATGTTTAATATACCTTTGCAATAACATGAGGATCTATAGCTAATATCACAATGAAAGGACTATTTGCATCAGAGAAAAGCATATGTACAGTATCCAAAATTAGTAAAACTTTTTCCTGTTCACAACTATCCAAACCATCTACAATTATCACAAGTCTGGATTGTTGTTGAGTAAGACCGTCTAAGCACTTTACCATTTCCTTCATTAAATTCACCTAAAACAACAGTGTGATTTAGTTCAAATTGTTAATATAACAAAACAGGTGAATTAACTACTATAAAACCCACCTCTTTACGTAAAGCTTGTAGGAACCCTTCAGACTTAAGTGTTTCTATTTTCGAAATAGTTTTCTGTAAATGTCTTCTTTGCGAAAACATAATGCTGGAAAACATTTTGCCCCATGTATACAAATTTGCAACTGAAGCTACACCTAACAGAAATCCGGCAGTTATAAGGACTATTTGCAAAATAAGTTTCAAATTATTATCACTCTCACTCCTAAAAGAACAAATTGTTAACTACTTTTCTTTATACGAAATTCTGCAACATACTCAGTATCACTGGTTTCCAAATGTAGGAAATAAACAGTCAAGGCACATACTCCTACTAAAAGGCAAAGGAAAGTAATCTCAAATAAAACAATATACGGTAAACAACACATTTTTCTCCAAGTCCAAGATGATGATGCTTTTGCTTAAATAATAAAATTGATTATTACTCAAAATAGAGGTCGAAAAGGAAATATTTACCAGTTTTTGGTTTGAATGCTCTATATAGCCTTGTGGAAAGTGCCCCACATTCATTTTCAATAGCATCGTAAAGACTTCCAATCATTTGAACTACAGAGTTTTCACCTCCTGTTGTACTACTGACCCTGGTATGGTCAGTAAAATAGAATCTGTAATTGAATAGTTACTATGAAACATGGATGATTATTGAAAAATCCCAACTTTCAGATAGAATGAAATGTTTTTAGCAGTAATTACCTCACTGGATTAGCCCCAGACATGTATTGCTGTGAAAATACACCAGGCGGATGACAGAAAAGTATTTGCAATATTAATTTAAGATTATTAAGTTTCCGAGTAAGTTTCACATTAAAGTTATATGGCCAGTCCCAATCATAACTGTAAATAAAGACTGTTGATAAAAAACAAGAAATAAAAATCACTACAGTGATTTACCTTTTACTAGCGAACCACAGAAATGTCAGAAAAATATACACCGAAATAAGAGATATTATACCAACTGATAATGCTAAAATCCAATTCATCGTTGCTAAACCAACAATAGTTCCTAATACTAACGCCAGATGAAGAAGAACAATGAATAATAATGAGCTAAATTGGAAGACGGGATCCACCCATTCGCGAGCGAAGTTTTTCATTTCCTCTGAAATTAAATATACATTCTTAATGAAATTACCAAAAATTGAAAAACTTGTCATTGGCACTTTCGTATAACTTTATTCCATTGACTCTTGGAATAATGCTGACGTTTTAAAACAAGTTTGTTCCTTTTTCATGGCTAGTTCTAGTAAACAATATCAATGAAATTCATAATTATAAAACAATGAAATTAACAATAAATGTGCGAAGACAGTTTGTTATGGATAAGACTCTGAATCGAAACGTTGGCATTGTTAGAGAATTCAATAGAATAAGGCCATACCAAACTCTCAACCACGAGTTGTAGTATTTGATGTCACAATGGTGTATATAATGGTAATATATAAAATATTCGCAATCAACCAACCCCTTAACTTATTCAAAAGAAATGACTTTCCACTACCCCATTTTGCGTACAAGCCAACAGTAATAGGCATAGACAATGAAGGTTCACTCAACATATCTGCAAGAGCGCTACTGTATAAGTCATAGCCCAACATATTTTCATTGTCTTCATTTGTATTGAGCCTTCCTGAAAATGAAAATTATGTAATGAAAAGATTTGAACGATCTGAGGACTTAGTACTTACTTGCACCAAAAATTTGGCCTAATATAGTTTTCTGATGGCTAACATCGATGTTGTAAGGCGTTTCACCAGCTCTATTAGGTCGATATAACAACTGACTGTGTTTGGGATTTCTCAACAATATTTCAACTATGGTTTTAGATCTAGACCGCATTGCTATGTGTAAAGCTGTATCTCCCCTTTTATCTGTTGCTGAGACTTTTGCCTTTTTATCTAGGAGCAGTTGTACTACGTCGGCGTTTCTGGCTCTGACGGCTTTGAGCAAAGGTGTGTCACCATCCTAAAAATAAGCACCGTTACATGTACATTATTATTTGTAATAGCAACTACTCGATTAATTATACCTTCGTCGATATTTCTAAATCAGGATTTGCAGTTAACAGAAGCTTAACAATATTCGAGTTGCCCTTTTCAGCAGCTATATAAATGGCGGTTTTTCTATCTTTTCCTGGTACATCAACATCTGCGTACTTCTTCAACAATGCTTCAACTACACCTCTGTAGCCACCTTTGACTGCATGTATTAAGTTCGTATCGCCAGCCCTATCCTGAAATTATTTGTGAACATAAATTATCAATTTTTTGAAGAATTCCAAGCAAATGGACTTCTGTCTTACCTGGATATTAATGTAAGATCCTGCAGCCATCAGGGCGGTAGCTATTTCATAAAATCCCTCCTTGCAAGCTATAGTTAAAGCGCTGCAACCGTCTTTATCCAGTGCGTTGACGTTTGGCTTAAATTCCAGTAAAGAGTTGACTACATCCACATGGTTTCCTTGGGTAGCCACTAGTAAAGGTGTCCAAGAGTACATTCCTGCAGTATCTACGTTCGCGCCTGCAGTACACAATTGTTTTATTCGTTAGTCGCCGTAAAGGTTTTAATCAAACATACCTGCCCGTAAAAGCATATCAACAATCTCCAAATGCCCCTTTCTGCTGGCCCACACCAGAGCAGTAGTACCATACTTATCACCTACATTTATTTTAGCGCCTTTGTCGAGGAGCATTCTACAAATTCTCGTATATCCTCTTCCAGCCGCCCATATTAAAGATGATATATGGAAGTTGCCGTGAGCGTTCACCTCGGCTCCTCTATCGAGAAGAATTTGAACTATTTCAGTTCTACCTTTGTAGGTAGCCCACATGAGGGCAGTCCAACCACCCTAATCAGAAACGAAGACAAATGATAGTTAACAGGTATCATATATTATATTTATATAAACTTTTAGTGTCAAAAAAATCTTACCATGTCCCTATGTTCAATATCGGCGTTATGCTCGAGCAGTTCGTGTACAATTTCGACGTAACCTTCTTTACAGGCACACAACAGGGCTGTCCAATTGTCCGAGTCTTCGGCGTTCGGATCGGCCCCGTATTTGAGTAGTTCTTGGACGAAATTGAGTCGTCCCTTTTGAGACGCGTACATAAGTGCTGTAGTTCCATTCTGGAAAATTTATAAAAATCAATTCAAAAGATGAGATTTTGAGATTAGAACAATTATGGCGATCGTATACGAACCTCATCTTTATCTTCGATTTGAACCTGTTTGTTTTCGAGAAAAGAGCGCAATCCCTGAAGATTGTCATCGTTAATGTACGTCTCTAGAGAACGGAAACATAACGACAACATGGATTCTGAACGGTGGAGCGTCTGAAAAAAGCATCGAACATAAATTTCAACAAATGAATCTATCGGATTAAACCTTACATCTTTTGATTGACTTTTAGTTTCAATAGAAATTATTGAGCTCATAAGCATAAAACTTAATTAAAATTAAGTGCAACACCAACAACTAGGTATATGAATAATTACCAAATATGGTGATATTTAGAGTAAAAGAACAGTGTTTGAACATTTTCTTTTCAGTATTTTTACTGTCGAAAAATACAGCGGAAAAAATATTCTGTTGAATTTTCAAACCCAATTTGAAATTATAACTATAAGAATAACAAAATATTACGTTTAGATAAATATCATCCACACGCGGAGATCTCGTTTTAATTATTTTCTTCATAATATTCCACGATTTCAATAAAGTGAAACACATCGAACACAAACTCTAAATCGTATCTCGACTTTTAAACTAAACTGATAATAGCTTCCTCTTTCAACGAACGGACAATAAGTAACAGGAATTAAGCGCTGATATTGCTCGAATTTTTAAATTGTACATAACTCACTCACTCTGATGAAAAATACCATGGTTTTTACGGACTAACTCCATAAGAAAATTTATGGTGACTAAGGAATAATTTTTGAGCGGGCTATTTTGGAACGACTTGTAATCTGATTTAATGGCTCATAATTTTGATGTATTTAATACTCGGTGCTTATATAAATAGACGCAGTTATGTTCTAATCAAATTTTTTTGCGTGCCACCACGGTTCATTAAAATCGAAAATTTCTATCAAATAGTCGGGACATTACTTCCGGTTTTCGAAAATTTGGGTAGACTACACGCATATCTATTTACAAAGAATATTGCACACACTATGGTGAGAAGGTAAGTACGAATATTCTAATATTTTATAAATTCTTTTTTATTTAAATAATGCAAACCAATCGACTAAAGCATTTGTATTTTCAAAAAAATTATAAAGGTGTTATTTGTTCCGATTTTTATTACTTCATAAAGGTTTTAATGTAAATATGTTGTAAATGTAATATAATGTAGATTTTATTTTATTCATATATATTTTTATTTCTATCCTTTAACTGTATAGACAATTAAAAATTTCGACAAAAAAAAAGCATTTTTTTGATTTATTTGAAAATAAAAATATTTTATTATTCTCTAGATTTGTATTTTCTTGAATACAAATTTCATCAATTTAGAAAAATTAATGCACAGGAGTCAATTGTTTTGTCTTTACGTTGATCAAGCTGATAGATCTTTCAAAACAAGAATTACAATCATCGAAAAAACTTTCACAATAAAAATGAGATTCCAAGTAATTATGTCCAAGAAAACCAATATTTTAACGATGTTTTCAAAATATTACATATTGAAAAGGTGTAAAACTTAATTCACCAAAATGCTTTGAATTAAATCTCTAAAAAATTCAAGTGAACTCTCAAATAATTAAATAGAGTTACACAATTCGCAACATTTTTCTTTAACTTATCAGTTCTTGTGTTTAATATTGACCAATGTTTAGAAGAAGAAGAAATTGTGTACCTGCTTAGGAACATTGTGTACTTGATTAAATAATGTTAGTTGCTTCGGTGGTTCTGTTCAGTTTCTATACGTCTTTTACGAAGCTTCAGCAAAACTTATTAGGAATTTCTCAATGTAAATATAAGTATAAATAAGAATATTGCCTTTTAAATCGATTTACATTTTAACGTCACTTCACCTACTGTCAATGTCACGTCACCAAATGTGAACGTCATTCCACCGTCTGTCAACGTCACTTCACTGACTTTCAATGTCGCGTCACCAAATGTAAACGTCACTCAACCGTCTGTCAACGTCACGACACCTATCGCCAATTTTACTGTGCGGTACGGTGACGTTGCGTGACGTTTCATGTATATGAGAATATCCTCGTGCAAAATAATTAATGACTTTACCTCTGTAAAATGTGACTGCACGTTAATTATTAAGGTCGTTTCGCATTTTATTTAGGTTATTTCAAATATGAAATTCGTGGTGAAAGCTCAAAGGTTATTTGTGCTAATACATTTCAACACAAAGAAAACAACACCAAAAAATTGCGTACGATAGCCTGGATGTTAATTAATAGCAAACAACAATAAACAATCAATCAGTTAAGTGTTATCGAAATCAATTCACACCACTCAAAAACTAACGTTATGGGAATGCCTCCTCAGTCCAAGGCTAAAACTAAACCTGCTCTTCTGTTCCCCATTTGGAGAGGTTATAGTGAGGCTGGGCAGCTGCAGATGGTTCAACGAACCTCTCCAATTCGTCTCAGGAAAATGAAGATTCAAAAAGGACCTTCTACGTTCCGGACGATCCTCCTGCGGAACTGCTATACTGTGACGGGACCTCTTGGGACTAGGGCTCGCGCTGGACGTCTCCATAGGATAGCTGGGTAGACGACCTAGGAACTTCGAACGCCTTGAACTCCTACTTGTCCCACCACTTAAGTCATTACTTCACTAAGACTATATTCACTTTGAGGATATTTAAGAAGATTCGGATTAATATAGGCTTTTGAAGGAATTTAAAGTCGCATGATTTACTACTGGATTACCAAATGACTCAGGTATGCCAGCATCATGGGTATTCCTTTAACACCAAGCCGAACCCACTTTGAGTGATGGGAAAGTATGCAAATTGATATACAAGAAGCACGCGAAGCTATTATTATAATTCAACGAATTCACTCATAAAAAGTTCATTGCATTAACGATTTTCTGTAGACATTGTTATATATTTCGATAACTATCTCTAAGATACTGTCCACAAAAGCTAAAGAAATTTATACGAATGTTGCGTATTATACCAAATTTTGTATGCAAGGAAGCAAAAACCACAAAAGTTAAGAAAACTCAAACAAATTAAATTCTAAGAATTACTTTGACTGTACTGACGCATAATATTAATAAGAAAATCCTTTACTTCAGGTCATTGACTTATCTCAAAGAATACCAAACTAATTTAAAAATAAATAAATTAAAATTAACACTTGGTTTAAGTTTCACTAAACATATTAAAAACTTCTTTTTTTGTTCAAAAAAGTAGTTTTTCACATATTTGAATATAAACTGAAATTCAAACACTTGAACTTATGACTTACACTTTATTGACAACATAGCATGACGCGTTTCGTCGTTACAAACGACTTCTTCAGATTCTAAGAGTAGGTAACTGAGTCAGTATTCCATTAGCATCTGAAGAAGTCGTTTGTAACGACGAAACACGTCATGCTATGTTGTCAATAAAAGTGTAAATCAGAAGTACAAGTGTTTCAATTTTAGATTATATTCAATTATAATGGATTTACATCAAGTAAACAACAACAGCATTCAATATTTTAATATATTTAGTGAAATTTAAGCCAAGTGTGTTAATTTTAATTTATTGCTTTTAACATAATGATCACCAAGAGATAAGCGAAACCTTCGTGTCATTTATCAAATTAATTTTAATACCAAAGCTCCGGATTATGAAATTTTGAAAAGATTTTAAAATTGAATCTTTATCTTGTTTATCATAAACAACTAACTGAAAAAATTGACTATTATCAATGAATATTTTTTCACCTTGATGAAGACAAACAATTATTAAACACAATTTTATCACGTATTGTTCGTTATATTATACTTTCACAATTTCAAAAAACACATATTTGAGAAGATATTTTATTCAATCAGAGAAGAGAGATGAAAACAAAAAAACCGTTGAAAGATAATACTTAAATTAATCCTACTGTATCGATTTTTTCAAGAGATAACGTTTGTCATATTTAAGTTTGGACGTAAATGAATGAATCTGGTAAATTCCTACGTAAAATAATAATTACGATTACTGACTTTCGCTCATCTTCAGACTATGGTCTAAAAGCTTAACATTTTAAATAAGACCAACGACTTTTTGGTAATTAAATAAAACAGTAACTTGTTCTTTAATATAAATAATCAGGAATTAAAGAGGTAATCACTTTATCAAAGGTAAATAGTTGAAAATTCTTCAAAAAATCACGGCCATAAATGGTTTGATAAGACCGACTGTTTGTATATAAAATCGATATATCGAATATAAGACCGACTCGGTGTATATAAAATTTGGATCAATCTTCTATTTCCACGATCAGAAAACAATAAACAATTTAAGGAATCAATAAGTAATGAGTAAAGTCAATATAGAAAAAATGATAAAATAAAAATTCCCGATAACTTTCACATCACACCACTTCACTAACTTTTCCAACGTATCTTTCATCCAATGTCAGAACCTGATGTCGAAATTGTGATAGTATGCACAATATACAATTAATAATAATAAATATTATTGTGAATATTTCGCAAATATTTAGTTGGCATGTAGTACACATTTTACCTTGTCTGTAAAGGGTACATATGTATAATGTGGTCCAAAATTATATACATTTTTGGAAGTAATAGTACTAACGAAAATAAAGGTACAGCATATAATTTACAAAAGCGAATTAAATTTCCAATGATGAATGAAGATTGCCACATAATAATCATAATAATAATAGGTTTAAATTTCCGGAATTGTACATAGCAAAATGAAAATTAGTCAAAAATTCTTTACAAACAATTGAATGCATCACATTACGTTAACCCTAAGATACTCCCTCTATGCTATTTTCGACAAAAGTCTATGAAATCAGGTACAGAATATGGTTCACACTGAATTAACATTGCGAGTAATTCTCTATTGAAAAGTCTGAATTCTTTATATCTGTTATTTTTCGCGGCAAATAGTTGAAAAGTTTCATGCTCATATAGAAATTACTTCACTTCACATTTCTATAAATCCGATAATAGGATTTGTTCTTGAATAAAAATAACAAAATTTTATACATATACAAACCAGACATTGTTAGAATCTTATGCCGTTTGAATATGCCTCTACATGATTCTTTGTATTTCATACAAAACATTATTCTTATAGCCAGGTTCTGAGTGATGAAGATATGTTCAGCTTGAGGTCTGACCACCCCCCCAGGAAATGACTCCATATGACATAATTGATAGGAAATTCGCGAAATATACAATCTTCAATGTGTCTATATCTACTCTATTTCTAATAGCTTTTAGCGCAATGTGACTGAATGGAGTCTTTTTGATACCGATTCACAAAGCATTCCCCAACCAAGATTCCTCTCAACAACTTTGCATAAGAGTCTATTTCAACGTTTCTGCCGTTGAAAGTAATAGTTTCAGGAAATGCTAGATTTGAGCGAAAAGTCGAAAGCATTAGAACATTGGTTTTATCAACATTGAGAACCAATCCATTTTCAACGCACCATTTCTCAATCTTTGTCATTGATGTTTTCAACTTGTATGTAACCTCTTCAATATTTCGTCCTGATATCAAAACATTAGCGTCATCAGCATATAAATATGTTTCTATCAATTCTTCTTTGGATGAAATGTGTTCAGTTGTCATATTTTGTGGTTGTGACATTCCAGCTAACTGGGAAGTAGGCAGAGAGAGTTCGAGTTCGCTCTGAGGATACAAAACCCCATTGAAAATTTCGGGTAAGTCATCAATATATATGACAAACAAGATAGGTCCCAATATAGTTCCCTGTGGTACTCCTTTTGAAATGGTTCTTTCAGATGATAGAACTCGCCCTCCTTCGTGATACAAAAAGTTATTTGTTTTCTGTTGGTGAGGTAATACTCAAAGAGTTTGAGAGGGACTCCTCTTATGCCACACCTCCCAAGTTTTCTCAACAGAATTCTGTCGATTACAAAGCCGAAAGCTTTCGAAAAATCCACAAGGAGCCCTGCTGGGATCAGACCTTTTTCAAGAAGAGATTTATTTCTCGTAGGAATTCAAACAAAGCGGTTTCAGTGCTTTTGACGGGAGAATGAGAACATATTTTTACAACTACAAAGATATGGTATTTATCAAAATATAACAGATGACTGCTTTTGCGTACAAAATCAAAAGGAAATTGTTCTAAAACATTTTTTAAAAATTACATCCTATAATCCAATTAAACTTTATTGAAAAAACAAAAGATATAAATCATTATCTCGAGGAACGACAAATTGAAACTCAATTGATTCGAATTCCAATATAAATCCTAAATTAATTATATATTTATCCTTTATCTTAGATTAGACTAATCAGTATTGCATTCTAATGAAATTTAGTTATAGAGTTATATACCTAGTTATCTGCTTAGTTTTCAATTTAATTTAATTGATTTTTATATGAATACATTATTTGTGCTAGTAATTTTAACACTTATAATTATATTTGTTTCAAAATTATCATCAATTCTTGTACACGATATTCGTAGTGTTATCAAAAAATTTATTACCGCCATTTTTTTAACCAATTTTCATATAATTTTCTCATTAAAACCCAATCTTCTATTGAGTATTTGTTGCTCAGACAAATTAATGAATATTATCGTCCTTATGGTCAAAACGACGTCAAATTAAATATTTTCAAAAATTTGCTCGTAAAAAATTAATAACTTATTGACTTGTAATAAGATTGGGAAAGTCGAATGTACAGATGGGCTGTTCTTTATAGTTGAACCGAATTTTCAATATTAAGTGTCGAATGAAATTTCTTAAAATTATAATAAGTAGGTCCATATTCATGGAGTCTACACTGAATAGAATTGCCAGTAATTATGACATTCACTTCAACTCCATAGAATTTATTATCAGGAGTTATGTGAACAACGAAAATTGATTAAAATGAATTGATTTAGATTGAGTTATTTGTAATATTTCATTGAATGCTATAATGTAGTTATAAGTTACTATTTTTTTTTAGATTAGATTGATCTCTTTGTTAAATCTTTTGTTTAATTATTTAGTTAAATCTTTTTTCTAATTATTTAGTAATTACTTAGTTACGTATTCAATATATATAATGTTATTATTTTCTGTAATTGGGTGTTATACCTGTTGAAAATAAAGAACTTATTATTATTATTATTAAGGTTGGAGATACAGTAATATTTTATTATACTTATTTAAATAATTGTCTTTATATTTATTTGTAAGTTTATGGGCAAGATTTCTTCTTTATGACAATATTCTATTCTTCTATGTAAGTCTACAGGAAATGAAGAATCTTGATTTCTATATAATATATGTAAATTTAATGAAGAATTATTATTATAAAGAATATTAATATGAAAAATATTGAAATTATTGTTATACAACAGTTTTCATATAAGGATGAAAATTTGACAATGACGAAAACAGATTTAAGTACACTCTATGAAATACTTTGGACAGTATGTCCAAAGTATTGGACATACTGTAATATTTTTATTATTGTTATTGGCTTTATATTTGTTTTTGAGTTTATGTTGTATGGGTTCTTCTTTATGACAATGGCATTCACTTCTATTTAAGTCTGCAGGAAATGAAGTATTATAATTATTATTAAAACCCTAATTCGAACAAACATTCTGCAGAATTCCTATCAAGAATCATGAATACTAGTTTTGAAATATAGGATAACTAAATAATTAGATAATAAAAAAACACTAATAGAATAGCACGAAATAACAGAATAATAAAATTCGAAAGAATTACGACAGAGTTCAAAGAAACTACACAGCAGTTGAATATTGCGACAACAGAAAAATAAAAATTGGACTCACATAGGAATACGTCCCGAATCTTCTTTTTCTAACCATGGCCATTCGATCGATCAGTATTGACAACGAGATGGAGAAAATTAAACTGACAAAAATATTCCAGCAAAGCGATCATGGATTCCAACATTGAAAATACAATGATTATTCTTTATCTAATCAAGATGAATCAAGTATAAGTTGTTTTTTGCTACTTGAGTGAATAAAAATTTGTAGAACAGAGATTTTACAGAATATTTTAATCTTCATAGATTTCAGATATATAAGAAACCGAAACATTTTCTCAAATCTCAATAAAAAATATTTCAAGTGTTTGAATAGAGTAGGTATAGCCTATTAAACAAATTATAGAAGTTATATACAAATATCCATTATCTGTATAACAAATATTGAAATTATCAACATAACATTTACAAATTATCCTTTACAATATAATCTAAAATATAACAAAGAAGTTTAAAAGGATGCGTTAAATGTAATAGGGCTACGTTTATCGCTTTGTATATTAAACAAATACATTATGTTCAATCAAATGCTCATGTACTGTATTAGGTTGCATCACATTAACACTATTAGTGCTCATAAACAGACATCCTCAATTTCAAAAACACTTAAGAGAAAACTGCAACTTGTCATACACACACCAGGTCATTCATAACGAGATACTATACCTATAAAGTGGAAAGGGAGTATCGACAGATAAAAACGAGATGCATAAACATGTTACTGAATCTAAACAAACTTACTAGAATATTTATCGGAACACTTGATGAAAATTTATCGAACAAACATTCCAGGGAGCTGAAGCTTCGAAAGTAGCACATTGGACGCACGAATTATTTGTAGTAAAATTTTCTGTATCTTTTTGGATTTAGATTTAGAGTCCGGCCGAGAGATGGCGTTTATGAGTGTTCTTTACAAATGTAATGTGTCTTCGCATGGAATATAAGATAATTGGGAAAACGCTTGGAGGTCACAATGCTTGGTAGAAAAAAGACACTACTGAGCAGCCCCTGGAAAGCCTTCTCAGGTACAGGTCCCGTCTAGTGTTACCTTAAGGAGCAGTGTCCATTATTAGAATTCGTTTTCTGAAGTGTATGACGAAAATACCGTAGATCGTTGAGTGTGGATTATATCGTCACTCTCTAGGTAATATAAAATAATGCAGCGTTTTATTATACAAAGGAATTTTGAACGATAAAAATTGATCTCCGCAAGGTCAATGAAATATTTATATATCACCGTTTAATGATAGTGATTAGTGATATGCACATTTTATTCAAGAAATACGTCTAAATGATAACGCAAAATATAAATGAATTGTAAACTTACTTGGTGAAAATTAATGTTGATAATATCATGAACGTAAAAAAACAGAGTTTATAAATTGAAAAATATGAATCTATCAGCAAGCTCTGAATAAATGAACAAGGTCTTGTTTCTTCCAAAACAGTTCTCAATTGATTTTATTCATAAAAACATTTGTATAACTATTACAAAGTTATATCTCAACAATGTTTTATTTGTTTGTTTATTTATTTATAACTCACTCGTATTCTTCAGGGTATAGGATAACAATACAATATTAACTATTATTAGTTTTCACTTCACACCGTCTTCACTTGCTTTATACGATTTATATTAATTTTTCAATAAACCTTTTATGATAACTTCTTCTGATGAGTTTTAACAGCATCTCAAATTTCTTGAGGTTCATTTTCAAATTTCTCTGAAAGAGCATCTGTTTTGAAGAAAATTTAAAACTTGGTATGTTCAATTGAATTTAAATAAACTTCATAATTAGTTAAAACTGCTTCATTAGCCGTTCATCAATATATCTGAAATTTTGAAACAGTAACAATTTTAAATAAATTTGAAGATGAGAGATAAAAATATTTGATGCTTAGTAACAAAAAAATAATACTTGAACAGAAAATTTGAAAATTTCACAGTATTAAAAAGGGTTCACAATAAAAATTAATGCTCAAAACCACGAAGTATAATGAATTTAAATTTCACATATTTTAAAAATCTTCATGGCAGTTATTTTATAACCTATTTATTCTATTATTTATAATTTTACACATCACTTGTTGAAATATTATAAATAATAATTGAATGAAACTTTTAGCGTAATGATCCACTGTATTTCCTACTTGTCGTTTCGACCTTTGAATTTTCATCTACAATTTGAATTCATCTACAAGACAAATTATTGAGAATGATTACCAGTTCACATAACGAAACGATTGATAACTTTTTCCAATAAATACAGTAAAACACTACGCAGACTGTTTAATATACCTAAACCTAATTTCTTCATTCAAAAACTGAAATATTCATTTAAATATTTATTTCATTAATAACCAAATTCAACTATTCCTTAATAAAATTGAATTTCTTAACTAAGTTACAAACAAGTCGATCTAAGTTTACATGCAAAAAAAAACAAAAATCTAACCAAATAAAAATTAATACAGAAGTAATTGTTCCAACGACACAAACAATTTAATTCACCTGAGGTATTTTGAGTGTTCTGAACATCTTCTACCGTCTGAAAAACAACCACAGTCTCCTCGAACATACAGTTTTGCCAACATAACTCATACTAAACACTAAACCGATTAATTGAGAAGGTAGAGATCAAATGTTTGCATAGAATATCAGAGTTGTAAAAATACAAACAATAAATAGATTGTTCTAAACCTAATATACGCCGTCGACAATTATTTTTATTTAGTCACGTTATTAGAGGCATTATCGAGATGTTGAAATAACAATTTATTGTGTGGATTTAGTTTTGCACTAGGCAGAATTATTATTGTGTGTGTTTATTCGAAATTTTATCTTATTCATAGAGGTGCAATAGCAGACCGCGCTCGTAAACATAACGCCAGAAAAATTTCGCAAATATCGCGACAGAATCAATATTTGACGTCAAGTAGAAACCGAAACTGTTTTATTTTGTGTTCGCGTACATGTCACCCGACAATTTGATTAATTAGATGGAGTATTATCCGGTCTTGTTTCTAGTTATTAATAGCCTACTGCACGTGTAGCAGATGCGACTAAGATAAATTTTATATCGTCCGTCAATTATTTTATCGCGTATTTTTTCTTTAATATTCCTCATTTCTGGTTTCGAAGCGATAAGTTTTCGGTTTGTTCCATTTTTAATTATGAAATCGAAGCAAAGATTCGTCAGAAATAACAGCACAAATAAAAGAATTCATACAGGGTGTTTATTTAAGATGCGACACATACTCTGAAGTTATAGCGCAGATTACTGTAAGATAATGCTATAACCCCACTTTGCGTGGAAAATAATGATGGCTTACCCCTCAAATTATTTCGTATTGGGCTACATAAATAAAAGCTCCAGTGGACTAAGTTGTGACCAGGGTAGAAACAACCCTGGCGTGTTTTAAGAGTTCTGCAGCCCATCATTTTGAAATTAATATTAGATTAAGGAACTGTACGTCCACCTTTTCGTGATAAGATAGTCGTTGATGGAGGTGGGAGATAAGTGTTGAAATTCACTGAGAAACGATTAATAATCTAAACACATTTTCAGAATTTCAAAAACATTATGTATATTGTCCACTACAATATTCCTTCAGTATACAATACTATGGATGAGGGCATTGTAGACCGAAACGATATTGTAGATAAAACGATAATATTTGTGTAAACGATAATATTTTTGAAACACTCATTATTTGCTAATTAATAACTAGCTGACCTGGCGAAATTTGTTCCACCTTAGAGGCAATAAATGAGCAGACTTTTGATTTTATCAAAGTCAATTTTTATTTGGATAATTAATGTAAATTAAAAAAACAAGTATTTTAATGATTCTTTATTGGCCATGCATTTTACTGCATGGGTTCCACCCTTTAGTGAAGCATCTTGTGACAGACGACATTTTTCGTTTTATTATCCGGTGCAAGAACAAATAACGCAGATGGTCTTTCGACCCGTGAACATGCTACATATAATTGACCATGGGAAAAATATGGATTTTCTAGATTCAGACCTTTTCAGAAACTTTTGAGGATTGGCCTTGTGATTTGTTTATGGTCATGGCGAATGCAAGTCGGATAGGAAATTGAAGTCGTTTAAACTCAAACGTCATGTCGGTTGGAATCATCGGGATCCTTGGAATGAGAACTTCCTCACCTTCGAATTTTCCTTTGAGTATCGACGAGTAAATCACATTGTTCATCAATTTCCTTACCACCATACGCGTTCCGTTGCATAGTTTTGGTTGGTTTATGTTTCGAAGCATTATTACTAGAGAGTCAACTTTTAGTCGTAAATTTTGCGGTGGTAAGTCCGGCACATCCAAGGAGTTTAAAAATTCACTTGGATAAGTGGTGGCTTCATCTTCATTTGTTACACAGTCAATTGATTTGAAATAATGCATTCAAAAGAATTCTGAATTATGAAGTTAAAGTCATCTACATCTTCATTCTTAGCCAACAAAGTTGCTCGTTCACTCAACCATTCCTTATTTTTGTGGTTAGTAATGATGTTTTGGAATACTTTGTTGATGAGTTCGTCTTTCGATGAGACAAAGTTACAGAAATTCTGAGGAAATGAAATCAATCCGCTCGATTCGTTACTAGTACTCGACCATTACCGATAGTCAGTAAAATAGTAAAGATAGTTCAGCAATGCAAATCGCATGTTTGTTATCAGCTGAAGTTTCTTCACATAGCGCCATAGATTCGATGATTTGAGGCAAGCGTTTATTTCGTCTGGAGCAGATTATCTTGGAATTACTGGAAGTGTTTGGCAGAAATCTCCAGACAGTAAAATCATTGCGCCTCCAAAATATCTCAGGTCATTGCGTAGATCTTTCAATGTTCGGTGAATAAATTGTTCAAATATGGCTGAGTCAATGGTATCTTCATCAAAATCACAGAAATCTTCTTCTATTGTACTCAACTGGATATTTGAGCAAGACTTGGCCATTGGTACACCCTGGAGAACACAACAACCTGACTTTTTCACAGCCACATTTGACACTACAACATTTTTGGCAATTGCAAAACATAGTGTAGATGAGTTTTTCTGGAGCAGGTGGGAGTAAAGTTTTAATAGTTGTACTTGTTTCTCGTATGTTTTTACAAAAGTTAAATATCGGTATTTATCAATGCAAATAATTTTTTTGGAGCTCCATAAACCGCAAGAAGAAAGCGAATTCTTTTCATAATTATTGTTTAAGCTCTGGAATCAATTTCTGTAAATACTTTAGCGCAGTCAGTCAAATCTTTTTTTTTTGAATAATTTTAATACTGACGTTTTAAATATAACATAGAACAAATAGGTATTTATACTTGTCTTAACTACCTGATATGTATATACGTGGCTTATATGTGCATATCATGTACCTACAATATGACTTTTAGAATCGTGATGTCTGACGAATAGTAATTCTTAGAAAAAATCATACAGACCATTTTTGTACAGAATTTTAAGATCTACAACTTTGGTTTGAGGTTTTTTTATATAAAACTTGCCGTTATCGAAAAAAATCGAAAAAACCTCAAATTTTGTCCTTCGACTCCGCATAACTTTTGTAGCGCACTTATGATGGATGGGGATTCTTAAAACTTTATTTGTTTAATTACAACTTTATCTGTGCAAACCCCAGCTCTCTACCAATATTTGGCTTTCTGGGAATTTTTGTTATTTGACCACTATTTTTATGTCTAAATTGACCGGACTATACATTGAATACAACAGATCGATTTGAACCCATAAAGATAAGAAAATAATCAATAAGCTATAAATACGTCCTATGCCCAATTACAGAAAAATATTAAATTTGAACTTCCCTTATCGCAAAGTTAATTAGAATTGTTACCTGATGTCTGTTTCTTCTGCTCGAATATTTGAAGAACTGATAACTGGCCACAACGGATCCATAACTTTTCGGTTGCACATAAAGCAACGGGTGATATTCGGACGATTTTCCGCTACTTCTACCGCTGGAATTACTGCTGGTTAAGCTATTCCCTCTAGGCATACCACCAATTCACTCAACACTGTCGCTAGAAGACACTACGCAAAAACTACTACCGCGACGGAAGGTTGTATGTCCGCTATAAGTTCTGAAAGATCTTCCGGTTTTGAACTTTAAGCGAGACAGATAAGCGCGCATTTTGTTGTCGTACTACAAATCTGATATTTCGAAGAAAGCTGGCGCTAGGATCAAGAGATTACCATACTGATTCTTCAAATTGTTATGACTCTTCTTGGTATACGACGAACGTATCGATATTTATTTATTTTCGTGGATGTTGTTAGTGTATTCGATGTTTGTCAATGTACCAGATAAAAATAGCACGTTTATCGTTCTGTATGTTTATACACGTATCATTGGACCTCTGAAGCGGCACTGACAACGCATGGTTCTATAGAAATTGTTATCTCAGTCATCACAGACATGACAGCGATAATCAGTAATTATCTGATAATGCGGACACTCAAATAATTTTCCAAACTCTTTCATTGTAGCTTTTGTATGCTCAGGTAATTTTCAGTAGCCTTTGATTTAGTGCCGAGTGAACACGTCAAACTGAATTTACGTTATTGCATTCCACGTTTTGTACTTTCAAATTTAACAAAGCACTCATGTCTTACAGCTTTACCCTTCTCTTTGGGAAAAGTACTTTGGCTACATAGAAATGCAATTATAAGTTATTATAACTGTTGAATTTGCTATAAGGTTTGTAAGGCCTTAATAGTAATATATCTGGCAGTTTAGTACGTTTAACTGCTGCGTGTCTTAAATTAATATGAGATGCCACTTACTTGGGTTGACGACAATCAATATGTTAGTAAGCTGCGCGTATTTTGAGTTATATGTCTTAATTTTAAGTAGATGTTAACGTATTGGTGTTGAGAATCTACCAAACTACGTTGAATCTGCAAGAACAGTATTGTTCGCAGATTTTACAACATTCCTAAGTGGGGGAAATAATGAAGAACAGATTGAAAACCTAATGTAAGATACGATAAAAAATGCAGACAAATGGTTCCTGGCAAATAGGCTGGTACTGAATAAAGAAAAAACCCAAGACATGACCATCACTCTTAGAGAAACAGCAGCAAAAAATGACACGGTAAGGTTCCTTGGGGTGACACTTCATGGAAAGTTAAATTGGGAACCTCAGGTAAATAATGTCTGCAAAAGCTTGAGCTCTTCAATCTTGGTCTTAAAAAATTTAAAAAGCATAGTGTCGGATGCAACACTTAAAATTGCCTATCACTCTTTCTTTCATGCTAAAATGACGTATGGAATAATAGAGTGGGGTGGATCACCTCAAGCAAATAGGGTTTTATCACACGGTCTAAACCCTTTGATCAAATTAGAACTAGAAAATTTCATTCTAAACAAATACTTACGCATCATTAATATTGCTAAGACAATAGTGAATCCATTTAAAAATAGCTATTTTTCCTTTGAATTAAAAAGTTACGGACAATTTTCAAAGATTCTCATTAAATCCGTCACTATGATTGCCAACATTATTGCATGTCCTCAAAAATTTTTATTTCAGATCGGCTTATTACAAGTCATTCACAACACTTTTAAGCGATAAGGTTACGACCAATTAAAAAAATGATTTCTATCGAGTACACAAATTTATATTTATGAGATTACATTGAGAAAAACATCAAAAGCGCCGAACAAAATATACTAGAACCACAAGAAATTTGAAGAAATATATATGAAATAGGAATGGAGTTTGAAAGGAACTGACTGTTAAAAATCTAAATCAAAACTACAAAAATCAATGAATTATCAATCATTTAAATACATAACATATTTTACTGTTTTCATAGTTTTCAAGAAAATTGCCATATAAAATTTAAGATTTATTTTCTAGCTATTCACAACTATTTAAGACGGTGGAATAAAAACTCAATGTTTTATATCACAGTCAACAGGGAAGAGGAAAAGAGAAAGGGAATTTTCCTAGCTCACATAACCTTTGATAGAATTATTATAACGGTGAAGAGCACAAGCATTTTTCTGGCATTTAAAAGCTTCAGAATCAGACAGCTTAGGTAATTAATCACATTAAGAGATTTAAATAACTATACTTGGATTTACTATTAACACAGTCAATAGTTTAATTGCATAAGAGGTTGTAACGCACCCGATTTCACTACAACAGGGATTTGCGGCTAGTGGGGTGCGCCCCACTTGGGGGTCGTAAGATGATCCAAGAGGGGGACGCAATGGGCCGCTTAGGTATTTATTAAAATGCGTAATTTCGCCCTTTATACTCACTAATATGAAGCCAAGAATTTATCAATTGGTTACTAAAGTACAGGCACAACGTTCTCACTAATCATTAGTAGTATGTTGTACTCCAGTTATTGGATTATATGCTTACTTTTGATAAATAAAGTGCATTAAAGTTGTCATCATACTTTTAGTACTTAGTTCGTTGAGATCTTACAAGTTAACAACATGTACGAAGATGGTGTGAAAAGTTTCCGGTCTGGCCAAGAGATGGCGCCACTAGGTATGCTTTTGGAGCGGCGTCCTACAATACCATCCTACTGAGCATGTATGTAAAGTTTCAGCCCAATCGCTACATTAGCTTGTGTTTGAGAGCACATGAAAAAATAGGAGAAACGTGTTATCATCAAATACTTCTATTTGAAAGGTTTTACACCAAAACAAATAAAAGAAGAGATGGATTCAACACTAGGAGACTCCTCTCCATCATATTCAAGTATTAAGCAGTGAGTTTCTGAATTCAAAATGGGTCGTGTGAGCACCTCTGACGAGCCTGGCTCAAGACGGCCCATTGAGGTCACAACTTCAGAAATGATTGAGAAATAGTATTAAAAATTATTTATTATATATTTAATATATATTAATTATATTAGTTTATTATATTTTATTATATACGAGTATTATATTTATATTTATTATATATTATTTATCAAGTATTATTATAAATAATAGAAGACCGCAGATTGAAAGTGCATGAGATAGCTGAGACCTGTAGGATGTCAGCTGAACGTGTGAGAAATATTTTGCACATTTATTTGAGCAAGGAAAAGCTCTGTGCAAGATGGGTGCCAAGTTTGCTAACTCTCGACCAAAAACTGATTCGAAAAAATATTTCTACTGAAAATTTGGCGCTATATAGGCCTAATCTAAACGAATTTTTGCGTCGATTCATAACTGTTGATGAGACTTGGGTTCACCACTACACTCCTGAAAACGAAGAACAGTCAAAACAGTGGGCTGGAAAGGGGGGAACCAACTCCAAAAAGGCAAAACTCAGAAAAGTAAGCCCATATTTAAATCTTAGAGCCAAAAAATCAATATACTCCTCCTATATACACTACACATTAACTTACTTGTTAAGTATATGGTCAAATACATCAGTCTCGAATATTCAATCATGCAAAACAGGGCCATAAAAGCTATATATACAACTTGCCTTAAACACTTCTTCAAAAGAACTACATAAAATTGTCAACCTACCGAACATTAAAAAAATGAAAAAAATTGAAGACTCTAAAATGATTCATCAAATAGATAACAAACTACTGAAAGTAAATATTACGCTCAAAAAAAGAGTAGAAATACATGATCATAATACGAGACACAACCTAAACTATCAGCTAAACAATATAAGAACTAACAAAGCATTACACTTCCCCATCTACCAGGCTACCATCTACTACAATAAATAACCTACTCAAATAAAAGAGCAACAGGATATAAAAAAAAATTTACCAAAAAACTAAGGGAACACATTATGGATGGGTTGACCTCGCAATGGTTACAAACAACTCACCTATCTTAAATTTCACGCAGCTAATATTATGAAATACATATGTACCTAACAAAATATATCTATGTTAACATCACACATGATGATTTGTAGATTTATGTGTAATAAATAAATAAATAAATGTATTTTGAGGAGCTTGTCGAATCTACGTTTAAAACTGGTATAACTAAATCAGAACACCATTATGAGAAATGTATCAGTGTTGATGGAGATTTTGTTGAAAAATAAAGCAAAAAAATTTTTTAAACATCGGTTTTCTTTTCACCCCAACCTCGTACTTCAGTTATTGGATTATATGCCCACTTTGATGAATCAAGTACATTGAAGTTTTCATCGTTTCTTTTAGTTCCATTTCAGTTGAAATGGGACAAGGGGGTCATTAGGGGTTAGTATTCGATCGTAAACTTGAGGGCGCTCACAGAATAATAGGTTGAAAACCCCTGCACAACATAGTGGCGAAGTAATATTCGGGTATTTTTGAAAATCCTACGAGATCTTACAAGTTAACAACATGTACAGCATATTTTACTTCGCCGCAATTAAACGTCACGTATGTACATAGAAAGATAACCATTCAAATCAAATAAGATGCTGGTTAAATTAAGAGACATCATTTACTAAGAAATAAGGTTAATTTGTTTACATCAAACAATGTAATCTTTCGATTGTGACACATTTATAATGCCTGTTTCGTGAGAGGATACACTTGAGATTCTAGTGTTATTATTTACTATCAATACAATAAAAACTATTACGAAATATCTGGTCTGATTACATTGCCAAGTCAGTTGTAATTCTAACCTCAAATATTTTTAGTTAATGAGTTACTTTGGAAAAATCAATATTTGTAGTGAAACAATATTGCTAGTATTCATTTTTTTTTACCTCAGCATCCGACGATGAAGCAGTACTTCGAAACGCTAGCCATGCGTAATTGTTTAAAATATTGAGAATAAAATAATATTTGTTCATTATGAACTGATTATGATATAAAATACAAAACTGAGTTCTTTTCGTAAATTTATAATTGATAGCTGATAGTCTGTAGAATTTATTATATTCCATTTTGTCTATTCGACAGAAATAAAATATTCCAAGAGCAATTTTGAGAGAAAAAACAACCAAGTGGTAAGTCGGGTTTCAGTTTTCTCTCAGTTTGCTCCTCCAAACTATTGAGGAGATTTGCAGTTAAATGTTTTGCAGAAAAACTGCTCGAACTGGTAACTTCTACATCAATTATACTGATGTATATACGAAACAATTCATTTAGAAGTCGATAATATTTCGCAGACGCAAGGGACGATTTCAAATTTCTCAATATTTAGGATTCAAGGATAGCACTTTGTTTGAACGAAGATGAATTAACCGTCTGGTGTTTTGACAGATCGCGATATGTTATGACGTCAAATGCATTGATATTATCGATCTTATAAGGACTTGATTATAGTGGAGAAGATAACCTCTAAATCTTCGTGAAAGTATTGCGTTATTAGTCGAAACAATACTGATTTCAACTTTTCTATTAACACGTACTATACATATTGAAAATATATTAAATTCTGTATGTACAATTCATTTGTGTGTTTTCGATAATTATTTCAATTTTTCTAAACTAAAATTTTTCCACTTTGATTACGCATGTTTTGTCAAGTTTTGGAATTGTCTTTCTGCATTTTATTTAATTGAAAGCAGTCCCAAAAGAGTAGAAAATAATTAGTAAAAATCCCAAACATTTGACTCAAATTTTCCAGTATAGTTGTAGATTTCTCAACATTTAAATTTTCGTACTTGAATTCATTAAATTTGAATTTTTTTTAAATCTTGATTATTTGGGAAATTTCTAACCTATAGAGCAATTGAATGTGAATAGGCGTTAGAAAACTCTCAATTATGAAACAAAAATACGTCGAAAATAGAAATCGATAATAAAACGAAACAATTTAGACGAAGACTTTCTTCGTCCAATTCAAATACAACGTCAAGATGAAAATAAACGAAAATTCGTTAGTTATACACCATGAGTATAATATCTGTCTCTATTCTGATTCTACACTAATTAAGAAAATTATTAAGTAAAATAAAATTCTAGGAACGAACTACATTTCGCATCTTCTCAAAGTCATTCTTTCGATTTATTCTGTGAACTCAAGGCGACTCGTAATTTACAATATCATAAAGACATTCTTCTAAAATATACACAACACGTTACAAAAAAATTAGGGTAAATTCTCTCAAACATCTTCGATATTCAAGAATCGCTCCTTTCCTGCAATTTTAAATCGGTTGGAATTGTCCAACAAAATGCAAATTGTTGGACAATTATCTCATAATTGATAGTAAACCGATTCAACTAATAATACGTTAATTATGCCTAGTAATCATTATCGAGAATTAGCTAATAACACTACGCCGATAGAATTTGCGGAAACCAAATCATTCCTGACGACGAAACCGTATATAAACATTGACATTCTTTAGCAATCGTCGCATTTCTATCGCGAACACGAAGTAACAACGTTTAAGAGTGATTAATACACAGAAATATCGAAACGTTCAAGGTCGCGTTCAATCGCGCTTCCTTCAGGCCGATCAGCTGGCCGGCGAGCTATCGCGTGTAAAAACCACAAATTATTATCTGAACGTACCTCGTCGAGACCCAATTTCTCTTTGAAATCCGCCCACAGATCCGTCGGCACAGACTTGTACTTGGTACTCGGGTGCAGGAACTTCCTTCTGGACGTCGATCTCTTGGCGTTGGACATTTTCGGACGAAGAGCATATCAGCCACGCGGAGAACGGAACGGGTATCGGCTGGAAAGTGAAGCGCGACGACGACCTGCCCGAGAAAATAACACTATTCACAATACTACTCTAATCGGTTACCAAACGTCGCGATCGCGGAGCGTCATTCCAATATCTATCCGCTTCAATTAACAATAAAATTTACACTAGAACTACGCCAACTCTCAGATAAAACTCATTAACTTATTGAGCAACAAAGGAAAAGCCGCACGCGATTGTTTCTAATCCTCGCGCTGCCGTAGAACGCTAGGGTTGAGATGTTTCGCACGATTTCAAATTGATAATAATCTTTTTTCGCGCAAAAAGTAGGTGAGTAATCCACGCGAAGTGTGTCACAGTCGAGCCTTAGGTAATTGCTGATAATTAAAATGATAAGATCTTCATGTGATATGGATTTTATAAAATACAAGATTTTAGCTCCGATCTAATGAGATATTCAAAATTTGTGCCTGAAGCAATTACCGAAATTAAATTTCAGTCACACCTAACAGAACAAACAAAATTTTTGAGCAATAAACGCAGCTTGAAGTAGGCGTGCGTTTGTTAAAATCGTCACGTAACGACAAACCGTTAGGTATATCCCTTCGATTCGACTCTCTCTTTGTGTCTCTTTCTAACACATTCTGGTAAATTGAGGCTTAAATCCATTGGATACCAGCTTGGCAACATTCCTTGGCTTTGTACAAAGATTCATAGCGATCTTTCTGTATGTTTGGATTAGGTACTGCACAAATATATGTATGGGTATGCACATGAAATAAATTCGAAACATTTTTAGTCAAACATTGATTTTTGTATGCGCGATTATTATATAAAAATAAGAAATGAGATAAAATGAGAATACAAAACATTTAGATTTCATTCACATTGAACAGACATTTTTGGCCCTGGAAACAGTAAGTTAAATACCAAAATACAAAAATAATATATGTACTACTTTTCATTTGTGAATTCAACTGAATATATTCCAACATCAACATTTTTTAAATAAAAGAATATACTAAGTGCAATTCAACAAAATACCCACTTGACATACAAATGTTTCTTCACTGAAAGTATAGTAAAATCCTAGAACGACTCTGTATTCCCTAGAAATTAATTAAAATCGAACAATGATCTCACACGAATTATAATTAGATGACTGGTTAAATATCCGACTTGTATATTACAGTTTTAATAGTATAGTAATGGAGACTTAATAACATATTTCACATATAATATTAGAAACATTTATAATTAGTATTTTAATATGTTTTGAACATAGGTCAGTGAGCTAGTGAATTTACTTAAAATTTTAAAGAAATGCAGAGAGAATGAATTACAGTGTAGGATATATCTTTACGATATTAAGTATACTAGACTATTTTGTATTGTCTTGAAGCAAAACATTATAATTTAAAGTAATGAAGTTTTGTATTCCTTAATGACAGTATCTAGGAGCAATTCTTTTTAACCAGCTCAAGTTGTCTATATTTAGTTTTTTAAATCTTTTATTTTTCATAAACCATCATTACAAAACCATAACAACATTATTATTTATTATGATAACATTAGAAGAACATATTAGCAAACACTAATATCTAGACACTAATGCATTCTCATTAACGAATTCCAATTTTCTAAAAACTAAATTCGAGATATGTGCTATATTTCAAATGATATTATATCACCCTCTGTAATTGTGTTTGTGAATGAATATTTGAGCACTTAAAGAACAGTATGTTCCTTTATATATTTTGTTTTCTATATATGGCATCAATTATACATTCCATTTATATCAACATGTGTTATTTAAAAAAGTATTTGCATTTTTCATTATGCTTGATGCTATCATACAATGGTATACTAAATATACTTAGAGCAACTACTAGAAACACAAATGTTTTGTGCCTTTAACTAGCTATGTGTCTCTCGATGAAGTTGAACAAAGCATTTTTCAATATCTCTTGCAAACATATCTGTGTTGAATTTTATGAGTTAGTTGATAGAGTTAAGATTAATTTGCTGTATGAAACCTTTTGAAAATACATTTTTTCCAAGAATTCAATATTAAGTGGTGAACTATCATTTTGGCAATGGTAAATTGTTATGGTCATGAACTTGGTACAGTGACTTATTTTTATTGGACCTCTTTGTCTTAAAAAAATCTGAAACAAATGAGGAAATGAAGAGTAAAAAAAATTAAACACTATGATCAACAAATACATAATAGCGAAGGCTTATGTTTAAACTGTTTACAATTTATTTCCTTATTAATTTCAGCATGTTTCAGACAATGGAAGCTCTATTGTACACATTCTAATATACTCCAATCTGCATGGATGGTCCTTGACTTGTTGAAATTCAACAAAAATATTTTATTTTTAACATGCGTTCATAATTAGGTTTAAAAATGCAGGTAGATAAATACTATTTGTATCCTGAAGTGATAAATCAAAACTGACATTCCTGACAGTTTTAAAAATTTCAATATCAATCACCCCACAAAAATATTCAAAATATAAGATCCGCCTTTATCATAAGTAATCATAAATCTAGTAATAAGTCTGCTAATATCGTCGTGAACTGATATTCAAAAAAATTTCGCCTATCAAAGAATTTCAACAAAACCGGTTTAAATAATAAAAATAGCAAATTTAATTCTTTATAGGTTACCTATAGGAACTTACCTCCTTCAATACTGAACCAGCGTATTAAATTAATTGAACATCACTTTTTATTAGAAATATATCAAGGCATATTCACTTGTAACTCATGTTTTTCAAATAAAATTTATTTGTTTTGGTTCAAACCGAATTATACGTTGATTGATCTGTCATTTTGAAACCAGAAAACTAGCCTAGAAATACATTATAGGAAACACATGAAAGAAGAAAACTCTGTGATTATACTGATGATGTTCCATTCTCATCAATTTTTTTTTGCTTTTTTTATTTCTTTTTCGAAGCTTAATCAAAATATAAATATTTCCGAACTGCTCATAAATATTCTTTTTTTATATAATGGATTCATTTACATTCTTCATATTAACAATATCTGACAAACAGATTTTGAGTTATGCCTATGTATAACACTAATTTTTCAGTTTTTATTACATGAGGTGAAAGGATAAGCATCTGTTTTTAATACGGTTATAAGGCTGATTTAATTTATAATTATATTGGGCGTTTACAAAACAATAGTTTTAGCGGAATATCTATTCACTCTATGGAAAATAATTAATTCATTGACTTGAACACTGAATGAATTCGAAATATTTAGGAAGTTTGAGAGAAAAAAACATTGGAAGTAATGGAAGATATAGAAATATCTCTTATTGAATGAAGCAATAAAGAAAGATATCAAGGGTACGCATTTGATTTGCATTTAGTGCGTTGCGTCAATAGATGGCGATACTGTGATAGATACCGATATATATGATACCTTTGAAATAGAGATATTTTTTGAGGAGGTGTCGATTTCTTCAATGGTTTTTTTAAAACTTGCCTAACACAAACAGCCATAACTTTTGAAATTATTGATTTTTTTTCCATAAAATTTTGACGAAGTCATGTCGAAACATAATGTTATGATGCTATATTTTCACCTTTGTCAAATAAAATAAATAACTGGCAAAACAATGTTCCTGGCTACCTCTAACCCCTTAAAATAGATGATCAGTTTCCATGATGCCTTCACCAATTGGAAGTCAAATAAATTATCTAAGACATCAGATATTTTAAAGTCGTTCAGTATGAGAGTGAATATTTTCAATTAATTTCTAAATGTGTACATTTTATGCTTAAAAAATGGGGTGATTTTAAATTATTTTTTTCAATATAAATGAAGTTTTAAATTTATCTAGTAACGCGAAGATAACATTCATGATTTCATTTAGACTAGTGTTTTATGTTAAATTCTTATCTTTTTTAGCACATAGAATAAGCAATCATCATTTGATTACAATTCTGTGCAATATTTTTACGCAAATAATCTCTAGTAAATGAAATTATAGTTTTGAAACTGTAAAATTTGAATCAGAAAATCAATAATAAAAAGAAATATACCTATGTATAAATAAAAAAAGTATTTATTTCAACGACATAATAATATTCATTTTCATCAACAAAAATTATTAAAATACTTATAATAATAATAATTTAAAATTGTTACATATTTATTATACAGAATTTTTATGTTCCAGAATTCAAAATATTTACGAACGTTTCGTCCTAACAAGGCATCTTTGGAGATCATTATTATTCGAATAGAAGAAATTCTACATATTTCTCATTATTAGAAATAAATAATACTACATATTTTATTCGAACATAATACGAAATCCAAAGAATCTGTTATAAAATCAAAACGTCTGCAATATGCAGTGAAAACAGCTGAACAATTGAAAAATTATCGAATGTTTGGAAGAAATTTGAACTGAGCTGCAACTTCTAATGTTAAAACTTGTAAACTTACATTTTGTGAATGTAAATACATTAATAATTAATATGTTTATATTCGAAAATGAATTATAATGTACTGAACTCTCAACAAAAAAATCTCTATGAAATAAATAGTTTCAATTAAAAAATATATACAGATAATCTCAGAAAAAATCAGTCATGTAAAGTAAAATGAGCACAGCTCATTAAAATATTTAAATTTAAGGTATATGAACATCCAACATTTCATTTTCATGAAAACATCGTTCTTTTAATGATTGGAAATATTGCACAAAAAATATTTATTCTAATATAATTAAATAACTAACAATTTATACTAATATTTACAATATATACTTATAGGTATTACGATAAGAATTAGATCCCTTTGAGATCAAAACCGGTGTGCGCCAGGGGGACGGACTATCACCTATCCTTTTCCAAATTGTTTTAGAAAAGGTCATTAGGGAATGGAAACCTCATATAAAACACAAACAAGTGGGTATCAAAAAAGAAAATTGGATAAATGTCTCGCTTTCGAAGACGTTATTGCTATTATCACAGACAACAGAACTCAAGCGATTTTTGTCGAAGAAAACCTACATGAAATTGCGTAGAAACCGAATTACAAAAAATCTCTTATGATAAAACAGAATGCATGGAAAGACAACCAAAAAATATGGCTCCTCCAATCACAAAACATGGTGAACTTCTACAACTCAGCCATTTTAAATACCTCGTAGAAATTATACAGTCCTCAGGTTTGAACCGAATCGCGAATCGCTAACGAATAAAGAATTACCAAGCTCCAAAGGGCCTACAAGCAAACATAGACATACTATAATAATAAGTTCATTTCCAGAGGCGTACAATTAAGGCATTGTAATAACACAACGATTCTCCCAGAAGCAATCTACGCAGCTGAAACAATGGTAATTGGCGGTCATTCAAGAATTAGGAAAATAGAATAATAAGAACTAAAAATTCTTAGGAAGATTTACAGGACAATCAATAGAAACGGCATTTGGATGAAGAGACCTCAGAACGAACTTTATCAAGAACAAATACAATAACGGAAAAATCAGAAAACGACAAGCAAAGTTCTATGCACATATCCACAGGATGAAAGAGTCCAGAATACCGAAGAAACTACTCGATATAATAACAAAGAGTAAATGCGAAACAGAGTGTGGGAAACACAAATTTAAATATATTAACATCTGAAGAGTAGTTATAGTCTGTCAAGCGTATTATATAATATAAGAAAAATTCAAATTTGTGTTTCATTATAAAAATGCTCTCAATCAAAAACTGACATATATTTATTGCACAATTTTTGATGGCTTAGTATATAAATAATACCTATACAATTTTATTTCTGCAAAGTTAACTTTCAAAGTGTAAAACAAAAGCTATTAATTTCAATAAAAGTGATGCTCTTTTCCAGATGTTACTATTTAAAAACAATAAATTAAAAATTAACACACTTGACTTACGTTTCACTCAATATATTAAAAACTTATATTATTCAGTGAATATGTTAAATATTTTAATATATTTCACTGGATATATTAAAAACTTGAGTTATTTAAAATATATATTATAATGTGTTAATTTTTAATTTATTGTTTTTAACATAATGTTTCACCCAGAGATAAGCGAAACCTCCGAGTCATTTGTTAATATTTAATTGAGAGTTTTTTTATTTTGGAGTATTTGGGACGCTAATAAGTACAAAACGACAGTAGCCACTGAATTTAGATCATTTCTTATCGAAAGTTTGAACCTACATTATAACGCCGATTGCGAACGACTGTCCAAGAACGGTGGGAAGCTAACACATCAGTATCAGCAAGCCGAAAGGGACATAGGTTCATTATGTCCATTACCACCTACAAAGACAAAATATTTTTGGTGGTAATGCTATGTCCGGTGTTTTCATATTCGGTTAGACTTTCGGTATCATACCGAAAGATAAATTGAACCTATGGTTTTAACTCCCGCTCAAGTGCAGAGCGTTTGCTCTAACTGGAAGTGAAGAGAACCAAAAACGTAGTAACTGGCAGATAAAGATTATCTGCCGCTCTAACTGAAGATGAAATCTGACGGTCGCGTTTTCTACATAATTGTAATTAAATTATTTGTTTTTGAAATGAAAGTATTTCTGGTTATTTTATAAATTTCTCATAATAGCATTTATTGAAAAATCAGTGAGTTTTTTTGGCCTAGGAAACTGTTCATTGTTTGTCTTTACCACGGGTGGCATCACAGGTGGATAAAGAGGTGGCATGATAAGTTGTGAATTCCATCTGTCATGAAAATAAGGGTAGGGATATCCGAAATAATAGGGAGCATAAGAAGGTTGTGGAAGTACATCAGCTATTCTTGGAGGTGAGTCAGAGTTGAACTCGTTGGAACTGGTTGGAGAATCGCATCCATGTAATCTGCAAACATGCGTATTTTCTGACTTATCATCATCGTTGGTTAAGATGTCAATGACTTCTTCTTCTATTTTACGTTTTTTACACTTGGACTGTCCATTTTCTCTGAAACCTTTGGCGAATGGGTTGTTGTCGATTTTGAGTTTGGTTACTCTTTCATTCTGAAAAGAAATAAATGCTATGATATAGGTTTTTTAGATTTTTGAATATCTATAAATATTTTAGAGACATAATAACTTTAGATTGTTTATCAAATGTTTCATTATATATTGAACAAGTTATAAGGAATAATTTATGATTGATATCTAATGATATCTATCATAACTCAATAAATGATCAATAATAACAATCAATGATCAATTTGACGAATGATAAATAAGTAATGTAGTTATCTCATTAATCGATTGGGCCGACACTTGATGAAAATCTAAATACATAATTTGAATAAAACTAAGTAGTTTTCTGATTTTCACTATAATTAATTCAAACACTTGACAATATCGTTTCGCCAACACAGTGGCTTGATCAGATGTTGATGATAAACTGAGCTATTACATTGTGGACTGCTTGTGTTTATCCTGAAGTGCGTGGAAAGAGCATAGAGCACTGTTCTTCTTTTGTCATACATACTTCTTCTGAATTGTGGGGATGACCATAGAATACTTTTCTTCGATTGCCTTTTAGTGGAATAAATTTAATAAAGGGAATTATTGATTAAAACTTGATCATTTAATAAACTGTTTGATTTTTTCCTCTTATTAATTTCTATGGCTTCTAACAGTGTTAGTTTATAACCTTTACGTTCCGTAAATGTTACATTCTTTAAGAAGGTTCCCTTCTAAAAGATGTGTTGGATACGTAGAACTGGTTTTATTTTTGCAAAGCATCTTTGGTGTTCAGATATTCTAAGTCTGAAATTTATTCTGAAATTTTTATACTTAGAATATTTGAACACCAAAGATGCTTTGCAAAAATTAAAACCGATTCTACGTATGCAACACATCTTTTAGAAGAGAACCATGTCTTCGACAACAACATTAAAATATTGCATACGGAACGTAAAGGTTATAAACTAACCCTGTTAAAGGCCATGGAAATTAATGAGAGGAAGAAATCAAACAGTTTATTAAATGATCAAGTTTTAATCAATAATTCTCCTTTATTAAATTTATTCCAGTAAAAGGCAATCGAAGAAAAGTATTCTATGCTCATCCCCCACAATTCAGAATATGTTCTATAGTAATTCCCCTACATAAAAGAACAGTGCTCTATGGTCTTTCCACGCACTTCAGGATAAATACAAGCAGTCCACAATGTAATAGCTCAGTTTATTATCAACATCTGATGAAGCCACTGCATTGGCGAAACGATATTGTCATGTTTTTTAATTAATTATAGTGAAAATCGAAAAACTACTTTTTTATTTAAATATTGTAGTTATCTGTTGTAATCAACTGTATAAGTTATTCCTCAACTTTGAAAAATTTCATTTCATTAGTTCAAAGTCATTGTATATTAAATTTTTTTGTTGAAAAATCTTCAATCTCAATTTTTTTTGTAATCTTAAATCAAAAGATCTTGAATAGAAATTTTAAATAAAATTATCTAGTTTCACTGCCTATATTGTACATTAATCAGGTGAATTTATATAAGTCTCCAAAAATTTTAGAGCTAGCCGTTGCGACCACCAACAATTCATAGGGTAGTACGTTATAAGGTTTTGGAAGAAAAATATATTGATTCAGTTTTTGCTGGTATGAATTATTCTATCTTAGATTGACTGACGAAAGACGTATTAGTTGTTTGTAAAAAATTATGATTTAATGAAACAATTGTCAAGTCAAGATTTACACATATATTAAAAAGAATACTGCATGACGCACGTTTCGATGAGATTCACCTTTTTCAAATGCTACGTGTAGACTGATGACATTTCTCGAATACATACAATAGATAAACTTAAATTATGAATACAGAGAAAACAGGTTAGATAACAAGTAGAAGGGATCACTTCATACTGAGCAAATATATAAGAAACTAAGTAATTTTGAAAAGATTGAGAAGGGAGCTTGAGCTGTGATCAATTTGGCTGTTCAACAGGTTGCCAGAATATTTGTATTTATTAATTTGAAATGATTATATTGAAGCAAATAAGGGAATGAAGCTCAATTTGTTAGAATCACTTCAAATTAATAAATACAAATATTCTGGCAACCTGTTGAACAGCCAAATTGATCACACCTCAAGCCCCCTTCTCAATCTTTTCAAAATTACTTAGTTTCCTATATAGTAGTTCAGTATGAATTGATCCCTTCTACTTGTTATCTACCTGTTTTCTCTGTATTCCTAATTTAAGTTTACCTATTGTATGTATTCGAGAAATGTCATCAGTCTATAGTCTACACGTAGCATTTGAAAAAGATGAATCTCATCGAAACGTGCGTCATGCATTATTCTTTTTAATATATGTGTAAATCTTGACTTAACAATTGTTTTATTATGTTTATCGATTTACATCAAGTATCGGCCTCATCAATTATTAATTATGATTTCGTGAAATATTTTGGCAGAGATTTCGTTTGAAACTTTCAATTTAAATAATGGTGCAGCTCGAATTACACCATTTGTATCGGACACGGATACGAAGCGGCTAAACAATAAACGCACTCCAGATTTTACACAACTTTCAACGGGTCTCTTTTCTTGCGCCAACTATCTAGTTTATCGGCCCTGTTAAAGGACCAAAACACGCAATTAACCTAATGTAAGATCGACTGCTAAAGTGTGGCGCCACAGGACAGTCACTCGTTTTGTCGGAAGAAGTACCTGGGTGGTGATATCGCATGGCAACAAACAAGCAAATTGTCGACTTGCTGGGCGTCAGAAGTCTAGACGTACCATTGAAAAGTGCGGGGTGCCATACCACCCTTTACGACACCAGAGTTCCTGCTAATAATGATGTCATATGTTCATCATCTTTTCGTCAAGTTAAGTTAAACCTATTGGAGCTGATTCGTTTCGATACATAAGACAAGCAATTAAAAAAATCGAACATACGTATGACCAACAGCTTCATCATATTAATTTTTATACATATTTGGATTTTTCCAAAAACCTCATCTCAACTATGTTTTCTGTTGAAGAAACTCTTTGTTGATAACTAAGATAATAAATATTAGGAGCAGTCTCTAAATAAAAGGACTTGTCAGTTCTTTTCCATATGTTAAAATCTATCAGAAATACCTAATTGGTCGAAAAGTCGTGTATTTGGTTAAGAAATTACACAGAGGTTTCGCTTATCTTTTGGTGAAACATTATGTTAAAAACGATAAATTGAGTATACAATGTTTCTGTAGAGTAACATTGTATACTCTTGATAATGGATTAAACACCCGAAACATATGTAGAGTTGTTAATATATTTAGTAAAACTTCCGCCAAATGTTTTAATTTTAATGTATTGCATTTGGTTAAGGTTTATAATCATGTTAAATATTATATTTTTTCAATTTTTGCTTCATGTTTTAACAATATTAACTTGTTTTTCCAGTTTGCGTTCCCACAGAAAATATATAGCTACACAATATTTAATCTTTATTACTCACAATTTTTATGATTTTTTCTACAGGGGCTATACGAAAAGTATTATTAAACTAAAACAGAAATTACTGCCACGTCAATGTTTTTTAATTGCAGCCAATTAATTTCTTAATTGGCTGCTTCTTTTACTTTTGAACAATAGCCCTTTAAAAAAATAAGAGGTTAAATAAGCATCTTAAATCTTAAAGACACATTAAAAATTTATCTTTAAAGACATCTCTTTAGATTTTTTCTTTTAAGAAGAGGAATATTCTATAATTTGAACTTGTGGTTGACTTCATAATTGAAATATGGTTTTGTAATGCAAATGAAAAATGTTTCTTACCTGGTATGCTGTTACAGCAATAAATGCTGTTTCTGGAAAAGTGACAGTAGTTGACGCGGCCCATGCTGTGTACCTAGGATCGCTTGATTGCACTATTACAATTTTTGGTTGGTATTTGTGCATGGAATTCAGGTGAATATAACCAGCTGGACTATTTGCGACGTTTGTAAGTTTTACTCGTCCAAATGATATAGGCTGAGACATCCACATTTCACCAGAGCTGGGAGATTCAGGGTGAATATAAAATGCTGGAGGACATTCGATTATTTCATTTCCTGCTCTACTCCAACCTGATTCTGGAACGTACCTATATCTGCTGTTTGAAACTGGTATCATTTCCAGAAAAACACAGTATTGGGCTTTAGGATCTAGACCGGTTACTTCTACATGTATCGATGGAAACATACGACTGAAACAAAATATTCGATTTTTTAAATTTTACTATATTATTAATAAATCTATTGGTTTTTATATTATTACAAGATATTGATGTCCCTTATGGAGACGAAAGACTGTAAGATATTTTCTATTCGAATTCTCAAGGTCAAAATTATCTATGTTTTGACGTATTATTACTATATTCTATGACGAAGAAGAAATGTCAAACTTCATTCTTGGAATGAAGGCTAGAATTCTTATCATATTTCTTGTCCATGTTCCCTGGTTATGAATTAAAGATTTTTTGAGGTTATTTCATGTTTTATCTAAAGTAAAGTTTGTTCTCTAAATATTATAATACAATTGTTTTTCTAAGCATCGAAAATATAATTGAATTAAAACTTAAATTCAAACACTTCAACTTTTGATTTACATTTTATTGACTACATAGCATGACGCGTTTCGTCGTTACAAACGACTTCTTCAGATCCTTACAGAATAATGAATGAATTATTCATTCAATTATATTATATGAACAGAATTATATGAACTGAATGAATATTATTCAGTAAGCATCTGAAGAAGTCATTTGTAACGACGAAACGCGTCATGCTATATAGTCAATAAAGTGTAAATCATAAGTTCTAGTGTTTGAATTTAAGTTTATATTCAATTATAATGGATTTATAACAAGTAAACGCCAACACTATTAAATATCGAAAATATAATTTCATATCGTTAATTAATTGAAATCTTTAAAATATTAAAAAATTGAACAAGATGGATCCTTTTTTGGAGTTTTTTCTGAAAGTTATTTCAGAAAATAAAACACATTTTCATTGAAAATGGGTTCATAAGATATATAATTAAAAATTCATGAAAAGTGGAATTCGGGAAGTACATACCTAGTTTAAATTATTTTTGTATTTTTTTTTTTAATAAATGCAGTAAATAATAAAAACTTTGTTCTTTTGTAATCCTAATGGCCATGCAGTTTTTCAAATTTCTATCAATGAAATTTAACGGATTATTAAGAAATCATTGAAAACGTCCGTGTGGCTTATGAAAAGATGTTTCCGAAAATATTTCACGTATTGTCGCTACTTCATTAATCAATTTTCAATGCAACTATCAAAATATGGTATAACTTTTTGAAGGATGATTTATGGTGCTCCAGTCGAATGTGCGAAACGAAATCTTTATGTAACGTTGTGGTTATTCGGTAACTATTTGACAATCCATTAGTCCATCTGGACCTCCTAGGCGCCAGCCACCAAGAAACAAACAACAATTGAATCTACACAACCCCTAAGTGGTAGTAGGAAACGAAACTTGTTCGTTCTTTGGACTTCGAGGCACCCCGAGATTACAGACGGGCTACCGGGTTCTTAAGACCGTCTCATTTCGAAGAACAAACGACAGAGGGGCGGTAACATAGTTATTTTGACAATATAGTTATAGGGAATTTCATTTTCCGTTTCTGCGATCGATTTGCCGGCAAGATTTCCTGATTATAATCCTGTGGAATGAAATGGCAGTCACGTTATAAAAACAAATTAACACTCCAGAAACGGAAGTGGAGCAGGCGGTCGAAATAACCTACTAGAGCTGGACCAAAATGCCGACAAATGATGTGTTGATTTTAAATGTATGCTGGATATACAGCAGCACCTATATAAATTATTCTGATTTATTGACGGAAGTTGCATGCTAATCCAGCTGTACTTTTAATTTTTTTTTTGTTATTTTTCAGCAGATTTTAACCCAGACGTTATTTGAAAATGATTTTATTCTTCATAAACATCAAGTGTCCATTTTTGCTCCGAATTAAGGCAAATTATAGGAAAAAACTGAATCTTAGTTCTTAACAGTAACAGGCACAGAAATTCAAAAAATATTCGTTTTTAATTTTAGCATTTCCTACAAATTCGAGTTTTGGCAAAGCTACAACTTATAAAGAAACGTCTACTACAACTGGATATTGTTCAAATCCTATTAAGTATTGCTAAGGTATGAGACGATTTTCAGTTCAAACGATACAAGAAGTTAAATATAAACTTGAATTCAAACACTTGAACTTATGATTTACACGTTTTGTAACGACGTTTCGTCGTTACAAACGACTTCTTCAGATGCTAACAGAATAAACTATAGATCATTCTGTTTTAGTCAATAAAGTGTAAATCATAAGTTCAAGTGTTTGATTTAAGTTTATATTCAATTATAATGGATTTACATCAAGTAAACGCCAACACTATTCAATACAAGAAGTATCGTAAATTGTTCCTACTTTGCTTCTATGGGGTTAATTATGTTCCAATTAACTCAAATGTTTTATCGCCTAATATCTCCAAATTGGTGCAACATCTCATTTAAATGTGAACGCATCCGAAACATTTGATTTTTAGGTGGCAGCACTAAGCTTAATTAATGAAAAGGGACTAAATATATCTTCATGAAAAACTCTCTCAAATCCTGGACGTGCCCTAGACCCGTCGATCAATTTCAATATAATTGGCAAGATGTATTGAAGTCTCTAAAAAAATTAGTACACGTCGTGAGATATACTCAGTTCCTGAACTAGACAAAACATAGGGTTTTTAAATATGCCCAGTATAACATTGCATGTTGCAAGTATAACTTTGCTCAAAAAACCAACTTTGCTCCTTATTCATACTTTTATATATATTATAAATTACCTAATTACGTTGATTTAACTTTCAAAATATGTTAGATAACATTATATTCTTTAAATAGGTACATCTGAGTATATTTCATAATCAATACTTTAAACAATATTCATATTTCACTTTTTTTTGGAGCAAAGTAGGACCATTCTACCCTAGTGTTTTTTTATTCGTTGATATATTTCGAAAAATTTTACTAAATTATAACCTTTCATTTGATCAATTTCTATTCCATGAAATTTTATCATTTAACGAAAGTAACACAGTTATAATATATCTTTAATTTGTATATAATTCAGCACTTTTTCAATACAAAGTATGAAACAATACCCCTTTGTCCAAGAGGGGACTATAACACATTTAACACTTGACTCATTCTTTTAAGGGTGCCGCCCTGGCACCACTGCACCTCAAGAGACATTGACCACCCTAGGATAATCTAGCATAATCCCGTCTGTCGCATACCACCTTCAAAAAGTGCCGTCTCAAGATAACAATAGGAATATTCACACATCACTTTTAAGTACAAGTGCATTAATACATTTTCTATGAGACATTGTCATTTATATGAGGCGGTATCGTTTTGTGCACATTGTTACGCTTTCGAAATGGTACCACCGGACAAAAAGAGTTTTACGAAAACATTCCCACAACTATTATGTTCCTTGTTTGTACTGGTGGATAGACACACTTCAATTATTCGGTGGCAACATTTATATTCGTGAAAAGATTCACCCACTTGTTCTAAACACATAAACACACATTAATAAATACAATATACATTTATATAATACAATATGTAATGAATAAAACTTTATTTTATGAAATGTTTTACAGTCTATTCTCGAGATCCTTCTTGGAAATATTTTAGATGAAAACTCCTGAATTTTGAAACAATTACTCGGTTTTAAAACGGCCCATCTTGACAAATAGAACAAAAAAGACGTGAACATTGGATACACTTAGAAATATAAACATCTAAACCCAACTAAAACAATTCAATGAAATATTTCTTGAGTATTTAAATTAACATTTTAAATATCTTTATATATATATATGTATGTTTACCAAATAATTTTATCGTTATGAGAAATTAATTCTAATATATTTAAATTCTAAGTATGTATATTTATATATTCTTACGTAAAATGAAAACTTTTTACCACTTTTTAAGATAATTGCACAGTTGAAGTTTATATGGAGAAGAAATGCATAAAGCTATTTGTTTATATAAAATGCATTAGAAATACATTAAATTAATCAAAATAAACATTACACACACTCTACTTGAATTATACAACATAGATATCGGCTTACTCTATGGTAAAAATGTAGGTTAAGTATTTAACGACTGTATTCTCTCTGGTCTTATTGAATGTCAATAAAATGAAAGAAATGAAACTTTGACATTGTTTTCATTTGTATCGTTATTGATACTTTGTGAAATATAATTTGCTAGAAAGCATGAAAGAAATCATAAAGAAAGATATACGAAGATATTCGTATTTTCGAAGGACTATGAAATATTTCTATGTCCATTTACACCGTTATATGAAATATCAAATGGTACTGCTGATAATATTCAAGTAGCAAGCTGCAAATTTTTTTACACTGTTGCGTTTTCTGACAGGTAAGAGAAATTTATTTCGAATATGGCAACGAAAGTGACCAGGAAATACCCCATAAATGACTTCCGACTTTGGCACCAGGTTTCTTTAGTCACCTTTTGCTTTATCAATATTATCAAAGGTAAAGCGCCAGTAATCTTCAACCATAATAGCGTTTTGAAATCATTTTAAATGACTCTTGCTTGTCCAGGTAGGTACTCGACTTTAACGAGTATTGTAAAACTCAAGTGCTTTACATATTTACAATGTGAGATGGCACCTTCAACTTGACAGCAGGCCCTAAATATTCAGTTTAAGTAATTCCTGGAAAATTATTTTTACAATTCTAACCACCAGCCAAGAAATTTCTCAGTTTGTTAATTGATACTGAAATCCTAATCTTGGGATATTTGAATATTTAGGTAATAAATGGTCAATAATTTCTTTTCAACATTGACACTTACTTGGTACCCTTTGATTGTTGATGAATGAGATTGAATTCTCGCTTAACTCTTGGTGAAACATAATTGAATATTAAAATAATTTATTCAGGATTTTATAGTTGAAAGGATGAGGCAAAAAAGGTGAGAAATACAAAAGGGAATCAATTATGAACAGGATTTTTGTTCCTTGGAAACTACAGTTGGTACTTCCTAAAAGCTTCTTCAATTACACTCCGGATATCAAAGCATACAACTACCTTTCATTCTAACAAAGTTATAACATAGTTAACATAGTTGTGTTAACAAAGTTCTTAATGGAAAAACATTTATAATTTGAAAATCAACGAAATTTTGAATGTTGTTCAAATTTTCCAACAAAAACGACCATACCTAATAATAATTTGAACTTGATGTAGTTTTGGAGGTAGGGTTTCATTAAGAAAATATTAAGTGAAAATACTCCAGGAAATCAACAGAATTCTGTGAAGAAATGGATGTAATTGAGGTTCATTATTCAAATATGTTTGAAACATAGTTTCATTAAGGAAATATTTACCTGAAATAAAAACCTGGACCCAACAATTACAGTTTTTTACATGAAAAATTATACCTACTGTAGGTATACACCTTCATTTTCATTTTCAAAATGAGCTTTTCATTTGAAATTTAGGAAATGAAAGATTTTCCAAGTTCATTGAAATTATCTCGAATATATACATTTAATATTTCAATATGAATGCATTTGCAAAGATAAATTATCGAGTCAATTGATATTACGAACAGAAATATACTTAAAAGTAACTTAACTTACATTGCATGATCGTTTGTAAATTGTATATTCAATGACTTATCTTTCTACAAACTCCCATTGACGAAACAAAAGTTAGGAATTACATCCGGAAAGCTTTTAATAAGCTTTCAAATAATAATAGAAAAACTGAGAGGCGTATCAAAACACCAACGCTTGAATTTTACTTATTTTTTTACTTTCTTTTTATACTTTTTTTTTACTACAGTTTATTCTCGCAACATCAGATATATCAACGATGCCCATTACATAATTTTATTTTATATTTTTATTCTCTTTTACAAATCAACATTTTTGAATGCCTTTTTGATTTGAACGTAATGAGAAGTAGAGAATCGATTAACTTTTACACACGAATATTGTTGTATTACTTGTTGAACTATGAAACACTGAAAACTTTGAAAATATCAAATTTATTAAATATTGGAGATATTAGTCAATATTTAATAAATGCATAGCATTATAGGAAAAATACACTTTGTATTTATCACTATATTAATCAGATTGCGACTATAGTAACTGATAAAAAACAAAGTGTAATTTGACCTACTAATGGTCAAAATTATTAGTAGGTCATTCAGTGTTCAAGTAAAATCTGCCTGACGATGACATTTGACCGAAATTGCATTGCAGTGAAATATATAACTAGTTTTGTGACAATAAAGATTCGATCGTTTTATTTCGTTCATTATAATTGTAATGAAAGAATTTATCAATGAATTTAGTAGTATAATATATAATATAGTTATTGCAGTTGCTGTTAACAGATTTCATCTTTACTGTCCCTATTTAATACAAATCAGGCCAAGTTCTAAATGCCCCCACATTCTCATTTACCAGTATTGTCTTAGGTCACGATCCCTAACCGCTAAAACCGGAAAGTGGTTTGTTTTCTTTGGCACCAGAAATTGTTCATTGTTTACATTCTAAGAGGGTGGCTTCGCATTCGAAGCGGAACCACATGTGGTATTCATCTATAAGATTCTGTGTCAAACATGCAGAATGATGTTTGCCACAACTTACCGAATTGTTAATGTAAATATTTATGAATGACGATGACACTCAAGAAATGCACGCAGATAATACAAATTTAGTGAATTATAGGGACTACAACCGCTTATAAATTGAATAATATGGAAATTTAACAAACAAATATAGAACAAATATCAAGGAGATTGGTACACAATGGTTTGAGGTCATCCTGGGAAGAAAAAGAAAAAATTACAAACATTCCTATGATAGTATTGACATTTACTTGGTGCAAATCTATTACAACTATAGGATAATTTAAACATTTGATTGAGTTACACGTTTATTGTCATAACGTGACGAGTTTCATCGGTATATACAACTTAAAAAATAAGATCAATTGTCAAAGGTTTTTACCTTTGAGAATTACTCAAGGTTTTTACCTCAAAAGGATCCTCAATGGTGAATTATTTAAATCCAATTGATTGCTCTTAAGCAAATTCTCAGAATTTTGATTTCCATATTCTTTGAATATTGATTTCTACTTCTATGAATGTTGTTTAAAATTTTTAAATTTGAATCGAAAGTATAGTTTCAATTACTAATAGTAATGAATAGAAAGTATAATTAGAATTACTTTTATTATATGATCAACTGCGTTTGTGTTCTTTAATTCTAGTACCCAAATTCCTTCTTGTGTGAAATGTATTTAGTTGACTGTTTCACGACTGTAGATTCGTATTTTCAATGTTTAATTGGGATTTTAGTTCAGGACAGGAAGTAAGTTACCTCTTTAGTACTTTACAAACTTACGAAAATGTTTATTTTCTTCTTCAGGGCTAGAATTGTGCATTATTGACTTTATATAACAAAGCACTATTGAAAATTATTTTTACAATTACTGTGAAGTTAATCAAGGTACATTTGTTTTTGAATTTTAAAACCAAGTATTCTCATCCAAATTTAAACCCAATTTAAATATTTATTATAATATTAATTATTATAAATTTATATATTTATTAATAATATTTATACATTCTTAAATGCATTTAAGAATACCTAATTTCAAAATTAAAAAAACAAATGTACCTTCGGACTAACTTCACAGTAATTGTAAGAATAATTTTCAATAGTGTTTTGTTACCTAACTCTCAATATTGTACAATTGTAGCCATGAAGAAAAAAATAAACATGTTCGAAAGCTTGGAAAGTACTAAAGAAGAAACTCATTTTTCTGTCCTTGACTGCGATCCCAATTAACCACTAAAAAAAAATTTATATATATATATATATATATATATATATATATATATATATATATATATCCTCAACATGTTTCACAATTTAACTGATAAACGCCTGATTTATTTTCTTTTTGAATTTTGATTTTATTGTTTTTGATATGTTTCGAAAGGTTATTGTTATTGTTTGTTATGATATTTATATTTCGATTGTTACTACGTAAAAAGAATAAATACTATCGTGTATTTTATCATAGAATTATGATTTATCATATATTTCACTTTCCTCTCAATTAATTTTATATCTGTTACGAATTATGTTGAATTGGATTGATAAGAAATATTTTAATTGTTTGCTTCTATTCTATAACATTAGAATTTGATGCATCATCTTACTCTTTAGCTATGAAAATGAATAATTTTGTATCAATGTTGAATGTTTTTTACTTCATGTAGTTTTTCGTAATTATAATAATATAATTCAAATATACCGTAGTATACGTGGTCCGTTATCAATTATTGTGGTTGTTATTCCAGCGGTCTTTAGGATACAAAATTAAAAGAAGAGAAGTAAATTAACTATAGAATAGTGCAGTAGCTTATTTTATTCCATTTTATTTATTAATTCTAATTGTTTTCATTTTATTTCATTAATTAATCGTTGATAAATCTTGGAGCAACTAGTATAACCCAAAAGAAGTCGAAAAATATTCCTTTTCAGTTTCATAAATATACAAAAATCAAATGTACTTACCGTCCAGATTTTGTAATCACCATTTCTGTTCCCAATTCATGAAATTTCTCCCATAGCTCCTTATGTTGTAAAGTCACATTGCAGCTGTGGGTAAATGCTGAAAAAAGGTAAACATTCAAAAGATATACACAAAATAATAAATTCGAAGTGATATTTTATAAACTGCTACGGATAATAAAACAAATTTAACTGAATAAAAATATATAATTCTGATACTCACGTCTGCGGATAAACATTTTTACAAAGTTCAACAATAACACACTAATATTTCTACTGCAAACTTCACTACTGCACTTATAATTGCCAAATGAGTTGCAATAACACCTTTTGAACTGGCCAGTGGTACCATCTACCCGTCTAGATATATTTGTATTGGTTGTTCAGATCTCTTCTATTTCTTAAACTCTGTAATTCTATTGGCTCGCCATTTCTTCTCTCTCTCTCACACAAACACACACTTAAGTGTTTGTCTAAGTGAAAATGAAAATGGTGTGTAGTTTCGTAAACTGAAGTAGTAGTAGATTTTAATCAATAATCGAATCACTAGTAAGAAGGGATGAAATGATCTACTTGAAGATTTATCTAGTAGGTATTTCTACATAAAGTAATATAGTAAAGAAATACGAATTAAATAATGAAGAGTAATAATATAGAATAATATAAAACAAATGTTTGTAATTGAGATATAATTAGACTGAACATAATTATATTAGCACTGATGATTATTTTAAATATAAATTTTAAATGTAATGATAAAATTACTGTAGAAAAAATGATTAAATATTAATGGTTATATAGCAGCCCTTAGCATTAGGTGTATCTATTGAATTTAAATATTGAAAATTAAATATATTTCTTTACTTATCTTAATATCGAAATAATTCGACAAGCAGCCTTTTTGAATTCAGTATATTATGATTTTGGTAGAAATTGCCGAAATTTAATATTCGGCATATACTTATAATTTAATTGTTGAGCTTATTATTCTTGCATCTCTGTTATTTTGAATCGTGTTTACCTAATATTAAATCGATAACTAAATAAAAATTTTTTAGTAATCGATTTACTTTTTTTTTTTTTGAAACACAAGAGAAATAAAAAACACATGTCATAGTTTCACAGAATTATAGGTATCAATTGCTTTACAATTGTTAAAAGGTGTTATGTACCCTATTTTTAAAAATTAAACTCACTTTTAACTGAGCTTATGCAGTTGATTAATTAATTTGTACCCCGAATGTAATTGTTTGGTACTTTTTCCTCGATTCAATTAAATTTAGAAAAAAATTTGAAATTATTATGTTAAAAAATAATTTAACAATTAATAATTAAAATTCACACTTGAATTAAGTTTAACTGAATAAAGTCACTGATTATTCAGTGAAACTTAAGTCAAGTGTGTTAATTTTAATTTATTATTTTTAACATAATGTTTCTCCAAGAGATAAGAGAAACCTTCGTGTCATTTATTAAAAAATTTCAATTTCTTTGTGTTATTTATTTTAATGAAATATTTGAATTCCTAACATCATGGAATTGTCAAGTTATCAAGTTACTTTTCATAGCCCAATATTTTGTTATAAAATAAAAAAAATTAATCATCAATAATTTTGAGTTTTGAACAAAATATTGAAAACATTAAATGCCAGTTTCGTCATGAAAATTGGTATACAGTCCTCAAAATTGACCTAATCAACTCTTTATCATAATTAAATCAAATTAAACACTTGGCTTAAAGTTTCAGGATTATATTTAACAATATCAAATAGTCATCATGTTTCGAGTGTGAGAAACATGTTTGATATTGTTTAATATAATCGTGGAACATTAAGTATTTAATTTAATTTAATAATGTTTCACCAAGAGTTAAGCGAGAATTCAAACTCCTTCTTTCTCATAACTTTTTTGAGAGTCGATCTATTCGTTAATTTGTAGTACCTACTCTGATTTTAAAGTCCAGAATTCGAAGTACCTTTCTTGAAAAATATGACTCATCCCCATTTATGAATGCAAAAATTTTGTTTTCTTACAATAACTAAAACAGTCTCCTAAATGGGGTCACATTTTTATTTCGGCAATATTATTTGTGAGCCTAAATGATGGTAATTTCCATTTGAAATTGTCGAATTTTCATTTTCTTTGATGCTTTTTATTTTTGGAATACCTATTAAAATTTTCGGTTTGTTTACTTTGTATTTATCTATTTTACCGTCGAAATTCTCAGAAGTAATACATTATCGTTAATGAAGTAGTGCCTTAGGATAATTACCTAAGTGCCGTTTTTAACGATCACTATCGCAGTAGTACCAATACAATTTATCTCTCCCATTTCCAAACAAACGAAATTATTCATCCAAGCATCTGGAATAACTACAATATTTCAGTACTCTTCCTGAGTAAACAGGAGATGCTGGTGTTATCGGAAAAAATATATTGAGACTGAGTACAATTGTTGCACTGTTAACAACAGTTCACAAATCAAAACATTGTTTGAATATAAACTTAAATTCAAACACTTGAACTTATGATTTACACTTTATTGACTACATAGCATGACGCGTTTCGTCGTTACAAACGACTTCTTCAGATGCTTACAGAATAATGTTACAGAATAAGTTACAGAATAATGTAAAATCATAAGTTCAAGTGTTTGAATTTAAGTTTATATTCAATTATAATGGATTTACATCAAGTAAACGCCAACACTATCGAACACTATAGAACACTTCAGAAATATGGTATGAAACCCCATTTTTCTTCAAATCATTCGGTAACAAAGCACAGAGTATCTTGGGCCTCTGATTTACAACATCTTACTAGTAGAGATTAGGAGTATTGGAAATTAGGAGTTTTTCCAGAGCTGTCCACAATTTTTTATGTAATTTGATAGTGAGAGGTTGCATGACGTAATTCGATGCAGAGTTTGAGTTCGGTTTTCTTTTGTATCTCTGGTTGAACTTACTCTTGGGTTTGAATGTGTCAAAGTGTAATGTTTTTTCTTTCACAAGGAAAGAGACCGAATTGACTGTGATTGTAGCGTCGGTGGTCAGGTTCTTTCTCGTTCTGATAAGTTGAGAGATCTTGGTGTAGTGTTCGACCAGAAGCTTTCCTTTGTCCCACACATCACCCAACTTATTTCATCTGCTGCGATATAATATATGAAATCGTTATACCTATTGGCATATATTTTAATAATTTCTCAACATTCATAAAACTATTTAATACCCTGATCCGTAGCAAGTTGGAGTATGGCAGCATAATCTGGCATCCCATTTACACTTGCTATCAACACCATTTTGAGGGCTATTCAGAGAAGGTTCTTGAAATTCTTAGTTTGGAGGGAGGATATAGTTTATCCACAAAGAGGAGTCAATCATATCGAATTAATCTCATTGCAGAGCAGGAGAGAATCATTGTTACAGAAATTTTTGTACTATCGTTGACCACATATTTCTACAGATCAGTATGCAATGTAGATGTGGCAGCAACAATAAGATCTATCTATTAAAGAGTTAAAACTATTTTTCCATCTCAAGCATTAATAATAAATAATACAGATTATTAGAACATTTTTTTGAATTCCCTTTATCTTGATAAAGACGTGGAAGGAAAAGTGACATGGATTTACCTATAAAAAGGTTTTTCAGTTCGTTCCAAACAAATATTACGTCTATACAGTCTAAAATTCATAATTCATAACTATTAATTAAAATATTGAATTAAATCAAACTCTTGGCTTAATGTTTCACGATTATATTCAACAATATGAATTTGTCAACATGTTTCGAGCGTGAGCTCATTTTCAAGACTTATTCAGTCTTGAATTCAGTCTTTGAAAATTTTCAAGACTGAATTCAGTCTTGAAAATGAGCTCACGCTCGAAACATGTTGACAAATTCATATTGTTAAATATAATCGTGAAACATTAAGCCAAGAGTTCAATTAAATTTAATATTTAATTATGTTTCATCAAGAGTTAAGCGAGAATTCAATCTCAGTCATTAATGAAGATATTGCATAGTTATAACATATTAATAGTGTAGGTATCAATAGTAGAATATCATTATATAACAATTATATAATACCAAATAAACCTTCAAGAGTTCAAAGCATATTTTATCTTAGGAGTGCATCAGTGCAGGTGAGACTACTCAGTTCTATGTTCTCTGCTAAATTGACGGTTTAGAGGTTAGAATTCACATGTTTTCCGATGAGTTTGTTAAATTTGATTGAATAGTTTTATGAGCAATTATCAAATGCACCCTAGGAAAAGACTCAAGAAATTGATAATACCGATCGTTAAACATACGGATAATGTGCAAGAGCTCTTAGTTTACATTCGCATTCAACGACAGTATGTTATTGCGTATTGACACTACAACCCATGCAGCCAATAGATGAAGTGAAGCTAACGCTTCATTTTTTCAAACGCTTTATTCGTCCAAAGCATCCTATAATCCATGAAAATTATCTCCATTTGTCATTGCAGAACGTTTATACTATGAATCTCTGATCATGTAATCGTTGAATAATTTCCACTACAATTTTGCATGTAATGACAAACACAAATTTGTTTGCCGTGACATTCCCTCGAAAGCATTATAAATATAAACACAATAAAAGATCTAATGTTTTCCGGAAAGGTAAATGTTTACCTACCCTCACAATTAGAACGGATTTGATAATGGCTCCATATCAGTGAATTAGTTTCGATAAGACAGAAGTTGTCAGAATCGTCTTTTGAATTAGTCACACTCCTTTTGTTAATGTATTTTGATTGTTATCTCATGTTCACTGCCTACTGGACAGTTCTTGTTCGGATGGTGATTTCGAAACTTCGGGAATAATTTATTTCATTTATTAACTGAGTACGTGTAACAGAAAAAATACATATATCTTAATTTAAATGTGAGTGTAATATTTATAAAAATTATTTAAATTCCGAACGCATATTGTTGATCTCTAATCAGATCAGTAGCTGATAAGAATATATGTTCATTTTTCCAAATAATTGTTGGATGTTGAAGTTTATATCATATTTTTTCTCTTTTAGTTTAGCGAAAATTAAGCTAATAATACCTGAAATTTTTTTCAATGATATATTCAAGGTTCATTCAGGTTTCGCTTATCTCTTGTTGAAACATTATGTTGAAAACAATAAATTAAAAGGAACACACTTGACTTAAGTTTCACTGAATATATTAAAAACTCTACATATGATTCGGGTGGTTAACCCATTAACAAGAGTATTAAAGTAACATTGTATGCTCTTGATAATGAGTTAACCACCCGAATCATATGTAGAGTTTTTAATATATTCAGTGGAACTTAAGTCGAGTGTGTTAATTTTAATTTATCGTTTTCAAAAAATCTCTTGATATATACTACTGTTACACTAAATTTCATTGAAATTAACTAGTAAGTATTACAAATACTAGTCCTAGTATGATTTAAAGTTTACCACCCTATATTTCAAACTTCCATTCGTTTAGAACATAATTTATATGATTCTTTTTAAAATTGGCATAAAAATCATCTCCTTAATTTTTGACATTCAATCAAAAACCAGCCATTATAGGTTCATATACTAAAATGGACAGAAATGTCGTCATTCGGAAACTTACTTCCAAATAGTGGCAATGATCAATTGTTTGAGACGATAGTGCATCAAGTGACAAGAAAAATATCCGCAAATATTTTAAGGAGACGGCAGCAAAAGTGCACTGGCAGACATCGGCAAAGAGACATTATAATTACCTTAAGATAGCTAGTCTCCTTTCTTGTAAATTTGGAGACGGTTTTACAAGTGGCCCAGACAGCAGAAGACATTCACGACCAAAGTGGTTGATTGCAAAGGCGCCTTGCAAACACCCGCTGGTTTTTAACACTTGCAAAGAATAGATCTCCAGAGAGGATGGTATTGTCGAAGAGGCCATAATACTCAAGCGAGAAATTTGAAATGTTAAAATTCCGGAACTATGCATAATCTTCATTTCCTTAAATACATTTGAATTCTGAAAACAACCCCAAAGAAAAAAGTGAAAACTTTCAGCTGTAGACAAAGTAATTTCAAATTGAATAAATTTCCCGGTGATATAATTTTACTCAAAAAGTTTTGAATTCTTAAAGAATTATAAAAATCTTTTTCAATAGATATAACGTCATTATCTTTGAACCCAAGAAACATTTGATAATGTCTTACGACTTGAAATGTCAAACTTTGAATGTCAAATACACATATTTGAAAAAACGTCAAACGTATTCAATTTTGAATACTTTCTTCAAACAAATATTGAAACATACTTCACCTCGAGGATAATGGGAATTCATTAAAAAAGGTTTTTTTACTACGAATCCAAAAAATGTGTAAATGAAACTTGGAACCAAGGTAAGTGGTTTGAAATTTCATATGGAAAAACACTTCAACACTGAATTATATAGGTGAGTACTGAGTAAGTATGTGTATGAATACTTAATGATATTATTAAACATAAGCGATGTGAAATATTGGTATATCTATAGAGGTATTTATAGCGATTAACTCTCAAAAAAATTTCATGCAAAAATACAGAAGCCATAAAACTTCCAATAAAAAAAATCCATTAAATTTCATATAATTCTTTGATGTACTGGATATATGAGCTACTAACCGATTATCAAGAGTTTAATATAACTACTTTACCTTCAGTTATTACTTCTATATTGATATATTATGTAAATTAACTAACTGTATTACTATTGTTCATTGATATTACTAACCCATTATAAAGAATTTAATATATCTGAACTTGTGTAGTTTTAGTTGTATTAAACTTTTAATAATGGGTTAGTAACTCGAAACAAAGGGTTTTCGAATATATGATGTACTTTATAAAACTCGTGATAATGTTTTAATATTTCTTTCTTAATTATTTATCTTAACATAAATCAGGTATTACTTAGGTAAATTCAGTAATTAAGTAAATATTATTTTCCAGGATATAATGAATAATTTATTATTATAATTTCATTATAATCTTCGCAATTTATTTAATTAAGGTTAGAGGACAGATGTTCTATAATTACCCCATTAATTAATAATAAATATATAAGATTTTAAAAAATGCAATTTAACATTATATTAAAACATCTGCTATAAAACAGTAGATTTATCCTTATTAGATTATCGTTACATTAAAGATATATGTATATATATATATATATATATATATATATATATATATATATATATATATATATATATATATATATATATAGTCGAATCTCAGTATTGGGAGATTTGATATCCCATTTGTCTTTTACGGAATCTTGAATAAAATGGAATAAAAGTGGGAAATCCGAAATAGACCGCATAAGTATAATAGTTTATGTGACGAATCGAACATCACGACTCCCAATTCGAAGAGTTCATGCGGCTTGTCCTTTGAGGAGAATTTTGTTTAATCTACGAGTCTATTCAAGTTTAACTGTGCTGCGCCACTCTACCTATAGCCGACAAGCTCGAATCCCGTAGTTCCGAATAAATCAGTTGATTGCATATGTGAAACACCACTCACGATAGATCCCCTACTGTAATAGTAAATACCCATACAATATATACATATTAAATTAAAAACTTGGCTTAATGTTTCACGATTATATTTAATAATATCAAATAGTCAACATTCTAGTGTACATTTCGAGCGTAAGCTCATCTAAACATGTTGACTATCTAAGACTAAACTACAAACCCTTATTGTAGTTTAGTCTTTAAAACATTCGCTATTTGACTTTGTTAAATATAATCGTGAATCATTAAGCCAAGTGTTTAATTTAATAATGTTTCACCAAGAGTTACGCGAGAATTCAATCTCAGTCATACAATATACTAGAAAACTCAGGAAATTATATTTCTTTGTAATCCTTTTTTTTACATTTAAAGTTATTTGACATGAATGATTTGAAAATTTTCTCTGATCATACATGCAGATACTGTAAATAAATGTTTTCTACTATAGATATTGTATTTTTATTTACAAAACATGTTTTGATCATTGCTAAACTTAAGTGAAAAGAATGACTTTTTCATAAGCAAACATTTTGTACCATATTTCAAATTTTTCTATTTCTTCAAATTTATACAAAGAATAACCTAGTTTCAACAAAAGTAATTTTAAATGAATGATTCATAATTAATATTTAAAATTGTTTGCTTACAGATTTCATTCATTTCAGAAGGTTGAAATATAGAAATATCATTTTCCATATTTTTTAAACAAAATGTGTATTACTAACATATTTAGACACGAGAGTAAAACATATTTATTTTTCTATAGTGCTTTCAGCTAACAACAAACAATATAATAAAACAGAATTTCAAATTATGCCACATTAAAAACAACTGAAAAATCAACTTTCTCTACATAAATGTTTTGAACAATACAATGATGTACTTAAAAATTTCACTGTTCAGTAGTTCTCTTTTTACTCTTCTAGAATTTACTCTTCTAATTTTGGACTAGTAAATTCTGCATTTCTGCTGATATTTCATTCGCATCTGGAGTTACCTTTTCAGCTTCATTTGAATTATCATGCGCTAACCTTGAACAAGCCTTTTTATGCCAATGCCAATGTAAACGCTGGCAGTTTCTGTCACAATATTGTACCACTTTGCATTTAGAACATTTTTTTGCAGGTTTCTCTTCGCCACATGTATTACAAACTGTAATTGAATCAATAAAGCCCCTTTGACCATTGATTGCTGCCGATATAACACTCAGAGCAGAAGGAGCATCTTTTGAAGTCAAACTGGCTAGCATTTGCCTGAATAATGTGCATTCCCTGAAAGAAAATTCTCTCACATATTCCCTTAGTAAACTATCCATAAAATCAAGAGTATTTTCTCTACTAGGTTTCAAAAGTTTCCGTGTGAATAATTCCGTAACATCTAACATTTTTTCATCCTCTGATTCATTCTCTTTTTTAGTGTCCCTTTGCCTATCCCTCAATTTAATAATTTCACCAACAATACATGATAAGTAATGATATTTAAATGCCATAACCTCATTTATTTCAGAGCCTTTTTTCATTTCTCTATCCCTCATACTATTTAAAACTGTATGAATTTCAGATAAATGGCCTGATAGTCCCAAGAAGTTCTGCAAATTTAAAGCTACTTTTACAGGATGCATATTAACCTGAATAACAAATTTATGGAAGCTTTCTGCTAAAAACTTTGGTAAAATATGCTTGGTCTCAACATAATAATCAATTTCTTCCTTAAGTACATAGTTGTTTAAAGCTGCTGCACAATTGTAATGACCAACAAACGCTGCCATCTGAGATGGAGTTCTCCCAACTGTATTAGTAACATTTGCTTTAGCACCATTGAGTAATAAAGCAATACACACTTCAATATTTCCAGAGAGACCACCAAAATGAAGCGCAGTGTAGTTGTGTTGGTGCTCACATAAATTTACATCACCTCCCTGCAAAGATAAGTTTTATAACCTAAAGAGAATTTAACTTTGATATAATTCAACTATGGCATAGTGAAGCGCCAAATAAGAAACATTTTATTTGAGTTCAGTGCTTACTTGATCAATTAGCATTTGAACCATTTCTCTATTTCCCTTGTACGCAGCATGCTGAAGAGGAGTCATAGCATTTTCATCCAATATATTTACATTTTGTACTTTTAATAATAATGATTTCAAAGCAGAGGAGTCATTTTTTTCTATTGACGCAAATATTTGTTTCTCCACTTCTGTTAATTCCTTTTTCTCCGACATACTTAATTCAAAATTTTATCTTCTCGTATAAAACTTTCGGCTAAAACCCGAATTGTTGTGAATGGTTACAGAGATTTTTGAAATATATCTTACTACATTAGAGGTTAACTCTTCTTCTTTTTTATACTCGTCAGTTCTGTGTCTCTTTTCAAGTCTAATTGTGAATGCTTGAAAATAATTTAAATTCTAGATTAGAAAATTTCGATACTGAGACCATAATGAGGAGTACTTCATCAGGAATTTTTTTAACTTTTCATGAAGTTGAAACTTGTGAGGAAATATAAACTTCAAATAATAACATTTTTAAAATATCAAAATACTATTATTGCTAAGATTCTGAAATTAAATCTGCCCTCCTTATTTATTTTTTGGATTGGGAAATAATGCAAAGCTTTAAAATAAGAATTTATTGAAAAATCTGGTTTCCAATTACTAAGACAATCAAATTATTCGTAAGGCTGTCACGAATAATTTACCAACATTATCTAAGTTGATTTCGTGATGTACAAATGAATGCTCGATATATATGCAATAACCTTCATCAACTACTCTAATATAACAATAATCAGTTGATTGTTAACCTAACTGGACATTCGAATATGTTGTTGATCAAATGACTGATCTGATTCTGATGGAAAATAAGTCTACTAAGCTATTCCAAGTTAACAGTAACAATATAGGTACATACTCAAACATTTCAAGTTACTATTGCTATATTTATATATTCAAAGTTGATCAAATGGCTGCTTGATCTCCTTCTACTGAAGTACTTTTAAATACTTAAATAACTGAAGTATTCCTAAATACTTCAATTTTACAACAAATAATTATTTAAATATTTGTTATCCATGGTCATGACATCAAATATGTTTCTAATATTATTGTAAGCTTTTTCAAGTTTTAACTTGCATTCCAACATTTTTTTTTGTTGACATAAACTATAGCGTTCTTATGTAATCATCTAACATCATATTAATTTACAAGCACCTGTGGGGACAAGTTCAACTATCTTTAATTCGTTATGATTCATCGTAACAGTTAAAAATACTTATTTCGAAATCATTTCTATTCAAAAGTCCATATTCATTAAATGACTGATTTATTGAATATTTATTTTAAATTTATTGAGAAAAAATTTGCATGCCCTATAACTGCAAGTTTTTCTATGTTGTAAATGATGTCGAAATAATAAATGTTTAAATTGTCATTTACGACCAAATAGTAATATCCAATACATCAAGTTTTTATAACGCAATTAATTATAAATAAGATCCTACTCATCATATTGATGCTAAGACATTAACTAATACTATAATGGAGTGTTTGATATATCACATATAAATACCACTAGGGACTAATTTTTGGGCCCATAAATAAGCTTATTATTTGTATATTTTTTAGTCAAATTCCTCCATATCCTTGAAGGCGAAAAAATATGGAGATTTTGATTTACCTAGTTAGTATGTTCCTACAATATCTACACAGAAAAGCATAAAAAATGTATATTTCTTTCTAACATTATGTGTTACATACACTCTTATTGTTAAATCGTCTTTCGCTAAATAAGGTTGGTGGTACGACATAACCTTAAAAAAACTAATTTTTTGTGTTGGTATGCATCTTGTTATTGAATATCCTGATTTATAATGCGTGTTACTTATTTCATTTTATGAGATAAAAACAATCGAACAGTGTGAAAATCTGATGCTCATCAACTGACAAATAACATGAATTGCCTCATGCAAAAAAAGATAGATTGTTTTTAAAGTCAGGGAGTTCTCGTACCACCTTAGTTAAAAAAAATTCACTACGAACTCAATATCAACATTTTATAAAGTACAATATTCGTTGGTTGTCACCTACTGTATAAAATACTACCTAATAAACACAATTTCATAATATATAACAGCATTCACACGTAGTACTCCTGGAATTTGGCCAATCTTTTTTCTCACACTTCAGTTGGCAATGGAAAAGCTGCTTCAGGTGTGAGTCGCAACTGATTGCTTTCTGATTGAACTACACCATTAATTTGTACTGTTGTTTGTAAATCTCGCCAAGGCGTAGTTAAAATTTTCAGCCTCTGCAAAAAAGCGTTAATTGATATCATTAACGAAACATGGAAAAAAGGGTGATTGCTTTCTGATTGAACTACACCAATAATTTTTACTGTTGTTTGTAAATCTCGCCAAGGCGTAGTTAAAATTTTCAGCCTCTGCAAAAAAGCGTTAATTGATATCATTAACGAAACAGGAAAAAGGTGTGGTTCCGCCCGGGATCGAACCGGGGACCTTCTGCGTGTAAAGCAGACGTGATAACCGCTACACTACGGAACCTTGACAATAAAATGTGATATCTGAAATATTGACTATATATTTCATACTGAAGATAAAGATTACATATGGAATATAAACATTTATCCATGTTTCATAATATCATAAAAAATTGACAAAAAATATTTTATCAAATATTCCTAATACAATCTGTTGGTATTTTAATATAAAAAACTTATACCTATGCAACATTTCGAACGATTACTTGTAATTCTGAAAAAACTACCAACAATTCTTATACACCTAACTGCATAAGTTAAATCACTTTAAATTGAATACCTCAAAAGATTGTTGTCAGGAATTCAATATTTATCTTTTGAATGTGAATAAGCCTACATAATATTAAAAGTGATGTTAATCAACATAGCAGTAAAAATAAAAATCTAAAAAGGTACTAATATAAGTACCAACCTACATAATTAGTTATACGTAGATAATGCAACCATTAATGCAGATACCTGTTTATGTAAGTAGTGCTGACATATTTCAATATTGATGCTATTCAGTTACGTTGTTTTCCATTTTATTCCACTAATTAATTCTCACCTTGAAAAAAGATCCAGGTGTCGTCAGAAATTTAACTACAGCAACAAGTGGAATCATCATAACAGAAGAACCTGCAATAATCCATCCCAAAGTATTAGCCCAAGCAGGATAGGTATAGCTCTCATAGCTTAACGGTTCATAACCAAGCAGGCCGTAAACAATTATGAAAAGAAGAAACAGAGGAGCTGCGAATTTCCAGCAGAACCGCCAGTAAAGTCCTGGAGCAAAACCAATCATATCCTTGATGTCATCACAAAATCGCTGTGTACCTGAAATCCATTTGTTACAGTTTTATTATTAACACCTCTGGAAAGCAGAAGACTATGAGGACAGCCTCAGTTTCTCAAGGTAATGCAAGGGATTGAGCATAAGGAGGTACATTGAAAGAATAAGTTGAAGAATTAGAAATAATTAGTTCTGAACACTTACCATAAATCCAAGATACTGCAATAGATTCGAAAAATACTGCAATCAGCATCGAATATCCAGCTGCGTAACGATCCAACAAATGAAAAAAGTAAAAGCCACCTTGTGAACAAGAAGCCAAACCAACGAGGAAGTAGATGGAAAAGAGACAAGCTACGAAAGTCTCTCGATTTCTTCCAATTCTGGGAAATTCATCACTAAGTGCTGTTATTATAGCTTCGGAACCGCCAAACTGCAAACAATATAATGTTCATCTACACGATTTCAGATAAAACTTTTAGGTGAAGTAAATAGAGGAAATGATATGGGAAAATTTTCTATGGTAAATGGATCAAACGCTATATCTTTTTCTCAAATCTCAATTTTTCTAAATTTACACAGTTTAGCTCTACTAAGTAAATTCTTGTACTGTTTACTAACCGAACTATCCAACCCCAGTGTTAGAAGCATCATGAAAAATATTAAGGACCAAAATATACTGCCAGGCATTGTCGCTATAGCGGCTGGATATACAACAAAAACTAAACCTGGTCCTTCTGTTGCTACTTCTTGAATGGGAATACCTGCAGAATGAGCCATATATCCAAGAACGGAAAAAATCACAAAACCTGCCACAAAACTGGTTGCAGAATTGATAACGCTAGTGAGTAAAGCATCTCTGAAACAAAGAATTCAATTATACTTAAGAAGAAAATATTTCGATCAAGATTTGAGATTAGTTCAGTATTTTTTAAACATTGCAGACTCTAGGCTTTGAGGGAAGTGAAGTCTTTTTGCTAGTGGCCTCAAATTGCATATCACTCTTTTAACTTTCAATATATCTCACATTTTTAAAAGTATAGGTTCTAGATTAAATATGGTTGCAGATTGAAAATCCAATATTAATTCATCAACATTACTAACTGCATTAAAATAAAGACAGGTTTCGAGGTCTGAGAGCTTTGTTTTTTTAATTGATGAGAGACGTTCTGTTAGCATTTTATTGTGTTCTTGTTTTATATATCGATTGATACTTACTTATAAACATTATTGTGATATTTATTATAAGATGCGTATGCTAAAAGAACTCCAAATCCAGGTCCTAGAGAGAAAAAGACTTGTGTGGCTGCATCTACCCAGACCTGCAATTTAACGAAATGAATGTGCATAAATTCAAATGAAAAGGTAAATTTTCTTATATTACTAATGGCAGCTCCGGTTAAATAAGGCGGTAACAAAGGTATTGGTAATCTTCCGAGTACCAAACAAGTGTGGTGTGTTAGACATCTTTTTGATATATTGCAGTAACCAAAAATATGAAAAACGTGGTTTTCAAAAGCTTCAAAATTTAATTAATGATCAAATGGTATTGACTGAGAGAATAACTTTGGATGAAGCTAACTAAGATGAATTGAACTGTTAACAAATTGAAAAAGGTTGGAATGGAGGTGATTGAACCTAGGCCAGCATAACACTCACGTTAGATTGCTGTAGAATTAAAGAAAATATGTATACTCACTTCCGCTGATGTGATGGCATTGAAATTAGGATTGAGATAATATTTGATGCCTTCTGCAGATCCAGGCAGAGTTATTCCTCGCCCTAATAGAATTAGAAGGACTGCGTAAGGAAATAAAGCGGTGAACCAAACTACTTTTCCTGAAGTCGAAATGCCTTTCCAAAGAGAGAAATAACAGATAATGTAGACAGCCAAGAGACAGAGAGCTATATCCCATTTGATAGCGCCAAGATCGTGCAAGCCTTTACTTCGATGAAGTTCCAGAATTGCTCGACTGCAAGAAAAAATTATATTATTTATAAAAAATTGTATAATTTTCGGATTGTGTTTTTTTATTTCCGAAATTACGATGAAAAAATAGTTAAAAATAAAGTTTTTTCATGAAATTACGAAGGATAAATTGTATTACTCACTTGAAATATTCTGAAGCAGCTGAAGCAAATCTAGAATCAGGTACTGCTTGTATAATAACGTCAGTACTATTAGTTGCATTAAGAAATTTTGAAGGAAATTCGAACTGAAAAAAATACTTTCATCAAAAAGTTTCACTATTATCTACTAAAAGTAAGTATCTACGTAATATAGGCATATAATTTTTTAAAAACAATAAATTAAAATTAACACACTTGATTTAAATAAAACTAAGTAGTTTCTCGATTTTCACTATAATTAATTCAAAACATGACAATATCGTTTCGCCAACACAGTGGCTTCATCATATGTTGATGATAAACTAAATAAAAAACTGATAAAAATCAGTTTATCATCAACATCTGATGAAGCCACTGTACTGTGTTAACGAAACGATATTGTCATGTTTTTAATTAATTATTGTCAAAATCGAAAACTTACTTAGTTTTATTTAACCCTAGCTCACTAACCTTATTTTCGAGTGACATTGTCAATAACCATTCGAATTTTTACGACAAATTAAAACATTAATAATTATTAAATCAACTTTATTAATGGCACATAATGACTTAAATTAACAGTCTTACTTATCTTTTAATGAAACTAATTAATGTTTTATAAATTACTATCCTGGACACAAATTGCACATCGATAGCACATGCTCCCTGCAAATCGGTGTTTTGCACCCCTTACAGAATGTCGTCGTCATACGACGTTTTAATTCAAAAATTAATTAATTTAATTTTAATATGTTACATATTCTGTAAGCATCTGAAGAAGTCGTTTGTAACGACGAAACGCGTCATGCTATGTAGTCAATAAAGTGTAAATCATAAGTTCAAGTGTTTGAATTTAAGTTATATTCAATTATAATGGATTTACATCAAGTAAACGCCAACACTATTAAATAAAAAAAAAAAAATTCAGCATTTGATAAAGAAGTAGTACTTCGAAACGTCGTCATGCGTATTTGTATTGAATTATAAGAAAATTCTAAATATTGTTTCATTATAAATTGTAAAATATTGATTTGATCGGATTTTATTTTAAATTAGTCAAAAAACAACTATGACAGTAACAGTTTCTGCATTGATAAATTTTATAGCCGAGGAATTTTATTTCAACACAATGAGATTAAATTCAATGTTTCTAAAAATACTACCAGATTAAAGAAAAAGGTTCATACAGGCCTGCAGTTGGGAGTGTTCCAAGAGTTTTCACAGGAAGTCCAAGGCAACATGTCCGTAAAAGAAGCAAAAAAATACCTCAAAGCCCAAGCGATAATGACGTTGTAATAAAAATCGACATAAAAAGCAATCAGAACAACTGCGTATCCAATACCTGAAAAAAATATATCATTTAGATAATTTACGACAATATTTGAATTCAAGTGATTGAATCATTCCATAACAAATAATGCAGAAACCAGTGAAGCCATTGTATATGTACGAGGGTGGGATGAAAAGTCTCCAACCTAACCAAGAAAAACGATGTTTTAAAGTTTTTTTTGCTTTATTTTTCAACATAATCTCCATCAACACTGTTACATTTCTCGTAACGGTGTTTTAATTTAGTTATACTAGTTTTGAACGTAGATTCGTCAAGTTCCTCAAAATACTGTTTTATATTTTCGGTAACTTCTGCGTTGCTCTCAAATCTTTTACCGCCTAGCTATTTTTTGAGGCTGGGAGCTAAGTCTTGAGAGTAGGGAAGATGCGGCATCAATTCAAACTTCAATTCGTGGATTTTGGACATGGCAACAATCGACGAATGTACTGGTGCGTTCTCCTGATGAAACAAAATTTTTTTCTTCGCCAAATGTGGTCGTTTAATTTACACCTAGTCCTTCAAACGTTGCAATAAGTCTGCGTAGTAATGACCAGTGAGAGTCTTACCCTTTTCAAGATAATATAACTCCTTTCGCTGCCCAAAAAACAGTAGCCATGACCTTGTTTGGCGATAAAATTGTTTTTGCCTTCTTTGGAGTTGGTTCCCTCTTTGCAAGCCCACTATTTTGACTGTTCTTTATTTTCAGAAGTGTGGTGATGATGGTGAACCCAAGTCCCATCAATAGTTATGAATCGCCGCAAAAATTCGTTTGGATTACTCCTATACAGCGCCAAATTTTCAGTAGAAATATTTTTATAAGTCATTTTTTCGAATCAGCTTTTCCATGCTCAAATGGTTTCAATGGTGCAAAATATTTCGCATACGTTCAGCTGACATCCTACAGGTCTCAGCTATCTCACGCACTTTCAATTTGCAGTCTTCCAATGCTATTGGATGGATTTTCTCAATCATTTCTGATTTTGTGACCTCAACAGGCCGTCCTGAGCGAGGCTCGTCAGAGGTGCCCACACGACCCATTTTGAATTCAGAAACCAATAGCTTAATAGTTGAATATGATGGGGAGTCTTCTATTCGTTTGAATTCTGAATTGTTTCAGACTAAGAATATCTGAACACCAAAAATGCTTTGCAAAAAATGAAACCGATTCTACGTACGCAACACATCTTTTAGAAGAGAACCATGTCTTCGACAACAACTTTAAAATATTGCATATGGAACGAAAAGGTTATAAACTAACCCTGTTAGAAGCCATGGAAATTAATAAGAGGAAGAAATCAAATAGTTTATTTAATGATCAAGTTTCAATGAATAATTCTCCTTTATTAAATTTATTCCAGTAATAGACAATCGAAGAAAAGTATTCTATGGCCATCCCCCACACTTCAGAAGAAATATGTCCTATAGCCCTTCCCCTACAAAAGATGAACAGTGTTTTATGATAATTTCCACACACTTCATGATAAATACAAGCAGTCCACAATCTAATAGCTCAGTTTATCATCAACATCTGATGAAGCCACTGTGTTGGTAATATATTGTCATGTTTTGAATTGATTTTGATGATATTCTGAAAACTACTTACTTTTATTTAAATTATGGAAAAACTAGGGTTATTTTAATAACATAATTTTTGAAATTGATCAACCCGAATTGAAATAAAATCCTTGATCTACTACGCATACTATCAAACGTGTAAAATTAGTAAAACATCTTCAAAATTTTTGACATGAACAGATGAATAAATCACTGACAAGATAATCCAAACCTGCTGAAAGACTTTTCTAGAAAAAAGATGTATTGGTGAAACGGAAGCGAAATTGAGAAATCGCTCAGGATTTACGTTGAGTGCTCTTTCATCTAATTCTAATATTATAGTAATATACTGACCATTTTTTATTGTCCCATTACTCCTGTTGAATATTGATGTTAAAATCTCGAGCTGAGTGCTTCAAGAAGTCGTGAAATGCCTTTTGTGAGGGTAAAAGATATAGACCTTGCGTACTCCCATTCCCACTTCTGCACAATGCATTTTCTTTTCCGCCTTTTCTGTTCCAAGTTTCCGGGCTTAAGCGGGAAAGTGGATAATTGAGCTACAGAAGACGTTTCCACCCATTGCTAGGGGTTTTCCTTGGATACAATAAGATCGAACAACGATATTGTCGTGAAAGTAGCATGGCAATATCGAAAAACTTGTCATTTGAGTTTTTTAATGAAATTTCATTGAAATATTGGAGAAATTGTCCAAACAACTTACATTTTGGACTAGATTGAATCAGTGTATTAATTTACTTGAGTATTTCATTTCTATACCGAAGTCTTGATGTGTTCCTTCGATCTTTGTAAAAGTGTTTTGTTCTCTAGATCAATAAATAATGTTAAAATAAATCAACACTTGTAATATGTGCTGCTTTTTTATAGGACAGTTTTAAAATGTCTGTTGGAGGAGCCCTTGTATGCAAAAAAATAAATGAAAATAAATGAAGAAAAACAAAAAAGATATATCTAGAGAATAGCATTGAAGATAGGTTCTTCGTTTCTATTTTCAATAAAGGTTCAGTCGTTCAAAATAAAGAAACTCACCCTTGAAAATGGGACATAGTCTACCCCAACATGTTATTGCTCCTTTTCTATTGTATTGTCCTAACGCTAATTCCATGTAAAATAAGGGAATACCACCAATCACCAACATAATACAGTAAGGAACCAAAAATGCCCCTAGAAAGAAGTCTATAAGTATTTGGACAAAAAGACATGCATAACATTTCTAACAAATAATTAGATATGTTTTGCATATAATCTCATTACGAAATACATTGCAATAAAATTATATTTAATAACTTTTCTTATTTGAAATCTAACAATCACTTCAAAATATCTACCAATTTTCTTCATCTATTTGCCGAAAAGTATTGTAACTTGAAGTAACAGCTACAATTTACTGCAGTAAATTAATCATAAATTTAATAGCTTTGAAAGTGTAGTATTTTTTTTTACAAGATAAATATTCTTTATAGGTATAGCTAGGTAGCTGTAAAGTTGTAGCTATAGCTAGAAGGAATATTTATTCTGTAAGGCAGAGACTAACGGAGTTAAATATCACATTGTGTAAATAAGAATAAAACAAAACGAACTTCCATATAAATCGAATTATGAAAGAGAAAAAGATGATAATGAATAATAAGCAAATTATACAGTACAGGGTAACAGGCCAATGTAATTGGGGGAAAAACTAAATAATAATAATTATAAGTTTATTGTCAATACAAACAGTAGTTTTAAAATTATTTTAACTAATTTGAATTATTCTATGACAAAAAAACCATAAGATCCAATAAAAAACAGTGATAGTATTCAACAAAAAAAAACTATACGATTGAATTAAGCTAAAAATATCATAAATTTGACAGTTCCCCAATATAAAAGCATAGCAACCACAAAGTCAGCGGCTGTCTGAATAGGGAAATAAAATGAATTAAAATATAAAGATGCTGAAGTAGTCGAGGTCGATAGTCACTTCTGTCATTATATATGTAATAAAAGGATTATCAGTATGTTTGATCAGTGGCTCAGTCGAGAAAATACCTGACAATATTCCGCTAGGATTCGGGTTCGAAACCAAGGAAGGTAAAACTTTTTTTATCTATGATTTATGTAATTTAATGATACATTATTGGGCAATGTAAGTACATAGATTACAATTCCAGTGACTGGTGTTAAACTGTAGATTCCCTAAATTAAAAAAAAGTGTTATTCAATAGTAAAGATGTAAAAAATACATACGTAAAGATATACGGAAATAGTTTGAGATAGAGAAGATAAGTTCGAGCAAATGAAGAAATTTCTTAATTGTCTATTGAAAAGAGTGAATCATAAATAAATTGGTGATAATCTTGAATGACTCAATTTCCTCAAAATTATCGTTGAAGCAAATGGACGTTGTAAATTATTGGAAAATCGCTTGGCGTGGCAAAATTTTCGTCTGTATTTCGCTATACGATCATTTTTCTCCGTTCGTTCGAGAAAAATCTACACTCACATGCCCTGCCACTTTCATCGAACAAAATTGAATATTGTCTCAGATAATATCTCCAGGGATAATTTAGTGATCTTTTCCCCAGTTACAAGGCCTTAATTCTATTAAGGAAAGCTAAAACGGCAATCGGGAAGGATCAAAGTCGTGCGGTAGCAATTTGTGCACTCTACTTGGATCTCCGGATCCCTTTGGCTCTGGTAAAGCGGATGAAGATTTCTCAAATATTAAATGAAATTCTCGAGCAATTAGTAGTCCCCGATTCTCTTATACTATGACGATTTCTGACTCCATTTCGAACTAATGGTCCCTTGAGGAAAAGGTCACTCTGCATTCATCTCCACTTATTGTTCTCGCGTTTTGAACAAGAATCGAACTTCCCTGTTCAATATAAATCAGTATTACTCGCCTCTTACAAGGTCCACATTGGAATACATCCGAAGATGTTAACCAAAAGGTCTGTCTTGTATTGTTGGGTAATTTAAATGCGAATTGTTATCTAATTTATTTCTTTAAGAAACATTGTTATCTGGTAGATAAAAAAATTGAGGCGAAAATTTTGTGCTTTTTTTCGAGAAAATTGCGCAAAAGGACTTAAGTGAAATTTAATCCATTTAAAGATCGTAAGTGGAAGAAAAGTAGAAAGTTATTTTTTGATATGAAATGGATTTTACACTACTATTTCAATGTCACACAACATGCACAGTCATACATACTATATTAACTCTATGGTTAAACTGTAAGTTAATTTTTTCTATGGGCTCTATTTGTGAAATACAACTTGTTCGATTGTATAAAGGAAATCATAAGGGAAGTACGACATAGAGGAAAGGAAGTAAACATCTTTGACAAAATATCCCTAATAAAGTTCAAATTTAAAAATTAAATGAATGGACTACTTAAGCCATGACTTAACAGAAAAAGGCGGAGAAATTATTTAGCTGTAAACGAAAAAGTTTATAATGGTAAAGTCACATAAGAAATATTTTATTCAGAGTTTTTCCATTTTTGAAGATACAATAAGACCCTTTAAATATTTTGTTTTGGAACTTGGACTTTAAAGGGTCCAAAGTTTTTGAGGAGAATTATTTAATTAAATTAAGTCTCTTGGCAGAAAATACAAATATTGAAATTCTTATTATAACACAAAAAACCAGAAAACACCAAATTAAAATATTTTTATGAAATTTTACACCAAAAATCTTATTTGTTTGGAGTCAGTATAAGGGTTTTACTCATTGCAGTGACGTCAGTCTCAAACAGTCCATTATGTCAAATTTTGACTACTGGGAGACCACTATGTACGCGCATTATCTATGGACTGCGCCAAATTGAACAATTTTTTTCTTTGTGTTTGTTATTGCAAGACAAGGTTCACATAAAAATGAGTTTCAAGCAATCGACCATAAAATATTCGAAAATCTTTAGATTTTGATTAATGACAGAAGCGTCTGAGAAATCCTCAATATATTGACAAAATTTTCAGAGTTCAACGTCAGTTTTCAAAAGATAGTTGAAAACATCAAGAATATTGACAGTAGGTGTGGATCTGATGGAATATTGATGGTAGGTATGGTAGAACTTAGCTGAGGGAATATAACAGTGGTATTCATTTTGTTTTGTTTTAGTTATTTCTTTCTAACTTTACTTTAATTAACTTCTGATTAGCTTCGCCGTTTTCTTCTTTAGATTCTTTTTATCGAGTGTAATCTGGGCTCATAACCTGTTAGAAAAAGAAAAGACAGGATTCTGTCTAAACTTTTAATATGAAATACGAGTATCTTAACCACCTTCACCTGGGATGTTACAACAGAAAGGGAAGAATCACTTAATAGCAGCGGGATACGTGTACTGTTTATGTCCTAATAAAACACTCTTCTTTCTTCTTCTGTATACATTCAACAAGTTCTTCATTTTTTTGGCTTCAGTAAAACGATATTTCCCATGTTTTGATGTATGTTTAAAGGTTTATTGTCATGTTATTTATTGTGATTGATAATATTTGATAATGAGGAGATAGAAAAAAGAAGGATATAATAAGAAATGAAGTACCTCCAGTTCAACTATAAAAATGACAGCTAACAACTTTAGATACTTCAAACGTGTTAATACATGCAATTGTTGATGATCAGACTGATTTTAATTTACCGGAAGTGTTTATTTCCTTAGTCCACGAGTGTAAACCAAGTCGTAAAATAAAATGGCGAAACACGTCTTTCAAAAACATACCTACACTAAAATAGCGGGATGAATAAAATTTTTCACAGTCTATTCCAGGAAGTGTTTTGTTCCTGGATATTTACTAATTGAATTGAAATTGAACAGAATCTTCACAGAAAGTGATAGTGTAAAGCTATACAAAACACTCACAAATTTTGAAAGATCAATTTTTTAATTACATACCTACCTATCTCATTATTTAAAATATGCTTTCTTAGTTCACGCTTAAATATCTTAATACTAGTACTAGTTTAAAGTATTTAAAGTATTAAATCCTTCATAGTGTATGCTATTTTTAGATTCAGAAAGCTTATAACTTTGGATATAAAAATGATCAGTATTTTTAATATTATACACATGCAGATCAGTGACATATGTTTCATTTTTGATAACATTACATGTAAGCAACTGCACTTTGCACTACCTATTGCACTTTAAAATTGTTCGCATGGACGTATTTTGTGTTTGTTGAATTTTTTCTCGGTCCATCCGAAAAACAAAGTGGAGCAATATTCAAAATGAGACATTTTTATTGATTTGAACAACAAAAAATTCATATGTGTCCACAGATTTTTTCCTATTCTTCTCAAAAAATTGAATTAGATTTTAGATGATAGTAAATAGAAGTATTATTATTTCTTCAATGTAAAATAAATATCAATTGTGTGTCCAAAATTCACTATTACAAATTTCCATTGACACAGCCGAGTGGCGTTAATGGTTCCTGAAATTGAATTACTTGATTACTGACACAGAGGCCTTTCCTTCTCGCTTTACAGTACGCGCCTCTACAGGTTCCCTTTAAACCTTCATTACCAGCTTCAATATCGACATCTAATTGTGTTTGCTTATAGAATCCTTATTATCGCCTTAGTTTGGGAACATAAGCCGATTCAATAATGTAAAATTGTATGTTTTAAGTAAAAATAAGCAATTTCTTGGATAAGCATATGACAAAATTTTTATAACGAAAATATTTAATCGTGATCTTAGAAAGTATATTTTAAATAATGAGATAGGTATATAATTAAAAATTGACGGTTCAAAATATGTAGATTTTTGTATAGCTTCAGCTAAATAAATATTATTATTATTAAAATAGTCCCTAGAAACGTTGGGCATGGGCCAAAAAGTACAGTGCGTGGACTGTGGACGACTGGAAGGAAGTGGTTTTTAGTGATGAGACACATTTGTTTGTTAAAGGGTACGAATCAAGTGTTGTTAGACGAAGTGATGGGAAAACTTTGCGACCTGATCACATCCAGCAAACAGTAAAATATCCTTCGAAAGAAATGTTTCGGATTTTCTTCACAACCAATGGCACTGGACGATTAGGTCATATAACAGGGATGATGAATTCAGTGAAATATATGCAAATATTGCGCACCAGGATTGTCCCATTCATGGAAACGTTTGATGTAGTATTTCAGCACGACCTGTCTCCCTGCCACAATTCCAAACAAGTGAAGGACTTTATGCGTGAGAATGAAATAAAAGTACTCCATTGGCCGGAAAATTCACCTGATCTCAATCCCATTGAGAATTTATGGAATATTTTAAAGAAACGACTGGCAAAAATGGCACTACGAAACAAAAAATGTTTATAAGTGCAATGAAGGTGTGGTTTCATGATGACGAATTGAACAGAATCTGCGCTACGCTAGTGAAATCGATGCCTAGCCGAGTTCAAGAAGTTATTTCTACGAAAGGAGGACATACTTCATATTCATATGAAGAATTTACTCTATTTTATAGGTATTCACTTCATTAAAAGGTAAGATTTTACGGCAACATTGTTTTTTATCCTTTGTCCCAATTAATTTGAACAGCAAAGTATTTCTAATTATTAAATTTATCAGTAGATAAAGATTATTTCGAAAGCTAATACCGCTGTCATCTAGCGGCGACTGTAACAAGTTGATGCAGTTTAAAGGACAATGCGTTATAAATAATCATGATATTGAATATGTAAGTAGATGATTAGAATTTCTTTTCATTTCATCAGATATGCGATGCTTTGACAGTTGACCAGAAGAGAATGATTTCACTATTAGTTCACAATTTTAAATTATTGGGGTCCTCCAATATTGCAGGAACTCACCATCACTCTTGAAATTGTTTACTTGCTTATTTCAATCAAGTTAGTTATCTAATGAATACGGATAGATGAAGACAGTGAAAAAAAATTTGTATCTGTTAGTTTATATAGCAAAAGTTACATTCATATTACCATTGTTCATGGTTATAACAAATCATCAACGTCATGTCATCAACGAAAATGTTGATTATTTTTCCAGGTAAAAGGGACTTGTGTCAATTTAAAAGTGATTAAGTGCAGATGAATTAACACAAACATCAATAGTAAAACCTATTGGGTATTTTGTACTAATAGTTTGTTCAGTGAAATGCTAATATTCTGCAATAAACGTAAAAATCATATTTTATGTTGAAAGTCTTCAAAACGAACTATTCGATAAAGTTCCGATAAATAAAAATTTATGAAAAATTTCCATTGTCATGGTCCTTTGGAACTAATGGTTTTCATTTCGTTCGTAGATGACGTCTTATGTCCGGTCGGTGGAGCCGGATGTAGGCTGCGTCTGAAGCATGATTTATTTAATTTCCGGAAAATATCCCGAAACATCTATTAGTCAAAGGACCCTTACGTTACCCTTTTATCTGCTATCACCGAAGGATAAATGACGTCGACAGTCTTGGAATTGTGTTATGCTTTTCGAAAAACATTACACAATTTCAAGGTTCAACAGTGTATTGTTTATCAACATCTGTTCTTTTAGTTCATATTTGATACGTTATTTACCTCCGGTAACTAACTGGAGTTTTTAAGTCAATAAGAAACTACATCAGTAATTTTTATATGCAATTTTCTTTTTTTATTTTGTATATATTTTTCATGCATTTCGATTTTTCAGTAATACTCAGACATGCACAAATATATTCTGCTGATATATCCATAACGGGACCTACCTTCATTCTTAAATATATTACTCCCTCAAATATTCATATAAAAAATGAGAAAAACTACCTTAAATTATAAAACTATAAAAGAAGTAAATAAATAAATATCGTTCCTCCGTTATTACTATTTATCTCTTCAGAAAAATTATTCCAACCAATGTTAACTTATTATCGGCTCTAGTTTAATAAATTTCTACTATAATGATGAGTGACCAATAATTTTAAATGTCAACTTTATTACTTCAGAAATGCAACTATTTGTTTAACGTGTTGCTTCAAATTCACAGAGTAGGTTTTGTTACAATATAGTGATATTATTGAATTCTATAAAATTATTGCCAAATTTTGAAGATATTCTATGTAACAATTTAATAATTGCGTTAGAAACGGTAAAGTTGGTACTTCAATGAAAATTACTTTGTCTGATTAACACCTGCGCCATCTATTGATCCTCATAGTACTATGCAAGTATACTTCGCTAAATAATTATTATTTTAATTTATTATAATAAATTAATAAAGTCTTACGGAAATCGAATAAACGATAAATCAAGGCATGAGATATGAATAAACAAAGAAACAAACATCGATATCCTCAATTGTAGATATACAGTATACAGTACCTTAGCTCAAATTTTTAATACAAGAATTAACATGACAAAAATTTTTATGACAATCGGATAAGCTATATGTCAAAGCATACAACAAGATATAGATGACATATCTATTAATAGAAATTACAAATGCAGAATTAAAAATGAAATTACTTCAATTTTATTACGAATTATTTTAATACGTGTTAAAATATTTCAATTCAATTATATTCATATATATATATATATATATATATATATATATATATATATATATATATATATATATATATATATATATATAGTTTCATAATATGTATTTTTTTCCAAACAGCATTTTGAGTGATTCAACCTGATAAGTATATTTCGGAATTTTATATTCAATGTATAGGAACCATTAATATAAGGCATTCCCCATATTCATAAATAATTCAACAAGATCATTCGAATACGTTTTAGTAACGGATGTTATAGTGTAATAATAATTTGTTTTTATTTGAATTTTTATTTTGGAAATGATGTTAATTAAAACAGAGATGATAAAAGTGATCTTAATAAAAAAAACTCGGCTTTTTATATAAATTCTCGTCAATTACAGGAATGACAGAAATATTCAATTAATGAAAGAAGTTCTTTTTTTAATGAAATATAAGGAAGAATACTTGCATATAAAGAATATAGGTAATATAATGTCACAAAGTTTTGAATATATCTGGATCAGTTATACTTATATCATAAATATAAAGTGCATATGTTAAATTGAACAATATATAACGAAAAATAGTCAGTTAACATCTATTACTTCAAAGCGTCATGTGTGTAGCCTGGGCTGTTGACTTAGGATGTAAGATGTTAGGGTGTAGATTTCTCTGCTCATTCTTACTTGTTCAGAAATTATTCTATAGAGGGCACAACAGACAACTCTTTGATAGAATTTTTATTACTTTACTGATTGTAAAATGTATTTCTGATTGAAATTATACGGAATTATTTTCAGATGCAGTTTCAGTGTTTGAAACTATTTTTAATAGCTTATTTTTCATATAGGTATACATGAACTCAATATTTGTTTTACTTCGTTTGATACATTGGATGAACATACATTTCATCAAATTTCCGCTGATAGACATGTCTGCATACATATTTCTAGTTAATACGTGTATTAGTCGTTATGTTCATTATTACTTTCTTGGTTCGTTGAAGTGGTAGTAAGAAATGAATTATATTAATGACTTTGAAAAATTAATCTAAAAAATTCTACAGTCTATCAATATTCGAGATGCAAAAAAATCTAACGGCGAAATTGGAACCGCTATTTGTGTTGATAAATAAAATTCAATCTGCCTATAGCGGACTAATCGCCTAATCAGAAGTATTATATTTAATATATCATTATTTCAAATGGAATACTATTATTGAATGTTTTATTTATTAAAATGATTCATTTGTTAAGTAAAATATATGATTAAAGATTTCAGTATATTCAAGATTTATGCTGAATGAATACCAACAAGATTTATTATTTTTCTATTTATTTAGTTTTCTTCAGTTTCAACAGAAAATTATTTTTGAATTATTTCTTTTAATCTGAGTCATATAATCAAAATAGAAAACACTTTCTCTTGAAAAACTGAAAAAATTCTGAAAGTTGCCAAACACTATGTTTTAATAAGCAAATAACATTCGCATCAATTTCGCGTGATGAAAGTGGAGTATTCAGTGCGAAGGCCTCGATTGTTGTTATTGATATACGATTATATTTACTCTTTGAAGAATTTTAAAGGTGTAATAGATCATCCAAAAAGCTCTAAAAAATAAATAATAAATAAGTTAATAAATTGCCAATTTGAGAAGAAAAAAGTAGGTATTCAGTTTGATGATATTTTTGTATCAAAACTATACTATGAGTTGCGAGATGTGTTATTCATTTCGACACGGGATAATACCGTGTACATTCATCAGAAAAATTTGAACTTATGTACATGACTATAATTAATTTTGGTATGCTATAATTTATTAACATAAATTTCATAACATTTTTCTTGGTGAAGGGTTGAATTCGACTATTCTGCATAAATAATTGAAACTTCAGTTATAATTGTTAAAAACACTGAATCCATTTTTAAAACAACTGCTTTCAACCATAACGGCAAAATCAAGAGATTAAGACTTGATAAAACTGTAATAGTACAAGTCAAATTAGTTGTTTTTGCAATAAACTCAGTGATTATAAGATTTGTACTTCATAGAAGTTTCATTTAAAATTAAAGTTCACACAGTTAATTTCATTTCATCGATTCATATTATTCTTCATAAAGATTTACCACCTTTTGAAGAGGAGTTTCGTTGGCATCTGGATAATATCACTACGCACAGTATATCCAGTCCCACCAGTGGCGGATATACATAATATTTTTGGATATGGGGGGGCAAGAACAAGGTAATAATATGTAATTTGGGTAATAAAGTTATGTTTCACGTTAGCTTTTGAGGTCGATTTCAGTGGACAAATTACAATTAAATTTCAATTTCGTTTTAAAAAGGCGAAACAAAGTAAATACAAGTGAAGGAAAAAAACCGTTCAAAAATATTATATGTTATAAAGACTTAGTGAGGTTAACAATATTCACATAGTACAGAACAAAGTTCAAGATTCTCAGTGTATTTCAGAATTCATCAATAACTTCCTGGTAATTATCAAGAGGATATAAATGATAGGATAAAAAGTCCTATGACAATTTGCGGGAGATCCAATATCACTATGGCCTCTTTCTTCTTGCAAAAACACAAGTTCCCTCACACTAATTCACATATGTTTATTCGTCAAAATTCAACATTATACTGGACTCATCATTTTCGCAAATGAGTTAATTTTGTATTACACTGTCTGATTTCGAGGAGGAGGGTTCGGTCCCCTAGGCCCCCTTTTATATACGCCCTTGCGTCGTCATTTCAATCGTTTTATGGATTCAATATTAGGTTAATTTCTTGGAAGGTTCAGGGACATGTTGAACTGTCGACCATGTAGATCTCGAATTCTTAACAGATGTTAAAAGACATATTATAATTTATAACTGCGGAAAAAGAATAAGAAATTAACGGTCATTGTATGGACGTCAATTATATAACGTTAAGAGGTTTTGAAAATGAATTTTGACTGAAATTTTTTTTCCGTGATTATAAAATAGCCATTTTGATTATCAAAATTTTGGCTAATTCAGAACATGTGTTTCGAGATGTTCTAGATGTCTCTTGTTAACATCTGATTTCACAAGGCATTTTATTAACAAAGACTAAATGAAGTCTCTCGTTTTTATGACAAGGTAACACAAAAACGTATGAAGATGTTGAAAATATCGTTCAACAATAACAGACATTTAACTGTTCATCGTCATGAACAGTTAACATTAATGTCAGAAATCACCAAATAATTGAGGGGATTCTACTCGATTACGAAGTAGCTTCTTTGATCAGTTTTTTCATTTATTTATCGCAACTATATCTACTGTATCTTATAATATAATAATGAATTATCGAGAGGATTGTGTACAACATAGGTACCTAATCGTGACTTTTATGAGAGTTTTTCGACAAAGAGGAGCATATCGATAGTTCGTTTTATAGGTAATTGAATGAATGCATAATGAGATGAGCAATCTACAGCTATTTGATTGAGGAGCATATCGATAGTTCGTTTTATAGGTAATTGAATGAATGCATAATGAGATGAGCAATCTACAGCTATTTGATTATTTCAGCTGAAGATGAAAGTGTTATATTATGTCTCAAGTTAATATTTTACTTTACTTATAATTTTTCAATAAAGATCAAGTAAAAATGTCATTTAAATTCAATATATTCATATTCATTGTTTGATATACCTATTAATTACAACATGAATAAGTTGTACAATACTGTTGAATGCAATGTTGTAGAATGAATATTTGACTGCAAATTACTATTACATATAATTATGAAATATTTCGAAAATGAAAATGTTTACTAATTGAGAATAAATTATAGATGTCTCTTATAGTTATTTAGGTATGATTTCATAGCTTCATAAAGGTTATAGTATATTCAATGAAAACACATCTAGCTTATTACCTCTGATCAAGTTATAAATTGTTCGATCAATTAAAATAATTCAGAAATGTTTGAAAAAATCGTGGGGATTATTTTAGATTATATAGAGGGTTCGAATGTGAAACACGTTTTAAACCACAATATTTTCGAAATACTTGAATTTGAGCGTAAAAATTGCAAAAAACTATTGACTGATATCAGCGGTTTGATTATCGTAGCACTGTACCGCTTATGAGAGTATCTGTTTATATAAATTAATCAGGGATACGTGAGTGAATCGTAAACAACATTCCTTATTCATAGAAGAGTCGGAATACCTAGGTGCAGAAAATCGTTGAAAACATTAATGAAGCAAAAATAATTCAAATTGTGAAGAAAGCTTTTCTGATATTTTTTACGAATATGAATTGCATACCTACGTATATTTTAAGCAGAAATACACTAAAAAAATCTGAATAACTGAAAACGGTATAAGATAGTCAATAGTACATATGTAGTATTATTTATTACTTATATCACGAATATGCTCATTTCGAAATATCCTACGTGTACGACTAGATGTAACAACATGTTGCAAATCAAAAACGCGCAGAAATAATTCAAAGTCACCTAGATCTTCATAAATGAGTCAAAAAAATTTCATTTTTTTTCGTTTTGAAGAATAGAAAAGGAATGTACGTTACTCAAATGAGATAGGTGTCCGATTCAAAAGATTATGATTTTATAGGACTTCAGAAATAATGTATATATAACATCATTCATGTTTTGAAAATATCAATTATTTTTATATTATAAATAATGTATAATATAAATCTATAGAAAGTGTATATCAAAAGCATACAATTCAGGAAAATTTTTCTTTAGGAATTTCCACATATCATTTGAAATATTGATTACCTTTAATGAATCACTGTAGTTATACTTTGTACCTGTTCTAGCCCAAGTTTACTTCTTCCAATCCATAGTAAAAACCAAATTATATTCCAGAATTTTAAATAAACAAAACTGTTGGAGGACAATTTTGCATTGTCCTCCAATCTAGTTGCATGCGAGATTTTTGTCTTTCATTACATAATAAAAAAAGACATTATTATAATAAGAGAATAATATTAGTTAGAATGAAGGTCAAAGTTTAATCTTACAACAAAAGGTTTTCTTCATCTTCTATTCAAATTTCTAAACAGTTGAAGGTTTTCATAGGTTTTTCAACTGAAATTCTTCACATGCAAAAGATTAGCATTAAACAAATTCTTCAACTTGCCATATATATTCAAGTAGCAATATCTGTAATACTGTAGGTAATTCCCATTTTGAAAAGTGATAAAATGAACTAAATCACTATATTTTGAGGAATGTAATATAACTTCAATAGAATTCAGGTCAAGGAACGTAAAATTTTTTCATGTCCATTATTTCTGCTTCTATTTCTATGTTTTCTCGCAATTTTTTTGACTTAACACAAATAATTGGATGAAGATATTGTTTCTATGAGTCAACAATTGTTGATTCATTCATTTTATCAATTTAAAGTTCATAAGTAAGCAAGTTCAATTTGTAAAATGTTGCATGAGATGGAGTTCTCAATACAGGAGTAACATGTAAGAACATGAATATTCTAGCATTTAACATCTATTTGGTAAACCGATGTTTATCATGAAGTGGGCGACTATTTTGATTGAGGATAGTTGCGTTTCCAAAAATGGAACAATTTGTAAAACTCTGTTTAAAATTTGAATTCTGATTGAAGATATTTATTCCAATGTGCAAAATATCTCAAATATCGAAATTTTGGAATTCAGAATACATTATAGATGAGTCCTATTGTTTTGACACTGTTTTATATTGGCAATAACAGGCCTTTATTTCTTATCATTCCTGTCCTATCAGGTTATAAGAGACAAGGATTTTTAAATACTTCTGAAATTTTGCCCTGACAAAAAGATTTTTCGGAAGTGACCGAGAATTATTATATTCAATTAATTCGAAATTATACTGAACTGTAATTCAACTCACTTCAATATGTATTGTTCACTTCAATATGTATTTCAACTCACTCATATTAATAGAGATGTGCAAAGATTCTCGAGTATTTTTTATATTATTACATAATTCTAATATATCTTTGAAGATTTGAATCACAAATGAATAGTGATGATTGAAAATGGGTGGCTAATTGAAATTCTAATATTATCGAATCCTCTACTGTTCGGTCATCTTTAATTATTACGGTTGCTATCCGTCCGGGATTTCCCAGATTTGTCTTCTTCGAAGGGAGTCCAGGGGCTGTCCAGCAGCGACTTTTAATAAGTGACCGTGTGTAAACCGTACAATTTTTTTTGTCAGGGAAATCCAATTTTTTTTTAGTTGAGCGACAAATTTTTCTGCAATCGGAAGGTTTTAGAAAATGTTCGAGGCCTTGGAAATTTATTTTAAAAGCTTGGATAGACTACCCATTCCGATCAAATAATTTTTTGAAGACCCACTGTCAGAGGCTTATATATTTCCAATGTATTCAGTGATGTACGTTCTCTAATCTCGAATATCGAAAAGTTGGAAAAAAGTGAAAAATCGAAAACAGAATCGTATTTGCGTATGTGAATAAAACGTTAGAAGACAGAATGAAAGAAATTTTTTTGTTTCTAAAGGCACAAAATATTTCGAACGAACAGGATGAAAACACCAAAAACCATTTCAAAGTATTTTACATTTTTTACATAGCAATGAATTCCCACATAGAAAAGTTTGAAAAACCAATTGAACACTTTGACCAATTTAACTGAATGATGTTACTAAACATCATTGCAAGTACCCCATGGTCTGATGTCGAAAAGAACAGTCCCCTTTCTCAAGGAAATTAACATCGAAATCGATGACACGAAGCTGATTGACGAATATACAAACGCTCATAGCATGGACCTTATTGACGGTGATAAGATTTCATAGCGCAATTCATCTATGACTTATTTTTTTTCGAAACACTCATTATAGTCAGAAATGCTTAAAATCGTATAGTATTATTTTGTGTATATCTGCACACAATGCGTCGACAGAAAGTGTTTTCACTAGTCACGTATTAATGGACGGAATAAAGAAACTCGCTTAACGGCTCATTTTAGGTCTATGATCGAATCTTTTATTTGATCTCTTTGAAAAAATTTCGATCTTTTACAAATTCTTGTTAAAACAGAAAGATATTTCATTGAAAATTGGGAAGACTAACATAAATCAAAATAGTTTGAAAAAACTTGATCTCCCTAAAATTCACAGTTTTAGAACTTACTTGAAATAATTTATATTTACAATTGAAACAATATTATAGGGATTTGGCTATCTTACTAGATGTATGAGAATATCATTTGTGTAGTAGTTTTTTTTTCAAAATTATCAAGTATTAGTCATTAGAAGTATCATATAATAATTTGATTGGCACCTGAAAAAAGCGCTTTAGTTATTTTTGTTACCATAATACAACAGAAGGAGTGCTTCTTTAAAAATGTCTATATATTTGTTGGTGTTACATAAAATGAAGTCGATTTCAATGGCACACTGTATGAATGAATGAAAATTGAAAATTTATAACGATGTTTTCATTTTGTTTGCAAAAAATATTTTTTCAGATATGTCGTGAAAAAAACATATTTCGCCTAAATGTCCGGGTTTTTTGCCTTGTTCATCAGGTGTCGGTGAACTAAGTTATAACAGCCCCATATTTTTCGAGAATTTTCAGTTCGAAAAATCTGACTTGAGATTGCGGGCAAAAAAAGTTGCAACAGAGCAGAGAAATAATATAATTTTCGAGTATTCAAAACTTTAATTATGCTCCTATTCCATAAAATAGTTTTTCTATAATTTTTTAGGTGTACTTTTGTGAAGTTTTATTTGAATGTTTATTTCTACTCATATATTAATCCGATTCTTTTTCGTTTAAAATGTGAGAATGTCTATAGTTTCAGATGCTCGTTTCCAATTGAAAATCGCAAATATAATGGCTCCGAATGAATATTAACTATTGCGAACGAAACTGTTAATTTTTATCATTGTTGGGAATTCATCAAACTGAAATCTGAGTTGAAAATTATATATGCAACAAATCTGTTGACTGCTGTCAAGGTCTTGGGATCATTATAGCACTTTATCGTTGTTTTAGGATATTTGTTTACATAACTTAATCAGGGTCACGCTAGTGAACCGTAAACAAAAATATTCATTCTTTATACGCGCAGAGACGGGAAGCTAATAACAGAGAACAAACGTCAGGAAGCTCGAAAAATATGAAAGATAATTAGAAGGTAACTGAATTCTGGGTGAAACTCATTTTATTTTTTCTAAAAATTCAAATGTAACGAATTTGTTTTGGGACGAATTGTTGATGTTCATCGACATTTTGTCTTCTGTACGATTTTAAGGTCTATAAATTCTAAGGTGCTCAACTTGAAAATCTAGAAATTGCATCGTGGGAGTATCAGGTTAATTTGGAGGTACCCTTGAAGAATCTCGCGTCATTTAACTGTACCGCAGCAAAGTGGTTAAGAATCACTGCTCTAGTTCTTCAGTTCATTACCTCAGAAACGTTATGATGACGTTATGAAAAACAAATCTGAACTCAGATACGAAAACCAATATAGGCGTGGATGTGTTTCAAGTTTGGGAAGGGCGATTTATTCGTTATCGAGATTCACTTAGATTCAAATCCAAATATTGAATCGATAAACGTAAAAATTCGAGTCTCAATAATCGATTTACAGAAAATTGATTTTTCGATTTGATTTTTGAGTTGGTATTTCAAAGTATTACAATACAAGATCGAAATATGATTTGTTCTATCAAAAAATAATTGATGTATAAAAAGAAGTGAACTAGGTTCTCGTATTTTTCAGATGCCCGTTTGCTTTATATTCATATGATTTGTTTTCCGCCAGAAGCTACAAGGTTGAATAGGGGTCGTTGTCTTGAAATTCGAAAAAGTTAGGTTTATGATTTTAAGTTCTTTAAATTTTTAGTTGTGAAATGGCATATTACACTGTACCTATTCTTATTATAATAAATATGCTGTATAAACTATATAAACATCTGCCGGTGAACATATCCTTTATAGCAGAGGTGGGCAAATACTTTAAAGCGCGGGCCAAAATGAAATTTTCAAAATGTCTCCCGGGCCGGAGGACTATACAGCGTATGGTTTGCACAGGTGGATGTTTTAGATGGAGTTTTCCCTGCCAATTTTTTTGACAAAAACACTAAGTATCATTTCAATTTGAATAAAATATGTCACGTAATTTTTAAAGAAATATTTTTATAAATAAATGGCTATTCGATAAACCAGTCAATGAAACATTTTATTTTGTTACTTATTTATGTCTTGATGATACAAATTATTTTATATTGACACATAGTTATTACAATTTAACATTTATATTGCATTTCGTAAATATAATAGTAAATAGAATTCAAAAAAGAAAAGAAAAACATCAAACGGTAAAATAAATATAAAGTTAATGCGAAACGTGAAATCTCAAATGTTCACCTGACATTATTTCTTCAAAATTGGGTTCCAAATCACTTGCAGCAATCCTTAATACCGAGTGTAGATTTTCGTCAGTAATTTGTGATCGATATTTATTTTTCGTGGAAACCATTGAAGAAAAAGTTCTTTCACAAATATATGTCGAACCAAATAAAACAAGGTATTTTTGAACATAGTTCAAAAAATGTTTCAAATGTTCATCATTCAAAGCGCCATAGAAAGCACTCAATTCGTTTGAGTGAAAGTTTTCTTTTAGTAAATTATTTGATTGTAAGTCAATTAGTTCTAGTTGAATTTCAACAGGGGCTTCTTGCACATCGAAATTGAAAGGTTGGATAATTAATGAAAAAGGTTTTTCAATAGCTTTGAAATCTTGAAATCTTCTTTGGAATTCAGAATGCAGGTCTGGTGTTATTGGACTATATTTTAAAAAATCTGTATTTTTCAATGATTCTCACCGTGCTTGCAATGAGGGGAAATGATTAAATAATTTATTATTAAAGTTTTCAGCAAATAAATTTAGTTTTGTCATAAATGCTTTGACGTTTGAGTGCATATTGAAAGCGAATTGTTTTTTCCCTTGTAGATTTATATTTAGTTCATTCAAATATTTTACGATATCTACTGAAAATGAGAAATCGTTTAGCCAAGCTCTATTTTGCAATTCAGGAAAATCATGTAGTTTTTCTTTTATCGACAAGAAGGATACTATTTCATCAAGCAAATATTGAAATCTGTCCAAAACTTTACCAATGCTAAGCCATCTCACTTCAGTGTAATAAGGAATTTCATAGAAGTCACTTTCAATTTGTTTCAAAATTCAACAAACTGTCGATGGTTTACGGCACGTCCTCGAATAAAATTCACAACTTTGGTCACAACAGTAACGACGTGATTCAATTTTAAAACCTTTCTGCATAGCACTTCTTGATGAATAATGCAGTGCAAAAATAATATATCGTGTTCTGGTTGTAACTCTTTTACTTTGTCGCGAATTCGTTTAAGTAAGCCTACATTTTTCCCTGTTAAACTAGGACAACCATCCGTAGTGACGCTTACTATTTTATTCCAAGTTAAACTTACTTTAACTAAACACTCTTCAAGAGCGAGAAAGAAGTCTTCACCAGTAGTTGTATCTTTCATTGGATGCACACTAAGAAGTTCCTCGCTAATTTCGCATTTCTTGTTAATGCCGCGAATAAATATTAATAATTGACTTGTATCAGTAATATCGCAATACTCATCTAAAGCCAAAGAACAATAGGTAAAATCAGCAATTTTTGTTCTTAGATGGTCAAGTAAGTTTCCTGAAATATTTTCAATCCGTCGTACTATTGTTCTTCTTGAAAGGCTTACATTTTCAAAAATATGTTTCTTTTCAGGACAACATATCTCCGACACTTGTACCATGCATTGTTATAAAATCTCATAAAAGAGTTTAAAAAAATTTATGTGCGGAATTTTTCAACGGGCCGGATGAAATTAGCAAAAGGGCCGGATCAGGCCCGCGGGCCGGCTTTTGCCCACCCCTGCTTTATAGTCATATAATGACTAATATAAACGTTCTGAATTATCTGTGGTTCAAGTAATGAAAAACAACATAACCAACAAAAAAATATAGCATTTGAGTGAATATAATAAATGATTACCCTTAATTCAATTACATATTAGATGAAAAACTGCAATTTCTCTAAATGTGATTTGAAAGTTCAGCTAATTGTAAATTATTTCATTGTTGTTATCGAACAGAAAAATTCTAATCTAAATTTTTTAGGAAGAAATATCTGCTCACTAGATCGATTCCTTACATGATATCATTCGAAAGTATTAGAATTCGAATTTGAAACGACTAATATTCAATTATTCTCATTAATACATTTACTGCAAATGTTTATCGCAGAACACAAAAAAAAACTAAGTTTGCTGCTTTCAACTGCTTTATCAAAATAGGACTTTATCGTATCTTCATCTGCTACATCTTTTTCACAGTGGACTTTTCACAGTAACTCCTTAGACTTAAATTCTTTGAAAGACAATCCTTATTTTTTTCTAGATATACAAATTGCAATTTTTCAAAACATAATACTGAGATATCAAAACTGCCGTAAGACTTTTTTCCAACTGCATAATAGGACTATTCAAAAGAAAAGGTGAATTTCGAATTTTTGCAGGCTGTACACATTCGATTATCAAAATTTTTTTTTGTTAAGGTGGTATTTCAAAAATGTTGCAATTATCAGCACTTTTAGATGAGAAGTTTGTTTCCGACAACTGAAAAGGTTAGTCACGATCTTCATATGTTATTTCGATTTTTTACTTTTCAAAAAAATAGCTCAAATAATCTGTATTAAATTTTACGTTAAAATGAAATAAAGTGCTCCAACGCATTTAAAATATTGATTGTGGCATACGGAGAACCTACTTCGTCACAAAAAATTGTTTATAAGTGGTACAAGCATATTCGAGAAGGAGTTGATGATGAAGAATATCCTGGAGTTGCAACCACCTCAAAAAACGAAGAAAACAACGAACCAATCACGAAAATGATTCTGCAAAACCGTCAAATCCCTAGTAGGGATGTTGCACAGAAGGTTGGCATATCAATCGGCTCGTGCCATGCACTTTTCTCGGATGTTTTGGACATGGAACGTGAGGTAGCGAAGTTTGTTAAGAAATTGCAAAATGTTGAGCAAAAGCAAGGTCGCTTTCGTATTGCATCAGATTTGCTCAAAAAGGGCATATCTGGTGACATAACGTGAATACATGATTAGGCCGAAGGAACAAAGGCCCAATAATCCCAATTGAATCGGTCAGAAGAGCCTAGATCGAAAAAGGCACGCCAAGTTCAATCCAATGTGAAGGTTTTGCTCACTGTTTTCTTCGATTACAACGGCGTGATGCACCATGAGTTCTTCCTAATATCTCATGCGGTTAATACGGATTACTACAAAGAAGTTGTTCAACGTTTGCGTAAAGCAGTACGGCTCAAACGATAGGAATCAGAATGATAATGCACCAGCTCACATATCAATGCTTGTTAGTGATTTTTTGGACAAAAACAACCACCGTATTGACCAGATTTGCTTTTTTCCTTTTCCCAATGACTGAAGCAATCAATGAAAGGAAAGCCACAATTGATGACATAAAATCGGAATAGCGCATTTCAGAGCTTCAAGGATTAGAAGAAGCGCTGCCATAAGAGCACTATACCTAAAGGGGGTTACTTTGAAGGAAATAAAATGGATATTTATAAATAATTGAATACTTTTAGAAAAAATTCAAAATTCACCTTTTTTTCGAACGAACTTTGTATTCCATTCAAATTCAGTGGAAATATACTTGAAAAAAATGTTTTTCTAGAGTACGGACACATGGCAATTTATCACTTTCATTCAAAATGTATTAATTAACACAACAATGAATATCGAATAAAATTATATCTTCATAGAATTTTTTCGACAGGATTTCATTGGTAGGTACTTATATGGAAAATAATCGATATTATATTCTATATTTTATGAAACATTTTACGTTCGAACGATGCACTCATATACCTAGTTCGTTTCCCCATGAGTTTGACGAGTATGAACTGTACTTCGTAATGCTGAAGCAAATCGAAAGTTTTGTTTTATAAGGGATTGGTTGCATGAATTCACAATATAATGAGCAGTTAACCGATATTTGATTATTCGATTGAAGCAAGGCTCTTTTATTGTGTATAAATTTAATATTTTATTACACATTTTCATTTCTTGACAATGTAGATCAAGTAAAACTATCGTTTGAATCCCCTACTGTTTGTTAGATCAATAATTAAAAATTAAAAGTATTTTTATTAAGCTCTTTCAAAAATTAAATATTGACTGGAAATAAGAAATAAATTCACCATATTTTCTCGAATTATTCCTCTTCAAAACTTCCATTTCAGAAATACCCGAAAAAATTGAAGGGATTCTGCTTCATTACTTTGATATGAGATTTGCATTTCAATCAAATAATTTGTACAAGTCTGTTTGAATGAAATTTTGACTTATTCACACTATGAGTGCGAAATGGTTTAGGCATCAAAATACTAGCTAATTTGGAATAAATTACAGATTTCTCTTATTTTTCATCTTGATTTCCCATTGCTTTATATTTGCCGAAACAGACCTTGTCTCGTACGACCCCTAACGATCTATTAAGACGCAAAGATTTCTCGAGATTTTTTAAATTATTCTTTCACGAAAAATTTGAATTCAGAAAATATCCAACGAATTGAACTAATTGTTGTATTGATTACATTAGTAGGTAATCGATACTTGTTGACATTATTTATTACGTATAATGTCAACAACCATGCGGTCCGAGATCCATATTAGTATTTTCACTCGTAGGGCACTTGAGAACATCTGGAGATAAGTGACCTCGTACAAATATGTGTAGGTAGGTATATTTTACCGAGCCAGTCTAACTTTAAGTGTGTTACACGAAAGTCTTTTGAAATAATTTAATTGTATTTTTCGTGAATGTTTGTGAAATTTATTCTCTTTCAGTCAAATATAACATACCATTGTTTAGCAGTTTTGTGAAAGTTGAGTTATGAACCGATGAAAATTTATCGTGAAATTCTACAGAAAAAAACGGGTAAGTACTTGCACGACATTAATTATATCAAATATTTTCTTTCATTGATGAATTTTCGGATATTTATGAAACATTTACATTTTTGTTAATGTTTGTAATTGTATTAAACATACAATTCAGAATTTTAGCGTTGAAAAAAATTGGTCAAAAAATGATAAATCATATAACCCAAACTATTGTTTATAAATCAGTTTCTTCTGGATAATATTTCATTTACCAACTTTTATTTCCGTTTTTATTAACCCTTCTATTTTTCAAACAGTTGAACTTTTAGATTTTTCTCACTATTAGGTTATTATGTGCCTTCCAATAATTAATAGCAATACGAATGTTTGTTATACGAGCTCCATTTATTTCATGACTATATGGGAAATGTTTGAATTCATTTCATAAAATATTATTCTTATTGCTTATTTCTCAATCATTTTTTTCGAATCTATTCAGCCCTACATTTGAACGTGTAATGAATATCCTAACAGAGCTTACAATTGAAATCGCATTTATTCCATTAAGGGTCATTATTTCATGTTATTTGACAAGCCAAAAAAGTATATTCTCCAGCAATGCTGAGAAATAATGTCTCAGGTGACCGGAAAAAATGAATAACTTCAACAAATTAGTACTTTTCGTTGTATTCGTTTTAGTTAAGTGCCTTTCCGATTTATATCCCTTCTGAAAGTACACCCTAGTAATTTATGTTCAAGTAACGACATTGATAATTTTCCATCAAGAATGTTCCTCATGTCTGATTGATACGTAAAATGAATGATCTTTGCTATTTATTACTTTTAATTCAATTATTCACTAATTAAATAACTAAGTCTATGGTATACTATTTTTGTTATTCAATGTATTTTTAGGTGACACAAGTTCCACCTTCAATTATTATCATGGAAATATTATGGAGGAAAAAATTTTGTTCCTTTTTTGCAATTGGTTGCAGAAAAAATTGGAAAGACATTGATTAACAACTTTATTAAGTACTGAACCTATGGTGAAAGAAAATTTGGAAGCAGGTAAGTAATCAATTCATCAGGTATTTTTCGTTATTTAGTGATTTTGTTCTTCATTTCATCGACTCTAAAAATTTAGTTCAATTATAACTTATTACTCAATAAAATCACTTTTTCAACCTATATTATTCAATACGGCTTTATGCCTCTAACACTCAACAATCAATAGGCATGACGAATAAATTAAATATTTTCAATTGGAACCGTTCCTAATATTTAGTTTTTACTGTTGAAATATAAATGCTTGTGTTTCTGTTCTTGTGGACCATGATGAATTTTGTTCAGATGCAAAAACCGAGAAAATTCATAAAAAAATTGAGAAAAAATGACGGATGAAAACATCTGCATAATTTCATTCTCTTGATGCCAATATATCAACAATAAAATGGCAAATAATAACAAGGGAATTCTTGACAGAGATCATGAATGAAATGATGTTAATAAGTTACAAAAAAACAAAAGAAAAAGAAAAACAAAAGAAATATGCCCCTGGATTTGGAATATTCGTGAAAAAAATTAATAAGTCGTTAGATTTTAGGACACATAGATCATGGTATAGAGATCCAAAATAACAGATGCAAAAAGACTATTGCAAAAATATTGGTGAAATATATTCGCTCCTATAAATTTGCTCGATGAAAGAAATGCGCAAGGAATTTCTGAAAATTTTGATGATTTTATAACTTCATCAGGTTTGACTTTCGAACGACAGCCAGATAATTTAATAACTGAAGTAATCTAATTTAATTATTGAAGCAATCTCGAGTAGTTTTGTGGAGAAATTATGTAATTTGAAAATTTACTACTAGTTGGACTTAATACAGGAATAGCATTATAACCTACATAAAATCATAATACTGATTGTAATTGTTATGGTATTACTGTCCTCATCGATTATTTTTCATACACATATTTTTCTGATTGCAGATGATACCAAGAACCTGATTACCTGAACATGTTCCACATCAAAAATCTTAACACAATCTTATTGGCACCTGGAGCTTCATTGTCCGTTCAAATTTGGTGGCTAACGTCTATTTTTAGTTTTTAAGGGTTAAAAACAAATTTGGTTTTTCATAGCTGTTCATTTTCGAACTTTTTCTATAAAATGGTTCGAAAATTTCCTAAAGTATTAGGAAGTTATTATATATTGCATTATATGCTCGAAATGTGTAAAAAATAACACTTCACGATTGATTTCTTTTATACATATTTATATACTTCTTCATGCTGGGTAATTTTGTAAGCAAAGTATAAATGAGTCACCAGGAATTCTAACTTCCTTTTCTCTAGAAGTATCAATACTTCACATATATTATACATTTATATATAATATATTTATCTTCAAAGATGAATGTACTTTAGTTGGACTTTCATTGACAGATTTTAACGATTATAAACTTTAAAATTTACTTAAATCAATTTTTCTCAAATCATAAAGTTCTATATTTCTTCACAATCGATAGTGAAGACTGAATATCTTTTAGAAGTTTTGTTCATTACTACATTGAATTTTCCTCCGATCCTGCGGTAGTCAAGTTGAGCTTTTTTGTCTCACTACATAGTAAAAAAAAAAAAAAAGAAATGATCTCATTAGGAGAAATGTGGAAATTTGAATAAAAATCAGAATTGACTCTAACAACAGAGGAAATTTTTCACCTCGCCCTTGATATTTCTGAACATGCAATAAATATAGCATTTTGATTTGAGACAAAAAAGGTCAGTCAGCTAACCAAAATCACTAAAATTTAAGACTTGTAACAATGGTTCAAAACCCCAAGGAGGTTTTCTTGCAGCTTCTTCCTCCCTAAGATATAAATTTTTGACTGAAGCTGATTTTGTGAACCCAATTGTTTCATTGTCAAGCTTTCGTTTTCGAATTGTTGCAGTTATCAATTGCATTTCAAAAAACACTGAATTAATTGCGAATGAACATGAAGTTTTCTTATCATGTTTTATTTCATTTAAAAATCACCAACAAGTTCACTCCTTTATTTGGTTTGTTTGTTTGCTGTAAGTTATTCAATATAAGTAAAAATGTATTATAAAGTGCTGATTGAGTTTTTTCAACTTCAATTGAGCTCTATTCAACTTATTTCATCTTATGACATATGTTACGATTTAGCTACTTATCTAGCATTAAGTGGCTTGGCAGAAAATTATTGTCAGGTGTAAGTTTTAGAAAATCATTTATACAACTTCTTGGGATGTTGGTATGATTATATGAACTTGCTGTTTTAGTTTAGTCCCAGGAGAACACATAAAAATTTTCGGAATTGTTGTTCAAAAACGTTAATTATACAATTTTTTTTTTCATATTGTATATATTTTCATCTAAAATATTAAAATGCAGTCATTTCGTTTTACCTGAACGATATTTGTGCTGAATTTTTTTCCAACATTTTCATGAAAAAATATATACAGAATACAAGGTATACAGAACAAGGGTATAGAGAAAAGACATAAATAATGATAAATTTCAACACTAACTCAGTAATTTAGCTACACTTATCATCTCAATGCAATAACATAAGGTGGTGGCAGTTATCTAACTCAGTTTTGAATATAATTGAAAAATTTATCATTTTTTATTGTATTAAATATTGAAAATAATATATATGGATATAATATATATTGATCATTGATTTAGTTAGAGCATAATTATATATGCAATGTAAGATGTGTTAGTTATAAATGCTTTATCATTTCTTTAATTTTCAATGTATATTCTATTGTTGGTTTCATAATTGTCGGTATTACATTTTCTAAACGAATAAATATATAAGATACATCAATAGAACATAAATATTTCACCCAATGGTTACATATCACTGAATTTTATGATGGATTATGTTAAATATTTCCAACTTTCACTCAGGTCACAAATGCTTATTTAAGTATTCATCATTGATTTAGTTAGAGATTAATTATATATGCATGTGTGAAGTATTAGTTATATATGCATTATCATTTCTTTATTTTTCAATGTGTGAATGCTATTGTTGGTATTCCATTTTCCAAATGAATAAATATATAAAATACATCAATAGAACATAAATATTTCACTCATTGGTATATATTCCACTGAATTTTATGTTTTATGGAAAACATTTTCAACTTTTACTCAGGTCATATCTGCTTATTCAAGTCTGCCATAATTTTTAAAAAAATACATAATGCAACATCAATGAATTGAAGTTTTCTTGTTCTTTTTCCTTATAATATACAATTATCATTCTGTTCAGTTATCATGTATCTATTCTACTAGTATCAATAACAATATTTTACTACAGTTAAAACTGTTTTGAATCATCTCTCACTACTGTATTGAATTTTAAATTCAGCAAGAATTGTTCTAACATCTTTTTATCTTTATGATCGAAGTATTGTGTTTTAGATATTTTATTGGTAAATTGTTTATACTAAATTGAGATTAAATTATTTATATTAAAATGAATCTCGTAACTAACTAACACAATTTTTTGATTAATGAATTGTGTAGTAAGAATTCAAATCAAACTCTTGACTTAATGTTTCACAAATTAATGATGCATAAAGCCAACAGTTTGATTTGAATTTTTATTCAATCATGTTTCACCAAGAGGTAAGTAAAAGTTCAATCTCAATTGTGTAGTATATTGGTACTGACTTAATGTTGAACATTGCATGTTCCATTCATTATTCTGGCAAGTATTTCTACGAAACACCTATAATAATAAGTAGTATTCTATCAAATACACTTATTGATGATATTAAACATACAAATAGCAGCTTTAGCTCTGAACATTCAATTCAGCTGCTATATACCTAGATGTATAAACAAATATAGATGTGTTTTCTTCAGTGCATTCTTTCTATATGACCTAGAACAATTAGTTACCACAAAATGAATAAAATAATGAAAACAACTGTTGTGTGTATATTGATCCTGACTTAATGTTGAACATTGCATGTTTCATCACAATATTCTGTCAAGTAATTCTACCAAACACCTATTATAATCAGTACTATTCTATCGAATACACTTATTGACCATATCAAACGTAGAAATAGACGCTTTAGCTCTGAACATTCAATTCAGTTGCTATATAGCTAGATGTAGAAACTACTGTAGATTTGTTTTAAAACAATGCATTCTTTCTATATGACCTAGAACAATGAATTACCACAAAACAAATGAGATAATGAGTAGTACTACTCTTTTCTGAAAGGTTAACAACATAATGGTAATCAATTTGCAATATCGTATTTTGTATCATGTGTGAAACTACTTGGACCCAATAATATATTTTAAACCACTTCAATTTATTTTTCATATAAGTACTTTAGTATTTGATTATCTGCGATAGTGTGTAGTCAATTTATCAAATGGAAATTATGTAGTAAGCCAATTTAAACTACAATGAATATTTCTGGTAACATAAAAACAAACTATATAAATACAAACCTTTCCAACGAATTTTATCTTTTCTCACTATTCTCTCTGTCTTGATACTTAATTTATTTTTTAAAATATATATTGTTTCTCTTTTCTAGTCGAAGTATGATAATTATATAATAGACATTATATATATATATATATATATATATATATATATATATATATATATATTTGGTCCAAATCATTCTTATAGTTGCGTGTTTAGATTCGAATCTAGGAAACTTCTGGTTGGTGATTCGCATGTCACGGTACATGACGTATATATAAGTGGTGTTATACATAAGTCATGTAGAGTTGTGGAAATACCCATCTTATGTATTCCTAGACATAGTACTACTGAAAATCAATTATCACCCATAAAACGTCTAGGAGTATATGAAGATATGCAACAAGTAAGTAGGCACTTGTAAGGGCGTTAAACGGTCTGACTGAAAGAAAAGTAACAGATGTTTTTGAAAAGAAGGTTTGTCTGAACTAATGAATTTTATGATGCGAAATAAGGTAGCTTTAATTTTTATAACCCTGTTACTATAGGTATAAACACTTTATATTAGCTTCATTTACATTAATCTTTCTTCAATTGGTTTATTGTCTACACCGTGGTGCAAAAAAATTTCACATATTGAACAATTTTATTGAAATATCCGAGATACTTACTCATTTTAATATTGCCAATTCGTAAAATAGGAGTTCTACATGTTTATTCAAAACATTATTTTTAAAAATTCGTACTATTATTAAATTGAAATTTTTGAAATTTCGAACAGATTTTCTATACTCAATTAATATAATAGAACCGAATGAGATGGGAGAAATTAGTACAGCCGTCGAGATGAAGCCCTTGTTGTTAGATCTTCGGAACCTCCCAGCATGTTTAGAATCTTGAAGATTTTGAACAGATTTATATAGTTAGAATAGGAAAATATAAAGTAGGTTAACGCAACTATTGCGAATATCATAGGTTCACCATACTCGCATGAGTGTAATGAACTTCAGTTTAGCGATTTGCAGTTTTTATTTTATGTATAAATACGTTAATATTTTCTCAATAAAATCCGTTCAACATCAGTAGTCAACTCATTCACCTGACAAGGAGTAGACAGATTAAGGCTTTGTCAGCACCGAAACCCTTTCATACCGATTTCCAGGAATCGGGATAATTGGGCCTTAAATTGGTTGTCCATCAGTCGTCAAATAATCACCCCCTGGCAAAGAGTAGGCAGATTGAGACCTTGTCAGGGGGAAATTTTCCTGATTACTGAAGGTGAACCGATGATATTCGCAATAGTTGCGTTAACCTACTTACTTATTGCCTAATGCATTATCATAAAAAAATATTTCAAAAACTTCAAGAACACATGAAAAGTAGAGAAATTTCCATTGTAAAGTGGTTGATGATCATCAAAATTGATATATTTTTAATTAAGTAATTATTTCCGTAAAAGTAAACAGATATACAAATTTTACCTCGTCATTAGGTAATATCAACAGTGACGAGCCATGGAAAAACATATCTATGGTGTAACAGAACAAATAATAAACCACAGATATAAACATCTGTGATATAAAAATCATATTAAATGCATTGTATGACGTCAATCACGTACTCACCACCGCCATTCTTGTAGCAGAGGTAAGGAAACCTCCATACGTTTGCCAAATCCACGGCGAAACCGATGACCGACAGCAAAAAATCAACTTTTTTTCCCCATGTCTCTCGGTCATCGGTTATGGGTGGGGCCACTGTTGCCCTAGAGCACCTCAAAATTTCTTTAGACATTTTCGGACGGCAACAGATCTAGTGTGCCGTCTATACTGTAACAAAAGATGTTATGTTGAATTCTATGATCATATTTTTCAAAAATACAAAATGTGTCAAAATTCCGGAATCTACAAAAAACTGGTCAAATATCTCAAAAGAACAGAAAAAAATTGGATCTTAAAAACATACACTTCAAGGTTTTGTTGAAAGTTTTAATTATTGATGTGATTATTGTAATGATTTATTGAAATGAAATCAATAGAATCTTGGTTAAATTGTTCTATTAGAATGAGCTTTTGAAAATTACAACATTAAATAGAAGATATACCATTCTTTCCTGTTATGTTTAACTAGAATAAGCGTTTATATAATTCAAGTTTTAATAGAACTGTGCAACGTTAATTGTTTTCAGGATTACAAATTTTGTTCCCAATGCTTGCTCTCATTTAGAAGAAGTAAGCATAGGAAACTGTGCTTTAAAAAAAATGAATAACATTTTCGTGACTTAAATGTTGAACGGGATCATTGGATTTTGTGGAATTATGTAAATTTGAGTACATGTTTGCTCTTCGTCTTCACCTTGTTCTTTTTATCTCTAATGATTTGCTGTTGAAAATCTAGACAGTGTAGAGGTAAGAAGTAGTTAGTAAGTTAGTATCTTATATCGGAATATTGTATTGAAAATGTGGCCACCAAATTATATGAAATAAGGGTAGCGATGATAAGTTATCACGATTCAATCTAAACAAAGCAGATATCTTTCTCTGTTGATTTATATTTCACTCTAGCAGCTTTCAGTGTTTAATTTATGTAAAATGCCAGTAGCGCCACCTTTATTTCAACATGCTCATTGCCAAGTTCTATTATGAATAGAGATACTTCTCCTTACCGCAACAAATTATACCTAAATAAATGATGAAATTATTTTCAGAGCATGCGCTGAACTACAAATTCCAAAATTTATATTGGTACTCAGTAATTGTTATAGTGTAATAAATTTTATACCTCGGATATTATTTTGATGTCAACAAAATGTTATAGCCCCGTAATGAGTACAGCACTTTTCTTAACGCACAGTTAACAATTAATGGTACAATCCAATTTGTTTTAATATTTAGTATTTTTGCTTTTTACAAAATCCTTAAATAGGATTGCTTCTAAAATCAATTACATCGAAAAAATTGTTTTTTATACAATAATGTATTAATTTTGTCAAGTGTAAATAAAAATATTTGAGTAAATTCGACCAGTTTCGGAAATATTCAATCATTAAATAAAATTTTAACTTTTTCATCAAGATTTGTTTAGTTGGTCGAATTTCGAAAAGGAATAGATTCATATTCTGAAGAATAAGGATTTATTTCATTTAATTAAGTATGTCATTTTAATTTGTGTGTACTAGTTTAGATATAGATCGTTATTCAAAATTCCTGAAATTAATAATGCAACGTGGAAGAAAATGGAACACTGTAGTAATGTGCATATGGAAGAAACAGAGCGTGCCCATATTCTTCTTCTTCTTCGTTCACTCTTGACAGAGTGGTCGTGGTCGTGTTTCGGTCTTGTGCCACTGCGTCCCACGCAATACAGCGCTACACTGCTCTATGCTTAGCGGATCTAGAGTTTTCATTGATGCTGGAATGCGTCACAGATTTTAAGATCTGTCCACCTTGTTTGAAAGCGCCCACGCGATCTTTTGCCCTCGACTTTCCCTTGGACCTCCACTCGTTCGATAGAGTCTTCGTTTCGGGTTATATGTCCATAGAATTTAAGAATTCGCAGCTGCACAGTCGACGATAAACTCCCGTTGATGTTTAGCTCCTTCAGAATCGAGACGTTGGTTCGATGTGCAGTCCACGGGATTCTGAGTAAGCGTCTCCAGTACCACATTTCCAACGCATCAATTTTGCGACGATCTTGCATCCTCAATGTCCATGTCTCAGCTCCGTACAAGAAGATTGGAAAGACTAGGCATTTCATTAGTCAAACCTTTGTAATTTTGGTTATTCTGCTGTCCCTCCAAATCCTTGTGAGCTTTTCCACTGAAGATCTTGCTATGGCGCAACGCCTCCGGATTTCGTCCTCGCAGCTCCCAGCGTTTGAGATCTGGAGCCCAGATATACGTAGCTGTTACTACTTCACATCTCACAATGTTTTGAACGTTCACCTGGTTGTTATCAGGGCATGCCCATATGTAAATTTTTTGTGAAATTAAAAAAAAATTCGCTACACTTCAAGTCAAGTTGTCTCTATTAATTTTCTACTTTGAAAACAAAAAAGATGTTTCAGCAGTAATGAAAAAGAGTACTTAGATGATATAAGTTCCTGGGTAATTTCAAAGTATCACTTATACAAACCTGGAAGTGAATATAACAACAAAATAAAAAAAACATAAGAAATATAAAGACAAAATAAACCTGCTCAAAACTATAAAAATATTTATAACTGAAAAATTTGAAAACAACAGTACTAAGAATAATAATTAAAGTATTTTCGTAGAGACATTATGACCCGAAATTTTCTCTGCCAATCATTATACGTAGTTGAAATTAAAACGGTCATGAGTTCTTACAAAATAATATTTGATACCTAAATGGAATAACTGCTTTTTATACGTGTGAGGATAGGTCGACTAACTCTACAAGTGGGTTTATTATTCATCCAATCGAAGAAACAAAGCCATCTGTCATCTGCCTTTGACATATGCCCGATCCTGGGAGGAGAATACAAATCCATCGATTTCATTGTCTGACAGATTGACTGAGTGAACTCAAAATAAATTGATAAATTTCCCTTGGATTGGGATTTTGATAATTAAGGGGATAAATTGAATGAAGTGTTGTTCTATAGTTAGAATTACGAGTAGGTATACAGAACGTCAAAAAGGATTTATCTCGAATGCATGTTTATATGAAGGCAAACAGTCAGCTATATAGCTACTCTACAAGAAAGAAACTATGAGGAAACCAAACACACATATTCAAACTGAAAATTGACATATAAAATGAAAAAAAACTTGGATTGGTTTCACAGAATAATATTGATTCTTGACAATTGTTTCTGAATTGTCAAGAATCTTTAAATTGTTAAGATGAAGTTTTAACTTTTAGTTTAACAACAGTTCAACTTTGAAAATGTGAACTATACCGAAACAAATGTCAAGAAACAGTATAATTATGTGAAACTAATTGTTTTCTTGTTGCTGCTTTAAATAAATTCCTCGAATAATTCTTGAAATAAAAATTTTTCGTTTCAAAGTTTTTACAAACCTAGCATTTTGAATAAGAAATAATTTTTTCCATTTTCATCATCAGTATTTGAAATGTAGGAAGACTAAGACACTGATAAAAAATATCTAGGTGTAATCATTACAAATGATGGTCCGAATGCAGAAGAAACACCAACTAGAATAGAAATCACAGTTATCAAAAAATTAGAGATAAACAAAAATATCGTAGAAAGTTTTGCTACTTATAACTTAGACTTGTGAGTTTCAAATAAAGGGACTTCTCTAAAAAAAATGAAAATTATTTGTTGACATAGATGCTACCTACTAAATAGGACGGGGTGAGATATATTGAAGTCATAGAACTAATGGACATAGATATTGACATCCAGCAAATTTTAGAATGCAAAAGTTTAATGTTCCTCACAGAAAAAAGATCTAGGTATCGGTCTAGATCAAGATATGTGAAGTTCTAGATTTAGATGTGATCTAGATCTCATGATGTAGGTTTAGAAAAGGTCTAGACCTACACCATATGATCAAGAAAACTAGAAACAACAGCATAAAGGAACATAGAGAACTACAAGTAGATGCTAAGAAACCAAGCGTTGCATAATTTTTTTTATAAAAATTGCAGTTTGAAAACTTCTTTCTACAATGTTGTTGGTCTATCTTTGTTTTCTTACTCCTGTAAAAAATCGCCTTCTACATGATAAAATCTGTTATGGAAATCAAACACAACTAAAGTCACGAAACTTATCATTTTGACGCAGAAAGGAATCTTTTGAGAATTTGTTCACTACAGTTAATCCATTTTTATCTCATACTACGACTTATTCGTATCTGAACAAACAATCATTAAATCATTAACCTAATATCAAGAGCGTGCCCACATGACTTAATTCCTACATTTTAAAGCAGGAAGCTTCAATTTGAAAAAATACGAATTCTCTTTACTCTGTTATCCATACAACATAGTACAACATTAGAGAAGTTACAAGTAGCGATTTGTTTCGATTTGGATATGAAATTTTCTGGACTTGTTATTGAAAACGCTAACAGGAAATGTAAAGATAATAAAAATAAATGAATTCAGATTATTTTGAAAGTTATTTGTTCAAAAAATTCTAAACGCTTGATCATCAAATAATGTGAAAGCATATTTAGCTAATTGAAATATTTCCGAATTTGGTACCATAGAAAAAAACTTTTATTTACCTTAAATATGTATGAGATCTCTTTGATAAATAAATCACATTTAAAACCTTAAGAACATCTTTGAAATCAATGTAGTAATTTTAGAAAATTGTTCGTATTTTCATTTATGAATTTCAATATAAAAAGACAACATTTCATCTATCATAGATGGTTCGAATTTTTTTTAAGAAAAAATAATTATATTTATCAGGTTTTTTTGGCTCAGATTTTGGCTTGCCTACAGCTCATCCTAAAAAAAGTTGATCCCAAATTCAAAAATATATTTATGACTCATTTTTTCGAGAATTAAAATTATGAGCATCAAATTGCTAATATAATTCTTATGATTCTTGTTTTCTTGTGCTTGATTGTAAAGAATTTTCTGTACTTGTGTTCACTGTAATTTTCATTTGAAATATCTATTCAAGAAATAAATGAATCTAAACATACAAGTAACAATTAAGCAGTATTAATATATCAAACATGCAATATAAATGGAATTTATATTGCTTGGATGAAATTTCCGACATTTCGCCTCTTTAATTATATTAATAATTTGATATAATACTTTTTTTGCAGCTGGTCATGATACTATGTGAAGATGATAAAAAGGAATTTCATCCAAATGAAACGAAATCAGTAGATAACATTTTACCTTTGAAATAAGTGGAAAATTTCAAATGATAGTTATTTTATTACTAATATGAATAAGATTTAATAGAACTCAAGGGACAGTTATACGAGAAAAACTTATCAAAATTTGTATCAGTGGTATATTAGTTTTTAGTACTTACTTATTTAATAATAAGTTTTATGGAATGATTGATTATTATCCATTAAACTTTAAAAAAGTAGACATATTTACTGGGATACTAACACATTATTAATAGTTCAATAACTCATAACAACATAATAACAACAGTTGTATCAATATCTTGATAATAGTTTATTAACCCGAAGCATAAGAGGAATTCTAGAAGCGAACCGTGTTTTTTTATTTTACGATTCATAAATATATATTTTTATATATATATATATATATATATATATATATATATGGACAAAGTTGTAATATAACAACGAAACGTCAACAGAAATAAACTTTTTCATATTAAAACAGCCTGTTAATGCTAAAAACTTTCAAAATATATATATATATATATATATATATATATATATATATATATATATATATATATATATATATATATATATATATATATATATATATATATATATATATATATATATATATATATATATATATATATATATATATATATATATATTGAAAGGAGTCAAAATTATTGAGAAAAAATTTATATTCAAAAAGTATTCGATTTGAAGATTTAGCTCAAGTGCTTAGAACAAACCACTCAGACAACAAAAAAGATATTGTTCAATTGTAGCATGCTGACTTCTACTGAACTGTTATATAAAGAGTTAAACATCAATAAACTAAATGAAATATTAAAATTAAAACGATTTAAAAAATAATCAAACATAAAACATGCAATTTTTAGCCCTGTTAATATGCAGTTTAGTATTTTAATGGTAACAAAATATTTGAAAATAATTAGAAATATGAGATCTTTGATAAAAATTTACAATTATCTCTAAAATTCTGAAATTGTACCCTTTCTTTATATAATAATATTTAGTTTTTAAACTATGTGAATGAATGCACAAAAAATACAACATACAAATAAAAATTTTAAAAGTTTTTTAACCATGGTAATGTGCAGGTAAGTCTATTAATGGTAACAAAATATTTGAAAATAATTTGGAATTTGAGATATTTGATAAAAACTTACAATTATATCTAAAATTCTGAAATCGTACCCTTTCTTTTAATAATAATATTTAGTTTATAAACTATATGAATTAATACACAAAAATACAACATACGAATACAAATTTTAAAAGTTATTCTGTGCTTTTGTTGTGCAGTTAAGTGTTTTAATGGTAACAAAATATTTGAAAATAATTAAAAATTTGAGATATTTGATAAAAACAATTATATCTAAAATTCTGAAATTGTACAATTTCTTTATATAATAATACTCAGTTTTTAAACTATCTGAATTAATACACAAAATACAACAAACAAATACAAATTTTAAAATTTATTTTGTGCTGTTCATGTGCAGTTGAGTGTTTTAATGGTAACGAAATATTTGAAAATGATTTGAAATTCAGACATTTCAATAAAAACTTACAATTATATCCAAAACTCTGGAACTATACAGTTTCTTCAAATAATATTTAATTTTTACAATAAATATTAATATTTAAGTTTTTCATTTAAATATTGATATTTAAGTTTTCAATTCAAATATTATTGTTATAGTTCTCTTAAAAAAATCGCTGATCACATCTACATAGGAAAGACATTGTTTGTTATGATTGCAGACATTGAATTTTAATTAAACCAACTGATTTCTGATTTTTAATCTCTAATTTTATTTTCGTTTTCGATGGCATCTAATTTAAATATTTATTATCTCGGGGGTAGTTTTCCCACTGTTTAGATGTATATTAATTGAGATGATACAAGTGAAATTATCAAAACAAAAATTCATGTGAATAAAAAATAAGAAATTCACAACTTTTGTACTCACCAGAGTTGGATGCTGTGGATCATTTCTGGCGGAGAGCCTTAGTGGAAATGCGCCACGAATGATGTTGTGTTGCGTTGTGATCCATCCACCTTCTCGCGATTTTCTTGTACAACAATCAACGACGTCAAAATGTTGATGAAACGGCGCCGAAGGACCGCATGCGTTCTACTAGAAACACTTTACTTGTCGAAGAATTTCAGGTACACGCTAATTGTTATTATTAATGTAATAATAATATATTCATCATTTATTATAACTATAATAATAATAATAATTGGCTGATCAAATAGTTCCCCGTAATAGGCCAGACCTTCTTCTGCTTGTCATAAGGGCTAGGGAAATTACTTTTCTAAAAAACTGAATATCGTGAACTTCAAGTGCAAGTGCAGATACAGTGGCATATGAACGTCGTCAAGACTGTTCCAATCATCTGCTGGTAATCTGGGTCTACTGTTATAATCTCAAAAAATCTGCTGTCAAACATGGCGAACATCTTCATAAGGAATTACAGAAATTGATACAACTTACCACAGAAAGTACAATCAGGAAATAAAATTATAACATTAATAAAAATATCCACTGGTATAACCCCGAAAAATCTCCTGAAAAATATCAAAAATCTAGGACTCGCCGCCATGGGGACAGCCACCACGGGCCTGATAACTTGAAAAGAATCTCCACAGAGCTTAATCCATCTGATAAATAATATCTGGGAGAAGTAAAAGTTCCCCTCTGGGATAAGTGAGTGTGAAGCCATAAGGTTCGAATCGGGGATATTCTTTATTTTCAACAAATATAATACCCAATTACAGAAAATGATAACATAATGCTGAATAATAACTAAATGACTTAATACATAGAATAAAATGAAATATAACAAAGAGCTCAGTCTAATCTAAAAAACTTAAAAGTAAGTTATAACTAAATAATAAAATTAAATGAAATATTACAAAGAACTCAATCTAATTCAATTCATTTCAGTCAACTTCTCTTGTTCACATAACTCTTAATAATAACTGCTATGGAATCAAAGTGAGTGTCACAATTATTAGCAACTCTATTGAATGCAGACTCCGTAAACCAAGTGGTGGAATAATTCTGTGGTTTTGCTTAGGAACACGAAATCTCAAAGCAGACAATAGAAGAAGACAATCAAGAAGTTTGTGCAGCAATTTGTACTAGAATTTGAGTAATAAAGTAAGTTTCCTACCCTGCAATGAGATTGAACTAAACCGACTCAAACAGAAATCTACGCTAGCGCTACGAAGGTCTACGCCCTGGAGATCGCCACCATGGGGAAAATCGGATATAAGCGAATTTTTCCTCATGAGGGAATGTGAAAGCCGTAATGATTGAAACCGTGTACTTATAATAATATATTTAGCCTAAAGTTATTACATAAATACAGGCGTACGAAAAAATTTCTCAAATAGTTTAGTACAGTGCTGATCCGTTGTGAGCAATCTACTACTTCTAACATTCAAAGTATGTACATCCGAACAAAATTTCAATTTATTATTATTATATCTTGAAGAAAAACCGATGATGGTGAAAATAGACGGGAGTTATTCTCAGATATGGCATATTAGTCTTGGGGTTCCACAAGGTTCTGTATTTGGACCTCTATTATTCATATTATTTGTAAACGATCTGCCTATTGAAGTTGTTTACACTATTTCACTATTCACATTATTCTGTGAATTTATTTTCATAGAATCAAGAAAGAAATTTATTTATCCATAACTACCTTGTTCGAATTATTGCTCAAAGTAAATGTATATTAAAAAGAAATTTGGAAAATATCTAATACTTCAGCTGTTTTTTATCAAAGCAGTGGAAAAAAATTCTTATTACACATTGTTCAAAAATATGATTATGTAACGTGTTGGACATTTAGATTTTTTCAACTTCAATTTACTTTCTTCAAACACTACTAGGTTATCAAAGTCGAATATAAAATTCATTGGGTTAATATTCAACAAAACAACTCAGAACTCTTAAATTTTTCGTTTTACAAATCAGTAGGATGTACCTATCGTTTTTTTCACTCAATGATCAATACCTATGCAGAAAGAAAATTATCAAGAAAATTCGGTAGTCAGCGATAAATGTTTGCTGCGCACTTATACAAAACTCATATCAGTCGTTTTATCAGAAATACATTCGATAATAAGCATGCCTACATAAATAAAAAAATTAATACCTAATACCACAACGCAGATTACATTTTGTACGTTCACTCTTTACTTAGTTTCAGAGGTAATAAAGGCAAACATAATCAGAATAGTTACGTAAGTATACAAGAATACAATAACTTTTACTGAAATAGCTAATTAGGAATAGCCTTTCTTAATATTTTACGTTAGATTATATATCAAAATTCATAACTTGTCTCAAAGGTGTCTACTAAAAAATGATAGCTGAGATTATAAATCATATTTCAACATCAACATGGAGTGACCAGTAAAATCAGAATGAAGTTAAGTGTCGCGTATGATTGATGAACACAAAGTGTGGAATAATGTTCAAAATAACAAAACATTCACCGTAATACGTTTCTAGGCAGTGGAAATAAATTTCTGTTCTATTTTCTTCAAATCCAAGGTTATTGTGATAAAGTCTTATTATCAGTTGCAAAAATGTTTCATTGCATATTACAATACTAACAAAATTTTAATAGAAAATAAAACGGGAAACTAAAAGCTATTATCGTCCATTGGTCCACATCGTTTACAATAGCCAATTACAAATGAGTTCCCCCTTCTATGATCTAACCCAGTAAGTGTCCGTTTCGTCTATGATTTGCTGCAATTGACTGTTACGTCTTGTTTTGTGTTTATTGTGTCAGATGAAAATGGCACAAGGGATTTCATTGGAATAAACTTATTGTAAATAAACAAAAAAATTATTAGGAAATATGAATTAATTGTGTTGATTTCTAATATTTTAGTTGAATACTCAATTCTATAGACGTTGACATTAGATTTTCCAACTTTTCCGATATTTTATAGTTGACATATTGCAAAATTTCGTGATATTCATTGTTAGGTACGTTCGTATTTATGTTTAAGAATACGCTAAATATGAAAAATTAAATAGTTTAATTTGGATTCTAGGTAAGTTACGTAGATAATAATAAAGAAAAATGGATCCTTGTGAATGTGTTTGGGACCATGAAAATGCCATGAGAAGATTACTAAATTTGGTAAAATTTTTTATCATTTTATAAAGAAATGTTTTGTTATTCTTGGTTCAATTACAGCTGAGGAATACTCAATCTGTATGTACGGATACGGAATGCTTTGAAGAAGGTAAGATTACTAAAACTTAAATCTCATAGTTGTCATAAACTAAGTAATTTGTATTTTAATTCAGTTCCCTATGTGAATAATGTTTACATTTGGCCTTGAAAAATTGTCAATTTAAGTTCCAAGAATATAAAAAATTTTTGATATAATTAGTTTCCTACAAATCATTTGTATTCTAGGTACCCCAGGTGCAGTTTCTGGATGTGAAAATGCTCTGATACTTTCTTTGATTATGACAGTATCCCTTTTCTTGTACTTCTTTCGTCCTAGAACTGAACGAACATTGGAAGATAATAAGCCTGTTCATCAAGTATGTTACCATTGAATCTACATTTAGGGCATCGCCTATTACCAAATTTCAATGTCCTCAAACAAAATATTTGTTTTCAGGATACAAATGGTGCTCCTCCCAACCCACCACCTACTGCTATGTAACATCAGCCTGAATATAATTTGAGATAAACTTTCACAAACATACTTTGAATATTCTAACTTTTAACTTAAAAATATTTTCCATTTTTACATCAACTGGTAAAAGGGAAAAAAGAAAATATTGATCAGAATGCATTAGTAGAATTATTAGAATTCAGAATTTTTGAATGGTGAAGGTTTTATCAGAAAAATACGTTATACCTAAAAAGATTGTTTTGTTGGCACATAATATATTTATCTAATCACTATTTTAAGAGCTTTAATGAATTGAGAATTGGGCCATTTACCACTGAAATGATACCATTCCATACGCCCTGTATTTAAAATATTGTTAATCTGTATCCCATTCAGAAATAAATACTTGAGAAGTAAAATATTCTTGGTAATTTCAATTTACAATCATTGAACTATTGGTATTAATTTGAATATTACACAGAAAGTGGTATAAAAAACTTCAGAATAATTATTGGAAATTATTTAATGTTTCAATTATTAATGTGAGCATATGGTCAACTTAAAATAACAAATACAAATGTAAAAATTTATAATTTTTAATAAACTAAATTGATATCAAGGTTTAAAGATATTTTTCTTGCCTTCTAGTTTTAGTTTCATAACCAATTTCTTTATTTTTTATTATTTAAGGACTTCTATATTAAAAAGTAGGAGGTATTAATGTATTATGATATCCACAAACTGAAATATCACATTTCAATACTTCATATTTAATTAGAAATTAAAATCTAAGATTAGATTTAAGAATAAGAAATCTTGAGCACTGATCAAAAAAAATTTAATTCCAATTTGGCCTGTAACCAATAGATTTATTTGAAAGATACAGTGTTGTAAAAACTAAAATCATTCAAACCAAGATATGTAATCAATGTACATACTTTTTCCACACTTCACAAATATAAACTTTCATTATAAAAGTAAACTCAACAATAATTACAATATATAGAAATATGAATCAATATACATTTCTGTTGTACTAATCAGATATTGAATTACTTGTATTGATTCACATCATGATTTACAGGTCTCCAAATTTTTCATGGTACTTCTTACTTTACTTAGTACTCCAGTCATTTTTTCATATTTTCCTGTGGAATTTGGAAGATTTTCAAAATCAATCACAGGACTTACTCCAATTGAAAAATTATCAGGATTAGGTAGACACATATAGGGTGATCCAGTTTTAATGATTGGTGTCCCTAGTGTTGATTCCTTTATAGAGATGATGGGCTCATTTTCTTCTCCGCCAGATTCACAACTATTACTGTCATTATTCTGTGAATTATCATCACTCTGATTGATTTCACTATTGCTGGTGTTCAATTGATTTATAATGTTTTTCTTTTGATTCTCAAGATCTATAAGAGACGAATCATATGGCAAAGATGTCTGTTCTTCCATAATCTGAAAATTTTCAATTTGTATTTTCTGTATACGCAAATATATATATATATATATATATATATATATATATATATATATATATATATATATATATATATAATCTGAGTGGAAAGCATCGTAGTTTATATAGTGCAGATAAACTTGTCAGAATACATGATAGTTGATGAACAGAAATAACTCCAAATAAAGACCAACAAAGAATGCATAAAAATTTGATCCTTTAAAGGAGGCATACGTCCATAATTGACTGATAACAATACTGGTTAATAACAGGCAAGTGATTAAATTTGATATGGAAACAAGAAAACAAAATGAAGGTGTAAGTAGCAGTGTGTGATGATGAATGACGTATTTGATTGAAATTATAAGATATTCTGTGAATAAAACACAATGCAAAAATACTGAATATAATCACCTCAAAAAATTAATTTATTATATATAAATTTATTATTATATAAACTAATTAATGCACCTCAAAAAAACAAAACATCAAGTAGTTTTGTTATCAAATTATAAGCTTATTGCATTGACAGAAATTAAAGCTGGTTTACTTGGATAAAAAAAATACAAAATCTTCAAAGAAATGTATATTGAATAAAGACCTTTTTTTTGCCAAGTATTATTTATAAAAAGTGTAGATAAATAATATATGTGCTACCAAAAATGGCACAAATTAGTAATGAGAATAGGTGTTTTAATTCATATAAGAAGAGACATGAAATTTTCATAGCATTACCTAATTTGATATAAAAAAAACTACTGTTCTACAAAGAATTGAGGTTCTCTGACGAATATTTTTTTGTTTGAATATTTGAAATTTGTTGAATTTACCAAAAACTAGGCTTGATGAAAAAATATCGATATTATTTTTTCAAAGTATCGATATTTTTGAGCGATATTTAATATTTTGTTATATCGATGTAAAATCGAAAAGGTTTAAAAATCGATATTTTTAAAAAAAATTTTCAATCAAAAACCCTACACAGGAGTTTTCCCTTCTTACAACCAAGCACATAGATCAAAGAGTTCTTCTTTAGTCTATATCTGACGAATATTGGTTTCATTAATAAATACATTTTTAAATGGTTGTTCTTGATTTATTGAAAATGAAGTCTATTGATTAGTATTTATCTAGTCATGAAAGATGATTGAAGTAGATTAAGCTAAATAAATTAATTTTTAGAGCACGAATATTCTCTGTTAAATCATACCGATAAATCGATAATAAAAATATTAATATCGATATTGATATTTTTAAAAAATATCGATACGATATAAATCGATACTTTATTGCATTTCCGACCAAAATCCACATCCACATCCCTACCAAAAACTCTTCATTTATAACAAATTAAATTAGATAATAATTTAGATTATCCTACCTCTCCTGCCTTCCTATTTGTCATTTCCTGACTATCATCCAACTCCATATCACTAGTTTCTGAATCATTTTCTTCACACATATTTTCAAAATGTTTCAACATATGATGCTTCTCCAGCTTCTTTGAATATGGATTCACGTTGTATTTTCTGAAGTCCTTTAAACATTTTGTAATTAGAATACAAAACTTTCAATATACATATAAATTTATATGTATCAGTTGACTTCACATTTAGCTTAACTCTACAAATATATATTAATACACGGTTCTGAGCAACTAAACCACTAAGACAAGAACTCTCAACCTTTAAGTACTGACGTGTGGTCTGACAGACACCTGAAGCGTTCGGATACGGTGGTTTCATTTGCGAACAGAAACGTAAACCCCCGCGCTTTTGTGTACCCCTCAGGAATTGGTCAGGCAACAATCGCGGAGTGTGGCTGTGTCGGTGCTTGCGTTTCTGGAGAGTTATATCTTGTATAAGTTCGCGTGTGGTCTGATAGACCACTCGTCTGTACTTAACTCGTCGTAACTTTTTTGGGTACGACTTTTTCCAGGTTTTACTATTTTTCTCTTTTATTTTGAGCTAGCTATGAAAATGAATCGGCCGGATACATTAGGTGTGAAGCCTGCAGCCTCAAAACAAAATGAGAGTATTCCTGACACTAAGAAGAAACGTGAAACTAGGCTTCGAAATAAAGATCAAGAAGAGATGATAATGAGCTATATGAGAGTTCAGATTCTGATGACATCGATCTTAGTTTTTTTGTCGAGAGTGACCATGATTCGGCATCTGAACAGGAAGGGTCAGATAGTGAGCGAGCGGAAGAGCAAGAAATTGAATCCAACCTGGCAACGATGGTACTGACCGTGAAATTTTCAGATGTGTTAGCTCAAAAAACAGATTTATGTATCTTCTGAGTTGCCTACGATTCGATAACCGTGTCAGACGGTTAGAAAGATAAAAGGAAAATAAAACCGCATCGATTTCATTTGTTCTCAACAACTGTCGTAAAATTTACAATATGGGCATAAATGCGACGATTGATGAAATGCTGATTGGGTTTAGAGGCCGCTCGCCATATTACTGCAGATAATTGGTACAGTTATATAAGGTGTGTTGAAGAGTTGAAAAATGCAGTTCGTTTCTATATAAACATCTACCAAGAGAATTGCATGCGCCGATAAATACGAGTTCTAGGGGCAGATGCTCCATAAGATATGAGGGAAGAAAATCAAGTAGCCGAGGGTAATCAGACAAGAAAACTCTGTCACATTTGCCCTTCCAAACTAAAGCGTAAGACTCCTTACAATGCGTTACTTGCATGAAACATGTGTGCCTGCAATGCAGTAAGCCTATATGCAAAGAGTGTTTGTAAATTGTGATATTACCATGCCTTGCTTTTAAAGAAATTTGTTAATTCTTTGTTAAATTTAAATTTCAGTTGTTTTCTTAGTTATTAATCTTTAAGAAAGAAAAAATTTATCTTGAAAAAAAACTTAGTAGATAAATGTAAAAAAGTTAATAGTTATTTTTTTCTCCCAAAGAAATTGAGACTTAAAAGTTCGTGTTAATATTAACTAATAAATATTAAAACTTCATTTTGTTTTGTTTATACATTAACTAAATATATAATTAATACGTAGACATATTTAAAAAATAGTAATATTTTGCAATATCAAGGTTTTGCTTACTAGAGTTATAGTGGTCTAGCCTCAGACCTCACGTAGGTACTTATGTAACTAAAATGGCATGTCGGTACTTAAAGGTTAATGTGATAGTGTCCTGGAATGTAGTTAAGTGTATAACACATTTTTGTACAATTAACAGAGAAAATGCACAAGAAAAACAATCAACTCTCAAATTGACACATATTAAACAAATACACTAAAGTCATCTGCATCTGCAGCTTAACTTGCTTGCAGGAATACTCATCCCAAACACAACTTATTATGAACCATACTTAATATAACTTAAATTATCACTTACATCATGGAAGCCCTTTGCCAAAGGTGTATTAAAACCCGGATAATCAATTATTTTATCAGGATCCAGACCTTTCTTTTTCTCTTTATTATTATTTTTAACTTTTCCACCATCTATATTGAACATACTTAGGCTTGAATGAACAATTTTAGCTTCTTCTAACCAACCTGGGGGATAGCCCAATACTCTCATTCCATAAATATAACTGGGCAATTCATTTTTCTTAAGCCCCAAAGCATTGCGAAGGTTTTCTGATATTATACCAGGTTTTAGATGTCCATATTTTTGATCTTCATCTGCATGGTAACGCCTGAAAATGAGTTAGTTTATCAATATACTCATATTCAACTACTTGAACTAAACTTGTACTAAAACTTTTAAAAAGTTATTTATAGTCATTACTTATATTAACAATACAAAAGTAAATTACGTGAGTTTATTTTTACTGCTAGCAAACTTTTGTCTGGCAGCATTTATTTTATCGAAATCTTTTGGAAGAGTACAATCCTTCAATGCATGACCTTCGCCACAATTGAAACAAGTCTGGGCAGAAACACATTTTTTTTGAGGACTTTCTTCTTCGGGTTTCTTATCTTCAATGCTGAATTTATTAGAATATCTCAATCCCGCATTAGAATCGTTCAAAGAAGGATTTGTATCTAATACAAATAATTCCTTTTTAGCTTTCTTCTTTTTATGCCTTTTCTTTGGTGTTTTATGAATAGAATTATCAGAAGTTACTTGCATGGCCAATTTTTTAGAAACTTTTATACACAATTCTTCTGAATATATTTCGAATTCTGAAAACATGCTCAAAAATTTAACAAACTTATGTTCATAGCAATTTTTGATCTCTTCATTCTTGAAGGATATATTCATGATAGGATCATCACTTTGTATGTCTTTTAGTTCAGGCATTGGTGTTGGACCAATTTCATCAACAACTTCAAATTCATGTTTTGGTGTTGCACCAATTTCATCTACAACTTCAAACACTTCAAGAATTTCTCCTTCTTCCTGTGTAGCATTTTGACATTTTGGAGTCTCTTCGTCAGATACTTCCACAACTGAAATATTCCTTTCCACAATTTCTACACTATTGTCCATGTCACTGTCATGAATATCAATTACATCAGAATCTTCACTTTTTCTGAGTGGCAAGTTTTCAGTGTTTTCATCAGTTACTTTGCAATTTCCCAGTGGCGATTGTGAAATCTTCTCAGTATTTGCTGTTGAATCTATTTCTTTCGTAGAAGATTTTTTTATACTCTTCATCTGATTTGGAACTTCAACATCTGCATCACTATCAATTTTTCGCATCTTGGTCGGCACATCTTCTACACTCTCATCGGCTGATAAATCGTTTTCACTCAATTCATAAATAAAATCTTCACTTTTTCGTTTCAAACTTTGTTGCCTGGAAGCCATAATTTTTTTTTCTACAAGTGATTTACCACCAAAAATATTCTTATTTACGAAACAATTTATGATGCGCCCAAGTAAATAGTAATCAGTAATTAATATCCATTATATTATTTTTTATTCAAATAAAAATTTCTTATTTTGTTCATAAATATATGTAGCACATAAATCTATTAAAATTAGCCTTTTTAGACTACTTATAACTATAACCACAACATTTAAAACATATACCGTGGTTGTGCGCACAGAATATAAACTTTCAGTTTGTAATTAAAGAATTGATTTGATTTGTAAATTTAGTTATTGAAATTCAACTGGCGAAACTTGAACTCGTAACAACATAATGATTATATATTTATTTCAAAATTACTGAAATTAAAAATAAACTTTTTATTTAGACTACTCTTTTATATTATTCTCTCAAACACAAAAGGTTAATTAGAACATCAGAATTAGTTACTTTGGTAACTAATTCTGATGTTCTGATATACTATCTCATAATCTGTTTCTTAGAGTTTTCGAAAACCAATTTTCCAGTTGGGACCCCCTAGTTAAATTGTAAAATCCATTTTAAGTCATTATGTCTTTCAATCAATCATAAATGTCTTTGTTTTGCGAATGGTCAGAAAGTGTGAAAATATCGATAATATGAGAGAAGTAGTCATTGTAATACCTGATGATTTAACAGAATTAAACGTTCTGGTTAGCTGAAAACATCTCGAAAGGGATTACCTAAATCATATAAAACTTGTTCATTATAACATATATTTAAGCACAATAATGTAATATAATGTTGAAATTAAGATTATAATTTGTTTCTTTTGAGAAATTTAGGTTCTTTTTTGGCAAACACCATTTTTACATTGAAGATCTGGCCTGCACAGTATTGGTGGTGGGGGAACTCCCAATAGAATAGGAAAACCACAAAACTCCCCAGGACCTGAAAATTAAACACAAGTGCATTTGATCAACTCAAGTAGATTATTTGGCATAAAGTCTTAACACAACTGAATGATTATTTCACAGCAATCACAGAATCTTTTCGATTTTTGACGAGACGCAACTTTTGGACACCGAATACGTTTACATAATTCAAAAATACAAACGAAACCTTCAATGTACATGAATGTAGTGGTTATATATTTATATGCGAAGTGAAAACTTTGTACTTTTGTAAGAAAATTGATAGAACAGATAAATGTGAAGTGCATAAAGCAATTTTTTTATATAAAATGCGTTAAAAACACAAAATATACATTACACACATTTCTTTCTGGCATGAATGACATACATATATACTATAATTATTCTAACTTCAACTATAGAATATATTTTGTATATGGACTGTAACGATTATTCACTGTTTATTCAATGTCAATGAAAAAAAAAGTTATGAATTTTTGAAATTATTTGCATTGTGTATTTTTAATCTGCGAAATACAACTTACTCGAAAGCGTAAACGAAATCATAAAGGAAGCTTGATAATGGGTGATTTTTTAGGCGTAGTTTCTTATAAATCGAATAAACCACTCAATTTGCATCATATATTCAAAATTTTTATTGAAATTGATAACTTGGCCTTTGCAATTTTGTCATTTTAAAGATAACTTCATGTAAATGTTGTCCGCGGCTCCGTATCAAATGGCCCTTTTAGAAGGTCCAATTTTGCGTCACTTTTTCGGGCATTTCGGCATGTATCCCACGAATTACGCGTGTTATGTTATCCTGTAAGGCTTCAGTCATGTTCGGTTTATCCACATACACTAACGACTTTACATAACCCCACAAGAAATAATCCCGAGGCGTCAAATAGCATGATCTTGGCGGCCAAATCACAGGGCCATTTCGAGAGATAAGCTGCTCACCAAATTCAGCCTTCAACATATCCATTGTTTCACGAGCTGTGTGGCATGTGGCACCGTCTTGATGAAACCACATGTTCAACACGGCCAACTGGGATAAAAAAAAAGGTGCTTATCATGGCTCGATATCGTTCGCCGTTAACGGTAACGTTTCTTTCACTGCTGTCTTTGAAGAAAAATGGACCGATGATGCCACCAGCCCATAAATCACACCAAACTGTCGTTTTTTTGGGGATGTATCGGTAATTCTTGTATGGCATGTGGCTGTTTATCACTCCAGGTGCGACAGTTTTGTTTATTTAACTATCCGTTAAGATTCATCCGGCCATAAATGAGCCTCATCGCTTAACACAATTTTTCGATAAAACAGCGGATTTTCATTAAACTGTTCTAAGGCCCATTCACCAAAAATTAGACGTTGTGGTAGGTCATTCGACTTCAATTCTTGCAGAAGTTGAATTTTTTAGGCTTTCAAACCCAAATCAACACGTAAAATTTTCCACGTGGTTGAGTAACACATGCCCAATTGCTGAGAACGGCGACGAATTGACATTTCACGATCCCCATTATCACTGTACGCTGGGCTGCAATATTCTCGTCAGTACGCATTGTACGCATGCGAGACAATGGTTTAATGTCCAACAAAGTAAACTTGGTGCGAAATTTGGTGAAAACAGCCCGAATTATTGATACACCAGATCGATTGTGAGGATCATAATATCGTCGTAACAAACGATACACATTTTTCACAGAGCACGAATTTTGATATTAAATTTAATCAATTTTCAATCGTTGCTCGTTTGTAAGTCTTTCCACGATGAAATAGCAGAGTATACTGAAAACTTTTCAACCTGAAAAACTAACTCTTAAAAAATCACCCGTTATAAAGGTATATGTATTTATGTTTGTTCTTTGATAAAAGAACCCTAATCAGGTTCAAACTTGAAAATCAAATGAATTATGGTCGAATTTTCACCTCTGGGCGACCACCAGTTGTTAGTAAAATCACAACGGCATTCAGAATGCATATGTATAAATGAAAGGTTATCAATTTGCTCGTTATCTAATATTATATAAATATCCATACCGATATTGAAGTATATAATATGAGTTGTTCAAGAGGAAGTAGCTGAGGTAATACAATTTTCAATTGATAATTAAACCACGCGATTCCAGAACTCTATAACAAAATTTCAATTACTAATTATCATCAGACTCATCATCTGCTCGTACGTGACCAACCAGGACATCCTTTTCATTGTATCCTTAATTATTCTTAGGTGTTTTGTTCTTAAATGAGCTCTATTACGAGTAATGACGTGTGAGCATACTCGTGTAAGTAAACTTCAGTATTATTCAACTGAAGTCAATAGAAAATCCATTAATCTGGGAATACCAAGAATTTGTATTTTATATGAATTCCTAATTCAACTATGACTATTTGAAGAACTGAAGATGAATATGTTATTTTATTCAATGCTAAACTATTATTTTGTTATTAACTGCATGGAAATGACATGATGTTTCGTCTTCTTCTCTAGAACCATATTATAACGAAAAATAGCACTCAAAAATCGAAATGTCTTTGTTTTTCAAGTGTGCCACACGATTAATATCAATAATATTATAAATCAGATAGGTCAACAAGTCTCAAAAAACATGTCAACAACTGATACTTTATACGAGATATACAGTTGCTTTCTCATTTAATTTATTTATGTTCTAGAACACATTATTCATAAACCAAATTATTCTCTATTTTTCCAAAAAGGTCTAATAAATTTGCTATACGTTAAGAATTAAGTCTATTATCCCGTAGCGCTTCAATTAGATATTTTATATATTTACTTTATCAGAAAAACCCCTGTTTTTTTTTAATGTCAAGAAAAAATAATGTTGATACGATGTCGTTTCTGCTTGACTTAAAATTTTTTATCTTGCCCTTGTATATATGCTTCAGGAATTCAAAACTTACCGACAATACTGTAGCATACTTCACAACATCCGCAAAAACCACCTTTGTTAACGAACTTGTCTGGCTCCCTACACAATGATTTATCAACTTGCTTACATTTTATATTATCACAAGCATTTTCCAGACAAACTATCGCGTCAACTTCGAGACAATAAGACCATAAAAGTACAAATATGGGTAAAAAAATTTTCATCATTTTACTTCGAATAATTTCTTCTAAATGCGCATTTGTTGTATTCTATGAAAATGATTCTGCTTACACTCATGAATAATAGATTTATCATTTCTATTAATGTATGCACAAATTGTGGAATTCTCTACAATTTAACTTTTCAAGGTTACTGATACACTATAATTTATTTGAATTGGTTGTTAAATAGTTCGTTTCGTATTAATGCTTAATCTTTTAGGGAAATTTATTAGATATGCCTCTTGTGGCTAAATTTATTGATCAAGGCCAAGTACTTAAAAAATTCTGTGCCTAAATGTCAATTTGTGAAATGGACTTCCTGCCTAAGTCTTGACGTCACAAAGGGGCGGACCCATAACTTGTGTCTAAACAAAAAAGTTCATAACGGTAAAGTCCCACAATAAATATTTTTTCAGTGTTTTCTCAGTTTTGGCGATACACTAATACCTCTCCTTTATATATTTTGTTTTCGAACTTTTGTTTTAAAGAATAATTTTACTGTGGATTATTTAATTAAATTAACTCACCTGGGTAAAAATGGATATGATTTGCCAAGACAAGCTCTTCAAACAAAATACACAAACTGAAGTTCTTATTTTATCACCAAAAACAAGAAAACACTAAATCAACATATTTTTATGGCATTTTACACTAATAAACTTATTTGTTTGGAGTCAGTATGACGTCAGACTTATACAGTCATTGATTCATGAGAGGATTTAAATCAGGTAGGTACATTAAAAAAGTTTATCTGACTTTAACTGAATAGTTGATGAAGCAGGAAGTAAATATTGAACGTGAATAAACAGGATATAATTTAACATAAGAAAAATAAGGAAAATTAGAAGGAACTTCCAAAGGTTTCAAAAGTACTTATGCCGATCTTTAGAAAACTTTAAAGTTCAAATTTTGACTTGAATATATTAACTATATAAAAACTGGAACCATTTTCTCATAATAACTGCAAACAATTTGTATCTTCTCCGAATCAGCTCAGTATTTGAAATATTTTTCGTATACTTTTTTAATTGTGAAATTTTTTAAATTATTCTCCTAAAACTTCGCTATTATTCAAGTGGAATTTTGGCCTACCCACAAGAAGTCCAAGAAGTTTGTATGAAGCTAAAAAGGTCGCTCAAAGCCAGAAGGACCATCCACCAATGAAAGATGTAATACCACCCAGAAAGATGTTTTAAAAAATTTTTAAAAGAATTACTCCTCAGAAAATACCACAAATGACGCATTTGCCTCTGATTCGATGTAATGGTGACCGAAGATCCACAAATTTTTTCTTCTTTCCTTTTTGATATTTAAGAATTGAATATCGAAAAAACCCTCCCAGTTCCAAGAAATTAAATGAATCAGCATTTTTCCAGGAATAATATTTGGTTTTGCTCCAACTTTTAACTGTGTTCATTACACTGTTCTGATGAGAGCAAACAAGCTCGAAACGCGTAACACGCTTGGTTCTTGATCTGTACCGCTATACCGATATATCGCTATAGCGTAATACTTATAATAATACGAATAATGGCATACTCGTGCTAATAAGTAAACTTCGAGGCTATTACTCAACTGAAGTCTATACAAGGATGGCAATACCAAGAACTTGTCTTTTATATGAATTACTAATTCAACTTTCATTATTCGAAAAACTGAAGTTGAATCAACGCTAATCTGTTATTTTGATATCAACTGCATGGAAATGCCATGACAAATGTCACCTAAAAAACCCAAACATCCATGTTTTTCAAGTTTTTCACCCGATTAACATTAGTAATATGAATTTTTAAATAAATTCACATTCTTTATCTAGGGGGAAGTTATGAAATCAAATGAGAAAATTATTGAGAGGACCGGCATCAAAATGAGTTCATTAAAGCTCATAAAGTATGGCGTAGGTATATTTAGGTAGTGAAAATTCAGAGATAGAATAAACAAACGAAATCGGATGGATCAACAAGTTCCAAAAACATGTCAACAACTTCTTCTTTATATGAGATATACAGTTACCTTTTCATTTCATTTCGTTGTGTTCTAGAACACATTATGTATTTATAAACCCAAGTATTTTCTATTTATCCAAAAAATTCTGATAAATACACAAAACTATAATATAATAACGATAAGTCTATTATCTCAGAGCGCTTTAATTTGATATTCTTTACATTTGCTTCATTCGAAAAACACTTGCTCATTTATTTGAAAATGACAAGAAAAAATTATGTTTATACGTTGTCATTTAGCTATACCGAAAATTTTTCATCTCACCCTTGTATATATGTTTCACGAATCTAATACTAACCTGCAATACTGTAGCATATTTCACAACATCCGCAAGAGCCGCCACCCCTTATAATAAACTTCGGTTCTTTACATAACAATTTGTCAATTTGCTTACATATTACATTATCACAAGCGTTTTCCAGGCAAACTATCGCGTCAGCTTCGAGACAATAAGAACATAATAGCACAAATATAGGTAATAAAATTTTCATCATTTTACTACGAATAATTTTTTGTAAAGGTGCAGTTCTTTTGTTGTATTCTACGGAAATGATTTTGCTCACACTGGTGTATAATAGATTCCTGATTTCTATTTATGTATGCACAAATTTTGGAATTCTCTACAATTTAACTTTTCAAGGTCACTGATATACTATTATTTATTTGACTTGGTTGTTAAATAGTTCGTTTCGTATTAATGCTTAATCTTTTAGGGAAATTTATTAGATTTGCGTTTTTTGGCTGAATATATTGATTAACGCCAAGTACTCAAAAAAATTCTGGGCCTAAATGTCAACTTGTTAAATGGACTGCCTGCCTAAGCCTGACGTCACAAAAGGGGCGGGAGCAATACTTGCTAAACAAAAAAGTTCATAACGGTAAAGTCCCACAATAAATATTTTCTCAATTTTTTCTCAGTTTTGGTGATACAATGAGACTTGATGATTGATGAGGCCGATAATTAATACAAATACGCATGACGACGTTTCGAAGTAATACTTCTTTATCTTAATTCAGCATTTGATAAGGAAGTAGTACTTCGAAACGTCGTTATGTGCATTTGTATTAAATTATGAGAAAATTCTAAATATTGCTACAATAAGACTTTATTTAATTTTTATTTGAAACTTGTTTTTTCAAGGAAAATGTTTTAAGGTGAAATATATAATTAAATTAAGTCACCTAGGTAAAAATGGATATGATTTGCCAAGACAAGCTCTTCAAACAAAATACACAAACTGAAGTTCTTATTTTATCACCAAAAACAAGAAAACACTAAATCAACTTATTTTTATGGAATTTTACACTAATCAACTTATTTGTTTGTAATCAGTATGACATCAGATTTATATCTACAGCCCGATATTTTATATAATATAATTATATATTTATATACCTACAGCCGATATTTAGAAAACTCAGAAGTTCAAATTTGGACTTAAATATATTAACTTAGCAAAAAAACTGTAACCATTTTATCGTACTAACTGCAAGTATAATGAAAACTAGATTTCTTCTTCGAATCAGCTTACTGTTTGAGATAGTTTTCTTATACTTTTTTAATTGGGTAATTTTTTAAATTGTTCTCCCAATTCTTCTCTGTTATTCATTAGAATTTTGGTCCATCCACTAGAAGTCCAAAGAGGTTTGCATGAAGCTTCATAAAGAAGTTTCTTAAGTACAAAAGAACCATCCACTTATAAAAGATGCAAAACCATTCAAAAATGTGTACCAAAATTTTTTTCACCGTTTTACCAAGAATTATCTTTCAGAAAATACCCCCAAATGACGTATTTGACTCTGATTCGATATAATGGTGACCAAAGGATCACAAAGAATTATAAATTATGGAGTGATTCAGTTCTTTTCTTCTTCCATTTTAGATATTCAAATATTAAATATCGGAAAAATCCTCCCAACCACAAGAACGTAGATGAATCCCTCCCGATGATCAATTTTTCTTCATCTGTTCTACACGGATAGCCATGTTGTTAGTTATATTGGTGTATAACTTTGATTTTACATAAAGCATTGATTATTGCCAAAAGAGATAAAATTTTTCTTTTTTTCCTATTGGAACTCAATATTAAGTCATTAAAATATTTTAAACATTCTTCAGTTTTGAAATATTCAGTCTATTTGAAATATATATTAAAGAATTTCCAGCCTGATAAATACATTCCGATAATTTCTGTAAATGATACATATAAATCATAGAATATATACCATCCAAAACAAGTTCCTATTGTTCGATATTTTATTTTAAGCATCTGATTTTCGTCTTCAATTGATCAGCATTCTTTTTTGCACACATTTTCTATACACTGCAAACCATCAGCACAAACTACCTCATCAGAAATTGCTCCCGCAATCTGGCTTTCAGGACTGCAATCGGCATTCTCATCTAAAATGATATTTATAGATGAATACACAATTTTTCATTATATATATATATATATATATATATATATATATATATATATATATATATATATATATATATATATATATTTGAATGTTTTTAGCAATAACAGGCTTCTTTTAATATGAATAACTTTATTTTTGTTGACGTTTTGTCGTATATTATAACTTTGTCAAAACTTAGTTTTGAATACAGAATATAAAAGACATAATACAGAATGTTATGTCTTGTATATCTATATATACAGAATAATATACAGAATACAGAAGCAATCTACGCAGATAAAAAAAAGGTTATTGACGGTCATTCAAGAATTAGGATAGAAAAATAAGCACGAAAAATTAGAAGAAAGATTTTCGGACCAATCGGTATTTGGACGAAAAGACTTCAGAACGAACTTCATCAAAAGTCAAATAACGGGTGTTTTTTTTTAGAGGTATATAGCTTTAACTTGGCATTACTGTTGAAGATGGCGACAGATTTAACAGCTGAGAAGTGATTAATTCTCAGTTTTGTTTGGCAATTCATCATGAATAGACTCCCGCCTGAACAACACTTGCAAATAGTGCAATTTCATTTCGAAAATAATGGTTCTGTGCGGAATACGTATCGCGCACTACGTCCATTTTAACGTCGACAAAATGAAGCGCACTTCAGGTTGAATGGCTACGTCAACAAACAAAACTGCCGCATTTGGAGTGAAGATAATCTTCAAGTCTATGTCAAAACACCGTTACATCCAGAAAACCTGACTGGTGTGCTTTATGGATTGGTGGAATCATTGGTCCGTACTTCTTCAAAAACGATGATGGCCAGAACGTTACAGTCAATGGTGATCGGTATAGAGCCATGATTACTAACTTTTTCATTCCTGAATTGAACAACCATGATGTCCAGGATCTGTGGTTTCAAAAAAACGGCGCAACATGTCACACAGCTCGTGCCAAAATCGATTTATTGAAAGACACGTTTGGTGACCGCCTAATTTCACGTTTTGGACCTGTGAATTGGCCCCCAAGATCTTGTAATTTAACACCGCTAGACTACTTTCTGTGGGGCTATGTAAAGTCATTGGTCTATGCTGATAAGCTACAAACGCTTGACCATTTGGAAGACAATATTCGCCGTGTTATTGCCGATATACAGCCACAAATGATGGAAAAAGTCATCGAAAATTGGACGTCCAGATTGGACTACATCTGAGCCAGCCGTGTCGATCATATTCCAGAAATCATATTCAAAATGTAATGCCACAATTATTTTTTGTAATGCCACAATTTATTCCTTCGATTAAAAAATTCTTGTCAATCGAATGATCCATCGTTGTTTTATTGCAATTTAAAGTTCTATACCTCTAAAAAAAACCACCCTTTACAATAACGCATGAAATTAGAAAACGACGAGCAAGGTTGTACCACATGTCTACATCCACAGGATGAAACAGTCCACAACTACTCGATAAAATAACAAAGAGTAAATGCAGCGCAGAGTGGCACAAAGTGGTGCAAAAGGATCTACAACAGATAAAGAGAAAAAATCTTGAAGATCGCACGGCATGTCGCTATAAAAACGCACAATAAAGTTTCAGCAAAAATCATCACGCCAACCTGAAAAAAAATTGACAGGTGAACTGAACAAAGAGCATTATGAGGGGATGCAGCGTTTTTGATGCATTTTGATGAGGGGATGCAGAGAGACAAAAATGTTGAAGCAAAAGTCCTAAAAATTTCGAATTCAAATTACTCGCTCTCCTAATGAGGAATAATCGATATAGTTATAATAATAGTAAACATAAAATAATGTGTGTGTAAATAGATTTGTATTACTGCGTCGTCGAAAATTTTCAGACTCACATATTATACGTTTACACTTTTGGCAACATCGGCAGAGTCCAGCTGGTTTCAAAACAAAGCCTCTTGGACATTTCTTTGGAGGTGGTTTACACTCTTCTAAAACTCCAGGCAATTCACATGCATTGCTCGCACATCTCAATGACCAAGCCGAATCCAAAAGAAAGCAAAACGAAAGTACTAAGAAAACCCTCATTTTTATACGTAAAATATAATTTTGAGAGAATTCACAACAAGATGTTTCTTTCAAGTAGTAATGAACGTTAATAACTTATCTTCCACTTCTAGGTAGTAAGTAGGTACCTTTAAACCCCCCCCCCCTCAATATTTATATTTATTTATTAGTCGAAACAGTACTTGTATGTGAGAATTAAAATGAATTGGGCAATTTATGAACTGAATACTAATCTGGAGAACATATCGAGGTATAATTAAATGTTATGAAACTGCAGAGAGATAAGAAACAAATTTTTTTATCTTCTGTAAAATATAAAGAAAAAATTTTGAAATCCAATTAAGTGCAAACTGTAATTGCAAATTGCCTTAACCTTTAGAATACCCACAAAAACTTCTCATTTAAAAAAGAATTTCTATTCACTAAATTTAAATCATGCATCAATAATGATTGATCTCGAAGAGAAGAACACTTTCAATGGCTGAGAATCAAAAATCTATACGAACTACATATATGTACCTGTATCAGTTATATCTACGTATTCAGTTAATAATAATAATATAAGCAGCGCTAAACTTCACCCTTTAGGCATATTATTATTATTATTATAAACAGGAAACAATACGCAGGCTTGTAGCTAGACTTCGCCCTGTTTAAATGTCATTGTTGTACGAATTGTACATTCAATAAAGGCATATTATTATTATTATAATAAAAAGGAAATAATTCGAAACATAAGAAGTGTATTGCAAAATTTATTGTGAGTTAAAGTAAGTATTGTTCAAACAATAAGTTCAGTGACTGTGAGAAGGTTTACGACAAACATTATTTAAACAAATAAGTTTATCATCACAAACAACTTTATCAGAGATGACTCCTCCTATAGGGCTTTCAGAAGTACAGTTACCCCCTTCATCTGGAAAAAAATTAGGAATTAAATTTGATGAATAGAAAAAATTTCTCGATATAAATTGAAAAATTATTTTATCAATGGAAGTTGAAAATGTCAATTATACATAGTTCTTCGATATTAATTGTATTGGAATTCGTACTGGATTCGTTCCAGAAGATTTGAGGCGAAGATCTATTTTTCAATGATTTTGCTGTATATTTTTAACATAATTTAATATCTTGGTAAATAGTTGGAAACAAATCATCTTATTCATAGATATTTTGTGTTTTAAATGAAATCGAAATTAATTTTTTTCCCGCTCAAAAAGTGTAATAAATAACAATTACTCAAGCCAAATGTTCAACTAAATCGATCATTTCCTTTAACGGTATAAAATATATTTTTGTAACTTTCAATTATTCTTATGACAATAATATTAATCACGTAATTTTAAGTTTCAATGAATTAACAACCTTTAACGAGAAGACTTAGAAAAATATCAAATCTGTTTGTTGTATAAACAAATTTTTCATTTTATAAATTGTCCATATTTCTTAGTTCAGGTTTTATGAAAATGAAATCATACATTAACCACAGAATAATATTTCATTTTTAATTATAGAGCTTATTTAACTTCACCTCAATATTACCTATAATTAAAATTGAATATAATGAATTCAGTAGATCCACTTGAAAATATTACTTTTGAAAAAGTACGTAGTTATACTTACACAAAATTTTTTTGCAGGAATTACAGCATAAGCAGTATCCAGAGGGTTTCAAAATGTACCCATGGGGACATTTAGCTGGAGGAGCTTCGCATAGTACAGCTGCACAAGCACTAGGACTGCATTTCAAGGAACAAACCTCACAAAATACCAACGAAAAAATAATTATTTTACAAGCAACAAACTTCATTTTCGGAATAACAAAATTCGTTATAGCTATAAATATGAACTGAATTATACACTATAATGTAAAACGTGATTACGATATGAAAAGCAATGACCCGTTATAATCCTCTAATTGCTATGGAGTTGTTTTTAACAACTCTCGGTTATAAATTATATGTGACATGGAAACTGTTTTTTATGTTTTGCTCGTGTTATAATACATGAGTTCGAAGCGAGATAAATATTTATTAATACTGAAATCGTTGTTTGAATAATTATTAAAATACACAAATATATCTAAAAAATTATTGTGGTTTTTAGAACATTCCATTATTTGCAATAGCACCTCTAAATAAACCTGAATAATTATTTCCTTAATGTACCTCGTGCTTAATTATAAATTCATACTAATTTGATGTTGGATTTCCCGATTTATACATTTATAGCCACTCCATCAACTATTCTCTGTAAAAACGTAGTACATCGACATACTTTGAAAGAAACGAATCATTAGTTAGCTTCATACGATAATTTGTAATTTGATTTTTTTAAAGCAGTGTACACCATTGATACATCAAAATGAAGACAGTTTACATGTTGTGCATTGTAATTTCTTTCTGTTTCTTTTTTGATTCAGTTTCGACATTAACTTGTTTGTCCAACGCATGTGAATTGCCAGAAGTTTTAGCAGAGTGTAAGCCACCCCCGAAAAAATGTCCAAGAGGATTTGCCTTAAAAGCAGCTGGGTTATGTCGGTGTTGCCAAAAATGCAAACGCATAATATGTAAGTCCCTCCAAGTCACTATAAAACAGTATTCCACAACATTCAGAATAAAAGCCACCTTCATAAATTTTTTTTGGTGCCCTCCTGAAAATGTTTGTCCTAATTGATGAGCTCTAGATATTCACTTTTCAAATTCACGTTTTTGAGTACTTAGAAATCGGAAATAATGAATTCAAGATCTTCCTTTTTGCAGAAACATGAATCATTTATTATTGTATTATACTAAAATTGCCCTTGTCTTATACTTGTCTTCTCCCTCTGGGGGCTATAGACGTTTCAATCAAAATTTGACTCACATTCTTATCAGAGAAATATTTGAAGTTTTCCATAATATGAAATTTTTTCTAATATAATCTTAATTTTTCAGATGAGAATGCCGATTGCAGCCCTGAAAGTTTAATTGCGGGAGCAATATCTGACGAAGTTGTTTGCGCTGATGGACTAGAGTGCTTTCAAAATATATGTCAAAAAAGACAATGATATACGAGATATGAGCAGTAGATAAGCAACACACATGTAATTAAAAAAAATTATAAATGAAATTAATTTAACAATATATACTTTTTGTTGAACAATTATGAAATATTTTTTGGCAACACCTGAACCTGGAGCAAACAATATAAAGTTCACAGGTAACCTATCGAAAAATATAGATTTAATACTTTTCAATTTCAACTTTCATTATGATTCTTATCGAAGTATTACAAGAAACGAAATATTGAATGTAAAACTAAACATCCTTAAAAACTTCAGGAAATTCCATTAAAATAATGCATTTAATAAAAACCTAGAAATAGGAATAGATTTATAATATGTTTTTTATAATAATGTTCCATTATTTCATGAGATCTCCAAAACTGTATCCATTTCTGTCATAATTCACGATTTATTACTATTAGTAAATTATCTTGAAATTGTGATTCTATGTATTTATTACGGTGTTTGCAAATGACCTTGAACTTTTTCTAGGATCTTACCAATCTGTAGTATTCAGATGAAATATATTGTGAACTCAACTCATAAATAATCATAACAACTGAAATTTATTATTTAAACTCTGTACTTTTACCACATTGCCATATTTACACCTTAATTCTCTAAGTTTACTGAAAATTGATAAATTGGACGTTTATGAATAAGTTTTTGCAATATTTATTGATAAAATCTTGGCATTATCGGCAACATTGATTTTTTTATTTCGAATCGTTCTGAATAATCGGACTGATTCGACATAAAATGTGGATATTGATGATTATCATTATTCTCTAATAATTCTTGATTTCATTGTCTGTTAATGCAATCCAAATCAGACAATTTGAAACTAAAAACCAATATTTCCAACATCGCTCGATAGCTAACTGCCACTCTATCAATTTTGAATATTAGACGATAGTCTTGTAGTTTTATGACAACAGTCCTCATTCAACAACAGTCAACAACTCTCGCCTTAAAGAACCCAAAAATGAGCAAATTTGAAGGTTAAACTTTACTTTACAAAAACATTTCAACAACCTGCAATATACAACTTCGAATTTCATTTTCGAACTACAAGAACCTAAAATATAGCGAAAACATTTATTTTTAGCGAACTTTATAGCATATAAACTCAGTAAACAGACACCAGTGTGTTTATTTGATCCTTCTGTTCACGAGTGCATTTGAATTCATCATTCTCAATAACGTATTTAACAAATAAAAATAGATATTTTTATTTGAACAACATTATGAGCAATCAAATGACATACTTAAGTTCATTTTTGCAGTTGCCATTTATTGTTGAATGGTGGGAATTCTCATTTATAAAGGTGAAAAAATCTTCCTATTACTTGTATTCTCTACTCGAAAGAATTGCCTTGAGTATTTTAATTTTACTTCAAAATCAGATTGTTATATTAAATTGTGATCAAATACTGTATCCAAAATGAAGGGTGTTTTTCTCATTTTGTTCTTCTCTTGTTTTTTCTGTTTCGTTTCGTCTTTGACATGTATTAGCAATGCATGTGAATTACCAGAAGTTTTAGCTGAATGCCCTCCTCCACCAAGAAAGTGTCCAAGAGGTTATGCATTGAAGCCTGCTGGTCTCTGTAGATGTTGTTTAAGGTGCAAATTGATATTATGTACGTATTAATATTATTTCATTCTTTTAGCTTGTGGAATTGAATTTACTGATTCATATGGGTTACCATGAAGGTAGCCCATATGGTTGTTTTTAACACATTGAAGCTTGACGTGGCAGCTAATAAATTGAAAATCCACAAATTTTGGGAATATTAAGGATGTATATTTAGAGTATAACAGGAATATCATAAGACAAGAAAAATCCAAATTTCAAAAAAAATAAAATAACTACTCTGAATTCGAAATCAACAGAGTATTGACATTACAAAAATTGTAATCAATCCTTACATTAAAATAGTAAAGTTAGGTATATATTTTGCTCTCCTTTTCAATAGAGTTACTCAAAAATTCCTCGTTAAATGTATTCAAACATCCCACTAACAACCAACATTTGACAAGAAACAACACTTATTTATGTACAGTAAAAAATTTCCAACATTCATTATCCCTAAGAATAATAGGTACTTAAATACTTTATGATTTTCATAGAAATATAGTATTACTCTATTACTTTAGATGAAGGTGGCAACTGCACCCCTGAAGTGCCCATTGCTGGAGCAATATCCGACAGGGTAGTTTGTGCAGATGGCTTGCAATGTATAAATAATACATGTCAGAGAATTTGCAGAAGCAAAGGTACATAGCAGAGTAAGGAATAAAATATTTTATATTCAATAGTAATAGTTTCACAGTTTAGTGTTTATTATGATAAAAGATAACAATAAAATCGGAGACTCATATAGATGTATATTATTTGACAACTAAGGCTCTCAGTCTTCATCTGTAAATAACATTTCAACCAATTCTGGCTTCTCACATTGTTCTGCGGCTAATTTCTGTGGACCTCCCCAACGCATCAGCGTGGGTACTTGTAGCAGTTGAGTTCTGGTATCCTTTCTGAATGAACACTGTGGGTCCTTCCAGCTATAAATTAATAGAGAGTTAAGTACAAATACGTTTATAGTTACCCATAATACCCCAAATGAATTATCAGATATGAATAATGTTAATACCACATAATTTTTTAAAAATTATTTATCATTTCAATTTGGAATTCGGTGAAAGTGCAGTAATTATCTATTTTGAGGTTCCCTTGGCGAAAACCATTATGAAATCTTGCGCAGAATTGTATATTACTTGTGAGTGGGAAGTAGAAAGTTATAAATATCAGCACTTAAAGCTCACAAGAATTTCAGATACTGTAATGAAAAGAAAACAGAATTTTAGAAGAGACTTTTAGAAGTCTCTTCTAAAAGTCCATCACAATTAAACAAAGCAATTTCTATTACAAAATGCATTCCAAAAGCTCCTAGGTGTGCATTTCATCCACTTCATGATTTTCCTTCCATACCCTTTCTATCCCGAATGTTCTTCAACTCAGGAGGTAGGAGATTGTAAATGGTGTTTTTTTTTTGGAATTATAGAACTTTAAATGACAATAAAACAACGATGGATCATTCGATTGACAAGAATTTTTTTTATTATATTTTATTTTATATTATATTTTTTTTATTCGAAAGATAATCTTGTGGCATAACATTTTCAGTATGATTTCTGGCATATGACCGCCACGGCTGGCTCCGATGTAGTCCAATCTGGACGTCCAATTTTCGATGACTTTTTCCAACATTGTCTTCTAAAAAGTCAAGCGTTTGTGGCTTATCCGCATATACTAATGACTTACATAGCCCCACAGAAAGTAGTCTAGCGGTGTCAAATCACAAGATCTTGGAGTCCAATTCACAGGTCCAAAACGTGAAATTAGCGGTCACCAAACGTTTCTTTCAATAAATCGATTGTGGCACGAGCTGTGTGACATGTTGAAACTACAGCTCCTGGACATCATGGTTGTTCAATTCAGGAATGAAAAAGTTAGTAATCATGGCTCTATACCGATCACCATTGACTGTAACGTTCTGGCCATCATCGTTTTTGAAGAAGTACGGACCAATGATTTCACTAGCCCATAAAGCGCACCAAACAGTCAGTTTTTCTGGATGTAACGGTGTTTTGACATAGACTTGAGGATTATCTTCACTCCAAATGCGGCAGTTTTGTTTGTTGTCGTAGCCATTCAACCAGAAGTGCGCTTCATCGCTAAACAAAATTCGTATAAATAAGTCTTCCGTACAGAACCATTATTTTCGAAATAAAATTGCACTATTTGCAAGCGTTGTTCGGGCGTCAGTCTATTCATGATGAATTGCCAAACCAAACTGAGAATAAATCACTTCTCAGCTGTTAAATCGTCTTTATTGGTTGCGGGAGAGGAAAATTGATTGATCTTAACTCTCTCTCTACCTTTCCTAGTACTCCCTCACTCTTTTGATACGTTAAAAGAGCTCGCGAACGGCTAGCGTACAGTGAAAATGTCTGTAAGCTCAAATAACTTTTCTGAAGAATAAAAAAATACGTTTCCTATAAATGATTTTCAGTATCCATTTTTGTACAATCTCTAAATGTTTATGGTAGTAACAATTTGCCAATCCTCCTCATGCAAGTACTCCATAGTTTAGATGCGCATCTGAATATACCGTATATAAGCACCGTGTATATTTTCTCTAACTCCCTTACTCCAGATATATCTCTGAGCATTTTAAATTTGCTCAGCATCATTCTGATATTATTTACCACAAAGTGTGAATGATGATCCCACCTTAAATGGGTGTCAATCATAATCCTTAGATACCTGATTGTTTCAGTAGCCCTTTATTAAATATTTCTGAGTTATTCAATTTCACATCAAGTGTATCAAACTGAGGCATATTAGTTCTAAGACTAGTAAAAGGCATAAACATAGTTTTCCCCTTATTGACAGTCATCCTTCTATCATCAAAAAATTCAATTACTTTGCTGAAATCTTATCTCCTAAGTTTGAATCTCACGAATAAATAACTCTGTAACTTTTTAAAACACCTTATACTGGTTGAATAAATAATTGTTAAGATCGCGTCGCATGGAATAATCATAGTTCGAAATACACCGATGTAAGTGTGGAGTTATATCCCAGTTATATATTTTATTCATTCCGATATCGTATTATCGTGTCGAATATTACTACTGATAAGTCAGGTTTTTTTGGTTGTTTGATATATCTTTTTAAAAAAATTTTAAAATTTCTCAAAATTGTTTCATCAATATTATGATTCATCAATTCATATTTAATCTATCAATCAAGAATCGATGCCTTTCAAAACGCCCATAGGTCCTATACCAGATTGAGGGGAATTGTTCTTAGTGAAAATTCACGTGAGCTCCCTCTATCGTAGAAAAGACGTATAAACTCTCCCTAACGTTCTAGATTCCTACCGATGACAACACTAGCGCGAGTTTAAAACTTTGTAGACATTTCATTCGAATTGTACAGAAAACTATCCGCAATGTGTAAGAACAGTCCCATGCCTAATCGCTCCAGATCACGCCCCGGCGTTTTGAAAGTCATCGATTCTTGATTGATAGATTAAATATGGACTGATGATTCATAATAATGATGAAACAATTGTATCCCATTATCATTCAACAAGATCGATGAATTTTTCGAAACGCACTTAATATTCAGTTTCGAAAGTGATGGGTTCGTTCTCGTTGACAACATTTGTGTAGACAGCTCCCTGCGAGTTTTATTTGAAATATTTCGATATTTGGATTAAGAGTCTCAGTATTTTATATATATATATATATATATATATATATATATATATATATATATATATATATATATATATATATATATATATCCTTACGTTTTTCTGTCCCCAACTTCTACGTATATGAATAATGCCTCCGCATCTGCATGATGCAATTGTTGCCTGACAATTGGCTCAGCTGAAACAAAATGACTTTTATCCATGTTAATATTGTATAATACACATTCAGATAAATAAATGACACGGAGGTTTCGCTTATCTCTTGGTGAAACACTATGTTAAAAACAATATAATAAAATTAACTCACTTGGCTTAATTATTAAAAACTCTACATATGTTTCGGGTGGTTCACCCAACATTGAGTTCATCAATAACATTGTACACTCTTGATAATGGGTTAACCTTCGGAAACATATGTAAAGTTTTTAAAATATTTAGTGAAACTAAAGCCAAGTGTGTTAATTTTAATTTATTGTATTCAGATAAATAATTACGATTATGATATGAAAAATTAAATGAAAAGTGATTGGAGTGAATTTCGCATTTTTCGCAAACTTATGGTCACAATTTGATATCAGAATAAATATATAAAACTTGTTATATTTTAAAATTTTACGAAATAAAGAATTATATGCTATATATGGATCCTAACATTGAAATATGAAAGTATTAGCAAATTATGTTGAATAATGCAATAAGGATTGTAATTTTACAAATGTAGCAATCACTTTGAATCAATTTAATATTCAAAACAGGATGAATCTTCATTTCCGTGTTATAGTTATTAATGTTCTACATCACTTGTTAATGATTTTAAGAAAAGGATTCAAAGTTGCCGACACCGTAATATCATAGAAAATTTAAAGGAATATGCATTTATGCAAAGAGTGTAATACATTTGTTTTGAAGTTTTCACTTGTCAGAAATTATAAGATAAAGCCAAATCAATATAAAAAATGAAGAAAAAATCACCATAAAGATTTCTTAACATAGCTCACATATGTTCAGCATCTAAGAGTTCTCTCAAATAAAATCAGTAAGTGCAGTGTTTGGAAATATTGAAAACCAATGCTCTTTAACAATTATTTTGATACCTACCTTTTAATTCGGAGCCGCAATTAGGATTTGGAGTGTGGGCGCCCTTTATAATTAGAGATGCATTTGATATGCTCATTAATGTTCAAGGATTATTAGATGGCAGGTAGAATAACAAATGTTTTATCTCTCACATGATCCTAAGAATAAAATTAATGACTCACCTCGAATACAGTCTGGACACCAGCTTTTGCCATCAACTTTATCACCAGTGAAGTAAATATAAATTGGTTTCCCTTTGCTATCAACAGTATTCATAAAATCAACGAAATTGTTGTAGCCTTTCAGTTTATGCTCAATAACCATTGTAAAAAAAATATAGTAAACAATAGAACTTAACCTCAAAAAATATTATCGTGTTGAACACGGTATGTGACACTGCAGAATCGTAACAGAATTGAAATCGTACCAATAAAAGTCGAAACACAGAAAACATAACACTCATTAATAAGGCAGATAAGATTACAATATTGATAAAAGGATTATTTATTTCATTTCCCGTATATCCATATGGATCCAATAATAATTTTTCTTGGTATATTTCAGTATACAGATGATTAATTAATCGCTTGAATTTCCAGAAAAGGAAGTGAATTACTGTTTCTAGTTAACACTAGACGAACACTAACTAACTTCAATATTTCTAATATGATAAGATTTAATTACTTATGCTTATTTACTGATTGATTTCACTTGCATTTATACTAATAACATTATATGAATTATTTTTCTAGGAAAAAGGCCATAAAGAATAAAACATACTTTATGTACTTAAATATAAATTTTCTCTGACAATATAATAATGTAAAAAACATGATAATGATTTGAATCGATACAATTGAAAATTTTTTAATAGATTATAATACTTATTCAACAAACTTGAAAAGACGTTTTAGCAAAAATGTAAGGAAATTTGCTATATAGTGAGGTAATTGAGTCACGATATTTTATTGAAAGTAAAAAAAATATGAAAGAACATATTGATTCGGGTGAATTGAAAAATTAGTAACTACTCAGATTTTCTTATCAAAATTCGGTAAACAAAAGATGTAAGTTTGACCGCAATGAATCATCCAAACAATTTTCAATATACTCAAATAAAAAACTGCGTGATTCAACTGGTTACTTATTTTTGCAGAGTAAAATAACATTGATGAATGTTCGCTGATTCCTTGGTGAAACGTTGTTAGATATATCGAAATAAAAACCAAATGCCTTGGTTTCACAAAAATTATATTGGATTAATTGTTTTAATCTAATATGCAATCTTTAAAGCTAAACTGGGTTTAGTGTTTTTATTTAAAAGCGTTTTCCATTCAATATAAGAATAAAATAATAAATTGTTGTAAAATCCATTTTAAATTATTAGGAGACAGTTTATTTTTATCGATAAAATCATTCACATGCATATCTGAATCTACTAAATCTGATTAATTATTTGTATACTCTTTATTTGTAAACATTCAGTTAAGCTTGATGGAAAATCTAGAGTGTGAAAAAATGCTCATATTTTTAAAAAAATTCATATTCCACGATTTACATATTACAATCATTTATAATTGGATGTTAAATCAATGAAATTACAAATTGAATCTGAGTTTTCAAAGGCTTCATTCAACTTCTCACAACGTCCCTTCAATGCTATGGTTCTTGCAGCTGGATATTTTCTTTGAGCGTGGACTGTTTTTGATAAGTAGGGGTAAATTTGGAAAATACTTGGCACTGCAGTTAAATTGAGTTTAACTTGAGCAGATATTGTCTTCGTTGATCCATCTGACAAACGATGAATACCTTCTCTAATAAGTGCTCCCTGTGGAAAATGTTTGGCACAAACTACATAATATTTTGTGGGGGTCCATGATGCCCTAGGAATATTTTTTATCCATTGATTCGTTAGATTACCATCCTATGGAAAACAAAATACAGAAACTGTATAATGGTGAAAAATACAGAAACTGGTGGTTCGACGGCCTCGAGGTAAGTTTTGTAGTTCGACTTGCATCCAGGCACACAGCAATGACTTGTCATGTTCATTTTTGTGCTAATATCAAGAACAAGACCTATAAGAGATTAGTTCTGAATAACTACTAAATCTAACAAAGGGTAAATAACTATACTAATCACAAAAAAGGAACAATTCTAGCAAATAATGGTTTTGTTAATGTCTGAACTACTCAGTCAAAACATCAGTAATCAATAGCTATTTACATACAAATTTCGAAGGTATTCCTTAGTCTGTTACTGAAAAAAACACAGTAGCACTTTTTACACACTATACATCACATAATAGCACAACAACTAAAACGCGGATTTTTGTTTTTACACAATTATGAGATGGTAAAAGTTGGATATTATTTCTACCTCTCCAGGTATAACCAAAAAAAAGCACAACTTAAAACACAACAGATATTCCTGTTTATATAAGACATTTGCGGGAAATTTCTTTTGCTTGCTCTTCACAACTTCACACAATAGCACTTTTCACAACTTATTTTTGGATTTGAATGCTATTTCTCTTGTTAAATAGCGATTTATTCAGCAGCAATGACCAAAAACCATTACAACGCCGTTACAGCATCATTATTTGTGGGTCTTGCTTGGATGTTGCCAGATTTCCTTGTTCATGGATTGTAAGTAGATTTAGGCTGTGGCCGAGGACATAGTTGAAGGGAAAGAAGAAGAAGAAGAACCGCTATAAGTACATACAAATATATATGTATATTTTGCTCTAATAGCTCTGTTCTGAGATTTATAGTAAAAATGAATTATTTAAAATTTACAATCGATAAATTATCCGTAGAAGATGTTTTAGAATTAGTTGAATCTTCGTCTTGTAGTCCCGTATCTGTTTCAACTGATTCACCTAGTGGCAATTTTGAAAATAAAAATGTGTCTTCTCTTTTATGTGAAACTTATGAAGAAAAAGCACTCAAAACTTTAACTGATTTATGCCATGGAATTAGAAATCAATGGCAATCAGTGGAAAATATTGCAATTTATCACAGGTGTGTAGGTATTTAGTTTAGAATCGAATTTATGTATGATTCTAGAATAATTTTAGCTAAGATAATTTATCCTCTGCAAACATTACATTTCTCAATGAAATCTATAACTTTTCAAAAATTGCACATTTCTTTCGATTATTATTCTTACTTTTATTTATACGAAAACTTTTGTAAATTTTTAGAGTAGGACGTGTTCCATTGAAAGAAGTGAGTTTTATAATAGCAGTGTCTTCCCCTCACGGAGCAGATGCAATAAAAGCTATTAATTCGTGTACTGAGCAGTTGAAAAATTTAGTACCAATATGGGAAAAAGAAATGTATGAAGAAGATTCAACAGAGTGGAAAGAAAATAAAGATTGTGAGTAAACACATAAGAACTCAAGTGAAGGTTGGGTATTGTATATTCTAAGTCTATAATATTTCAGTTATTGAACCAACAGATTTTTAATGTTTGAAAGTATGTATGAAGTTAAGTTCCTGTTCAATATTGTTTTTTTTTTGTTGGGCCTGTATTGCTTTTATTTCAATTTGATTTTTATTCATAATTATGGGGTGGGGTTATACACCCTTTGTCACAAGTATTGCTAAATATTTATGTTTTCGCGTATATTTTTTCAGCATTACACTCTAAACCTAAACCCAAGAGACGAAAAATCAATTTAGAACAGAAAGTTGTAGTACCTTATGTACCTGCACATTTTCAACTCATTCACGCAACAAAGGCAGAATTGCATAGGAGAATAGAAGCTTTTCAAAAAATGAAAAGGAATGAAGTGAATGTTAAAAATATTGCTGAGTTTTGTACTGTTGATCGAAGTTCTGAATTTATATGTGCTAGGATCGACTCTACTATGAAAAGTCGGACAGATTCTAAGGGACATGTTCAAGGTAAATTATTGCAAAAAATTTTTCACAGTGCACCTTTTAAAATTTCCATTCAGGCATCCATCTATCTATACAATATCTTGAAATATGTGCAGTATATATTACTGCACTATATATATATATGTATAATTGCATAATTAATGATTAAATTATTATTTTACATAAGTTATAGTGTACAATGAACATATGTTGTAATGTACAATGACTGGAATGTCCACATACTGGCCAGAGAATTAACATATTTTTGTTATGTTTCATTATTTTGTGAGAATTATAGATAAAACAAAAACATTAGTAGAGCATGAGCATACGTTATAGTATGCAGTGTTCTGCAGAGGCAAACAAACAGAAAAAAATTCCAAAATTCAAATAATTATATTGGAAAAATATAACTAAATTAAAAATGCTGTACTTCTTTTTCTATTACTGTCTTATTTATTTGGGACTGCTGTTTTGAAGTACTATATCTTCAATTAAAAAAATTATTATTTATGATTAGAAGAATCTCTTATCAATAAGGAATTGACTGATATATCCAATATTAATAATAATATGTGTTTAGCTGAAGCTATACAAAAAATCTACATATTTTGAACTGTCAATTTTTAAATACATATCTATCTCATTATTTAAAATTATTTTCTTAGATCACGCTTAAATATCTTAATACTTGTACTAGTTCTCAATATACTTGGTAAATTATTGAGAGCCTTAAATCTGTCATAGTATATGCTATTTTTAGAATTGGAGAGCTTACAACTTTGGATATAAAAACTATCCATATTTCTAGTATTATATCCATGCACATCACTGACATGTTACATTTTTTTATTACATTACATGGAAGTAACTGATTTTTTATTTTAAATATGAATATATATGAAGCAAAAAGTGTTCTTTGTTTAACAGACATTAGGTCCAAAGAGTTCAGCATAATTTTAACAGGGGTATACCTATTACACTTTAAAATTGTTCGCATGACTCTATTCTCTAGCTTTTGTAATTTTTTCTTTAGTTAAACCAAATAACAATGAGGAGGAATATTTAAAATGTGGCATTACTATTTAAACAACAATAATTTCATATATGTCGACAAGTTTTTTCCTATTCTTTTCAAAAAATTGATTTTTTTAGAGATTTTAGATGATATGAAAATGACATGATCATTGAAACTCAATTTTTCATCTAACATAATGCCTAAATATTTTACTGTTTCCACTATTCTAATTTTTTGATCATTAATCTTTTTAGTTGTATCCTCACTTTTATTGGTTTTAAGGGTTTTATTTGTACCCAAAACTATGAAGATAGATTTTTGCACATTTAGAGATAACCATTGTCACATAACGATTCATTAATTGCCGAAAGGTCTTTATTGCTCCCCTCTGTCATATTCTTAATATCTTTGCCACATATATAGAGCATAGTATCATCAGCGAATAAACTTATAGAACATTTTTCACATGAGAGACAATATCGTTTATATATAAGGAGAACAACAACGAACCTAAGGCAGTCCCTTGAGGTACGCCTACATCCACTTTCGTGATATCCGACAACATGCCATTAAAGTTAACTTTTTGTGTTCGCGAATCCAAATAAGATCTGAACCAATCAATTACTACTCCATCAAAGCCAAGTTTATTCAGTTTTTTCAATAACAATGCTACATAACATTTCAAAAGCTCTTTTGAAATCCAATGTTACTACTATCACCGTTTCTCCTTTATAGCACTATATCATTCCTCACATATGCTCAATATTGCTGTCTCACAAGAGCAACTATTAATAAGCATTTATATTATAAACATTTATATTAACAAATTCTAAAGTTATTTATTGTTTATAAAGAGTTATATCATGTTTAGTGTTTAAAGAAAAAATTTCTAATTACTAGGTACTTAGATTATAGGTAGACTTTCTATTTGTTAACTATTTTTCTTTTTTCAGTTGATAGAGTTTTGGATACTGAGTATCGTAGAGATCAGTTCAGTTCTAAAAATTTTACAAAATATATACCTCCAAATGGAGTAGGAGAAAGACTACAAAATATAGAGACTCCATTATCTTTTGACAAACCTGTTCCAATTGATATTTATAGAAGAATTAAACTTTTTGAAGGTAGGATGCTTCATCTGGAATCAATCTCTCCAGAATATGCACATTTCTGGGTAAGTATTCAGATAGATATTTAGAATTTATTAATGTTTACTTTGTCTCGTGCTCTCATGTCTGTTTTGATCTCTAGAAAATATTTCTATTTGCCTTACATATCTCTTTTACAGGACAAGGTGAATACTATATATCCAAAACCTATTAAGAAGAAAAAGTTTAGTATTGAAGAGATTGATGCTTTAATAAAAGATTTAGAAAATCAAATTGATTGAATGTTCAGTGATCTCTAGGCAAAACATTGTTTAACGTATTAAATAAAAAACACTTGCTTGTTTTCACAAAATTTATAATGAATACTTGTCAATTGTTTCAGGATGTTACCCCATATTCAAAATTTAAACTGAACAAAATTTTCTACCAACATTCTTTTATACCTATCGTCGTTACCTGCAATAGACTTAAGGCTGATATCGATGTCTTGGAAGTAGAGGTACTGGTCAACATAACAGATAAAAGTATTAAATTAAATCTAAGAATTATCAAATAACAAAGGTCTTAAATAAAGAGATTGAGGAAAGTAGCAATGGGGATAAGCTCAAGGTATGTTGATCATTTAATATATTACAACAAAAATATTGGATCAAATTAACCATAATCTCATTAACATGTGCCCTGATGTAAATATAGCCTCCCCGATAAGTGCAAAAAATATTAACATATCACAAATAATAAATAAAATAAGTTCCAACTTCACTTCAATATATCTAACCCCCACCTGTCCTAGTGAAATTTATAACATTGTAATGTCCTTAAAAGACACAAGAGCTGTTGGTTACAGTGTTAAAATAGCGTTGACCACAAAATTTTATTGCAGAAGTTGGAGAGATATTGAATAAGGGGTCCTGCATTACAACTTATTCGATCATACCTAAATGACAGAACGCAGTACGTTGCCAAAAGAGATGAAACAGGTCTCTTGATAAAATCTAAAAAATAAATTTTGAAAAAAGGTGTACTACATGGCTCCATCTTGGGCCCTTTGCTCTACATTTTATATACAAACTATTTTTCATACTACGACAATGGTTTCCTGATTCAATTCGCTGGTGATACGTCAGTTATAATCAGCGATGTTGACTTCAAAGGTCTTGAAATTAAAGTTTCAGAATGCCTTAATCTTATGAAGACTTGGTTTCAGTAGAATAACCTTAAACTCAATGAAAACAAAACCCAAGTTATAAGATTTTCATACTCAGGAACGTGCGGGATGAAGTCCAAACACTTGTGAGTGAAGAGACAGCTAAAATTGCTTATTTAGGACATGTTGAGTCAAGAATTCGTTACAGCATTCTAATCTGGAGAAACTTTAGCGCGTCACAGCGTATCTTTATCACGCAAAAGAAATGCATTTGGAATATCTTCAACATGGGATATAGGGACTCTGTAGATTGATATTTATAGAGAAATAAAATCTTTACTTTGTGCAGCTTGTGCATATATGAGGCAATAATTTTTATAGAGAGTTATCCTAACTTTGAGAAAAAGCATGGGTGTAACACTAGGTATGTAACTGATTTTAACTGTGATCGCGTCAGGTATCAGTATCTACAGAAAAATGTAGTACACGCTATCCAGACTATTTTTAATAAATTCAATCACAGTTTCACAGAAAACACAAAAAAACTACCTCTGGGAAAACTAAAAGTTAGATTAAAAGATATTATGGCAGGAAAAGCTTATTATAGTGCAGGAGTATTTAAGTGATGATTCCTTCTAGTTTTTAAATTGTATTGTTAGTTTTGACAGGTTCCACGCCAAAAAGGCAACATATGCAATTCTTGTATATATGGAATGAATAAACCTACTTACTTATAGGTTTTTTTTTGTGTGAATCAGAAATTTTCACTTGTTCAAGAACATCCTGAGTTTTACTCTTCATCTATGGTTGCAGCACTTTCACTGAGTATCTATGATATTACGAAAATACCTGAAGCCATCTCTGTGTTATCTAGAATGTTCCGGCAAATTTGATATAACGACTCCTTTATGGTAATCGAACCTTCTCGAAATGGAATCTTCTAGAAGCACTCTAGGGTATATAATGAACCAGGACGGAAGATGGCAAGTCAGAGAGAGTTAGTTTACAGTTATGTAGAGTACAGTGACTTAGACAGAAGTGTGACATGAGTGATATTGACATTTGTTGTGTTTATTTTCAGTTTGTAAATAAAGGATTATTTATTGATTGTTAAAAGTTTGTTATTGGAATTTATCCGTCGAAACCCATAATCGTAACAACTGGTGTCAGAAGTGGGATGCCAATAACTAGAAATACAACACAAATGGAGTCAATGTTCGAAAAAATTCTCCGAGCAAGAAGGGGGATCTCTTCGGAGCTTCCAACTGTAGCTGAATCCTCAGGAGAGGCTGGCGCTTCCATGTCAGTAGTAGGCTAAGGTTAAAACTTCTCCCAAACGCAACAGGAAAAGGGGGAAATAAAGCACAAATGTAAAATACAACATATATTCCTGTTTGTAAACGAAATTTGTGATAAATTTCTTTCGCTTCTTCTTCAGAACTTCAAACAATAACACATTTCACAACTTATGTTTGGATTTGAATGTTATTGCTTTCGTTAAATAGCAATTTATTCAGTAGCAGTGAACAGAAACCATTACAACGCCATTACAGCATCTCTATTTGTAGGACCGATGTAGATGTTGCCAGATTTCCTAGTCAATGGCTTGTAAGTGAATAGGCTGTGACACGGCCGACTTTAATCAGGCCATGAAAAGCGTAGTCCGGCTGATTTACCAAAATAGAGTTAGTGGTCTACTCTCCTAGTCGGTTGTTCCCAAAGTTTCGAGAATTATTTCAACTCTTTTTGTATATTGCGAATGAAAAAGAAATATTATTCGTATTTATAACATATAGAATATTATATTGCCTATTATGAGCACATATTTCTGTAACAGAAGAATTTATTATTTCAAGAAAACAGCGATGTTTTCGATAAAGCCCCACTGCGTAAAAAATACGTCTATTAGTAAGTGGGACTTATTTACATGAAAATTTGCCTAACCAAATTCATTCAATTATTTGAGAGAAAAGGAAACTTGAAAGAAACGCTGTAGGAATTACTCAAATTGAATTATTTACCTAAGTATAAATAAATATTATATTTTTGATTAGCTCAATCAACAAACTACCTTATGAAAGTATTGAGCTTTCTTCGTTTATTTTTTTATTCAGTTTTCTCGTGTTTGGCTTAATTTTTTTTGTGAAGTCATTCAAAATATATTTAAAAAAATGGAACACAGCATATTCAAAATATTTTTATGTAATTTACAACCAGAAATGCAACAAGTTTTCGTCAATTCAAGAAAATATACTCATTAGAAACTCATCTAATTCCAAGCTTGAAACTTACTGAATCATCTACACTATATTTCACAGAAAAAATGATATATATATATATATATATATATAATGGTATATTGTTCCGGGAATACATCCGTTTGTTTGTTGAGTGCCTGTTGGGAACTGGCAGACGTTTCGTCAAGGTCTCACTTGACATTATCAATGCTTCAAATGATGGTTATCGATTACTCGAAGTCTGGTGACTGAAAGAGAGATCGGTTTGCTGGCTACCTGTATTTATACGTTTTCGTCGCTGTCGGAGATTATATCTGTGCTGATTGGTTAGCGGTAGCGGTGGCTCCGCCTCCTCAACTGACTGGTCTTGAATATCTCCTCTTGTCTGTTTTGATCTTTCCGTAGGTTGGTGAATTTCGGTGTGTCGTCTCATTATTGTTTTCCAGGTACTCGACAACTTGGAAAACAATAATGAGACGTATATATATATATATATATATATATATATATATATATATATATATATATATATATATATATATATATATATATATATATATATATATATATATATATATATATATATATATATATATATATATATATATATATATATATATATATATATATTGGTACACACAAAACACTTCGTTTTTATAATTTGAAGTTATGTTATCCACTAACTGTCATCACTAGCATCTAAATTACACTATAGAAAATTGATGAATAGAGGTAATTCTCTATTCAGTTCTAATGAACAATGAATGATTTCAGTTCTTATGAACTGAAATCATTCAACTTATTACAATATTCAACTTCAAACTACGAAAGTTTTAAACAACACAAAATTTATTTGGTTTTCATTTTCATTTTTCAATTGAAATTTCAATTTGAAATTGAAATTGAAAAATATAGAATTTATACTAAAAGTTCAAATTATATCACTTCAAACTGCGAAAGTTTTGTGAAGCGTCCTATTTGCATTCGCATACTAGCCCAACTAATGGCGGGATTCAATAGACCACTAGCGATACCATGGCAGATACTCATTTCTTGGCCTTGAACTAAAGTTGGCCTGGGCTGTGACCTAACTTTACTTCCGTCAGTAAAGTTGAGCTTTGTATTAACCTATGCACCACAGAACATCCTAATTTACTGTGATGTGATCTGTTAACTTTCACCACGAAGTATTGATATAAGGAGTCCGAACGCAATATTGAAAGAATGGCATCAATTTGAGGAACAGATTTTTTGCCGGTAGGGTGCTCCACTTTTTAAGACGTACTCGTTTAAATCTTTACGCGGGAAGTTTTAACATTCGCGGGCCAGCGCGTATTCACGTCTGATAATAGTAATAATATCGGTACGTCCTGAACATTTGCGCAGCCAGTGGTAGAAAAGAGAACTATGATCTGGGTTTGATATTGTGTACATGAATACTACGGAAAAACCTATACCGTTCGGAATGCTTATATCTATACTTCGCTTCGCGACTATCATAAACAGTATAAAGGGAATAAATGAATAGTTATTGCCATTCGATGGAAGAAGACATATCACCGACTATTATCACTCACAGAACTTACCATATATTTGGTATGTTCTGTGGTATCACTATTCTGTGATCACATCAGCACGCCCCACAAGAAACTGTCAATTGTTTCAAGTTGTGAAGAACAAGCAAAAGAAATTTCCCGCAAATGTCTTATATATACAGGAATATCTGTTGTGTTTTAAGTTGTGCTTTTTTTGGTTATACCTGGAGAGGTAAAAATAATACCTAACTTTTATCATCTCATAATTGTGTAAAAACAAAAATCTGCGTTTTAGTTGTTGTGCTGTTATGTGATGTATAGCGTGTAGAAAGTGCTACTGTGTTTTTTTCAGCTACAGACTAAGGAATACCTTTGAAATTTGTATGTAAATAGCTACCGATTACTGATGTTTTGACTGAGTAGTTCAGACATTAACAAAAGCGTTATTTGCTAGAATTGTTACTTTTTTGTGATTAGTAGAGTTACTTACCCTTTGTTAGATTAAGTAGTTATTTAGAACTAATCTCTTATAGGTCTTGTTCTTGATATTAGCACAAAAATTAACATGCCAAGTCATTGCTGTGTGCTTGGATGCAAGTCGAACTACAAAAGTTACCTCGAGGCCGGCGAACCACCAGTTTCTGTATTTCGTTTTCTATATGATGGAAATCTAATGAATCAATGGCTAAAAAATATTTCTAGGACATGGACCCCCACAAAATATTCTGTAGTTTGTGCCAAACATTTTCCAGAGGGAGCACTTACTAGAGAAGGTATTCATCGTTTGCTAGATTGTTCAACAGAAGGCGAGAAGACTAGATGGATAAAGTTAAACTCAATTTAAATGCAGTGCCAAGTATTTTTCTCTATTTACCCCTACTTATCAAAAACAGTACACTCTCAAAGAGAATATCCAGCTGAAAGAACCAGCATTGAAGGAACGTTGTGAGAAATTGAATGAAGCCTTTGAAAACTCAGATTCAATTTGTAATTTTGTTGATTTAACATCCAATTATAAATGAAGATTTTAATATGTAAATCGTGGAATATAAAAACTTTTGAAACTAACAGCATTTTTTACACTCTAGTTTTTCCATCCAACGTAACTGAATGTTCACAAATAAACAGTATACAAATTATTAATCAGATTTTAGTATATTCATATATGCATGTAAATGTTTTTATCAATAAAAATAAACTGTCTCCTAATGATTTAAAATGGATTTTACAACTGAAATTAACTAGATAGTCTCAACTGGAAAATTTGCTTGCTCGTTACAAATATGATATCAGAATCATTCTATTGTCCAAATTATTGTACACATCTCAATAAAGGTTTAAAGGAATTGACGCATTAAACTTACTCTCACCTGAGAATGAAAAATAATGAAATTTATAGCATATTGTCAATTCTAATTGATAAAGTGAACTTGTTAGTGTACATACTAAAAAAAACAATATTTGAATCGCTACAACTTATACATAGTTCTTCTTAGAAAAAAAGTGTATTATTGATTTCTATAGATAATTGTATGATCTACAATTTTTGTTAAAACTATTTTTTTATACAAAGTACCGTTTCGCTGAAAATTTCTCTGAAAAGGCAATTATTAACATGTAGCATATAAAATTGAGCAGATGCTAAGTCTATGTTCAATATACTCTCTCTTCTCTCAGGCTCTTCTGTGACTGTTACTTTTACACTCAGCAATCTGTTACTTTCACTACCTTCGAGTTTTATACTAAAAATGAATTATTTTAAATTTACGAACGATAAATTATCCAATGCAGATGTTAGAGAACTGGTTACATCTTCTTCTTGTGCTCGCGTAGTTGTTGGCAATGATTCAGCTAGTGGCATTTTTGAAAATAAAAATGTCTCTTCTCTTTTATGGAGAAGTTTTGAACAAAAGGCACTGAAAACTTTAACTGATTTATGCCATGGAATGAGAAATCAATGGCAATCAGTGGAAAATATTGCAATTTATCACAGGTGTGTGAGTACTTATTTCAGAATCAAATTTATGTATGATTATAGAATAATTGTAGCTATGATAATTTATCCTCTGCAAACATTACATTTCTCAATTAAATCTATAAATTTTCAGAAATTTCACATCTCTTTCCATTATTATTACTTATATTTATACGAAAACTTTTGTTAATTTTTAGGTTAGGACCTGTGCCATTGAAAGAAGCCGCTGTTATAATAGCAGTGTCTTCCTCTTACAGTGAAGATGCTACAACAGCCACTGCGTGGTGCATTGAGCAGTTGAAAAATTTAGTACCAATATGGGAAAAAGAAATGTATGAAGAAGATTCAACAGAGTGGAAAGAAAACAAAGATTGTGAGTAAACATATAAGAACTCAAGTGAAGGTTGTTGTATATTTTAAGTCACTATAATGTTTCCGTTATTGAAGGAAGCAACAGATTTTTAATGTTTGAAAGTATGTATGAAGTTAAGTTCCTGTTCAATATTGTTTTTATTTTGGGGCTGTATTGCTTTTATTTTAATTTGATTTTTATTCATAATCATGGGAATGTTAAAAACTAATACACCCTTTGTCAAAAATATGTCTAAATATTTATGTTTTCGGGTAATTTTTTTCAGCATTACACTCCAGACCTAAACCCAAGAGACGAAGAATCAATTTAGAACAGAAAGTTGAAATACCTTACATACCTCGGCATTTTCAAAAAATTCACGCAACAAAGGCAGAATTGCATAGGAGAATAGAAGCTTTTCAAAAAATGAAAAGGAATGAAGTTGATGTTAAAAATATTGCTGAGTTTTGTACCGTTGATCGAAGTTCTGAATTTAAATGTGCTAGGATCGACTCTACTATGAAAAAACGGACAGATTCTAAGGGACATGTTCAAGGTAAATTATTGCAAAAAATTTTTCACATTGTACCTTTTAAAATTTCCATTCAGGTCTCCATCTATTCAATATCTTGAAATCTGTGCACTATATAGTAATAATTATTTTTTAGAGGTTTCAGATGATATTAAATCGACATGATCATTGAAACTCAATTTTTCTTCTAACATAATACCTAAATATTTTACTGTTTCCACTCTTCTAATTTTTTGTTCATTAATCTTTATAGTTATATCCTCATTTTTATTGGTTTTAAGGGTTTTGTTTGTACTCAAAACTATGAACTTAGATTTTTGCACATTCAGAGAGAAGCTATTGTCACATAACCATTCATTAATTGCAGAGGGGTCTCTATTGATCCCCTCTGTCATATTCTTAATATCTTTGCCACATATATAGAGCATAGTATCATCAGCGAATAAATGTATAGAACATTTTTTCACATGAGAAACAATATTGTTTATATATAAGGAGAACTTTTATTTTTCATGTATGAACAGCTCTCATAAAAGTATGTTGTACTTCTGAGAGTTCACCTTTTGTCTAAGATCTTTTGTTTTGCCCTATTATAAGAATGTAAAAATTTTTTTTTGTTATAATGGATTATTATAAGTATAAGTATTACCTATACTAAATATATTGAAAGTGTATGAAGAAAATTTCCTGAAAAATATATTGTAGAAACTTGTATTGTAGAACAACAACGGACCTAAGACAGTCCCTTGAGGTACACCTAAATCCACTTTTGTGATATCCGACAACATGCCAACTTAACTTTTTGTGTTCGCGAATCCAAATAAGATCCGAACCAATCAATTACTACCCCCTCAAAATCAAGTTTATTCAGTTTTTTCAATAATAATGATATACATAACGTTTCGAAAGCTTTTTTGAAATCCGATAATACTTGACCGTTCCTCCTTTATCTATAGCACTATACAATTCCTCACATATGCTCAATATTGCTGTCTCACACGAGCAAATATTAATAAGCATTTTTATTATAAACATTTATATTAACAAATTCTAAAGTTATTTATTGTTTATGAGGAGTTATATCATGTTTAGTGTTTTCAGAAAAATTTTGTAATTACTAGGTACTTAGATTGTAGGTAGACTTTCTATTTGTTAACTATTATTCTTCTTGCAGTTGATAGAGTTTTGAATACTTACTATGATAGAGATCAGTTCAATTCTGAATATTTAACAAAATATATACCTCCAAATGGAGTAGAAGAAAGACTACAAAATCTAGAGAGTCAGCTATCTTTGGAGATACCTTTTCAAATGAATATTTATAAAAGACTTGAACTTGTGGAAGATAGGATGCTTCTCACAGAATCAATCTCTCCAGAATATGCAAAATTCTGGGTAAGTATTCATATAGATATTTAGAATTTATTAATGTTTACTTTGTCTCGTGGTCTTATGTCTGTGTTGATCTATATTGAGATATTTGAAATATTTCTGTTTGCATTGCATATCTTTTACAGGTCAAGGGGAACACCATATATCCAAAACCTATTGAGAAAAAAAAGTTTAGTATTGAAGAGATTGATGCTTTAATAAAGGATTTAGAAAATCAAGTTGATTGAATGTTCACGGATCTCTTGGTGAACCATTGTTTAATATATTAAATAAAAAACACTTGGCTTGTTTTCACAAAATTTATAATGAATACTTGACAATTGTTTCGGGATGTTACCCCATTTTCAAAAGTTAAACTGAACAACATTTTTGACCAACATTTTTATATACCTATACATCGTTACCTGCAATAAACTTAAGGCTGACATCGATGTCTTGGAAGTAGAGGGACAGGTCAAAATAACAGGTAAAAGTATTGAATTAGATCTAAAAATTATCGAATAACAAAGGTCTTAACTTAGAAGGTTGAGGAAAGTAACAATGGGCATAAACTCAAGGTATGTTGATCATTTAATATTGGTTTTTTTCAGTGTGAATCAGAAATTTCCACTTGTTCAAGAAGATCCAGAGTTTTACTCTTCATCTGTGGGTACAGCACTTTCACTGAGTTTAAATCTATGATATGGTTATTGTGAATGCTGTGTTTAAAGTCCCGTAGAATTTTTGTTATTTAATATGGAGAATTTATGTTCTTTCATTCTGGGTTCGATGCTTCGTCCTATGTAGTATGTGTCACAATCCGCTCAATTAATCTGGTGTACTCAGAACATTTGATTGAAATCATGCCAACCCAGGAATAGAGTTACCTGTCAGAATACTCAAAGGAATTACGATAAAGTTATTGGAAGAGAACATTAGAAAAAAAAATGTTTTCAATATAAATATGGCTATTTTTCCTAGTATTTATTTGTTAATAAAGATAATTTACACAATTTCAAGTAGTTATTGGATTTTAACCTTCCTACCTTGATAAATTTTCTAACAGTATATTCATTATTTTTGATGAATTTATTAAGAAGTGATTCTTTATAATTAAGGAAGATAATTGTTTATTGTGCCATCAGATGTCTCTGTAATTGTTGTGGGTAGTTACTACCATTATGGTTAGCTTTACATGGAAATTCAATATTTGCTGACATGAGTGTTACTCTCCATTGAAGCTGCCTGAACAAAATTGATTAATTATGTACTAAACAATGTAACCTGTATGAATATTTTGAAATGACACTAGTATTGACTATATTTTTAAAAATATTTTGGGATTTTAAGATTGAATATTGCTGATTAGGGCCGCCCCGACAGCGCCTGTGTAGCGAAACCTATGAATTGTCTTTTTTTTCATGAATCTCAAGTTTCAACTAATGTTTTTTATTATTTGTTAAATTTGACCTAAATGAATGTTCTCCAGTTTTATATATTTTTATAATATTTTCATACTTGTATAATAATTTTAAGGTAAAATCAGTTCGCTTCCGCTTGCCAATTACTGGGAAAAATAAAACACGAATTCAATTTTTACATACTTTATTTATGATGTTATATCTAATTTTATACTGAGATATTAATAACAAAATGGATGACTTTTATGATAATACTGATTTAACTATTACGTATGCTATGTTTAAAATAACAAGAGTCTAAAATATGTAAGAATATCAACGTACTTAAATTATATTATTTCCACTCTTCTCGCTTTTCTGTTTGCGAAATCCTTAATAATCTCGTGTATGTCTAATATGGCCTTCTCTATGGATATTGTTGCTAAATTTTTTAATCTTTCCTGGCCCATTGTTGAGCGCAGGTAATTTTTTATAAGTTTTAATTTAGAAAAAGACCTTTCCGCGCTTCAAATTTTCAAATTCAGCCTCGACAATCATTTACAATTTCCTCAAAATTTGCGTCTGCTAATTTTTATAGTTGAATATAAACTTAAATTCGAACTAACTAATAAAATAACTAATTTTTATCATAAACTTTAATTCCGTTAAAACAACTTGCATATTAAAATCGATTGACTACAGAATTTGGCTCACAACTTTACTTTTGTCAGAATGTCATGTATTTAGTTGAACAAATGAATGAAAAGGAGCATATTTTTCCTGCTAGACATTTTGCGTCATATTTTGCCTTCTGATCACATGATATACCATTTGATGTTCCATATAAGGCATCATAAATTTGTGGTGAATTTGTAAACAGCGGTTTGATAACATGTATTCTGCTTGACCATCTTGTTTCAGACAAAACATCTTTTCTTGGTTTTAAGGTCAGATTTATGACATATTTTTAAATATATTCCATATTTTATATCTGTGTCTTGGTTCTAAAAGGGCCTAAGTCAAAATGTTAGTTTCGAGAAAAAGGCGATGAAAGATATTTGAGATTCTTTAGAATGCTATAGCTTTTTTATATTAAGATTTCCATTATTATTATTGTTTGATATTAGACATTGGCCTTTGTAGAATTAAGAGTTTTACTAAATTGGAAACTTTTGATGTAAATAACACAAATTGACATTGGCCCTTTTAGAACCAAGCCACAGATATAATATTTATTATACTTTCGTTTAATATTTATATAATTCTTGCACAATTCTAAAAAATCTAGTGGTATGATGATTGAGATTGGCATCGTCGTTTACTATTAAATTTAAACTATGGCTAGTGCACATAGAACTAGACATGCCACGAATATTCGGCTACTATTCGGTATTCGGCCTATTCGGCCACTTTGCTGGGTATTCGGTATTCGGCCGAATAATAGGTACTATTCGGCCGAATACCGAATACCAAATCATGGAGAAAAAAAGACACATCATATTAATCAAGATTTGTATTTATTATCAAACTACAGTACTTTTATGAGTAAAATAAATGAGCGGTAAGTTGTGATGGATAAAAACAAGCTTTTCAGCATTAGAAGGTAACAAACGATTACGCTTTTCGTCGTAAATGATACCAGCTTCAGAAAACAACCTCTCACTATACACGCTACTCCCGGGAGAAGAAAGATAAACTTTAGCAAATTTCGAGAGGTTTGGGTATTGTTTTTTATTAGCTGACCACCACTTGTAAGGATCAGCTTTCCGATCTAGGCGATTTGATTTCAAATAAAAATCCATCTCATTTGCCACAGTATTCTTTCCCACGTTCTCCTCATCATTATTATTTCGCATATTATCTTTGGCGACTTCCTCAAAGCAGTTCCAGAAACTGTCGTGTATTTCAAATGACTTATCATTTTCGTTCAAGTTTCTTCTCTTACGACGTGGAGAAGAATCGTCATCAGTACTACTAGACTCATCATTACAACTTAGTTTCAGAGCATCAAGAAGAATTTTTTGTCTTGCTCTTTCTGCTTGGACTAAACTAGAAAACTTGTTTTGAAGCGGGGATCAAGAAATGTAGCGACCAGATATTTGTTTTTTCCATCAAAATTAAATCGCCTTTCAAGCTCGGCTTGTAGTGAAGATCTCATTGTCACTAAATTTGGTACTCTCTCAGCCGTCTCTGCTTTTCCTAAATATTTTAATAAAGTAACTGCACGTGGGATCACTTCAGAGATGCAGGAGATACCTGAGCTGGTTATTTTTGTAATCTCTTCGAATGGTTTGAGAAGTTTGATATATTGTTCCATTAATTCCCATTGTGCATATGTTTGGTTATTTAAAGTTTCATGATCTGTTATGTACAAGGATACAGCTCGCTTTAGTTCTAATAATCTCTCCATTAAATAATACGTTGAATTCCACCGTGTGCTCATATCTTGCACTAGTTGGTGATTTGGCAAATTAAGTTCTTGTTGAATGGATTTAAGTTTCTGCTCTGCTAACCCTGAATGGTTAAAATGAGTAACAATTCGTCTAGCAGCAGCTACCATCTGTAGTACTTCAGGTTGAGATTGAAGCGATTCGTCTATAGCTCGTTGCAATGAATGAATAAAGCACCTACCTGAATCGTATCCTGCATCTCGCACACCTTTTATCATATTAGCCCCACTATCGTGGACAAGTAAATGGATCTTGCTTTTAGGAATTTTCCAAATTTCTGTAATAGCATTGAGTTCTTCTGCAATATTGGTACCAGAATGTGAGCTGTGAAACGGTTTCATAGCTAAAACGCCATGTTCCAGATTGAACTCTGGAGATATCCAGTGCGCAGTGAAGCTTAAAAAGCTCTCGTTATTGTGCTGACATGTCCATATATCAGGTGTCACTGATAATGCTGTTGCCTGCGAAATACTGGCTTCTATTTCAGACCAAATTCTGTTGTAAATATCAGGAACAACTTTCTCCGTCATGTAAGTTCGACCAGGTACTTTATAATGGGGCACAGCGGTTGCCATAAGCCTCTGAAATCCGACCCGTTCAACAAGTGATAATGGTTCGTTGTCTAAAGCAATCATTTCCTATCAAGTAGTCATATTTTATTGATTTCGGATCATTAATGCATGTATTTTGTGCCGAATATTCGGCGGCCGAATATTCGGCGCTTCGGTCGACAGCGTTGCCGAATATTCGGTATTCGGCCAAATCACTATTCGTGGCAACTCTACATAGAACATAGCGTACCTACATAGAAAGCGCAGAGATTAAGATCCAGCAATCTTTTTTGAAGACTATTATTCTTTCCGCGCATATTTGCGCATTATAATTATTTTATTTACAACGCATATGTTGCGCCTGTTGTACCTACTTACTTATCGATACTCTACTACAAAGAATATGTTATTGTGTAAGTGTAACAAAAATAATTTCGATGGCGGCGCCTCTATTGCCTAGGCGCCTGTGTGCGCCGCAAACTTCGCACACAGGGGCGGCGCGGCCCTGTTACTGATGATACACAATGGTTCAAAAAATATCACGTTTCAAAATCTCAAGAAATAATTTTGCTAGTAAATTAGAAACTGATCATTTACATATTTTCATAATAGAATAAGTCTGAGTTGATGTTTCATTGATTAAATTATATAAGTTATCCTTTCCTGTTTTAAAAACATTCTAAATGTTTCATTTAAAATTGCATGTAGAATTTTAAATGTATTATCACACAAAGAAAATTGATAATTCCCATTTTCATGAAATATTTTATTAAAAATAAGAAATACAATAATTCTCTACAACTCTTACCTGCTTTTCCACAAAACATAAACAATTCCCTATATACAAAATAAATAAACTATTGCTTTAAATACTTTTTTCAATGTACAACATCTAGAATCTTATCATTACTTTCAAATTTTTCTAATTCAGCTCCTTCATACACGTCTTTTAATTTATCATTTGCTTCTTTTGTTTCTTCTTCATCATCGTCGGCAACTAAAGCTGCAGCATCTTCTGGTAAAATACCTAGGTCACTTAGGGGTGGTGCCAAATACACTCTATAGTGCAGTTTCTTACTTCTCAGTAAACTATACGAATTATCAAAAGTTACGATATCTGAAAGGAAGTTAATATATAACTACAACGTATTCTTTCGTTTCTTTCAACGTATTTCTATAGTTTATGATTGTAAGGATACGGAATATATGGTGTTTTATCATATTTTTACAAATTGGCTATTTCTAGGACAACCTACAAATATTTTCGAACGTATCTAAATTACTCTATTAATTAGTTATTCATGAAATATTTACTTGAATAGTGCTATCCATGCTTGACTTATCTAAATATTAGCAAATAAATATTGATTTTCTTTGAGTTAATAACCAGTAATATTTTCGGTGTCGCAACTTGAAAGATGAATTTTAGTCATAGAAGTCTGCTTCAATATCAGTTCATTGAAAAGTTGAAATAGACACTGACAACCTTTGAATTTACCTCCATTTTTGTATCTATAAAATATGTTCATTTGTTACCACATAATATTCCATATATTTTCTTATTTTATTCTTAAGGGGAAATAATAATTCTTATGTATGTTACTGTCCTTTACCAAACCTAATTTATAATTTAACGAATTAAATGAGAAATCTGATGCTTGAGAAATTGGCTATATTTGATTGTATTTCAAGAACGATGTTCTTTCTAATCGTTATATAATTTTCATACGTACATTTAGCTGGTGCCTGGCACGCTAAGACACCGCTTTCGTCCATTTGATGCGCCGCGACGCGTTGGTGGCGTATTGCCGGTGATTCTTTGCCATCTGGATCTCTTACAGTTACTCCAAATCGAATGTCGTGACCCTCGGTCCGGAAATCCCATCTAATACAAAATTCAAAAATAATGCATGAGTAGACAAGGATAAAGAGGATGGTTGAGAAATACAAGTCAAATACGAAACAGTAAATTTTCAATAGTGATTGGACTAAATACATCATCTGGACAAACAGGAGAAAATCACTATTTTGAGTTGTAAGTTATCTTGATAATCTAAAGAATTAATTAGTTTCAAATATTTCTTCAAAACTGTCATTATACAATTTTTCCATATATAGATCAATATGGTTTAATGAAAAGACGAAAACATAGGTAAGTCTCAATGATATTTTTTCTTGGTATAGAACCTATATCGCATCTGCTTTTTTAATTATAACGGACATATGTATAAACAAGAAAATAATATTTTGAATACGTCAGTACACAGCGTAACTCTACTTACGTAAGTAGTGTTAGGCTATGGTCATTATTACTCTTGATTAAGGAAGAAGGTGTAAACAGTTTATTCTATGGTTCTTTACGTCTTTGACAACCTGTCATTACCTCACGCTCTCTATGACAACTTTTGAATTTTTTTTGTGTATGATTCGATAAGATGTTTGTCAGTTATGAGAGTTATTATAAAAATAGTATATTTGATTTAAAATTGAAATAACTCACTTCAAAAATGAACCATTTTCTTCCACGTCGAATTCGATTTTGATTTTGTCGCCTTTTTTTATAGACACACTTGTATACTCATGTTCACTGTCTGGATCTGTAGTCTGAAGGTTCTTTTTGTAATAAGATTTTGGGACTTTTCCCCCTTGTCTAATCTGGGAATGAAAGGTTGATGTAAGGTAATGGAAGATGTTTTAAAAAATATTTATGAATAATGAATAGCAATTTGATAATAGTACACTGCGATTCCCCTAAATACATATTTCCAAGTTTTGAACTGACGTAAGGAGTTAAGTGATTTGGTATTATACTTTTCATAAAGACCATACTAAGTTGTTTTACAGAATAAAAATATTATATCAATAATGAACTGTTCTGTTTCACTTCAATGTATTCTGGTAAGCTTTTACATCAAAAATTTATATCAAAATAGACTAGCGGTCGATAGAAATACAAAATTAATAATAACAAAATTGTTGACAAAAATTAAAGTTATTGTTCAAGTGTGAATAGGCCAAAGAGGAGTTTATTTAATTAAATATCAATAAACTCAAAAAAGAACTTAATTTAAATGATAGTATATTTGCACTAGAAATAAAATGCATAACCAATGATTTTTGAATTACCCCAGAAAGGATTTACAAAAATTTCTTAGTTTTCCACGTTAAAAATCAAAATAATTCAACGGAAGTTTTCGAGGCTTCCAGAAAATGATTTTATGTATCTTACCCACCTTAGTTGTTAATTTTGGATTTCCATCAGGATCAGTTAAATTTCCACCATAATATTTGGGAAGATTATCTGGATCTACATACTCTAATAATACTTTTTTCCACTTTGCTGGATCATTTTTGATAATTTGAATTTTACTAAGAGTATAAGCATCCATGAATTTTTTGACTATATTGAAGGCTATTGCAAATACCCTTGGTGCTAAAAAAAATTTATATTTATATAAGCATAGAAGGTGGTTCATATAGTACGTACATAAAACTAACAACTTAGAAAATCTATGCAGGTTTTTGCGCAAAAGTTTTTTTGAATATTGATAATAAATAAATTATTTTATGCCAAAAAAAGATTGGTGTTATGACAATCCCCTCCAGAGATATTTTGCTGTTGGAAATCACCAGCAGTCTCGATCATGCTGTTCAATCAAACATCTCGATTACAGAGGTAAAATTAGTTTGCAGTAGACGTAAAATTACCTCGGCTAGACTCGTAAAACCGTCCTGGCAGAAATCCTACATTTACACTGCAAAAACAATCTCGACAGGAGTCATTCGATTAGCTAGGTTAGAGTCGTAAAATTACCTTATCAGGAGCTATAGGTACAACTAGTTTGCTTAGAAAGAACCTTTGGCAGAATTCGAATTATTTTGGCCATACCCTAAAAATATCGTGCCTGAACACATAAAATTGCCCTGACTAGACTCGCGAAACTACCTTTTCTGACAAAACTACTCTGGATACAACCATCAAATATTTTCATTTCGAATTACCAAATTACTCCAGCTAGAGCTACAGTATGACCTTCGTACGTAGGTACCATCTACAAGTTAAAATCCTACTCCCAACGTTCAACAATTCCAGAATCACAAAATAAGATATTCCATACTATGTTCATATAAAATTTTGTTGCTACCAAATAAAATCCTCCTAACTTTTAGCTATCTTGGTTATATTAAGTTTTACTAAGGAAATATTGAAGTTATTTCAACGGTTTCCATGGGAAGATGTCGGTATAATCGTGGAGAAAAGGTGAAGCGTACAGCGGCTGAGAGCCGTGTATTCCCCACTCAGCGTCTCTTTTTCTTTCTCGCTCTTTCTCTATCTCTCACTCTCTCGCACCGTCCTCATACTAACGTTCGCGGCCATGTTGGCATCTCAGCTGATCAACAACGTTCAATAATAAAATACTCAGAATAGCGATATCCCTCGATATAATTGTCAGATTATTACTCAGGAGGACTTTGATATCAACTTGAACCTCCTGCATAAAATACTGACGCGTTGGAGTATTTCAAGATCACGTTTTTTTTAAGATGAAAATTAATTATTACTTTGTGTCACATCCAAATCAGCAGACATTTTAATACGACACTTTTTATTGTATACTTTACATACACTTTGAATGTCTGACACGATCTAATAACTTTCTCATTTCTGTTTTTTCAACCGCTTGTTACGGGCAGCCCCTTTAAATTAAACGCCAGATTAATATGTGATGGTTATCAGAAATATAAAGCGCGTTTACACTGTAAATAACTGACGCGCTCGAGTACTTTTATACAACAATTATTTTTTACATTTTTAAAAATGTTTACACGCTCTCCCCCACCACTAAAATAGAAAACTAGAAACAAACATTTTTCTTTTTTGGAACATAAACTTTCAAATCCAATAGGCCTCCATGACGCTCGAGTAACTGCAAATTTAGCATCCTGGCCTCCCCAGTATTAAGAAATATTCAAGTTATTTCAGAGAGCGTTCACTATCATTAAAAATTATCATTAATTTTCGTAAAATCAAAAACTTTCTACTTACCGTTAATAATAAAGCACGCTTTCAATGTTTCAGGATAATTAGCTTCATACATTTGAATGAGTTGTATTACGAGTTCAGCAGCTGAAAATTATAGTAACGTTTTTTAAAAATGTTGATACAAAAATATCAATGAATTCAAATAGGTACCTAATTATTAGCATAATTAACATTTTCCAGAAAAATATCGTTCTTATTCAAGGACAGCGTTGGAATTAATGAAGAGTACATTAAAACAGATATGAAATTTTCATGTGGAAAGCTTATTTGTTTACCGGCAGAATGGAAATAAGTGATAATTCAAAGCACTTAATCAAAAAGAATTAAATAAATGGGTACCATGAGTGATTTTCTAATATGAACGTTGAAACGAAATTTTCCAAAAAACAACTTTCATCATAATCAATTCACTACAAAGTTCCTATTTGCTTACTGACTGAAGTAGAGAATAAGTGCAGTTTTTTCTTACCGGGCCGCCACGCATACTGCCTGAGATTGAAACCGTCCATATCAAAAATTACCAAAACTTCATAGTTTCCAGTTTCAGCCGCTAGGGCTAAATTACGTTCTAATACTTGAACGGTTGATCTAATTAGATCTTGCTTCGAAACAGAGTTTAACAACCCTACAATGTCCAGATTGCCGAAGGGTAAAATAACCACTGCAACAAAGAACAATATGAAGAAGAATCAAATTCCAAAAAATTCCTGAAACGTATAATTGATGAGGGTCATTACCAGGTAAACCATCTTTATCGTATCCTGACACGCCACAAGGTTGGTACAGTTGCACTACTTCCGGCTGTTGCCATGTCTTAACAAGAGCCCCATCAACTTCCAGTTCACGCCTCCACTTCAATGACTGAAGAAAACTTTGGATGAAATTTTTTTATCGAAAAATTAGATATCTTACCTGTCGTAACATATTTTCTGCAGAATCGACATTCCAAGAACGAGCTATAAAAAGAGAAATTAATCAATTAAATTAAAATTAAAACCTTTACTATTTAAAATCTCCGTTACAACGAAGTATTTCACTATACTTCGAATATTTGAAGTGTATAATAATTCAAGATGAATTCCACATTTCTAATCCGATCCAATTTTGTGAATTGAAAATATTAATATTTGAATATAATATGAATAGGGTTAATTTTCGGTTTCTGGTGATGATTATTGATAAAAATTGGCAACAATGTTAAATTATATCGGCTGCTCCCCAAGATATTCAAAATATAAATAAATAATAATTTAATCACATAAATCACTTAACATCACTGAGATTGAGAAATTTCTCTGTTTTGCAATATAATTAATTCTACTACTGAGTTTCTACATATAGTTTCCCAACGAATTATCATATTTTACAAAATGAATAAAGATATCTTTTATCCTACATGAATCAACTAACCTCTAAGCCACCTGAGTAAGAAATAATCGTCATGATGTGGTTGTAGGACATCATTGACCTTTCTTCGAAACTGTAACAAAATAAACTGTATTAAAAAGAAAAATATATGGCGAAATTAAAACTAGATTCTTTAGCAATAAACGGACTAGATGTGAAATGAACACCGAATATATACGTATACTCTATTCAATTCTAAGAGACCACCTGCCACAACAAACATGAACACGTGATCACTACAATATATGAACATGTATATATATGTAATGGGTATATCAGTCTATAAATCAGGATACGGTGGTGTGTCTTTGTTAAAGAAGTAGGTATATATAGGAAATGTTGTTTTCGTCAACCCTCTCAGAAAACGGTAGAAGGAATTACTTACAGTAGGTCGACAGTTGATCGTTTTAACAAAATATAAGAACATAGAATCATTTTACCAAACTTAACCTGAAATTAATATGATCAAATGTTATATGTTCAAACTTTGAAAGTGTAGATTATTGTAAACTTTTTCTTGTTTCTTACTATCCATAACCTATTTTGATTCTGTTTCTGCGTTAAATATTGATTTCAGCTAGATCAGTCCAAAAAAATAATAACCATGAATAACCTGAATGTGTATATTATTTTACGTCATGAGTGCGAGGGATATGATTATTAATTACCGTGTTGAATTGAGTTTGTTGTTCATCATGGAATGCTTTCACAACCACAGAATAAAAAGTATCGGAAAGTTTGGAATGAAGGAGAAATCTGAACGACTTATTATATTTTTATACCACCTTTCAATTATACAAGTCGTATGTTGAATAGGCGGCAAAAATTTCATAAAACATTTATTTAAAAAATAAGTAAGTCCTTTTTTATTTTGCTACACATTTATTTACATTTTTGTTTGCCGATGTTAACTCTGGAAGTTCAGGTTGACAGTCTTATAGAGAGTTCCACAGATAAATCGTTTAGTATTGGTTTATTTTTTACTAATTAATTGTGTAATAAAAAAGTGCTTCAAAGAGCAATACAATGGCATTTGTTCTCACGGATGCATCGACTTGATGCAGCTGTCTGGATGTAAATAAAAATTTTCTATGGGTTGTTGACCATAGAATAGCTGTAAGATCAATGAATAAAAAGGACGAACAATTTGTTATTTATTTCTTCGGAGGATTTCTCGATGGTTTCACATATAACAAAGAGAGGAGAAAAATAGATTAAACTGATTATTTTTTGATATATGATGGCGAGTTGATTTGGAAGTAGGCCTATAGCAAAAGAATGCTTGGCGATTCTCTAAATTTAATATCGAAAGGAAAAGTGAAATAAACATTTTTTTCTCAATTATATGAATTAATTGAAAATCAAAAAAATTTCACCTCATGAAACGCTATCATATAGGTATACCTATACCTATTATTATTCTCTCTACAGATGTTAAATATTACAAATTATTATAAGTTGTGTAGTTATAATAAATTATTAGTTTATAATTTTGAAGGGGCATTTTGATTTAGCGAAAATCAAAATTCTGCGAAATTTTTGTTTTGATAATTTTTGAGGCAAAAAAATATTATCATTTATAAATGTTAAAAATAGACTTATATTTTAATACATTATATTTTCAATTGTTTTGACCTCAACTTGACTTAACTGTCAAATGATAGATATAAACGTCATTATTTTTTTTTGAGATATTTTTGTCCCAACTATTATTTTTTCTTTTACGGGAAATTGGTCAGTATTCGTCAGTCTAATGATTTCTCATTAATTCTATTTATTTTTTGCAGTGTTATGATTATTTTCGATTTTTGTTCTACGTGAATTACTAAAAAATCGTCTATAATGCTCTCTGTACCCTCAAACAGTGTCGATACTATAGATGAATTGAAACCAAAAGAAGTCTTCGTAGGAGACGAGACTGACAGCGAAGCAACTTCAAGGTCCAGGTATAATACAAATGCTAAATCAATTAAAACACCTTTATTATTTTTATGGAGTATAGAACATTATGGAGTGTTCACTCAACGACTTCAAAATTAGATTAGTATTATTCAATATGGATATCTTTTTTAAATTTCGATAACTGAAAAGCGCCATCTGTTATCTCGATAATTTATAATCGTCAAACCATTAACAAATGAAAAACTATTTTTACATTATAAAGTATCCAGACTAAGTTTGATTAAAAGCTAACTAATCTCTTGATGTATTAATATTATTCATATCTTTTGACTATTAGACGCTTCTATCAATATTTTAGTGGGAGTTCCGAAGATGAAATCGAAAGAGACAGACCCGATTTTGAATGCCCGCCAGAGTATTGGCATATTCAAAAACTGATGAAATATTTAAAATCTGGGAATCAAACAGCAACTCTGGTATCTCTCTGTTGTTTGAAGGACCATGATTTGTCCATTGAAGTCAACCAGTATGCTATTCAGGTCAGTAATTTTTTATACTGAATATGAAATAATATAGAACACTAAGTATAATTAAAATCTATCGCTTTTTATACATTTCAATTTAACAATTTTTTTATGTTTTTGTTATCGACTTCACTGATAAATTTAGATGTGTATATCACGAATAGTTACAAACATCGTACTATTACTTTGAGAATATATTTTCATAGAAATATTTTTAATATAGTAATCAGGGATTTCTATGTTTTCACATCAGTCATTGAATGATAATAATGAATCTATGTCCAAAATTGTTGCCAACTTAACTAAAGTGAACAAGTTTACAGTTTTTAATATTTCAACGAGATATTTTATAGTGTTTTTGTTAAACTCAAAGAAGCTCTTTCTGGTAGTCTTTAATGAATTGTAATCACTAGAACATAGAATATATGAATTGGTTTAGCTAGAAGCTGGCTTTTTTGAATACTACCTAATTCAAAAACAGTTTCAAAATAATAGATGACGCTGTTTTTATGGACCTTATTCCGTTGTTATTTTGATGCATCCTTTTCGAACATTTCAGGATATGGGAGGGTTGGAGGTTCTCATTAATCTTTTGGAAACGGGAGATATCGGCGCTATAAAGCTTGGAGCACTCAGTATACTCTCTGATCTTTCTCAGAGTGAAAATTTACGAAAGGCAATCGTAGATCTTGGCGGAGTTCCGCAATTAGTGAGAAATTTAGTAGATCCAGCTGGAGATGTTCAAATCCTCATCGGAGAAACTATTCATCATTTGGCTTTGTTGAAAAAAGCACGAAAGGATCTTCGACATTGGAATGGAATACCCCTACTGGTCGATTTGTTAGACGTACCAGAAAAGTTTCTGCATACTCCAAAAAGTGACCTGAGTAACATTGACCTGGAAAAAATTATGATAGCACAAGCCGCCTCCAAAGGACTGTGGTCGGCTTCGAAAAGTAGAAAAAACATGTTGGTTATGATGAAGGCTGGAATCGTTCCGCTATTAGCAAGGCTCATTGGGTGAATACCTTAACTTGTTTCAGACAAAATCTTCCATTCAATATTTTATTTAAATTTTACAGTTCTTGGAATAAATTTTAAAATTGAATTATATGGAAGTATAGATAAATAAATACTTGACTGAATATTCAATAGGGAATATATGAGCATACATTTGATGCACTCTGTTATATGCTAACCTGTGGAACAGCTAAGATACGAGATTGCTCTGAAATGTTAATTTAATCATCTACATTTACATTTATATGAAGGATTTTCGATTATGTTTAAAATATACGGTTTCAATGAGATAATAAGGATGAAAATAAGTATTATAAGTAAAATAAGTATATATATATATATATATATATATATATATATATATATATATATATATATATATATATATATATATATATATTCAGTTATTTTTCTATTTTATTTAATAGTCAATGACTCTCGATGAATGTTCAAAACTGAAACAAGAATTTATTCAATAAAAACAATATTAACTTAATTCTAAAATATAATAAACCTGAAACAAGAATCGAGAATTATAATGTCGAATATATATATATATATATATATATATATATATATATATATATATATATATATATATATATATATATATATATATATATATATATATATATATATATATATATATGACCTTTTTTTTGTACATATTGAAAATACAAACCAAACTTCTTTCCTATTTGGAATATTACTATTAAATATAACTATTTCTTTTGGCAGTTAATAAAAATTCCAGTTAAATGGTAAGACGTAAAATTTATGACAACAACATTACTAACATTGATTTTTCTGGATATCATTCAGTTATACAATGAGTTGATCTCTTATATCATAATTGTATAGAATTTCATACCGAATTTCAGCAACTGAAAATATATTCAGGATTAAAACCATGTAAAAGAAGTGAAGTTTTCAATCAATGGAAATATCAATTGACCATGAATATAGACTTTTCTCTTCGATAAAGTATATTTCAATATAAATTGGAATTATTGATAATTTCTTTTTTAATTATTGACTTGGCACCTGACCGATTTTCACGTCTTCACCCATTTTTTTTGCATTATTTACTGCGTATATGAAGTTATTTCTTCAGAAAATTATGAAATGCCTAGGAAAATTTAAATCTAACCTTCAAATGAATGTTGATGATATATTTAAAATGGCAGAGAAAACAAGGTCCTCTAGATTGCGAATTCCAAAACAATATAAAACCAATGTCTATTGAAATATTCTTGGGTTTAGGATGGAAGAAAGAAAGGTATGCATACGTTTATAGTTAAAACTAAAACTAAATTCTTGTTTCCGCCAGTTTGGTAACTAGGGACTTTTCTAAACACCCTACAAAATTGGCGAGTTCCAATCTGCGCATATTTCCTTCTAAAGTGCAGCAACTTTATAACCAACTATAGATAACACTAAATTTCTGTACATTTCATCAAATTTTGAATTTTTACAGAATAAACATGCCGAAGTAAGTCATATATTACTATCAATCGTGCCACAACCTTCAGAACTTGTAGAAATTGTTCTTCCTTATCCGTTAAAAAGTGAAAACTGGGACAGCTTCTGTTTGTATGATAAAAATACTATCAGCCGTAGTTCAGTTATATCATAACGGTTTTTTCCATTCAACTTTAATATTAAACGATTCCTACGATATTAAAATTATATGTTCTCAATTTGCCTCCTATAACTTTCGATCTTTAGATTTAGATAGTCAACGCAATATTTCGGTAGTATAATTTAATGGTTAATAATGTATCTACAGAGGATTCTGAAATTTTCCATGAATTTTTAATCGTTAATTCAACTTTTCACCAACACGAGAGCTGGCAAGCCTATACTGTTATTATTTGGTAATTAAATGATCTGTCTTCTTATAGCAATTCTTATTGGTTTTATAGCGGTAAATGTCTCATCGGAGATTCGAGCCCAGATCTTCCCTAAGGAGAATCTTCACTGCCATCTCTCGGCTAAGATTTTGAACTAATGAATGTTTCCATTATCATTTTAGGTCAATCCACCTAGATGTCGTTAAACCAGCCATGGGAACTCTGTCTCAATGCGTAGTAGAACCAGGATTTCAATTGGCTGTTCAAACGGAAGGCATGGTTAAGAATATAGTGAAACATCTAATAAACGAGGTGAGATCTAAAATGCCTAAACATCGTGGGAAGTTGAGTAACTCATAATGATTTCGATCAGGATGACATCGAGTTGAGAACTCACTGCTGTGAGACGCTTTACAACTGTTGCGAAGACGCTATCACAAGATCTATGGTGCGAGAAGCTGGCGGACTGGATATTTTGATAAGGGTAGTGAGCGACGTGAATAACAGGCAGAATAAACCGTTAATGGCTGCAGCGACTGGAGCTATTTGGAAAACTGCCAAGTCGGCCGAAAATGTTGAACGTTTTGACATACTCCGAGCAGTAGAGGTAATCTAAGGTTATATTAAAAAGCATTGGTATAGTAGGTCATTAACGAAAAACAGTGTCATAATTGGCTTTGAATATGTCAAAGTGTAATGTTGTCTATTTCGCAAGGACAAGTATAGAATTAGGTGTGATTATAATGTCGGTGAACAGATTCTCTCTCATTCTGATAGAGTGAGAGATTTCGGTAGAGTCTTTGATCAGAAATTTTCCTTCATTCCATATATCATTCAACGTATTTCATGTGTTACATTGTGGAAAATATATGGATTCGTTATACGCAATGGCAAATATTTCAATAACTCCTCAACATTTATAAGACTATTTGACGACCTACTATAGCAAGTTGGAGTATGGTAGCATGATCTGGAATCCTATTTATTTGCCATCAATGCCATCTTGAGGTCATTCAAAGAAGGTTCTTGAAATTCTTAGTTTGTAGGGAGAATACAGTTTATACACAGATAGCAGAATTATTGAGTCAAATTGTCGTACAAATTACTGCACAACAGTACTGATTGTCCTCCTCTCTTGTCCGCTTTGATATTTCGTGATCCTAGGCAAAATTCTCGTACCACAGAATTATTCCACCTAGAGACTCCAAGGACCAACTCGCTACTACAATCCCCCATTTGATTTATGGTTTCTATATGTAATACAGTTACTCATGAATGTGAGATTTACTTTGACTACATGTCAGTTATTATTAGGAGTTATGTGACCAAGGGAAATTGACTAAAATTAATTCTTTGTTATATTTAATTTCGTTTTTTATTAAGTTATTAGTTACTTTTTTAGTTTTTCTAGATTACATTATCACTTTTCTATATTTCATTTCATTTTGTTTATTCAGTTATTGTTCAGCAATATGTTATTACTTTCTGTAATTGGGTATTATATCTTTTGAAAATAGAGAACTTATTATTATTATTATTATTATTATTATATAATAACTCTTTTGATACATATACCTAAAAGGTATTTCTCTAATTTTCGAGAAGAAAAATCAGGTTTTATATCTCGAATAGGCAAACATTTATGTATGAATACGAAGTTGTCACTACATAAAACCTTCACGCTTCCCCATTCACCATACTGTTGCACTTTATTATCTAATTGTCCTCCAATATAGAATCAGTTGAAATAATACAAAACCTAGCCATTTATTAATATAGAATACATCAACGCCTGTCGAATCCAAGCTAATTGCCTTGAATTCTGTTACATTATGAAATTACATTAGTGAGAGATCGTTGATGAAGACCAGGAAAAGGGAAGGACCCAGTACTGAACCCTGTGGAACCCCGATTTCCAGCATGATACATAAGAATCTACTTAAATTAATACGGGTACATACATTACACAGGCTTTATCCTAGAAACATCCTACAAGAAAAGATAATTTGATGTCGTTTCAATTTTTAACCCATAACTTGTTGAGTATATTTGGAGGTTACTCTGTTCTTTTATATTGTAGATATTTTATAATTTTTGATGAAATATTTTGTAGTAACCATAAGACTCGAATGTTTGAAAACTTTTCAGTATTCTGAGTTAGTTACTAAAATAATCATGTTATTTATATAGATTCTAATTAAACTCCTCGAAGACGTGGATGAAGATGAACGTGTTTTAGCGAACGTAGTAGGAGCTCTATGTGAATTCGTTAAAATCCAAAAAAATCGAGACACCCTTCGTAGAACTGGAGGTATTCAGAATATGATAAATTTATTGAACTACACATATCGACCCCTTCTGGAGAATTTGGCAATGGTGTTGAAGGAATGTGCCGAAGATGCGGACGGAATGGGTATCATTGAAGACTGCGATGGTGTTAGACTAATATGGTCCCTACTTCGAAATTCTTCAAAAAAGGTTTGATTCCTAGAGATTTGCGTCTAACTTGTTTCTTACTAAGTTTCATCCCATCATTTATTTCAGGTTCAAGCGAATGCTGCTTGGTGTTTGGTTCCTTGCATAAGGAACGCTAAAGACTCCGGTGAAATGGTTAGGAGTTTTGTTGGTGGTTTGGAACTTGTTGTGCATCTTTTAGAATCTGACGATCCTGAAGTGTTGTCGTGCGTCTGTGCCGCTATAGCAGAAATAGCGAAGGATAAAGAAAATCTAGCGGTCATCTCAGATCACGGAGTGGTACCTCGTTTGGTAGATCTTGTAAGAACCGACAATCAATTTCTCAGACAACATCTGGCGGCAGCTATTGGAAATTGTTGCGCTTGGGGAATCAATTGCAAGCTTTTTGGAAGGTGAGACATATGCTAAATTCAACAGAATAATTTTCTTGAAATTACTTAAAATGTTTTTTGTGCAAGAGAATTAACTTGCATAATATATTCAAAGGAAGATAGGAGAAGCTTCAAAAAATCTTCTATTATGTGACTATTATTCAAGCTTTTTTGGATTTTGTGAGAATGCAGAACTAATTATCTTTCGAAATATATTACTTTTCAGATTTGGAGCTATAACTCCTCTTGTAGGATTCATTGCAGAAGGTAATTCAGATGTTCAAAGGACGACAGCCATGGCACTTCATGCCCTCTCAGAAAATCAATTCAACTGTATAACGATGCATGAAAGTGGAGTCGTTAACTTTTTATTGAAAGCAGTCGGTTCGAAAGATTATGTCTTACAAGAGGCTGCAGCAGGTTGTCTTGCTAATATACGAAAACTGGCATTAGAAGCTGAAACGAATCATTTGATTAAGAAGAAACCAGTTGAATCTGATGAGGAGATTGGAAATTAACTGCAATTAACTTCCAACATATTTCCATTAAATTGGTTTTTTATTTTAAGTATAGTCAATAAAAAAACATCAGAAACTTTGTTAAAATTATTTTTCATTGGTGAAATTATATACCAAATTCAATATGAGCAGAGTCGTATTATAATGAGGTACTATTAGTGAATAACAGTGTGCAAATTTCATGAAATAACCTGACTTCAGTTTATTTCAAAATTACAAAAATTCGGAATCCAATAAACATTTTGCAATGCTGCACACAAAGTCTAATTTTCTACTCTCAAAGTTTTGATGTTTAATGTTCTTAAACATGAAGATTTCGTCATCAATTTGTCAAAATTTGACAATTAGAAATTGAAGTGTGACAATTTGTCACTTCTTATTACATTAAGAAATAAGGATGCACACACGTTTGCTAAGCAGCTCCAGTTCTTCCAGTGAAGATGATATTTTACTAAAATTACAACCCAAAGAAGTAATAATAGATGATCGAACAGACAGTGAGGACCAAGAGAAATCCTCGGGGTAAAGATTTATCAAAATGACTTGTGAGCAAATACACAAATTTGATAATTTCTCCTTCAATAGGTCTTCATCTGAAGAAGAAAATGAGTATACTAGACCAGCTTTTATTATTCCACCTGAATATTGGCACATTCAAAAGTTGATGAAATTTTTGAAAACTGGTAATCAGCAAGCAACAACTGTTGCTTTATGTTGTTTAAAAGATCATGATCTGACCCATGAGGTACATCAATTTGCTATACAGGTAAGATGCAAACTTCCACAGATTTAGGTTGTTTCAAATATCTTAAAAGCGTAGGATTGCGGTGGAATGGAGATTCTAGTGAATCTTTTGGAAATACAAGATCTCAACTGTAAATTGGGCGCATTGAATCTCTTAGTGGAAATGGCACAAACTGAATATGTTAGAAAATGTCTGGTAGACTTGGGCTGCATGCCACTGCTAGTGAAAAATCTACTCGAACCTGCAAGAGATTTAAAAATTCTTGTGGGAGAAGTTATGTACCATCTCGGGTTTTTACCGAAGGCTCGAAAAGACGTAAGACATTGTAACGGTCTTCAACTTCTGGTTGATTTGTTGGAGGTGGATGAGAAAATTTTATTAACTCATGACCAGTACTTAACAGCAGATGAAATAGAAATGGTGCAACTAGCAAGATCATCCATTCGAGCCTTATGGTCATTATCAAAGAGTCAAAAAAATATGCATATAATGATGAAAAGCGGATGCGTGCCTCTTTTAGCTAAATTATTAGGGTAGGTCGTATTATTCTTAAAACCCCTTGAAGGTAGGGTTCATTTGTAAATATTTTCAGATGTAAGCATACGGAAGTAATGATTCCTACTCTAGGCACATTATCTCAATGCGTAGTTCTACCAAGTTTTCAGATGGCGGTTTGTACGGAAAAAATGGTTACCCACATCGTGAAAAATCTTTTAGAGGTGATTCGTTAAATAATATTGTTTACGGGGATTTCAGAGTTTATTGTACTTTCAGGGTAATTCATCAGTTCAGAGGTATTGTTGTGAAACGATCTTCTATGCAGCAGAAGACCCAGATACCAGAGATATGGTTCGACAAGCTGGTGGACTACATCCACTCGTTAAAATAATAAGCGATCCAGCAAACAGAATAGATAAAGATCTACTGGCTGCAGCATCTGGAGCTATTTGGAAAACTGCAATAACCCTTGAAAATGTTAAACAATTCGATAAAATGCAAACCATTGATGTAAGCGTCCTAACTTCATATTTATTAATAACTTGAGATTAGATTTAACTATTTCGTAGTTCAAAACAAGATGTTATTTATGCAATAGTGTGAAAAATGTATAATTACAACTTCACCATATGGAGATCACAGAAATATGTAATTACTGCTCATAAACGAAAATTTGCTATTGTAAATGACTACATTGACCTTGTCTTAACCTTCACGTCCCGTTTCGAAGTAGCATGAAATGTATTACCTTAATATTTACTTTAAACAGAGTGAAACATTAATTCAATCATTTTTGTGGCGAAGGTATTAGTTAAACTCTTGGAGAATCCTGACGAAGACGAAAAAGTTCTAAGCAATGTAGTTGGAGCACTCTGTCAATTTCTGAGATTTGCACATAACAGAGATGTGTTAAGAAGATCAGGCGGCATTCCTTTCATCGTTAATCTTTTGAATTACACGTACCAACCACTTTTGGAAAACTTGCCAATGGTACTGCGAGAATGTGCGCAAGATGGAGATTCCATGAGAATTATAGAAGAAGTTGATGGTGTTCGCCTTATTTGGTCTCTCCTGAGAAATAAATCTATAAAGGTAGAATAATAACAGATAATCCAATAAAATAAATATTCCTGTCAAAGAAGGATATTAGAGAATTTAAGAGAAAACATAGACATTTTGCGATTCAATTCAAATATAGTTCGGAAGAAGGAGATTTTATATAGAACTACTAAGGAGATAAAAAGCTTCTGATTGTTTCTTTTCACATTTCATATAACAGAAGGTTCCTAAAAAATCCGATTAATATATGAGTATGTATAGAACTGAAGAACCGAGAACAAGGCTCCTGTATCACAATAAGAATGTAGAGCACATAACGCCTTTTTGTTATGTGACATAATCCGCAAATACTTTAGGCAACTTAGTTGTATAATAGTTCATATTTCGAAAAATATGTTTGTTTCTTCTGAAACATAAAGCATGCTTAAGTCAATATCATTTATCAACTAATGGAAAATTTGTTTATTTGTTTATATAATACCACAAAAATACAATTCCATTAATACCACAACAATACAATTCCATTAATACATACATCATTCGAAGACATAATTCAACGATGTTAATTGTAAAACATTACACTACTCTTGCTATAAGTTGATATTTTAACAACGATGAGATATCTGAACATGTGTTTGAATATATTTTTTATTTAATCATTTGATTAACAGAGATGTTAATAACTCAATAGGTTTAAAAAGAAGAGTAAGTGGAAGTAAGTAATTACTTCCACTTATTTAAACTTTAAATGCATTTTCATTGTATGTCATCGACCGCAGACGTCCTTTGTTGTTTGTTGGACTTATATGTTGATCAGGTATACGCAAACCTTGAATCAGAAGTAGAATGCATTCATTATTGAGACGAAAATTCAACTCAGTTTCGGTTCCATAATTAAGTGGAGATTGAAATTTGACTGTAGGTCTGATCTGATCGTGTATATCTTTAATTAAGAACAATTTTGAATACAATACAAACGCCTTAGGCAATGGATAAGCTTTTAGTATCCTTTCACATAATATAAAGTACACTTCCTGTTTATAATTGTGCATAATCTGCAACACGTGTTCGCATTAACTAGTAGTTTTAAAAATCACGACTTTTTGTTTTCAGTGTGACAAACTACCGATAAAAATTACGATTAATACATTTCTCACATACGCCAACAAGTGTACCTCTTTTATCTGACATGAATAACTTCTAGATTGTAAATAAATCGCTTTCAACTGTTTATGAGTTTCAAATGGTTTGTGAAAATATGACAATTGTTTTACCAAATACAATGGGTTCTCTGCCACTGATTCATGAATGAGTAATTCAAAACGATATTTTGATTCGAAATTTTCTCAGAAATGTTTCAATGAATAAACGATGGAAAAACACGAACAATTTCATAGTGTTTAATGCGCTATTATCTGAAGGTCCAATCCAATGCCGCTTGGTGTTTGGTGCCTTGTATCCAAAACGCTCAAGATTCCGGAGAGATGGTTAGAAGCTTCGTTGGAGGTTTGGAGATAATAGTAGAACGTCTGAAATCCGATGACGTTACAGTTCTGGGTTGCGTTTGCGCTGCAATTGCAGAGATAGCCAAGGACATGGAAAATTTGGCTGTAATATCGGACCATGGGGTCGTGCAAAGTTTAGTTAGTCTCATACCTACTGAAGATGTGTTTTTAAGGGAACATCTTTGCTCTGCTATAGCCTATTGCTGTGCATGGGGAGCAAACTGCAAAACCTTTGGCAGGTATCAAAAACAACTTAGATAACTGATTAATTCTGTGTTCAATGTTTTTAATAGTATTTTACTACATAATATCAATATAACATGACGAGAACTTGATTTATGCATGAGGCTAGGTTTTATAAAGTTTTCAGAGAAAAATTGAGAGAACTGTGTAATTCGCTCCGCAATGTGCTACAGTAATGTCGTGTTGAAAAATACAACATTCTGCAAAAATTGACTATTAACGTCAATAAACGTTGCTTAAGATATATAAGATGGAAACTATCATCAAAGCATAAATAACTGATATGAACATTTATTTTGATATTAACAGAAAAATTCTACTGAATTATATCTTTCGTACAGTTCTTACTTAATGGGTTGATAAATACTTCAGTTCGACTGCACTGTGTGACAAATAAATGAAAATATTTATCATTATAAATATATTCACGTAAAAATCGAAAGTTTTGAAGTAATATCCACCGAATTGTTTGCCAGCTTATCAGCAATCAAAATATTATTAATTGGATATAGATATATAATATTCATGGATCTTAGTTCATTGGAATTCATCGCTAAGAATTGTTGCTCTTTGAAACGCTTTCGCTATACAACTCACGTAATTTATATGACGTAACAGGTACATATTTCACTTGTGAAATTAAATTATTTCAGCTAGGCTTATCTCTTCCACATAGAGATATCCATTTGTTGTATTTATTAAATTCAGTTAAGCTTGAAGAAAAAATATGATATAGATAAACTTTCAGTGCAGCAATATTCAATAGAATTGAAAATTTTATAGGTATCTACCTTTTCAAAAAATATTTACTTTTTCGAATGAGAATGATGTCATTACATTCTCGTTAAACATTTATTTCGACTAAAAAAGTTAACTGAGCCAATATATATTTCTTTTTCTTTTACAGTTGCAAACTGGTAATGACCTAAAACACTTGTTTGTAATTTTCTCCTTGCCAAACGGTTCAATACATAATTCAATATTCACTTTGTGGCAGTCGTTATTATTCTTCGCTAATCTACGTAATATAACACTCAAATTCAACGTCCTGTATGACGTGCACAGAATATACCCTAAATATTTGGTATGTTCTTTGTTAACATGTGTTCAAAAACTAACAAACTCTTCCTAGTCATAGAGAACATAATTGACAGACGAAGCCCGTGGAGTTCGCTACCATAAAATAGTATACCATGATTTCACGGTACGATAAAAAATTAGGCTTATATGTTAGATAAGCGTGTAAATCTGAAAAACAGTGTTTTCTTTACCATTTGATTCTGTAAAGTGTTTGATGTTTCACTAAGTTTGTGCAAGAAATTAAAAGCCTCCAAAAATATTTCTAATAAAGAGATTTTGATAGTAGGATCCAACTAGATTTTCGATTATATGTCCTAGAATGATTATTCGGAATGTGTATTCTGAATTAAAACGACAAAATTGTAATTGTTTTTTATTTGAACAAGGCTAGCAATGGTAATTAGATATTATTAGAGAATGTATTCATTTCAAATATATTTATAACGAAATATATGAGAACTACTTTATGTGTCGCAATCTCATCTGGACATTTCAAGTTCGCGATTTATATATAACCTTGAAATAAAGTGTAACTTAATTCATGCCAATTATAAAGCAACTCTAATTAATGTTGTCCGAGTTCAGGTAGAAATTGAAGTGATTTGTTTTAACGACAGTGATATAAAAATGGTTCACTTACATAGAAAATCACTTTTCAAATGATTGATATAATGTTTTCATTGATTTCAGATATTAATTATAGGAAAATTATTGGCAATAAAACGTTGACCACTAATACGAGTATGTGAATAAATAAACAATGTACGACAAAGGTTGTTGGCATTGATTAGTTTCAAAAATACATATATTTTTTATTTGATACGATTTCACTGGAAATCGACAGAAAATTTTGAGGAAAAATCTGAATTTTCTACCATCAATATGTAATAATAGCTTTTGCTAAATAAATATTATTATTATATTGACAATTTTCCATAGCATAAGTCAGAATGTGCGTCGCGATTTCTTGGAGTGAAAAACAACGACTTTATTCTAATCAGTAACCAGTTAAGAAAGTAACATGAATATATTTCATATTTGCATTTCCGATTATTTGTTAGTTTCTTGTGTTTCTGGCTCTTAGTTTCAAACAATTAGATTTTTGATAGTTAAATACCAATAATGTTTGCAGATTGGGTGCAATAACACCACTTGTGGGTTATATGGCAGATAATCATGAAAAAGTGAACAGAACTGCCGCTATAGCACTGCTTCATTTATCTGAAAATTCATTTAATTGCATTACAATGCATGAAAGTGGAGTTGTCATCTTTTTATTGAGGAGTGTAACTTCAGAGGACCAAGAACTGCAAGAAGCTGCAGCGGGCTGTTTGGCGAACATTAGAAAATTGGCTTTAGAGGCAGAGACAAAGCATCTTATCAGAAAGAAAGAGAGTTCTTCAAGTGAAGAAGATGATTGATATAGATTGATTCTATGACCTATTGAATTATGATCAAACCTTTTTGTTGATTGTTATTTTCATATTTTGTTGTATACTTATTTTTATAATTACGTTTATATCAAAATAAAGTAATTTTGAATAAATTCCTCTTAGTATCATGAACTAATATGTGGTAAAATTTGTAGATTATAGTTCTTATGTCACAAATTTCCCTATATCACAAAATTATATTAATTACCTGAGAATTGTTTCGGTGTGTTACCTCATTTTCAAAACTTTTATTTTTAACTCATTACTTTTCCTAATAAGTTATAGTTGGATTTTCTGACCTATTGCAGAACATCTGAAGAATTCTGAATTCATTGAAACGTCAATTTACATCAATTAGAACATATACTCAAAATGTAATTATTCGTAGTTTCTCTATCTAACCAATTCCATATAATTATAAACATATTTGCGAAATAAACTTCCGAAAGGAACTACAAAATGATTTGTTCGTATAATTGGAATAGTTTTCGAATTACTAATTATATTTGATCATAAGTTGACTTTTATAGTTATTGCCGAGATAAAATCCATAGAATTTAATAACGACTTCATTAAAGCATCCAGCTTTATTTGGATAATTTTCTTGTTGATTTAAAAAACTTCCACTTGAGTGTTCAAATACACGTAATATTTTAGAAGAAAATAATTATCTGTTGTTTTGAATTCTTGAATCTATCATTACGCACGAATAATGTAATAAAATTGTTAGGTTATATGATGACAATCAAAATAACTGTCATTATTTCGGAATATCACGCCATCAGTTTTGTTTCATTATTTTTTGTTGAATGAATTGTCAATATGAATTCTGATAAAAATTAATGTATTTCAATTATTAACATAAAATATTTAGTTTGTGGGTGCCCTTAATATATATTATATGATTATCAATTTTTGCAATATATTTCTGATAGATTATTAGGTTTTTATTCATAAATATGTCGAACAGTTAATTTCCAATGATTGTAGGAATTTTAATCAAATTATCGAACACAGAATATAACAAAAGTTGTTGTATAAATACAATCTGTTTTATTGTTACAAAATCGAATTGATAAATTAAAATATAAAAGTTAATGAATATTCTTGACACAGTTTGATAAATGAAAAAATTGATCAAGGAAACAAAATTCAATGCAGAAAATTATCGAATTAGGAAATTGAAGTGATAAATTTTCAAGTTGAGTTCGTTGACTTCCCCATGTTTTGAATAATACAGAAGGTAATAATAGTTCCAACGTTTTTTGAAGTCAAATTAGAATCTATAGCAATGGAATTGATATGAACATTTGAACTAACAGCATATACCTACTGATTTACAGAATCTTAGTAATTATTATATTAAAAATCACATTAAATGTTCAAGAGTATTTATGAATAGATATAAATAAAAAAATTTTTGCAATTTTTGAATATGCAGAGCAATTATAAACAATGATTCCAAGTTAATCAACTTAGTGTTTTTGAAGGTATATCATCATGAAGCATAAAATGTGATATCAAAGCTTCTTTCCACCTCAAAACCTACAAATTGAGTAAAAATGAATTTGAAAACGTGATGATATTTTGATAGGCATTAAAGACGTCTCTCAATGCATTTTTATTTTCAAATCAACCTCAAAAATGTCATTCCAAGGTAATGAAAAATCATCTAATGTAATTTAATGTCATCAACTATACCTATATGCTTGACATTAAAAAATTTTAGTCTTCTTGCTCAATTCTTAATGTCCATCCGGGTAATCAAAATAATTTATTTGATGAACTATGATTACTAAAAACTGGTGACATGTCTTAATGAGACACAGCGGCTGCAATCAGGTCCTTCCAAATTCACGTTTTCCATCACAATGTTCATATCGCGTTGAAGTAAGAGAAGGTAATTACATTATTACGTAATATAGGTATATGAATATGATGAAATTTGTTTTGTTGAGCTCTTTCAACTTCAACGAACCAATTTATTGATTATTGATGAGGCCGATACTTGGAGAAAATTAATATCCATAATGAAACAATATTTAGAATTTTCTCATAATTTAATAAAAATATGCATGACGCGTTTCGAAGTACTACTTCTTTATCAAATGCTACATAACAACAATGATTGTTGTTATTTAGTAACAACAATTGTTGTTATCTAGCATTTGATAAAGAAGTAGTACTTCGAAACGCGACATGCGTATTTTTATTAAATTATGAGATAATTCTAAATATTGTTTTATTATGAACCAATTCATTTTTTCCAGAAAAATCAATCATATAAGATGTTGTGTCCACAATACAATTACAGAATTTTAGAAATATAGAACTATAGAACTTTTCCATTAAGAAAATTCAATGTAAATAGTTTTTGTCAAACATTTTTATAAAAGTTTTTGTTAAGCAATCTCAATTTTTTGAAATTGGTAATATTTTTATATCAGGTCTCGAAAATTATTCTTCAGAAAATATATACAGTTGAAAGTTTTGAAAATTCATTATATAAATAAATGGCAAAGGTGGCAACCTTGGAGTTACTTCCACGTGAATAATTCTTGGAAATTCTAAGTAAAAAAATACCAGAAACCTCTGGTAATTCTAGGAATATATAATAATATGATATAACAATGTTTAATATCTCTTATATGTTTACAGATCACCTTGAAAATACATCATTGTTCCTTTGAAAATCAGAAAACATATTATTGCATGACCAATACAAGTAGAATTATTTAAAATCCAGTTGTTAAATCTGGTTTTTGATACGTTTAAAATTTAAATATGGTAACAGATTTCTGAAGCAGGTCAAATAAATTATGTGACTACTTTTGTTCAGTTTCAACAATATCACTGTTCTATTGATAATACAAATATTTATTCAGCTACGGCTATACAAAAAATCTACATATTCTGAACTGTCAATTTTGAATTATATACCTTCTCATTATTTGAAATATAGTTTTTTGTTCACGCTTAAATATCTTAACATAAGATAATCTAGTTTCTCTAATTCAGTTTTATTTAGATAATCGAATACGGTTTGTACAATTTGAGGTTCATAAGTCATATGTATATACAGCCATTTCGGGTGTACCACAAGGATCTAATTTAGGCCGACTGTTGCTTTTTCTTTTTGTAAATAGACTGTCTTTTTGATCTAATAAACTGTCAAGAAGTTCATAGTCTCATGTATGCTGATAATTTAAAAATATATCGCTAAATTGAAACATATGAGGATTGAATAAGCTTACAGGATGGCCTAACTGCTGTTTCTGATTGATTTGATCGCAACAAACTCAATATTAATGTACCTAAATGTAACGTTGTCATTCACTAAAAAGAAACGGCCTATACAATTTGACTACACAAATAACGAAACCATTCTGACCAGGGTCTCCGAAATTGGAGGCCTCGGTATAATATTTGATCAGAAATTCACTTTTGTACCTCATATAAATAAAACAATTTCAACAGCATTCAAATCATATGGATTTATTGTGCGAAATGGATACTTTTCGAATACAAAAACACTTATGATACAATTATTTATACCCATGCACATCACTGAAATATGTTGCATTTTTTATTACATTATATGGAGTAAATGATTTTTAATTTGAAATATAAATGTATATGAAGCAACGAGTATTCTCTGTTTAACATATATTAGTTTCAAAACGTTCACCATAATTTTAACTTGGGTAGGTATACGAGTATATCTATTGCACTTTAAAATTGTTGGCATGGTTCTATTCCGTAACTTTTGTAATTGTTGAGTTTTTTGTTTAGTCAAACCGAATAATAAAATATATAAATATTCAAAATGTGGCATTACTACTAATTTGAACAACAATAAATTTACATATGTCGATAGATTTTTTCTATTCTTTCCAAAAAACATTGATTTTTTGAGAGGTTTTGGGTGATATGAAATCAACATGATCATTTGAACTCAATTTTTTATCTAACATAATGCCTAAATATTTCACTGTTTCTACTGTACCATTTTTCTTTTCATTAACTTTTATAGTTATATCCTCATTTTTGAAGTTAGATTTTTGCACATTTAGGGATAAGTTATTGTCACATTCATCAATTGCATAAAGGACTTTATTGATCCAATCTGTTAAATTCATGTCTATTCACAAAAAATATAATTGAAAATATTTCAAAACAAAAAATTTTATGGAATAAAAATATAGATGAAATGTGGATTGCTTTAAATCTCAGACAAATATACAAGTAATATTTTAAATTTATACAGAACGATACCTAACCAATGAAAATTATATACACAATATATACAATTATTTCGGAAATTTTTGGTATTATTCTACTTATTTAAAAATTAATAGTAAAAATTTTATTTTTATAAGAATATGTTCCACAACTATTACTGACATTTTTCTCGAGAATTTTTGTTGTTGCCATCAATTGTTCCATTCGAAAACTGAATATAGAAAATATACCTACACGAATGCCTAAAATGCATGTCACTTATTGAAAGTAAAATCGTTTGTTTTTCATTTTGATAATGTAACTGAACTTTGTTTACATTTTGTTTTCGACAGTCAACATATGGCAATGTGATGTTTAGTTCCTTTTTTTGCTATAAATATGAAAGATTTATCTATAGTTAATTGCCCATAAATGACCCAAAATTGTTTTTTTAATGGATTATGATGCTTAAAATAAAAACGTAAAATAAACTTTATCTTTTTTATATGTACAGATTAATCAATCAAAGAAATCAGTTCCAAAACATGTAGTGCATGCTATACAGAATTATTGGGTAACACAATTCGATTGGAAAGTAAAAAGTGGAATCTCTTGATGATATGAATAATTTTAATCCTAATAGTGAGAAAGATACAAAGTGAAATGTTAAATTTCTCTTTAGGAATTAACTTACTAAATTATACTTTTATGTTCAAATGAAAACGATGTATTAATTGTACTATATTTGAACCGAACAGAGCTTAACTTATCATTAACAAAGTCACAGACGCGAAAATGAAATTCGCAAACTCAAAATTATATAAGAAATTATACCAATTAGTTCTACAAAATCATAGTCCTATGAATAATGAAACGAATACCATTCAAAAGTATCTAGTTATTTCCGCCAAAAAAAAACATACAAAACCAAGTAAAAGAATTACTGTAGAGTTTTTACCAAAATTTTAGTGTTATTTTTTATTATATAAGTATAAGATAAAGTACTAATGAAGCATATAATGAAGGAAGTATAAATATATAAAATGCACTAATATAAGTAGTTTTATAACAAACAGAAAAAAGTGACAAATTTTGACATTTGACATTTTGGCAACGAATAAAAATTTTCAAGGTTTTGTCTGCTATTATCAAGAATAAAAATATTGAGTAAATTCAAATTCATTCAATATCATTCATTTAAATATTACATAAATTTGAACAATAACAAAAATAACTATTTAGAACATTAATCACTTTTTAATATCTAGTATTATACAGAGTCGCATTTTTTAATAGGAATTAATGATTATATGGTGGGATTTGAAGTAAGAATTATTCCTGAAATGTATTTTTTGCGAAAATAAAAATAATATACCTAATAAAATTTTATTACTATATACTAAGCATAAATTATAGAAAACAAATCATAAAAACTTGACTACGAATTTTAATAGACAATAATGTATTTTTAAATATGCATTATACCATAATTTTTTCGATTTTTATTCTGAATTACACAATTTATTTTGAGGTGCATTTTGAAAATCCTGCACACGTATTCCTAATGACCCTCAACATGAACTTTGAATGAAAAATTACCATAAAAATGTTTAATATTTCACTCTTCTTTTTTCATATTTATTGAGAAGCGTTCCAAGTTATTTTTATATTAGAATGGAAAATATAGAAAGCTAAGATGATGTTGGAGAAAAGTAGATTAATACGTATTTCTTCTATTTGAATTATCACAAATCAATCATCATTAAGAGGAAACTAACTCGAAAACAGACCTTCAAAATAGATATTTTCTGATAGTCATGGCCAACTTATTACGTTTTTATGAAATACAGGATTTCGGAAGAAGTTACGTCACGATATACAAGAAAATAAAGATTAAAAAATTGAAATATTAATGTAATAGATAAGTTTATAATGAAACAATATTTACAATTTTCTTATATATTAACCACAATATGCATGACTCTCGTTTCGAAGTAACTACTACTTCTTTTTCAAATGCTGAAATAACAACGTTAATTGAGCTGTTAATTGAGTGGTTAAGTCAGCATTTGAAATACATGTACTACGAAACGCGCGTCATGCATATTGTTGTTAATATATGAGAAAATTATAAATATTGTTTCATAATGGATATTAATTTTCTCCAAGTTTCGGTCTCATCAATCATTAATAAATAAGTGCTGGTGAATCTTGATATTTTGCCCAAAGTATAAGAATTTATTAAAATAGCGCCAATAGAATATTGAAGATTTATCTATTACTTCGCTACTAATTCCAGAAAAGTTCAAAAATACTGTGTACCTACTGTACACACACTATATATATCCAGGTTCGTACAATTCAAACTTGTTTATGCCAACCTGAGGAGAGCCAATAAGCTCGAAACACGTGTCAACTGTTGCTACTAATTGCGAGATATGCCGACAGTGTCTACTTTTGATTGAAATTTTCCCCCGCGTAGAACATTATTCATATATTGTATAATTTCTCGGCTAGAGGCATCCTTGAAGGATAAATAGTCGCCTCACGGGCGAAGTAGATTTTTCAAATCTCCCAACCCGAAGAGTAAAAACACGGTAGCCTAAAATGTGTCGATCTCCTTCAGTGGAGTGTCTGTTATTTCTTGTTTTTTCATCTCCAGGTTCGTACAGCTTGAACTTGGCTACGCCGTTCTGAGGAGAGCCAATAAGCTCGAAACACGTGTCAACGGCTGCTACTAATTGCGGGATATGACGACATTGTCCACTTTTGATTGAAATTTTCCCCCGCGTTGAACATTATTCATATATTGTATATATATATATATATATATATATATATATATATATATATATAAAAACTTCGACAGATTGAAAAATTGTAGTTTTAGTTGCTTCATTGCAGGAAATATCGAAATTAAATTACAGTGGCGTACATATTTTTCATTGATTTAATCAATAAGGAGATATTTAACTTAATTAAAAAACCGTTTAAACCCACAAAAAAACACATTGTATCTTGGAAACAATGAATTTTCATGAGTATATTTATACGATTTTTCACATAAAGTGACCTGAGAAGTCACCCAATCAAATACTGTCGCGACTTTTTAAAACCCTGCCTATTAACGTAGTAACGTAGAAACCTTCAGTTTTCTAAAACGAAATAATAATAATGGAAATGATAAACAAAAATTGTTATCTATTGTAATGAATCATTATTGTAAAAAGTATTCCATAATTGTTGTTTTAATAACACAGTAGTTATATCAAGAAAGATATATGTTAAAGCAGTTTAAAAATGTTTTTTATTGACATCTTGAAGTAATTGTAAGGAAGAATGGTATTGAAATATTAATAATTAATAAGAGTTAAAGTGAAAGACAACATTGAAATTTAGAGTTATTATTCATTAAAATAAATCATCATATTGTATCAAACTATCATATATATATATATATTATATAATTTGTTTATATATGTTTTATATGAAGAAAAAAACTTTCAAATTTATTATAACGAGTTAACAAAACTTAAACGATCATTAAATGATATATAATTAATTTATATAAAATATAATTCCGTTCAATTAAGAGTGAGGAAGATTTTCTGGTTGCATTAATTGATTATCTTCATATTCCTTCAGTTTGAACACATATTATATATGCAACATTAACAAACAACTGAACCTACTGCGATTAAAGATAAATAAATTGATCAAATAAAAACACAACCTTATCAGAAACATTCAAAATAGATTTATTTCGAATTGAATTCACTTCTAATGGATTAAAAAATCTTACCTTCATCAAAGCAAACTTTTGATCATCATCTAATTCAAGTTTTGATCTATTTATCACCGGTGAAGCCATGTTAAAAACACTAAATTAAATATAGGTCACTAATTCGAGTAAATACTCGTTCGTTAGAATGTACTGAATAACCTGCAAACAGCTGACACTTGCGGAATCTCTGCTGTACCGTGATTGTTTAGAAAACAAGACACACTGACCATCACCTGACTGGTAGTGTATGTATACAATAACTTCGTACTTCTAGACCACCACTCCACTACTGAACGACTGGCGATCCGGTATTTCATCCAAAAAGTACTCATACCGACATACTACCCAATAAGTGAGTGTTTTCATTCCGTATTTCGTATTAGCCAGTTAAGACCTTCAGAATATTAGTTTACTTGACCTATTTCCCAATACATTCATTCGATTCCATAGCCTGAAGATTTGAGTTGAGCGAACACAATCCAATGCGGAGACAATCGTACACAATTTACGAGGGTAGGGTGAAAAGTTTCCGGCCTGCCCAAGAGATGGCGCCACTAGGTTCCTTTTTGGAGAGACTTCCTACAGTACCATTCCTACTGAGCTTGTATGTAAAGTTTCAGCCCAATGGCTACGTTAATTTGCGTTTGAGAGCTCATTGCGCGAAACACTTCCGTTGTTTACGTGAAAATTTAAAAATTGGAGAAACATTCTGTCATCAAATACTTCTATTTGAAGGGTTTTACACCAAAAAAAATAAAAGAAGAGATGGATACAACACTTGGAGACTTCTCTCCATCATATTCAAGTATTAAGCAGTGGGTTTCTGAATTCAAAATGGGCCGTGTGAGCACCTCTGACGAGCCTCACTCAGGATGGCCGTTGAGGCCACAACTTCAGAAATGATTGAGAAACTCCATCAAATAGTATTTGATAGTAGATACGAGAGGAATTATATACATTGACTATCTTGAAAAGGGTAAGATTATCACTGGTCAATACTACGCAGACTTATTGCAACGTTTGAAAGACGAGGTGCAAATTAAACGACCTCAGTTGGCGAAGAAAAAAATTTTGTTCAATCGCGACAACGCACCAACACATTCGTCGATTGTTGCAATGTCCAAAATCCACGAATTGACGATTGAATTGATGCCGCATCCTCCCTACTCTCCAGACATAGCCCCAAGCAACTATTACCTGTTTCTTAACCTCAAAAAATTGCTTGGCGGTAAAAGATTGGAGAGCAAGGAGGAAGTTATCGAAACTATAAATCATATTTTGAGGAGCTTGACGAATCTACGTTTACAACTGGTATAACTAAATTAGAACACCGTTATGAGAAATGTATCAGTGTTGATGGAGATTATGTTGAAAAATAAAGCAAAAAAAATTTTTTGAACATCGTTTGTCTTGGTCAGGCCGGAAGATTTTCACCCCACCCTCGTACAACCTTTACCAATATTCCGAGAAAGATGTTGAATATAATCATAGCATCTTCGATAAAGAATGTTTGAAATAAAAATTAGTTACTAAAAGCATGTTTTTCTCGAATAGTTTTTTGTATATAAAATAATAATAAAAATGTTATATATATTTCCTCGATATTCAGACACTTTTTGTGTCTTCTTGAGGAGAAAAGCAGGCTGCAAAGTAATGATTACAATGATCATATTGAATATGTAAAAAATATAAAACTACTTACGATTAGAGTTTATGCATTGATTATTAACATTATTCAACAAACGTCCTTTATTTTGTTTGGAATTGTGCCCTACATATTGCTGAAGTGAATTGTCAGAATTTAAACACCCTAGAAGGCTGAAGGCGAGGCACTTCTGTGGGGTGTCAATGATTTACTCCTAAACTTTAAACCACTGGCGTGGGACAATGGTTTGGTTCTATTTCAAAATATTATTACAGATGATACTCAATTTTTCAATATCTGATCTAGCGTTAAACGTATTGTCTGTGTTTTGTATATATATGTGCCACTTCCAAAAATAATCTTTTTTGTGATTACTCTCCTTTAACAGGGGTGTACCTATTGCACTTTAAAATTGTTGTAAATATAATATTTAATAGTGTTGGCGTTTACTTGATGTTAATCCAGTATAATTGAATATACACTTAAATTAAAACACTTGAACTTTTGATTCACACTTTATTGACTACATACCATGCCGCGTTTCGTCGTTACAAACGACTTCTTCAGATGCTAACATAATAATCTAAGAAAATAAAATAAAATTGATTATTCTGTTAGCATCTGAAGAAGTCGTTCAAGTGTTTGAATCTAAGTTTATATTCAAATATAAATATAAATTATCTGTTCGATTCACGAGCTGTGAATTAAAAATAGAACCTGATACTTTTCCAAAGATGGAACATTCTGAACAAGACAATGACATTGATGACATTTACATTTTTCTTGAGGAGATATATTTGCGAAGTAATTATTCTAGTCATTGAATAACCGAGACACAATATGATTGAAAAAGCAAATAAATGATCAAATTTGAACAAGTTTTGAATTATTTAATCATAATTCAAATTATGACGCCTCTGTGGGTTTACATTTTGACACCTCTAAAAGGGAGACTCTTATATTAATCAAATATTTTATCTTTGATAATTGAAGAAATTCTTATATATTGTGATGTAGATTATATCCCTTCATTTCTAATTAAAATGAGTATGAATATTAAACTGATCACGTCAGTATGTGCAGGTAAGTCTTCAAAGTTTTGTGTATATTATAGAGTGTAATTACTCTAGTTGTATAAATAATAATAAATCTTTGTCATCTCTATGAGAGAAGGAGTCTTAAATTTTCAAATTGAATGCAGAAAAATTCATGTTAAATTTAGAACGAATTTTCCATGATGAACTGCAGACAGTTCATTTATAATGATTTGAAATTGGTTGCGTGAAAAATTAGGTAAAAACTAGCCAAATTATTACAAAAAATGTCCCTATGAAATTTACGAAAGTGTATCTTTTAATATAGTTCAATTTTGTATTCAATTCAATAATCAATTTCATCCTGATATTTTATATAAATTCAACTGTGGTTCCTAGACAAAAGTTATTTTTAATTTATAGAAATAACGCATAGAAAAATATATATTGTTCAGAAAGTGTTTCATGTACTTACTAGATGCCTTTTGATTTTTTTAATGTTATGCAATAATTTTTACATTAACAAATGATTCAAAAAGAATTGGAACCCTGAGTATAATTTCATGTCGCTTACTTTTAGTAGGTAAAGGGTGTTTTTTAGAGGTACAGAATTTTAAATTGCAATAAAACAACGGCGGATCATTCGATTGACAAGAGTTTTTTTTATTCGAAAGATAAGCTTCTGGGATTACATTCTGAATATGATTTCTGGCATATGACCGCCACGGCAGGCTCGAATGTAGTCCAATCTGAACGTCCAATTTTTGATGACTTTTTTCCAACATTTGTGTCGTGTATCGGCAATAACACGGTGAATATTGTCTTCCAAATGGTCAAGCGTTTGTGGCTTATTCCCATGTGGCACAGTCCCACAGAAAGTAATCTAGTGGTGTTGAATCACAAGATCTTGGAGGCCAATTCCCAGGTCCAAAACGTGAAATTAGGCGATCACCAAACGTGTCTTTCAATAAATCGATTGTGGCACGAGCTGTGCGACATGTTGCGCCGTCTTGTTGAAACCACAGCTCTTGGACATCATGGTTGTTCAATTCAGGAATGAAAAAGTTAGTAATCATGGCTCTATACCGATCACCATTGACTGTAACGTTCTGGCCATCATCGTTTTTGAAGAAGTACGGACCAATGATTCCACCAGCTCATAAAGCGCACCAAACAGTCAGTTTTTCTGGATATAACGGTGTTCTGACATACACTTGAGGATTATCTTCACTCCAAATGCGACAGTTTTGTTTGTTGACGTAGCCATTCAACCAGAAGTGCGCTTCATCACTAAACAAAATTCGCTTATGAAAATCGGGAATTGCCAAACCAAACTGAGAATAAATCATTTCTCAGCTGTTAAATTTAAATAATTGTAATTTATATTTAGATGAATGCCCTGATATTGAAGAAATTCATTTCCAAACGTAATACAAACATTCAAAGAGAATATTAAGATATCAAAATTAATTAACATAATCGACATTCGTATTAAATTTTACATTCTACTCAATTTATTAATATTTAAAAAAATAAATTAAAATTAACACAGTTGGCTTAAGTTTCACAAAATATATCAAAAAACCCTACATATGTTTCGGGTGGTTAACCCATTATCAAGAGTATACAGTGTTACTCAACACTCGTTTAACCACCTGAAATATGTGTATAGTTTTTTCATATATTTAGTGAAACTTATACCAAAGTGTGTTAATTTTAATTTATTGTTATTAACATAATGTTTCACCAAGAGATAAGCGAAAGCTCAGTGTCTTTTACTATTATTATTTGTGATTGCAATTATCATTTATGCATCTAATCTGATCAGAAATATTGTTCAGAAATCAGTGCAGTTTTTAATATTATTTTATTTTCAGTAAATATATTGTCATTTGCTGCTGGGAACGCTTATGCCTGGACTTCCTCTGTATTGATATATTTGAAGAGCGATGATCCTGAGAGGAATCCCCTCGGGACCCCCATAACATCTTTCGAAGAATCTTGGATTACATCTTTCATTAACCTAGGTGCAATATGTGGTAATATTTTAACAGGATATTCTTCCTACAAATTCGGCAGGAAAACCACACTTTTAGCATTCTCATATACCATGCTATATCTCATTTAATTTGTTTTTTTGCCAGTACACCAGTAGAGTTGTATCTGGCTAGATTTTTAATAGGAATAGGTGTAGGTGCTGTTTTTACTGTTATACCTATATACATCGGAGAAGTTGCAGAAACAGAGACCAGAGGATTGCTAAGTTGCATGATGCCAGCATTTATAGCGGTAGGACTACTATTTGTATACGCAATTGGTCCTTTTTTTAGTCTGAGAGTTTTGAGTTCATTTCTGATAGTGCCAATAATTCTTTTCCAATTATTTTTCGGTATTTTTGTGCCAGAAAGTCCTCACTTTTACGTTTCTGTAGATAAGGAAGAAAAAGCAAGAATCAGCTTGAATAAACTGAGAAATCGAAGCTCTTGCTGCCTGAAAGAATTAGCTGATATCAAAGAAATAGTGAAAGCAACACAAAATACCGAAATTTCTTTCAAACAATTGATTAGTTCTAAGTCTTTCAGAAGAGGAATCGTTATAACATGCGTTCTGATGATACTACAACAGTTAGTAGGAATCATAATAATAATAGCGTACATGGAAACCATATTTATTGCTTCTGGTAGTTCATTATCTTCTTATACCTCAACAATGATTGTGGCTGTTATACAGGTTTTTGTAGTTGGATTAAGCTCCTACCTTTCGGATAAATGCGGCAGAAGATTTTTGATTTTAATGTCTAGTGCGAGTTCAATTCTACCGCTGTTGAGTTTAGGATTTTACTTTTTCCTGAAAAATTCTGATTCAGACGTATCTTCCTTGTGGTGGCTTCCGGTTGTTAGTTTGATCATCTTTATTATAACTTTTAATATTGGTTTAGGTCCATTACCATGGACTTTGGTTGGAGAAATGTTCTCTTCGAATACTAAATCTTTGGCTTCTACCATCTCTGCAACTGTTAATGTATCAGTAGGTTTCTCTGTGGCAATGGTATTCCCAAAATTGGTGGAGATAATAGGTTATGGAGGTGTCTTCTGTTGTTTTGCAACGAGCGCTTTGTTGAGCATGCTTTTTGTATTTCGATATGTCCCGGAAACAAAAGGAAAACGGTTTCAAGATATTTTAAATATACTGAAAACAGATGAGGACTTTTTATCATTTAAGTTAGTTTGTGATTTAATAATAATAAGTACAATTCACTATACTTAAATTGCAACTAGAATTAATTTAACATTTTTATTGACAAATATCGTTTTAGTATTCTATTGAAATTATATTATATGTAATATTTTTGAGGCAATATTATATATTGATACTTCTATATTTATGTTGTAGAATTAAATTATTACTTTCAAAATGAAATATATTATTTGCAAATTCATTTTATATGGACACAAGTTATTATTAAACTATAGTAATTACAATTGCTTCAATGACCGCAACTATTGAAAGTATGTTCTGAGAACGATAAGCCGAAAACATATAAAAGAAAGTATTATACGAAACTACTTTAAAAGTAACGCTTAGCAAAAAATATAATGGCAATATAGGGGTTGTAACAACATTTTTAATTATGTTACGATTTCTACAAACTCATACCTCTCCAAGTTGAGTAAACTAGAGTTTTTTGAGTTAAAGAGCTTGTTTACAAGCATGTCATTATAGGATATTTAACAGTAAACACGTAAACAAAAACATTCCATCTAACTATAATGCATTTACCGTCCCCATTCGAATAATTAATGCTATATAGTTCGATTATTTGAAATAGTAGGTTGAAACTATTTTAAGAGAAACCACGTTGCTTCTACAATATTTTTATTCTTAATATTTATTCATAGAGACAAAGTCTACAGCAGTTTAAAAATTTTCAATTGAATCATTCTCTCATGACGTGAGACACCTTTATCTAGATAATTTGGGTTGAATCTTCATATTTTGAACACATGAGTTTATTCTTAAAAAAAATGGAAGGAAATATCGCTTGCATGCAGAAAATTTATGTATCTCGATTTGAATGATTTTTCTTTGGTATGATAAGTGTTTTAGTATTTAAAAGGTTTTAGTGTTCAATAATTGTATACAAACCGAATTTTTTGCTTCTAGTTCTTTAGTATGTAATTTATATATCACTACCGGAAAAAATAATTGTCAGTCAATACTCATTTATTTTTGAGTTGATAATTCATACTACTTTCAATAGAAACATGAAAGCAACAAATATAATACTTGCCATTTTATTTAATTCTTTTGAAATTATTGAATTACCGGTGTTTGCCATTTTATTTTATTTTTTTGAAATTATTGAATTAATCGGTGTATATTTTTTTTTTCGCTGAAACTGTAGTTTATATTCGTGTATGACTCTCCGTCCTTCTTAATTTCGTATTTTTGTGAATGAATATAATTTTGAAAGAATTTGCCAATCTTGGTACAAGGAAAGTCGAAGATAGAGAAAGATTTTTCTGAAGAAGGCAACATTGATTGCCGAATCGTTAAAACATCTGTATATGAATGAAAAAATTTATATACAACCAATTATAATTTAAATAAAATGAGTAGTTTTTTGATTTTCACTAAAATTAAGTTAAATATAACAATATTGTTTCACCAACACTGTGGCTTCGGCTTCTTTCAGATGTAGATGATAAACGTCAGTTTATCTATACTTCTAGCTACTGACGTCTCTTATTTTGTTTCGTCTTATACTCTACATGTTTGTAAACGTAGGGTATCTTCAACTGTTGATTGAATAATGTTAGTTCTGTTATTATCACTGAATAAATTCTAATTATTGTTTTTTCTCCTGAACAAGGCGCAGAAAAGTCGAAATATCGAGAATTGTTATGAATAAATGAGTTTTTAAACACTTCACCAGACGGATTATTTCTGTTGCCTAAATTCTATGAGCGTCATCTATGAATTAGCGGTAAAAATCAACACCGCGCATATAGAAATACTATACTATTTGTAAAAGAGTAATCATATATTCCGTAAATAACATATAGATAGCACTCTTCTGCTTTCGTATGTTCTTTCAGCATAGATTAGACCACGAAGTATTATTATATATATACTTCGTGGATTAGACAATGGAAGTTCAAACTTCCGTGTTCGTTTATTGAGATTCTATTTCTTCATACTTGATACTGAATCATAGCAGTTTTCCTCCATAATACCAAGAAAATTAATAATCAGGCATTTCGATGCGAGCTATTATTTCAAATTCAACTAATTGACCTAGGTACATTTTGTCATGTTTATTAGGTATTATAGAAAATTTAATACCTACCTATATAGCACAGGTTGAAAAGTTAGAAAGGTCATTTATGAAACATTACACAAAAATATATGTATTTATTTTTATACATATAGTAAATAACAGACATGCCATAAATGTATGTATATCTAATAGAAACAATAGTATTTCATTTGTAAATAACCATAGTTTCCATGTCAATGAGAACAGCAATTTTGCTGGAAAATTTATCCAAATTTCATATTCCACTACCGGAAGTGTATCGATTATAGTGAATATCGAAATGGAGGTCATCTGGTATACCTATCATATAACCTTATGAAAACCGTACCAGAAAATATGCAGGTGTTCTTACATTGTAGAGTGAATACGAGAGAATGAATTGATTAATTCATAGGTGTTATGTCAGTAAGTAAATAAAAATAATAATAGAAAATATAACCGTAGAATAAAATAAAATACAAATAATCTCTTTCGCGGTTTTGTGCTATGTAGATGGGTAAAATATGTACCTGAGATAATTCAATACTAGCTATTTGTTTATTTGAGTTTATGCATATAGAAGATAGTTGTTATTAACATAACTTGAGTTTTCAATAAAAGGACTAACAAAAAATTAACATAATACTTTAATAGTTTACCAAAGGAATTAGCAAGACCGTATAATTATTTGAATTATAGGATGTATTCATATTTTGAAAATGAGCGAAAATAGGAACTTGAATGTTTATTGTATGTGAATTTACCTTATGTTGAACCAAGATATTCACTTTAGAATGATTATATTTGAAATTTCTTTTCATAAATAGTTGTATACCGACATAATAAAATTATTACCGTTCTTCAAAAGTTTGTTTTAATTTTTGAAATTTGAATTTGCGAGTTTCTGATTTTGTGTTAATAATTTCCGCAATAATTGTCATACTTTTATATTTTCACTACTCGTGTATGTTGGGTTGCCAAAGTTAACTAATATAATTCAAACTGTTTCATTTAATTTTTTTCAAGATAAAATTCATTTCAGAATTTAAAATCTCCTTTAGAATTTACGATTATCTGCGAATGAATAAAAATATTTTGTTTCGTTTCAAGTATCATGAATTCAGTTTTATAAATAAAATTATGTCTGCGTCAGGTTCTTTGATGGAACACATGAGCTGTTGTCGAACGAATTCTAATTAAAATGAGAGAAATATAACATTGTTTATTTTTCATATTTGCCTCTGTTTATTCGTTAGGAGACGTTCAATCATCGTTGCTCTATAGAAATGATGAAATAATCAGAAGCGTATTTAAACGATGGTGGAAAACATCAAAGAAAATGTGGATGATTATGAGACGGAACGAAGGAAAGATAGCGTGTGAATATATAACGATACCATCATTTATTTTATTAGGGTTTAATATTCCTACAGTGTTTATGAATGGATTACTTTTATTATAGAACTACTTTGCTATATCATATCAGCTTCTATATTGACATTAAAAGTTTTTTTATACTTCTGGAGATTACCACTGATAATTCCCACGGTAAAAGAAAGAATATAAAAGATAGATAAAACACAAAATGTTCATAGAAGAAGAAATTCGTTATTGTTCACAGGCGTTTATAACTTACCTACCAAATAACAACAAACGCTTATTAAATAAAATATAGGTATATTATTGAATGATTAATTCAATATTACCACGAGAAATGATGAAAGCATAATATAGGTGATTGTTTTTAATTATATATCGATATATAAATACATGAACAACATTACAATTAATAATGATAAAATTATTTTTGTTACATGAGCATATTATTTTAATATATTATTATTGAATTACTCAATTATGTTCCAATTAATAAAATTTCTTCATTAGATCTTATTCAATGAACAGATAAGCCTGATTGTCTCTGTTCTCCTCATCATTGAATATATTTAACCCTAGCTCACTAACCTTATTTTCGAGTGACATTGTCACTAACCATTCGTAATTTTTACGACAAATTAAAACATCAATAATTATTAAATCAACTTTATTAATGGCACAGAATGACTTAAATTAACAGTCTTACTTATCTTTTAATGAAACTAAATAATATGTTATATAAATTACTATCCTGAACACAAATTGCACATCGATAGCACATGCTCCCTGCAAATCGGTGTTTTGTACCCCTTACAGAATGTCGTCGTCATACGACGTTTTTTTGCAGGACATATGTTGCAAGTTTTTCGCGTTTTAGGTACTTTATGACTAGGACCTTCCTGAGGATCATTAATTTTCAATATCTCTGACATGATGAGCTTCAGATTCAAAGTTACAGTCTGATATCTCTCTTGCAGCCAATGCTTCATGAGATCATCTGCTATTTGTAAAGCAAAAGGCCTCCTTTTCATGAGTTTTGTTCCATTTCGTATCGCATTAGAGACATGGATGACATATGCATTTACTATAGTCAGATTCAGAATGTTGAAAAACAAGCAAAGCGGCCATCGGTTGGTCTTTCGGCTGGTACTCATGATCGAACACATTTGGTCTACTGTATCAACCGCGCCTTTTGTGGATTTATAGAATTCAATAATTTCTGGTTTTTTAGAATTTGCATTGATTGAAGGTTGATCATGTGTGGTGGAAAGAAGGTAAACGATGTCATTTGTCTTCGGTTTGTAGGACACCAAAGTCATTTCTTTATCGAAACCGAATATCGAAGTGCCAACTGGTCTATTTCTAGTGTTCACCATTTCTTTGGGGATCTCTCGCTTGTTACTTCGTAAAGTACCTACTACTGTGAACTTATATGGTTGCTTCAATAGTTGAGCAGCCAGAGGAACCGAAGTAAACCAATTATCCATCGTTGTATTCCGGTTCGACCCTTGGTATGGTTGACATAGTTCTTTCACAAAATAATTTGCTAATGGCTCGTTCCCAGTGTTCGTGTTTTTTCCCATATAAGTTATAGCATTCCGCATGTACTTCGTACTAGAATCAGCAACCATCACAAGCTTCAAGCCATATTTATTTGGCTTATTCGGGATATACACTCGGAAAGGACAACGTCCTCTAAAACCAACTAATTGCTCATCCACGGTTATGTACGAACCTGGCTTGTACCATTTCTTGCAATTTTCAATAAACTTTTCCCATACATCTCTAATTGGTGCCAGCCTATCAGACTCTCTTCTCTCTCGTCTAGTATTTCTAGTAAAAAAAAATGCATCACATTGAAAAAAAGTTGCGTGAATACTAACCTTTCGTAATTTTTACGCCGATCACACGATATTTTCTAACCAAAAACAGGTGCATCCGTAATGAGTGTTAACGGGTCACTGGTGATGCGAATTAGGAAGGTACTAGAAGTATGCGGATTCGCGCGGGAGGGGAACATACCTCAACCTTAAATGCGCCAGTCACGCGTCGTAATTTTTACGAATGGTTAGTGATCTAGGGTTAAAAAGCTTTCGGTAAAAACTCATGTATTTAATAGTGTTGGCGTTTACAATAATCGATTTACTTGATGTAAATCCATTATAATTGAATATAAACTTAAATTCAAACACTTGAACTTATAGATTTACACTTTACTGACTACATAGCATGACGCGTTCCGTCGTTATACCTGTTTTTTCAAATTTGTCGTCGTTTATACTTGTTTTTTTAAATTTGTTGTCATTATTCTGTTAGCATCTGAAGAAGTCGTTTGTAACGACGAAACGCGTCGTGCTATGTAGTCGATAAAGTGTAAATCATAAGTTCTGTTTGAATTTAAGTTTATATTCAATTATTCGAAAAGGCATGTTTTACATAAGACTCCTCAAAATAGATAGCACTTGTCGTCACAATAAGCCATAGAATATTTTGGCATCCTCTCATAGAGAAGATGATATATTTCTTCTATATAATAATAATAAGTCTCTATTTTCTTACGGGTAAAAACACCCAGTTACAGAAAATATTCAAACATATATACTTACAGTATTGACACCTAATGATATAATGCAAACGTTAAAAAAATTATTATTAATAAAAGAAGTAATTATAATGAATAATAGACAATGAGAATATAGGTATACTTCACTATTATATAGATACTATAAATTCACTATACATCAAAACATTCCAAGTTAACCCGACTTATGAAAGCAAATTAGTCACTTTCGGTTGAAGTGGTCTTGAAGGTGAACATTGTCTACCTCTAGGAACATGAAAATTATTAGAGCCAATAAAGGTAGTACAGTCTAATACAGTATTACTTTTATTTATATGATTTACAAAAGTGAGTTTTTGATCAAATATAATAATAATAATAATAATAATAACATCTTTATTAGCTAGTAGCTGTACAATTTTCTTCTCTTTACATGTATAAGTACATAATTATATTTTAATATTTTACCTGCATATTTACCCTATTAAACTGTATTATATTATATTATAAACTGTATATAAAGTAATTACATTCTATTCAAATAATAATCAAATAATTGTTTGTTAAATGATTTAAAGCTAGTACAGTCCTTGATTTTTTTTGGTAAACTATTATACTTCAATAGTGCTCCATGAAATAATGAATTCTGAGTTGTCGTCTTGTTTCTGTGTCCAACAATGAAATTCATTTTATTTCTCGTCCCGTAGTTATGGACTTCTTGGAATGTTGTAAGTCTTTCATTACAATAATTGGGCATTTTCTTTACTATGCATTTATATATGAACTTCATTGCCAGCATTTCTATATAATCACTTATTTGTACCCACTTTAACTCCTCCAACATATTTTTAATTCTTGTATACCTGTCACAACTCAGGATTATACGCATTCCTTTATTTTGGAGACGCTGTAATCTTTCTTTGTCAGTTTTTCCCGCTAAGTACAATACACTACCTGCAAAGTTAAAATGTGGTAGTATTATGGTATTATATACTATTTTTCTAGTCCATGTTGTTAAATATTTACTGGGTCTTCTTAATACCCCCAACTTCTTTGAAATTTTTTTACACACATAGTCAATATGATTAGTAAATTTCAACTTTGGATCCAACATTATTCCCAAGTATTTAAAAGAATTTACGGTTTCAATCTTTTGCCCCTCAATTACTACATTAAATCTGTTTGTGAATTTATTTATATTATTTGTGCTACCTATTATCATTGCTTTGGTTTTTGCAACATTTATTTTCAATTTATTAATCACCAACCACTTCGTTATATTTTTTAGATCAGCATTGAGTTTTTCTTCAATTTCATCCGAGTCTTTTCCCGCTATATATATTATCATATCATCAGCGAACAAGTGATACTTACAATGTTTTAGTACTCCTCCAATGTCATTTATATATAATGAGAAAAGCATGGGGCCCAATACGCTACCTTGAGGTACCCCACTTTCCACATCTATTTCTTCTGAACATTCATCTCCAATCTTGACAGTTTGTTTTCTTCCAGTCATGTAGTCCTGAAACCACTTAAATACTGTTCCATTGATTCCATACCTCCTTAGTTTATGAAGTAATCTTCTTCTTGCTATTGTTTCAAATGCTCTCTGTAGATCCAAAAATACCACTACTGTGCACATATTCTTGTCCATATTGGTTTTCCATTCTTCAATTAAATTTTGTATTGCACTTTCACATCCATGGTTCTTTCTAAATCCTGACTGCTGTTCTATCAATAATCCATTGCATGTAACATACTCTTCTAATTGTTTAATAACAATTTTATTAAAATTTTATTAAATATTTTATAAGTCTCGAATTTCGCAGACCCTGGTTAGAATGGTTTCGTATATAAAAGTCTATGAAAAAATATCGAATTTTAGGTCGACCAAACATTTACGAATAAACTTTGAATTGAAATTTTGAATTTTGCCAGGAATTACGTATTTCTAATACGCATATTGAACGTAATATGAGGAAACTGAGGAATTAGAGAAGAATGACTTTCAATTTCATTAGCAACTATCATTACTTGCAACTGTCAATACGTTTTCTTCATAAATATTTTCCTTCTTAGCTCGTTATCAGGTTAGTAGCAGTACTAGTAGCTATCTCATGTTTGTTCGAAAAGTTACTACTTTTCAGGCCAGCTTATTCTAAAAAACCTTGCATCCGACCTAACTCTACACACTGATGAGGAAGAAAACCATCAAGACGCTCTGACCAATTTTTGGAAGCCGTTAGAAGTGCTGACAATCCCTTGAAAAACCTACCTGAAAATGAGGTAGAGGAGTGGCTTCTAATCGACGAGAATGAGCCTGTTGAACCAGAACTAACCGATTAGAACATTATCAACATTGTAGTAGACTCTCAGCCTACTCAAAATCTTGAATAAAGTGACTCAGATGCCGAAACGGAAGAAAGGAAACAATCAACTAGGCAGAAGCTGTAGAATAGCTAAATAAGTTTATCTCTTTTGCTGAGGCTAGTACTAGCTACAGTGCTTCAGAAATTATTGATTTCCATATTACCGCACGATAGATACAGACTTCTACTGTATATGGATTCTGTTTCATTCAGATATCCCAGAGAAAGTTGTCATTAGGCAAAATTACTTGCTCCTGGCTTAGATCTAATTTACAGTAGTTCAATTGTTACCTAATTGAGTATCTTCTAATCCTTCTTCGTCTCAACTGTTCCCTTATTGAAAAAATTTCTATGAAAAAATTACTATTTCCCAAGGAGTTCTATGCATCTCTGTAATAAGTTTCACAAATACTCGGTAGATACTTTTTGATATAATTATGACAATATATTACGTGACAAACACCAGCATATTAAAAAAAAATAATAAGTAAGTAAATTTGCAACGTTATATAGTATTTATTCAGAAAAACGACAAGGTTAATATTACCGCGTATAATCTAATCATGGGTCCTTATTTCTGCATAACGACAATAATATCATAGACGATAATGATAATGATCAACTAAAACATTGTCGGTTTTGTCCTTCACTTCAATACTTGAGGTTTTTTGTATTACATATTCGGTCAGAGTTGTTGCGAGTTAGTTGAAGTTGAATTCGATATAAATCTCAACGATCTGATTGAAAAAGAAAGACCAATGTCATCAAACTGACTGATGACTTCACTGCAAAACCAAATAATTTAAAAAGAAACCGGTTATGGCGTCCCCTAAAAGATGTTGCCTATAACCAGACTTACATAGTTCAAAATAATTCACCGTGGAAGTTCATTGTTTTTACAGATACATAAAATCGTAATTTATTTTTGAAATAAGATGTTTATTCGGCGTAACAATAATAATTCATAATCGTGGCGAAAACGTTGTGGAATGAAGGAATTCGATTGGAAATGTTTTCAGCGCGATTTGATTTTCTACGTGCCGGTTTTATAATAGTTATTTTTTATTGAATACATGCCATACAGCCTTCTCGTTTCGAACATTTTTGGCTCCACTCCCAAAAAGCTGATTCGTCACAATATATTGTTGGCTAATTAAATATTTGCTTCGAAATTCTGATTTATTTCACCAGTGGAGTCCAACTTGAACTGTGGAATTTTCCTTGTATATTCTTTCTGATTGTAATTTATTTCAAACGAAGTTTTATTGTAACTATAGTTTTAAATTCGGAGAAGTTGTTGAAGACGAGGACATTTTGTCTTCATGAAATTGTTGAGGAAAATTGGTAAGTCCTGATTATTTACCTATTCACATTTTGTTACTAAATTCATAGACAATTTGTTAATTTTTTATGCAAAATTGATAATTTCATTTTCACTGAATTTTGTTCAAATGCAGTTTAATTTCATCTAAACATTGAGATCGAATTCAAATTTATTCTATAGTTGGTATTTATTCTAAATTTCTTGTAAACGATTTCAAAGCTAATGAATCTAATTTTCATATATTTGAGATCGATATTCTGATTTTGGATTGCAGTGTAGATAGTTATTGCACATTTAAACATTTTTCACACGAACAAAAAATTATTTGATATAAATTGGATATTTTGATTTATAATCCTTTTATAAATTCAAGCAGGGATCTACCTACAAGCTATAAATTATTAGGTAGAACACCCGATAAAAGCGAAGAAATATTTTTGTGACTGCCAAAAACCTGTTTTGATACGAGACCTGCTGAAAAGTGTTGTGTTTAATTAGAAATTCTATAATTGTTACTCATTTATATACAATTTGTGGTAACAGTATCAGTAACTAATTTTAGGTGTAGCAGTAGTGATAATAAATTATCCAGCCATATTTAGCCATATTTTATCAACATTAATTATATTTCTTTAATCTAGTAGAAATCTTCATATTTTTGGTTAAAACGTAAAGTGTTCTGTTTTTATTCAAGAACTTGTTATTATATATTGGCATATGTGATTGCTTTTCTTATCATTTTTATTGCCAGTTTGTCGAAAATGTGACCGATATTCCAGTACATTATGTACGATATTACGGTATGAACGTTTCATCAATGTGTTTTAATTTGGGAAATTCGTTAGTTTCTCTTAATGACTCGGAAACCAGAAAATTTAGGACGAAATACAAAAAATATTTTCTAAATCTGTGGATTGTGAGATGCAATATCGGAATATCATTCGATATGTTTAAAACTCTCCTATAGTTTTTGCTTTTTTGAAGTAATGTAATATTGGAAACGCGGTAATTTTCTGTGATATCCTTAATGTTTTATTTATGATTTATGTTTCATTCTAAGGTTGAACTTATAAAGTAAATACATTTCTTAAAATAACAGCAATCGGCCGGTCTCCGTGCCTTAGTCGAGAGAACACCCGACTATGGTACGCTAAAACTCGGGTTCGCGCCCTGGTGAAGGCATGGGTGTTTGTGTTTGTCCTGATTTAAGTAGTTTAAATAATGATCTATGCTGGGTAATGTACATCGATTACAAGCCCAATGGCCGTTCGGAACCGGCGTTAAAGTGTAGGTTCACTGAATTAAAAAAAACAATGAACCTCTTCTAATAAACATTTATATGTATTGTTAATTAGTTATAAACTTTATTCTACTTTGTGCAACAGAACTGCATTCAGATTAAAACTTCAGATTACGATTTATTGGAAAAAACGTAAAAAATTTAATACTCTGCCATAAAAAATTCAGCTTCTAAAGTTATGAAAGCACCTACCAGCTTTGTAAACAAAAATAATAAATTATGAATATGATATATTTTGTGTAAAATAATACAGTAATACTACGGCCAGCTTTAATACTAAAGTATATAGTATTAAAGGAGGCAGTGGTAATATTATCATTCTAGTGGATAGATCCAATTGGTGTATGTCTAAATTCTCGAGATCGAATAATAGTCTGACTCGATTACATTTCATTTTTCATGAAGTTTATAACGACGACTTATTCCGAACGACTCTGTTCAGATGATGTTCGTTCGCATACGACTATTATACGTAAGTGCGAACTGCGGAAGCTGAAGTTAATAACGCAAAGTAAAGTAACTTGACTTACGACGTGCCTTGTTCCTTGTTCTGGTACTATATGATACGCGATAACGTTGGCAGCAATCACGCGGTTGGCGGTTGACGATGCGATGGTAATAACTGTAATTGCGAAGTCGCAAAACATAACCTAAAGCACCTGCAAGGACAAAATCTAAAAATTCCAGGGAATTCTTATCATTTGGTAGTATAAACCATCTTTTGTTGCATTGTAATGAAGTGATAAAAGTATTTATCGTGGAATTCGAGTATGCGAGGAATTTTCTGCAGGAATATGGTGAATATTATTGAATTTGTAAATTTATCTAGATCTCCAAATCGAGTTGATTATTTCTGACATTAGTTACTTTTAAATCTCATTAAGTACCTTGGCAAGTGAGAAATAATTAAGTGTGAATTAAAATTTAAGTGTGAATTAAAAAATATAAGCTTACTCCTTTACAAGTTATTTGTACGTAAGTAAATAGCAGAGAAATGCGAGACTGATCTTTAATGATGATTTGTTTGGCAAATAGTAAAACCTGGCTTTATTAGATACTTATCTTGGATTTTTTATTCAAACATTATTGGCCAACATAAACAATTCTTCAATATGATACCGCTCTAAAATTTATCCAGGATTTTATTACTTTCAGTTATGTTTATTCAGGCCTGTTTGTGGTTTATTCATTATCATTTTATGACCGTATAGAAAGTTGTCATAAAATTAAGAAATTATAAATGCAAATATATATAAATATAAAGCTTCTGTTTTTCATAACATATATTTGAAAATTACATTGAAAATTAGATTAAATATATGAAAATTGATTTAGAAAAATATGTAATAATTATTATGTATATTATGCAGGTGAATTTTAAAAAATCCAATCAAAAAAGAATATAAATTTTCAGGATTTAGCTACCAATGTCTATTTGGCACAGCAGTGTTAGTCTAGAGCTAGGCAAAGGCAATCTGCTCAACAATAATTTGGATCATAATAGTCGTTCAAATCTTTATCATAGACCACATAAGGTAAGTTATGTCAGATAGATCATATAGCAAAAATTAATTAATAATCTTGTAATAGGAATCAAAAATAAAACTTTAAACCAAGTAATGAATAATAAATCAAAGTGTATTTATGGTATACGGTAGTTATTTATGTTGTAGAAATTGAAATCAAACAACTTATAAATTTCAATTTTATCAATGATCATTATTAAATAGAATTTTATTATTACCAGTTAATTATCTCAAAAGAGTAATTTGAAGATTTAACATCTGATAATCTGAAGTGATTATCAAAGATTATATGTCAACAAAATTATGATATATTATAATATATTTGAGTTATTTTTTTTTTCAATATTAACTTATGTTATTGATTTGAACTTTACTTGTAAGATAAATCAGATAGCACTTTGCTTGATATTTGTTGAATTGAATATAGATGGAGCTTCATAAATATTTATTTTTTCAATTTTTAAATAATTTCAGTGCAAGATGTCACAGATGGGTGATGTTCTACATACTCCCAGATACTTATCATGGAGGAAGCTCCATCTTAGCAGAGCAAAATTGAAGGCTTCAAGTAAGACTTCCGCTTTACTTGCTGGTTTTGCAATGGTTGCTATGGTAGAATTGCAACTTCAAACGCCAGTTACAATTCCAAATTCTATATTAGTAGCCTTTGCTATTATAACCACACTTCTTGTAGCAGTTCACATGCTGGCACTGATGATAAGCACTTGTATCTTACCTAATATCGAAGCAATATGCAGTATAGACTCAATAAATTTAGTAGATGAATCTCCACATGAACGTTTACATTGGTATATAGAGACAGCATGGGCCTTTTCTACATTACTTGGGTTACTTCTTTTTTTAGCTGAAATAGCCATTGTATGTTGGGTAAAGTTCTATGACATAAATACAACTGCAGCATGGTCAGCTAGTATAATATTGATACCAATTCTCTTTGTTTTCTTAGCTTTTGCTATACATTTTTATAGGTCTTTAGTTGCCCACAAATATGATATGACAGTGTCAGGTATTAGAGAATTAGAACTATTGAAAGAGCAGATTGATGGAGACCACCAAAATAGTAGAGCAAATGGTTTAAATGAACTTTCGGGTGTCCATGTTGTTTGAGATGAATATGTTAATAATGAAAAGTACGAAAAATATTAATTTATAGTGCTTCCTATGAATTCTTGTATTTTTAAAAATATTCTCGAATTTTTTTTTGTTGGCACATTTTCTGTTTATTTATACAATGTTGAAATTTTGTTTCATTTCATCAATTTTTATCAATTGATACTTATATCTGAAATTCAAGGTGGAGAAATACTTTTAACGTATCTTTATTGAAACCTTTTTTTATTATTGTTTTTCCATGGTAACAGACAACCATAAAATGTGAATTATTCAAGGTAAAGAATAATTCAACTTAATTAACAGTTAAACCAATTTTACATCTTTCTATATTTCATAACATAATGGCTGTGCGAAATGGACCTTATTGTTTCAATACATTTTATCTCATGTTGGATTGGTTAAAAACAAGTATTTTCGTATTTGATACCATTCAATTATTTCAATTGGCTAATTTTTTAAGAAAGAAAAATTTTATTCAAAAAATCTTTTCTCACATTGACAATATTATGTAAACAATCAAATACCAACTATATATGCCTGTTATGAAGTTACAATTCATTTAATGTTATCCAATATTTTCTTATGATTTAGATATTTCACTGGAAATATCTTGAAATAAAGTAATTTCAATATTCCAAAGAAAATATTTTTTATATTTTTATTAATGGTTAATTGTAAAGAAGCATTTTATGTGTACAATGTTAAAAAAACGCGATTTTTAAATTATATTTATATCATGTTTTTGGTGATTAAGACATCTAAATGGATATATTTCCAAACATCAAAATTAAACAAGTTTTATAAGGGTTGTTGATATTGTGATATGTCTATATATTCCAATACTCTGAAATATAAACAGATGAAACAGTACTAAACACAGATGAAGAAATTTTTGTCACAAGATGTAGTTTTTTTTTATTGTTTCTTTCATTGCATTTTTATTCGCTAGTCTAAAGTTTTACATTATCAACTAAATAACATTTTCGACTGAATCTCCATTCATACTACATATATTATTTTTCATTTTACCTCCATTTTTTCATTGAAGTGATAGTTATTGTGATTTTTAAAGAATTTTCTGTAGGAATCAGATGAAATATTTTATTGATGCATTCCAACATAATAAAATTAGGTACTTGTGTATTTATGTCAGTGTTGCTTAATTTAAAGTTTTTTGTAATCCTTAAAACAATTTACCATATTTAGAAACTATAGGTTCCTTAAAGTACTTAGATTTTAATGAATTTTTAATTTATTCAGAAACACATTAAATGCATGTCATAAGTTTATTTTATTCCATAAGGATGAAAAAACTGGGAATAAAATATTAATATTTTTAATTAGGATTGTACTTTTTAGAGGGTAATTTTTAGAAGGTAATATTAAATCTGTGATTATCATGATATAATAATGTATATTATATATTTTTTACTAATTGATTTTTGAAAATAAATTGAATGTTACTTAATCATCTTAATGTTATATTTAGTTCCTCGCTGCACTGTTGAGTGGCTTCACCTTGCTCTTGTACCACAGATGTAAAAGAACATATGTTTCCTTTGCCATCAAGAGCAAGTTTGGCTTGGGATGTACATAATGCTTCTGGGTGTTTCAGTTCTACCTAAAATTTAGTGTAACTATATTAATTCATCATTCTTAAAATAGATTATCGTGAAAGGAATTCATATGTTTCATATCCTCTTTTGAAATGTTTCTTACTATGGAAAACAAGTATCTAATATAAGGACAGATCTATTTTATTGGTATACACTAACATACATACATAATTGTTTGAAACTTAAATTTATAGATTGTTTTATCTCCCTAAGTTTTCTAATTGAAAATATGCTGGTTGTATTTTTTCCTTGCAAGTATAGATAAGAAATTATTCAAAATTCAGCACTTGTGTAATATTTAATAGTATTGTAAAAAGATGATAATTATTCTTAGATATTGATTTTGTGTAGCAGGTATACATTATATTTAATATCTTTTTCACCTCATTTATTGGATATTTAGTTGGTGAGATACTGCAATGCCTATAGGGTATATCTATTATAGTACTGTAGACACACATATCTTCAAACCATACACCTTCTTGCATTTGGCCACTGTCCATATGAAAATATCTACCCTTTCCATGTTTTAAACCGTCTTTCCACTCGCCTTCATATCGATTTCCGTTTTGAAAGATGAACATACCTTCATCATGAAATTTGTCATTCAGCCAATTCCCTTAAATTATCACTTAGATTATTTCTAAAATTTCAAAAGTCCTGGTAAAATTAAATAAAACTACATTGAAGGTGCATAGTTAATGTAACAATTTTCATTTACTCATGAAATTTTTAATGAATTTAATTGTGATAAAAATTAAGTATAGTTTAGGTCTAAGTCTCTTTAATTGAGTTTTTTGCAAATCAGGATTATTGAAAATTCTGTAGGCAGTATTTGTATCATACTATTGCTACTATCTTTAGAAAAAGTATTAATTTTATTTCACATTTCTACACCTCAGTATTTAATATTTTCATTTAATCTCCGAGTTGAGTGAGGTACACATACTTCAATATAATAAATTTTTTAATGGACTATTTTATTTTTAAGTTTCGTATAGGCACTCAACAATACACTAATGAGGTATTTGTATTGCCTCAATATATTTTACCTACTTTGTGAATTACTACTGATGAGAGGAATGTGCTTGCTTATCTGAGGATAGCTACTTAAAATTTAGCTCAAATTTTGAGGGAGTTTTCAGAATATTGCAGATACGTTCCAGGCCCTTGCGGCGCATAGTTTGAGTAGCTCTAGGCTAGGAACTCGAGAATAGATATAATGAAATTTGTAAATATTTTGGGTGTGTTCCGTAATATTCACCAGTATTCTGACCAGTGCTAATGACGTCAGAAATAGACGCCATATTGTACTGGTATACTACGCCATATTGTACTGGTATACTACGCCATATTGTACTGGTAAAAAGGAAATGACAGTGTACATGTGTTCACCGGGTGTTTGTGCAAGAAATTTATTTATTTATTGTTCATGAAAAAATCTGAAAGTCCATTTTATTATATTTATATTTATTTATTATATTATTATTTATAATGTATGCAAATTGATATTGTCTCTTATAAAACTGCTAATAACTTTTGGAACACAAACGTAAACAAACACTGTTTTCTAATATGGCGTCAGTTTATGACGTCACGCACTGGCCACAATATTTCGGAAGGATTCACCAGTATAGCGTCTATTTCTGACGTCATAAGTACTGGCCAGTACACTGGTGAAAATTACGGAACACGCCCTTTATTATTGAAGATATAGCAATAAAAAAGTTAATTATCTTTTGAGGAAGTTATTCAAGATGGCGTACCGTCATAAAAAGAGCAATCTGTGTTCCATAACTGACCGTATCCATTACGTTTACTGCGTTTGAAAAATCCGATATAAAAACTGCCATCTCGATAAGTGCGCAAACCATGGCCATGCATATAACCCCCTTTCCAATCGCCTCGGTAATCTAACGTGAAGGTTTTACTTTCAGGAACGAAGGTAGAAAGTACACCGAATCCTTCTCTATAGCCTTTATAGAAATCGCCTTCGTATAGCTGGCCAAAACGTGATAATAGTGCCCCTTTACCTGCATATAATTTTGATAATATTGCGATTAATAGTTATATATAATTCTGAACTAATAAACCCTTCTTTATAATAATCTCCAAAGCAACACAATCTCATTAAAAAACCATACCCTTATTAAAAATTAACCCTTATATCAACTAAATCTCCAATGGAAAAATAACAATACAATTTAAATTTAAATCTCCATATCGTAACTCACCTTGCTTTTTATTGTAATCCCATTCTCCAACATACATATCTCCTAATGTATTGAAAATTTTGTGACGAAGTCCTTGTCTGCTAGTTTCAATATCCAGTCTTTCAGACCGCGATTGCTTTACTTTGCTACGATCTTTCAAGAACGGCATTATTGTTTATTCTTTCGAAAATGTTTCTTTAACGTACATAAATTATCCAATTTTGAATATTAAAATGAAATGATTGTTGTACATAAATTGAAAAAATACATTATGAGAAGCGAATGAGTAATTTCTCATTTCCTTCATAAATGAAGTATCATTTTGAAACTGGCATTTCTACAATTTATTCATGACATCCTATCACGCGATTGTCGTTACCATTCATCATTTGTAATTTGATAGGCAAACTGGTAAGATGTTTTCCTGATTGTGTTCTCAATCAATAAATTATTCTCAATAAAATATGAACTCTGGTTTAAAAGTTCAATATCTGAAGGTATATGTCAAAAAAAATTTTATAGACCATTCGTTAAAAAATTAAGAATCACTCTGTGTCTTTCATTTCTGTTAGCTAACAAAAGAAATTGTCACCATCTATTATCTTATATCTAAATGAAATGAATAAACCTGTAATGGAACAGAATAGGCAGAATTCTGTATTTTGTATATTGACATTTTGGTCAACAGACATTAACATTATTAATGATGAGTGTAACTAAAAAGTGAATACTAAATGAACGTTGATGTTGAAGCTACATTTTATGTGTTTTTGCTGTTTTAGTTTTGCTATATTTTTTTCACCTTAGATTTGGAAAGTTTATTCATTTGACTTTACTGGAGAACAAACATTCATTCGTCTGCAGCTATCGATCTGTTTCCCTTTTTCCATTCTTAAATAAAAATAAATCTGGGTCCCACAACTCAATTACTAAACATGGAGAAAACCGAACTTGTTGAAGATATTGGCAATTCTTTTACACTTTCAGATCAATACATGATACAAGTTGAAGATATTGAAGGTAGACAATATTTGTGTATTGATTTTAATTTAGTATAATGCTTGATTTATTTTAGAGGACCAAGATCAAATAACAGCAGAAAATACCGATGATTCAAATCATGAAATGGATAAACTTGGTGCTCCTCTTCGAGAGCAAGATAGATTTTTACCTATTGCCAATGTAGCTAAAATAATGAAAAGAGCAATACCTGAAACGGGAAAGGTAAATAGCAAAGTACGCATTCTTTTTATATCCTTTTCTACTAAATTTACTATATAGATCTAGAGGTGTGGTATCTCAGGAGTTACTACAAAAACGATAAGTATTGGATGAGTAATGTATAGTAACTTTTTTCTTTCAATAATTATGACATGAATTTCAGATTGCTAAAGATGCAAGGGAGTGTGTTCAAGAGTGTGTTTCAGAATTTATAAGTTTTATAACTAGTGAAGCAAGTGATCGATGTCATATGGAAAAAAGAAAAACTATCAATGGTGAAGATATCCTCTTTGCAATGAGTACACTTGGTTTTGAAAATTACGTTGAACCTTTGAAAATATACCTACAAAAATATAGAGAGGTATCCTCTATACCTGAGGTTTCCTGAAATTATTTTCACTTAATAAATACATTTTTAGGCAGCCAAAATTGATAAGGGACCAGGTGATATCATTTATGATGATTCTGTTGATGATGGTTATAGTGAGTAATTGTTTATAATGATTATTACTTATGTATATCATTTTTTTTGGTATTACTTGTTTTAGCTTGTTACCAATTCTAGTTTGCTCATGTATGAAGTGCATTTAGAAAATATTTTGCTGATTATATATTTTCATTGTAAACTATACCAAATAACCTTGTTTCAGAAGGTCCAGTATCAAACAATATTATAACCACAGAAAATGCTGGCACAGAAACAGTTATTTATACCTATCAAGATAATATTCATCAGTTTCAGTTAGGTTGAGTTTTGTAAATTTAATTACTGTTTTTCAATAGATTTCATGTATATATTTTTTAATTGTTTAAGACTATTGCGTAAGTAAACATTAATATGAAATTTGTAAGTCAACAAATAGATGAATAATTAACAGTTTGATGTGTTCTTAGCCTTTTTTCTTAAAAATGGAAGTATGTATTGTAAATGTTTACATAAAACCTTCCAAATTAAATGTCATTTGAATAGTTTAACTCACCTCAATTAATTTAACATAAAAATTGTCTTACCTATTAGAATACAAACTATGTTTCACATTTGATATAAATTACGTATCAGTAGTACAATTGAGATGTAAAGTGTACTTGAACTTGGTTAAAAATCATGCAATCATACGTACATTAGAAGACTAAATAGAAATTGTGAGGAAAGTGAATAACATATTTTTAACAATAAAAATTTAGATTTTGAATGAAGTACATAAATTTATCAAGTTGGCAAATGGTATCAATAAAACAACATTTTTATTGAACAGAATCTGGGAGTGGTAATTTTTTTGAATGTAATAAGTCAAGGAATCTTATTGGATGGATCTACACTTACAACATGAACAGTTATATTTTATCAATTGGATTGTATGCACTTTGCTGGAATGAAAAACTAACAGCAAGTTCTTAGAAATTTATTAACTTTCCTATAAACAATCTTAAGTTACGTTGTCTTCTTGACAGCAGGGCGCTTGCCACCTTCACGGAACCCATTCCTGAATCGCCTTCGGACAATTTTCAGGTGACGCAGTCTACCAGTTCCAGTGGTCTTCCTCCTTTTGGCTTTAATCGACCAGTTGTCTGAAATTGGCAACAAACAAATATGACAAATATGATATGAAATAACAAAAAATTATATTTTTTGGTTAATATTACACTAATATTTTCCCAAAATTATTTAATGTAGTGTTTTTCTTAAATCACTTATTCTGTTAAGAAATCTTAACAGAGCAACTGTACAGATACATACAGACTTTGAAACCAGAATGAAAATTTTCAAATATTTATATATTGCAATCAACTAAGATTTTCAACATGTCTTAATTCAAATATTACTATCTAAAATGGATATTCTGCAAGTATCAATATTGCAGTATGTTTATCAGCTATGTCAATGAAATATCTCATTCATTATTCTTTAACATGAATAAATAATAAATCGGAAAAAAATTTAAATTAGCAAAAAACCCATATATCATTTCTAAATAAGTTCCTAATAATAAAGGAAAAATATATCTGATAACACAAAAAGTTGACCCGAAGTACTGATGTATCAAAGCAGTACACAGTGCTACTGATGAAGTGCTACTTATATGAAACTCTTCAGATAAAAATATATCACGGAGTCACTCAAAACTGTTAATTCTAGTGTTTCAAAAATTTAATTTTTTATAATGTTTATAAAGGAATTGTTTTGCTACATGTATACTATTTCACTAATTGAAAATATGATTCAACAGAGTCATTATAAATCATATGAACGCTAAATTGAAATCATTTGACTAATTTGCTGAAGCTTTATCAATTAAGAAATCCAACAAAAACTGGATTCAATCAATGACAAAACACTGGCAAGATATAGAAAACAATACAATACGAAAATTGACTGAGATCACAGCAGATTGGTGTAATATTATAGTTTGAGAAAATGGTGAATTTTAACAAAAAAACTGAAAAGGTGAGTAAATCATACTAAGCTTGATAACTATAATTCCTCCAAATATAAGTTGTCATTGACATGTCATACAAGCTGAATAGTTTTGAATATGGTTAAATTCATATATAATCGGTATACTCACAAGATCGCATTTTTGCTGACGGATAACCACATTGGGCACATGTAGATTTTTGAATGTGGTAAGATGATCTTCCACATCTTCGACACAAAGTATGTGTCTTATTCCTACGTTTACCAAAACTTGATGTTCCCTTCGTCTAAAAAATTAATTACAAATATAAGAATTAAAAAAAAAATCGATTTTCAACTATATGCAATATATCTCAGTATTTGTACTCAAGAAAAATCAAAACTAAATTTTAGTTGAGGTACATAACCTATTTTTGTTATATTTTTCGAGAATTTAGAGAAATCAATTTGAAAAACAATGTATTACTAAAATAATTTTATATATATTTTATAGGATAACTAACAAAAATCGAAAAGGATTATTTAAGTATTTTCAGATTTATAAGCGATATTTTTTACACTTACCATCTTTAGGGAATTTGGCAATAAGAAAGCAATATAGCTCCTTCTCGCTTGTGTTTGGATTTACTTTTCTAGTTCTGTGGACACAAACACAGATTTAAGACATTCACAGAGTTGTAGTACATTGAACTAACAAGGTTTAATTTCACGGAGTAAGTCTAAACTCTGTGACAGAGACGTTCTGCTTCTGCGTACCTCCGCAAACTCCACATTCAATCAGTGAAATATTTCGAATTTAAAAACTGAATTCTAATAATAGCAGATTTTCCCAAGTAGCGGTGACTGCCTCGATATTGAGCACGTGAATGTGTATAAATTCCTAATAAATATCGTAAATGGATGTTCAATAAAGACTACGCAAAATTCTATGTATTTTGATAATTAAATTTTAAATTGGAATTATGACTTTTCGGCAAAATGAAAAAATAGAGTGTTTCATACCTCAGTGGCATTTCGTAAACTTGTGAGATTCTAAAAATAAAAATGGATTGTTTGAGTTTAAAGAAAAATTAGTGTTCAGGAGTACCGTTTCATTCATATTTGAGTGTTCGTTCAACATAATTCAACCTCTTAAAACAAATTGAAATAAGTGTTTTATTTTCCTAAGTTAAGTGAATTAACTCGTTAATTTATTGAAAACATAAATTAATGAAGCTATTTCTACAATTGCTTTGTGAAGTTATTATGAAATGTAAAACTCAGAAAGAAAATCCAGTATGAACATTTCGAATACTTCAGTTTAATAATGATATCATTAACAAAATTGAGGCTATAATTTGATGATAATGGTACATAATACAAAATATCAATTGAGTAGAAAACGTTTTCAATTAAATAATCAAAATGATGTTTACTGGAGGAACTTCCTATAAAAAAAGAAGTAATTCCACTGGAGGAAGTACAAGAAGAAAGCAACAATCAAAAATACAGAGAGGAAACTCAGAGGTGAGATGAAAATTGATTTAGAGATAAGAAATATTATTGTACTAAGTTATTTGGAAAATGTTAACAATTGATTTTCATTAACGAAATATGTTAATTCTTTATGAATATTTAGTTTCAGTAATTTTTATTAATTCTTAGGGAACTGATTAGAAAATACATATTTCAATGATAAAAAAGAGATGAGGTAACTTCTCATTGCCGACCTAAACATTGTCTTTAGAAATCACATTCAAGTACCCTATGAGTATCGGGAGTATTTATTTAGTCTATTATAGTGAATATTATTTATTTAAATTATTTAATGTTTTAATCTAAATTCAACATTGAGATGAACTGACTAATTGGATACATTGACCTAAAACGAAAAAAAACTGTTGGTTTTTCATATCTACTTTTTTGAAGATCGAATAAAAATTTGCAATTAACATAAAAGAGTTCTTGTAGTTCAATAATCTGAAAAAATAATTTTAAACACTAGTGAAATATTGGATTCCTTTTCATATTGGTATTTATGTCCATAACTGAATTCAATCGTTTGATATAAATAGATTACAATATATTGATACTTTTTTTGATATGCTCAAAGTATTGGCATATACCTACTAAAATAACTGAAAATATTTTGATCGTGTTTATTATTTCTCAATACAAATGCTTTGTGGTATTTGGCAACATATGCTATATGCTTGCAATTGACGTCTATAACCTTCTCAGGGCTTCTAAGTATTTCATATAGGCCTTCGAAGTCTATATAAACCATGAATACGAAGATCTAAAATATTATCTAGAATAATATACGTCGTGATGAAGCATTATCATTTTAAAAACAACTGTTTCTTTAAAGAGTTTTTGATAACTCCATTTTTGATTCGGATATTCATTGTTTATTGATAGAACTCCTGTTTTTCTTGTTACCAAGAGTTAATTTACTCTATGAATTTTTTGAAAATATTCCTTGAATATTAGAGTTGAGGGAATCCTTGAAAAAAAAACCATAATCGATAAGGGACTAGGGAGCTCAAAACTGGGAGCTTTTGGTTAGGTGTTATGGTGTTTTTGAAACATAGAAAAAGAATGAATTTGTCAGCATGTACAAGAAACTAAAACCTTGATAACGGTCATAGAACTCAGTAATTTTCCTGTCATTAAAGCAGTATTGATTACACATAGAATGTTGTAAAAGCCCCAGACATATGTCGAGCAAATACAATTTTTTATTTAAATCATTGCTAATCTTTGACATAGAGCATTCTATCATTTTGTTACGATAAGAGAATTAAAATAAAATTAATTTTTCCATCAACAAAATATTGTTTACTCAAGTCATATTGAGTAGTGTTGAACACCAGGTATAAAAAAAACAATCATATAAATAGTAGCAGGATGTTTATTATATGTTACCCACTAGAAGTCAATTAGAAAATACCCCATATCATACTCAGTAAGACTTAAATTCTCATAATTTTTTTTTCAATGTATTTGAATTGATGATAATGGTTTTATTGAAATTTTCTGTTGATAAATTATTTTTTAATGTGCAATTGATATCAGCTTTATTTGCACTCCTTAAATGTGCAAAAATATATAATTCGTTCTCTCATATGTCCCAAAATCTCTATTTGAAATCTGAAATTTTTGAGTGTTTGTAAATAAATAAAACTTACCGAAAAGATGTTAATGTTCGAATGAATCTATAACGATGTAATAAAAATATGAAATTACGTTTCTCAATCCATATTTATGTAAGTGGAAATTTAATAGCTCCAATTCAATTCTCTCTGTTGATACAATTCATAAAAATCGTGGGTGGCTTCGTCGAATTGCGACTTCATAAACCAAACTGATAGTAAAATTTGCAATGAAAAATATATGATATATATAAAGTGGTCTAGAAAATAAAAATATGTTCAATATGAAAATTAGGTATGTAGATAAATATAGATGGCTAAATTGAAATATTTGTTCGGTAAATTTCAAAATCTTTCAGAATAATGAAAAAGAGAATACTATATTTACAGTAATTAATGAAGTAGCTAACGTTACACTCCGGTGGGTGCCTTAAATGACGTTTATTTTATACACATTATGGAAAAAAAAATTTTCATTATCGGTTTTATTGATTATATACTGTTATTTCTCTTGATAATGGGCTAATTACCCGAAAAATATGTAGTTGTTAATAACCCAGTGAAACTTGAGCCAAGTGTTTTATTTTAATTTATTATGTAACATGTTTCACCAAGTGATAAGCAGAATCTCCGTGTCATTTATTGATTTTATGTTTGAACTTCGAGAATTAAAAAAAATTGAATTCACCTGTTTTCGACATACGAAATTGTTTTGAAATTTTTTACAATTGGAGTTCGCCAATTTTTTTTGGAATTTTCAGATTTTTCTGATAATTTATCCTGATGAGTAAACGGTTTGATATTTCTACGCTTATTATCAAAAAATTAGTAGAGTATTTTGAATAGTAAATTCAGAAGAAATATTTCAATATTCAGTAACATAATTGTTTAAAAACAATAAATTAAAAATTAAACCACTTGACTTAAGTTTCACTGAATATATTACAAACTCTACATATGTTTCGGGTGGTTAACCTATTATCAAGAGAATACAATATTGACTGATATTGAATTCTCGCTTAACTCTTGGTGAAACATAATTAAATATTAAATTGAATAAAACTCTTGACTTAATGTTCACGATTATATTTAACAACAATTTAATTTAATTTAGTATACAATATTAGTCCAGAAAACAAGTCAAACAAGGCTATGGCCACTCTTTTTTGGGATGCGAGAGGAATTATATACATTGATTATATTGAAAAGGGTAAGACTATCACTGGTCAATAGTACGCAGACTTATTGCAACGTTTGAAGGACGAGGTGCAAACTAAACGAATTCATTTAGCGAAGAAAAAAATTTCTAAATTCACGACTTGACGTTTGAATTGATGCCGCATCCTCCCAACTCTCCAGACTTAGCTCCCATCTATTATTACTTGTTTCCTAACCTCTAAAAATGGCTTGGCGGTGAAAGATTTGAGAGCAATGAATAAGTTATCGAAACTACTAATTAGTATTTTGAGGATCTTGACGAATCTACGTTTAAAATTGGTATAACTAAATCACAACATCGTTATGACAATTGTATAAGTGTTGATGGAGATTATGTTGAGAAATAAAGCAAAAAAAAATTTTAAAACATCTTTTTTTTTGGTTAGGCCGGAAACTTTTCACCCCACCCTCGTAGTTATATCGAAAAAATATTCATACAAACAAATATAGGTATGAAAAACGTAGACGTATAAAACATTCTGACAAAGTCAGTTATAACGAAAACTAGTAACGTCTAAACGGGATAACAAATTGTATTAATTTAATTAATATAATAAATTTTTTGTAATGTGCTTTAATAATTTTAACACCTGCAAATCAACGCAAGGCAAGATCCTATATTAAACGTCATTACTTCTAATCCCCTTATAATTCTATTTACCCGTGTTGTTTCATATCTTGTACAAATAAATTATCACCTGGGTCATTTGTACGTAAATTAAAATCAACACAAATTAGTTCCAACGTATTGCAATCCAAAAATAGCTACTAATTATATTCTAAAATTCATATGTATTTTTATGTAAAACTTAGTTTTGAGCTGCAAAATATAAATACTAGTGAAAAATATAGTTCGGTTTGAATTGAAAATGACGTGATATTGTGTGTATGAAGTTTTATGAACAGTTTATTTGTATGGTATACGAAAGTTCTTCCAAAACACTTATTCAATAACTTTTCTACAATATGATGTATGAGCAGGTATTGATAATCTTAATTTGTTTGTAACGTATTCATTAAAGTTATTTATAATCAAACGAATCCTCGTTCAATATGCTATAATACATAAATGGAAATATATAGAATATTGAACTAAAATATAGATATGTAGAAATAGGAGGGAATAATTTTGCTGCTCTCACTGAATTTTCTTTCTTACTTAATATTTATATCATTGATCGATTAGCCCTATACTTGATGAAAATCCAAATATATAATTCAAATAAAACTAAGTAGTTTTTTGATTTTCACTATAATTCAGTTAAACATAACAATATTGTTTCGACAAGACGGTGGCTTCATCACAATTTATCATCTACATCTGATTAACACACTGTGTTGGCGAAACAATATTGTTATGTTTAACTGAATTATAGTGAAAATCAAAAAACTACTCAGTTTTATTCAAATTATAATCTTTATATTATAAGAATGCAATATTTTATCTTTTTATTGTGGTTTTAAAAAAGATATTGCTCGTTTTTTTCTCCCTTATCAGACTTGATCAATGACGCTTAATTTATATTTAAAAGATCTGTGAATCTTTTCCGATTAGATACGAAATATAATTTTATTCAAATGTTACAAATATAATATTAAATGAAGAAAAACGATCTCAAGAAACATCTAAAACTAAATACGGACTTCGAAAATAAAAGCAGTAAGATCAATTTTATTGCAGAGAATCTGTAGTTACTATTTGCACAGAAACTAAATTAAATGGAACTAAAGATTGCAGTTTTCTTCTGCCTTACTAAATAACATATTTTTTCTAGATAAAGCCAAGGTCCCAACGGCATCCCAATGAGACGCATCGACAATATAGTGGTTCTAATTCTACATGCTCTTTAATCAGCTCATCGGTAGATTCAGATTTGGAAGATCACTATCAACGATTTGGAGGCAAGCAGATTACTAGAAGGAGAGGAGCAGTCAAGCATCAGAAGTAGGTTTATAACTTTGAGATGAAAAGCACAAAATCTCATTTTAAATTATTTAAATGTAGACTGTCTAAAGTAATTCGACTTGAATAGTATTATAACTCATAAGAAATTAATTGCGATCATTTTTTGATTTTATTAGGACAACTAATTTCGAAATGTGTGTTTTAATGAACTGAAAGATGTCATAATGTCACTGAATAGGATTTTCCTCATTATCATCAATTTTTCAATATATTTAAAAAAGAATTGTGAGGGATACTGGTCCATGTATACTCTAAAGTTTTCGATTGAGGTACTTGTGAGATCTGCTCCTCCGCTTTCAGATAATATGAACGAGTGAGAGGAAAGTTCTAATGAACCGAAAATAGGTGTTACATTTAAATTTGAAACAACTTTATCCCATATAGAAACTCGTGGGATACTTCAGGGTTCGATCTTGGCGCCAACGTTTTTTTTTCACCAAATCTCAATCATCTTAAATCATCTAAATTTAGACTGTCTATATTAATTCCACTTGAATAATATAGATCTAATAAGATATTAATTGGGTACATTTTTTGATTATAAATTATCAAAATTAATTTTTCATATAAATTATGACAAATAATTGAAGTAATTTCAAAATTGAGGTAGTTTGTTTGAGGTAGTTTTGAAGTCTGCTCCTTTGTTTTCCGATAATATGAACGACTGAAAGGGATACTTTTATTTGAACCGAAAATAAGTGTTTCATTTAAATTTGAAAAATCTAAATACCATTTAGAGATCTCCGGGATACTTCAGGGTTCGATCTTGGCACCAAGGCTTATGCTTCACAAGCTCTTAATCATCCTAACTCATCTAAATCCAGTCTGTCTATATTAATTCGACTCGAATAATATCATAGCTCATAAGATATTAATTGGGATCATTTTTTGATTATAAATTATGACTATTAATTTCAAAATGTGTATTCTAATGAATTGAAAGATCTCATAATGTCACTAAATAGAATTTTCATCATTATCATCAATTTTTTCCATATATTTCAAAAGAAATATGAGGAATCCCGGTTTGGTTGCTTCTCAGGTTTTTGTTTGAGGTAGTTTTGAAGTCTGCCCCTTTGTTTTCCGATAATATGAACGACTTAAAGGGATACTTTTATTTGAACTGAAAATAAGTGTTTCATTTAAATTTGAAACAACTTATTCCCATTTAGAGACCTCCGGGATACTTCAGGGTTCGATCTTGGCACCAAGGATTATGTTTCACCACCTCTTAATCATCCTAAAACATCTAAATCTAGACTGTCTATATTAAATCGACTTGAATAATATCATAGCTAATAAGATATTAATTGGGATCATTTTTTGATTATAAATTATGACTACTAATTTCAAAATGTGTATTCTAATGAATTGAAAGATCTCATAATGTCATTAAATAGGATTTTCATCATTATCATCAATTTTTTTTCCATATATTTCAAAAAGAGTTGTGAGAAATACTGGTTCTTCTAGGCTTCTGTAAGTTTTTCGTTTGTGGTGCTTTTGAACTCTGCGCCTATGTTTTCAGATGATATAAACGATTGAAAGAGAAACTTCTATATAAATATTTTTTATAATATTAATCACAAGCAATCAGAATACATACGAGTATGTTTTATAAACTTATTTGCTGGTTTTAAATGTCATTATTGGAGTCCTGTCCAGAGACAGTTCCGCTGCAATTCTCATTCAGATCTGCTGGTCATTTTCTTTTGAGTCGCCGAATTCTTTGCACCTCAGTCAGCGGCTGAAGTAAAGCATTCATATGGCCTTCCAGCCTTGTGTGATGTTTTTCACTTCTTTCTTTGATGACGTCCCTCACGTCAGGTCTTCGTGCAGTGTTTGATTCGAATCATACCACGGTGCATTTGTTACCATTCTTAGGATTTTGGACTGGCTTCTTTGAATTATTGCCACGTTTGACTTGCTGGTGAATCCCCAAGCTCGATTCCATATGTCCAGATTGTCTTGATGATGGCTTTATACATAACTTAACTTCTATATGAACCGAAAAGAAGTGAAATCGTGTAGGCTTTCACGGTCGGTGTCCATTGTGAAACATGGTGAAATGATCTTCCGGGCTGATTGGCCGTGGTCAACTGGAACTCCTCCTCTTCCAGACGTTTCGTCCCTAACTGCGAGAGACATCTTCAGTGGCGGCAAGTGCTTCGACGTAGTGGTGTACTGGGCGACGACTCTGGAGCAACTGATCATCAGGGACGAAACGTCTGGAAGAGGAGGAGTTCCAGTTGACCACGGCCAATCAGCCCGGAAGATCATTTCACCATGTTTCCCGAAAAGAAGTGTTACAATTTAAATTTGAAACAACTGAATTCCATCTAGAGACCCCTGGGAGACTTCAGGGTTCGATCTTGGCACCAACGTTCTTTCTTAGGACGATCATATTTCATTTTTAACTGTGGGTATGGTTCATCTCACAGTAATACACTTTCTATTGTGAATTTGACTTATAAACAATAACTTTAATAGTAATTGAATACTGTAGTATTTATGACTAATTTGCAATTGGGCATAATATTCTACATCAGAATGAATATTTTCCATTGAAATTCATTATTTTCCTCAACCTCATTCGTGAAAATATTTATGGTCATTGTATATTTATATATAACGACTTGCGGCCAAAATATTTGCAAGAATTTCAGATGCAGTCGAAACTGAAAGAGATCGTAATGCGTTCTATTTCGTAAGTTCAAGTATGATCTTCATCTTTTTGCAAGAATGTATTTTATATACACAAAAGTTGATTTCGTTCCAGAAAACACACGTTTTTATACTTGACTCACATTATTGGCGAATGTAAATTGATGTGGCATACTTTGAATAGTATTTGAGTGCATCACTTGTAATGAATATACATTACTTAATGTTGTTATTTTGTGAGAGATTACACTTTACGCTTTTCCGTTTATTACTCATACTAGCTGACAATAGGATGCGGATTTTAACTTTGATTTTAGTGTCATAAATAATAGCGTGATTCTTTTATTGTGAACTATTTCAAATAAATGAGAGGTAATAATAAATACTTGTCTAAAAAACACTGACTGAACAATTCTTTATTCGACTAGTATCGCCTTTTACGGCATTATCATAATTATTCTATTTATTGCCGTAAAAGGCGAAACTAGTCGAATAAAGAATTGTTCAGTCAGTGATTTTTAGACAAGTATTATTTATTATTACCTCTCATTTAAATATGAACTATCACAGAGTTGATTCATCGTCCATTGAATTCATTATTTCAAATAACTTAAGTTCAGAAATTCTATTTCTGGAAAAGAAAGAGTTAAATTTTACTCTGTTTGAGGAATCACCGAAAGTGATGTGTCTGGTGAATTGATCTGCAATAACAAATAAATTCGAAGCGTAATATACAAAAATGAAGGCGTTGACACATTAATTCGATTTTCAAAGTCAAAATTTAGGATATGTTTGCAGACATAGATATGACTAAGATTTCTAACAATAACTTTTTTTATTTATTCGTTAAAAAAATTCACTAAGGTGTACTTGGAAGATATAGGTATAGGAATTGTTTATAACTTGTAATATTATATTAACACATCCTAAATCGTTTTCAACAGAAAGTTAGATTTAATCAATTTCATTTCAACATTTCTCTTGGTTTCCGATCAATTTATAAAAATTATAAGATTTGGGAAATGAAAACTTGGTGTTTGTCAGTTTTTTTCTGAAAACTTTGTTTATATTGAAGCTTGACAATCGTTTAAGTTGTCAGTTGATTGACAGACAATTGCCTCAGTAAATTTTTTGAAAATGGGGTAACAATTGTCAACCAAGAATATAATTATGTGAAACGAGGGAATCAAGTGTTCATTACAATTGCTAGAAAAAGTGTGCAAATTGAGAAAAAACTGTTTTTTTACTATTTCAATTCAGATTTCTCAGCTTACTCTCATTTTCGAAATCTTAATTTCTGAAATTGTGGTAACAACGTAAAAAAATTGTCAAGCAACTCATATAATTCTTCAAAACTAAGCCAAATGTTTCTCATTAAATTTTTACATATTTTTTAATCAAGCAGTTTCAGGAAAAACAAACAATCGAAGTTTCTAAATTCTGACGTTTCGGGTTTTTTTTGTTAATTTGTCATAATTAAACACGTCTTTTCATATTTGAATACTATATTTACGTAATATTGAAATCAATACCTTTTTATGACTTTCGCCTACGACGATCTAAATTAGACTAACTCCTTTTCTTAAAAAATAAGGACTACACAGTGAGGTGAAAGATATGAACATATAAATCTTGACAGTCCTTCTATACCACCTCGATATCTTCTAGTACTGCACGTGCAGGAATACGGACCTTTAAATCCTGGATTTAAATCCTCGTATCTTGGGGTCCCAAAAGTAATTCCTTACAAACAGACCTACGCTTTAGTATTTTACCATGAGTGTGGATTCAAAGATCGGAATGATTTCAAAAAAATTGAGAGATAAACATAAATTTTTTGCACAATTTTTTCTTTATTCGCTAAGTAATATAGGGTGATTTTTTAAGCGTAGTTTTTTTTTAAATCGAATAAAACGCTCAATTTTCATCATATATTCAAAACTTTTAATGAAATTGATAATTTGGACTTTTCCATTTACATTTTGAAGATAACTTCTTGTAAATGTTGTCTGCGGCTCCGTATCAAACGGCCCATTCGGAAGGTTCAATTTGACATATGCCTAATTGCTGAGAATGGCGACGATTGACATTTCACGACCTCATTAACACTGTACGCTACGGCTGCAATATTCTCTTCATTACGCACTGTACGCATGCAAGACAAAGGTTTAATGTCCAACAAAGTAAATTTTGTGCGAAATTTGGTGATAAGAGCAAGAATTGTTGATCTACCAGGTCAATTATGACGACCATAATATGGTCGTAACAAACGATACACATTTTTCACAGAGCACAAATTTTGATAGTAAATTTCAACAATTTGTAATCGTTGCTCGTTTGTAAGTCTTTCCATGATGAAATGGCAGAGTATACTGAAAACTTTTCAGTTTGACAGATGACGTTTGGATGCCATTACCAACCAGTTCCGCCAACCTGAAAAACTAAACCCTCAAAAATTCACCCATTATAAACAATTCAAATTTCTTAGTATATTTTGAATTTTATAAAATGAACTCTCAGAAAAGTTTCGATAGAAATGTATGTTCGGGTAAAAATCGTATCAGCATTATTTTTAATCGCATTGAAGACAATTTTCATTTATCAAACGTGTTATTTCAATTATTACTCTTTTAAAGTGTTCTCAAAATCGGTGGGAAGTTGATATTTGTGAGGAATTATTTTTGTGACCCATGATACAAGGCGTTCATGGTTACCGATAGTTTGTTCAGTCTAGGATTCAAAGGTCCCTACTACTGCACTTGCAGTACTTGAAGATATGGAGATTGCATAGCAAAAATATCAAAATTTCTATGTTTATAATATTTTACCCCACTGTGTGATTCTTTGTTCTTTTTGTATTATTTGTGTATTCTGTGTTTCTTATTCATCAAAAAATGGGGTTTTAATGTATTTAAATGTATGTTATACAAATATAGTATTCAAATGTAAAAAAACGTCTTCAATTATTATTATTATACTTATACTTATTATTATTATTATACATATTATATGTTAATATGTAAAATACCACTTCTTACGAGCCATGCATTTCCATATAAAAATATGCACCGGTGAATTTGATGGATGCCAAATATCAGAAGCTTTCGCAACTAGGTCAGAATTCAGAAACAAAACAACTGTTCCGTGCGTCTAAAAATCAAGTTCTACTGGCAACTTTATCGCCTAAATAACATAAATATCCCAGAATATTCTTATTACTAGCCTACTAGAACGCTCGAGAAGTGAGAATTGCTTATTTACGAGAAATTTAAGTACACATTTCAATGTTTTGATTAGGGGCATAATTCAATATTTTTCGCTATGAAAAACTAACCAACCGAGTTGTTGGAAAACTTTGTTGGCGGAGAAAATAAACAGAGACTGTGTAGTTTAGTTTCTGAATGAATCGAATTGAAATTGATTTCTTTGAACTTCTTAATTGTTGTAAAAAGACCAAACTGATGTTTTGAAAAAACGGAAAAGCAAACGGAAACTATTAAAATCAATGCATACTTTTACATTTAGATTAGAGGTTGGTAAACTTTGTTGTCCACCAGATCTACTACCGGGTGTTTGTTATTCCATAAGCAATATATAATTTCAATGCTATGTCAGAGTATTTCAATCTTCAAAGCACATTTAGCTCATACTGAAGCTTCAATATAAAAGTAATAAACACAAATGTACAAGAAGTATGAATCTGTCGTTTCAAAATAATAGTTGAATATAAACTTAAATTCAAACACTTGAACTTATGATTTACACTTTATTCACCACATAGCATGACGCGTTTCGTCGTTACAAACGACTTCTTCAGATGCTTACAGAATAATTTGAAGAAGTCGTTTGTAACGACGATACGCGTCATGCTATTTAGTGAATAAGGTGTAAATCATAAGTTCAAGTGTTTGAATTTGAGTTTATATTCAATTATAATGGATTTACATCAAGTAAACGCCAACACTATAAAATATTCAAAGTAATAGTCTAAATTACTAAAATTAAGTCGTAATACATACGTTATATGATATTCGTTAAAAAGCTTGGATTCTTGAATCTTGGAAAAGTGAATATTATACTATTACTCATACGAAAAATGAAATCTTTTCCTATTATATCTCAGCGGAGGAGAAAATAAATTTGCTGTAGCCAAAAAAATTATTTAAACACGCCTTTCAATATTTGAATACTTTATTTACGTAACATACAATTCAATACGTTCTATTTCGTTATATATTCGTATAAAACGCTCCAAATAAGACTCATTCATTTCTATGAAGAATAAAAAATACTTACCCAGTGCTGTAAAATATTATAATCATATAAATCTTGTAACTCCTACCATGTTATCTCTGGATCTCAGGTAAAACCAATAAAAATGAGGATATAACAAAAAAGATTAATGAACAAAAAATTAGAAGAGTAGAAACACTAAAATATTTGGGCTTATTTTAGACGAAAAACTGAGTTTCAATGACCATTGATTTCATATCATCTAAAATCTCTAAAAAAACCAATTTTTTGGAAAGAACAGGAAAAAAGCTGTCGACATATGTGAAATTATTGTTGTTAAAAATCAATAATAATGCCACGTTTTGGATATTGCTCCACATTGTTATTTGGTTTGACTAAAGAAAAAATTCAAAAATTACAAAAGTTACAGAATAGAGCCATGCGAACCATTTTAAAGTGCAATAGGTATACCCCTGTTAAAATTATGCTGAACTCTTTGAAACTGATGTCTGTTAAACAAAGAATACTCTTTGCTTCATATATATTCATATTTAAAATAAAAAATCAGGTGCTTCCAAGTAATGTAATCAAAAATGTAACATATGTCAGTGATGTGCTTGGGTATAATATATAATGTAATGTAATGTTAATAATATAATGACTGAACAATTCTTTATTCGACTAGTTTCGCCTTTTACGGCATTATCAAGAATAATGAATGAAGGCATTCTTGATAATGCCGTAAAAGGCGAAACTAGTCGAATAAACAATTGTTCAGTCAGTGATTTTTAGACAAGTATTTATTGTTTTCTCTCATTCAAATATGAACTATCACAGAGTTGATTCATCGTTCATTGAATTTATTATTATTATTACCTACTTCCACGTGCAGTGCGAGTAGGTAAACGCATCTTTAAACCCTTATGGGTTCTAAAAAAATTACTTATGGATGATATTCATAAAAAAGCTGTAAAAAACTCTTGGAAAAATAAATATTAAATAATTACTCTTGCGAAAAATGATATATTTTCCTAATAGAACTGAGGTGGGAGGATAATTATAGTTTGTTGGAAATTGTACTCTTTTTTACTCTACAAAGGTTTTTTGGTGCTCATCATGGTAGAAGTGGTACAATTATATTTAGTTGATTCAAAATGCCTGATCTAATATTTAATCTTTGCCGACACTGGAGTTGTTTGCGAAAGGGGACTTAGCAAAAGAGTGACAGCCTTCTCAAAAACTCAGGCACGTGGTCGCAGTGTTGTTATTTTGATCTTGAATGGAATTTAAGGTCCATTGAATGAGGATGTTTGAATCACAAGCCAAATTAAGGAGGTTAATTGTCAAAGAGAACAATACCTCTAAATGAATACAAATTCGTAATATTTGAAAATTGTCATAATGAGCAACACCTCTTTGAAACAAACAGCTTTGGCAGCTTGGTAAGCTACCAAAAGGTTGAGATCTTGTGAATCTATGAAGAGAAAAAGAGATGGGGTATATTATACGTCTATGATATACAAAAACTCCAAAAGCTTATTCGTAGTTATATCAACAGAACAACTGAGCAAAAAAAATCATAATTATGTAGTAGCAGTTCTGTATTATTACGCGATAATAAATCGTAAGCCCCCATATTATTTTCCTTGATCCCCAACTAATACAAAGTCTAGATAGCTTCAAGGTTAAAATTTTTTGATATCTTTAAATTAGGTGTTTTCTCCCAAAAAATATAGCGAAAAATTGAGGGTATTGAATACATTATTAAGTATAATTTTTTCCAGGATTCACGAATCTAAAGGCCACAAATTTGTTGCCAAGTTCTTCAGACAACCAACATTCTGTGCCTTCTGTAAGGAGTTTTTATGGGGTTTCTACAAACAAGGCTATTATTGTCAATGTAAGTATTCTCATTAAAAATTATTCTTATATTTTATCCAAGAATTATGTAAATAATTTATAATTATGCAATTTTTTTAGGTTGTCAGACTGCTGTTCACAAAAAGTGCCATGATAAGTTATTAGTCAATTGTTCTGGGTCAGGAAGACTGTCGGAAAGTACTTTAGTAAGTTTTAAATTAAAACTTTCAATTTTAAATTGAAAGTTTTTGAGAGTTTGTGTAAATTTAAATATTTTTTCACATATTTCGCAATCATTTCAAAGTATTTTGATACAACATCTGATATTAATGAAACTGCTACAAACTCCTGATGGTATATTTGAAGCAGGTGCTCGAATTTTTTCGAACCATTATTTTGAATTTGTTTTGTAAGTAATATTTTCTTATTTTTCTGAATGGAGTTTTACTCATAAATTTATTATTAATCAATCAATTTATCCTATTGCTGTTCTCTTATTCTCATTCCCTTTAAATTAATATGGTTATCATTTTTTACATGTTCTTTTTTGTCATTTTATTCAGTTCTATGTTGAGCATTCAATCAATTAGAAAAGACTTCACAAGTGATACATTTTTCTATGAGTACCTGTTATTATCCAAAATTACTGGCAAATTACTGAAATTCTCAAAAAATTTCCAAAAATAAGAAAAATATCGAAAATAAAAAAAATTTTGATAACAGGAGAAAAAAAAAAGATTTCAGCAATAAATATAATTTAATTCATTATTAATTCAGTTAAATAATGACATTCAACTTAACATGTTCAATTTTCAATCGATAGTTATTACATTTGTATATTTTCATTCCAATAGAATATTGGCGATAGGAAATGATTCTGCCAAATACATTCAATTTGCTATTTTAACATACAAATAAATTAAAGTCAAGGTAAATGCACACAGACTACTAAAGGTTCGATTTCATTCTAAATTCTAGCCAAAATTACGTTGAATATACAATCTATGAATATAACATTTAACTCTGTCTATATTGTGTTTATTCGAATTTGAGAGCAGTGTTTGAATTTCACACTATTGAGAAGTAAAATCGATGAAACATTGATATTACTTTTCAAAGATCTAATTGAATTTCTTTCATGTTGCTGTTTTACGTCTTATATTTATGTTTTGTTCTGTTTTATGTTATAATTAGCTTTTTCGTAACTTTTTCAGCTTGCCCTAATAATTTGTGTTGTTACAACTAGGTATATCTTGAAGAATACTAAAATAATGTAGGTAAAAAAATTATAAAAAGATGAAAAATTCGAGAATTTACGTTATTTTAAATAGAGAAAAATACACTGCGTTTTTCATCGCTATATTTGTTATATTGCGACTTCAGTTTCGTAGTTTCATTAATAAAGAAATAACGAATAATTTGAATATAAGTAGAGCATTCTTCTTCTCCTTGTTCTGCGCCACGGTGTATTCTTCTTGTTCATAGACCTTCATACAGTGGTTAAATCCTTGAATCTATTTGATCATTTAATGAAATGACGGTGTTATTTTTTTGTGTTTATGAATTCCTATGAATTTTAAAATCTATCTAGTTTATTGCCTTTTGAAGCTGTATGTAATATCTCTAAATTATCGGCACTTGAAAAATTGTGATCTGAGTCTAGAAAATGTTTGGCAAAATTCGAATTCTCTTTGTTTAGCCTGTAGGACTGTTGATGTTGTTTGAATCTTGCAAGATTCAAAGATTTTTAAGTCACAGGTCATACTTTTTCAGTTCACAATATCAAATAGTCAACATGTTTAGAGCGTGAGCCTTTAAAATGAGCTCAGATCTGAGTCTAGAAAATGTTTGGCAAAATTCGAATTCTCTTTGTTTAGCCTGTAAGACTGTTGATGTTGTTTGAATCTTGCAAGATTCAAGGATTTTTAAGTCACAGGTCATACTTTTCCAGTTCACAATATCAAATAGTCAACATGTTTCGAGCGTGAGCCTTTAAAATGAGCTCACGCTCGAAACATTGAGCCATGATATTGTTTAAAATTGAACATGATATTGTTTAATATAATCGTGAAACATTAAGCGAAGTGTTTAATTTAATTTAATATTTAATTATGTTTCAATAACAGTTAAGCGAGAATTCAATATCAGTCATTAAAAATAACACATTCAATTAATTGAATAATTAAATAGAGTTAAGGGTTTCACCATTCTTTGGAGCTCTATGAAAGAGAAGAATACACCGTGCGTAGGACATACTGAGAAGAAGAAGAATGCAAAATATGTTGTTGGTTAACTCTCTACTCATATTCAAACAATTGGAATATATTTATGCGCAGAAAATGTGGTAATACTACGAAACTCCGTGGCAAGCTTCAAACTGAACTTTGCTTCGGATTTTTCTCACTTTTTTCATTCTTCCCTATGCGCTTGAAAATGCGCATTTTCACATTTTCACTGTATATACGAAAAGACATACCGTTTAACTTATTCGAGATTTTATTTTTCATCAGTATCTGCGAGAAAGATTCAAAATCAACTTGCCTCATCGGTTCAAGCAGCATACTTTTATGTCTCCGACTTTTTGCGATCATTGTGGCTCTCTGTTGTATGGAATTTTCAAACAAGGCCTGAAATGTGAAGGTAGGTTTGGACAGAATTTTCGATTTGTTATACATTTTAGTTTACCAATTACCAGTTAGTATAATTTTGTCGTATTAAAACAGAAACGTTTCATCAATGACAAGGGTGAATCATTTCATAACTTGAACAGCATGTTTTCCATATTCTTAAGAAAAGTGAGATCAATTAAGTTTCAAATGGTTGTAAGAATTGATCCCAAAAGAAATTATATCTCTTGTGGATATGTGTAGTGAACATTTTGTATAATAGAAAATTGCGCTAACCGAATAACTTGATTTTTGATGAAGTTAAAGTTTATATTAAGAAAAAGTGCAAAATGCAATTTTTTCCTAATTAAATGTATTAGAAATAAATGAAATTGATCAAAATGGACATTACATACATCACTGCTTAAATTACGCAGAACATGAACGAACATAGGTATCATACTCACTCTATAGTCGCTCGACCATAGATATCATACTTACTCGATGGTCTATCTGTAGCTTAATTTTTGAGTAGAGGCTTTGGTCATTGTATTATATTTATTCTTATCGAATGCCAATGACAACCAATATTTGAATATGTATATTATATATGAAGTCAAAAATACCACATATTTATCAAATGCTTCATTAATATATCATTTGATAAAGAAGTAGTACTTTGAAACGTCGTCATGCGCATTTATATTAAATTATGAGAAAATTCTAGATATTGTTTCATTATTCATTTTCTCCAAGTATCGGCCTCATCAATCATAAATTTGAAAAATACCACTGGCTCGAAAGCATAGAGAAAGAAAATCATAAACGAAATATCGGCAATAATTTAATTTTGCGTTTTTGTAAGTATAGTGGTAACAAAATGGGAATAAATGGTTACAAAATGAGAGTATTTTGAAACGTTCAAAATTAGAAATTAAGATGAATTATCGTCGATTTTTTCAACCCCTAGTATTTAGATATCGAACAAAATAAAGGGCAAAATACCTATCACATAATTTTTTTTTTGATTAATGAAATGCTGCTATACGAATTAATTTCTTAAAAATAATATGGTGCATCTTTGAATCCTCATGTTTTTAGTCCTACTAATTTAGAGCTATAAAATTTTTCCTGCTGGCTCAGGAGGTCGATTGTTGTAAACTCTTGTCTAAACTATTGAGATGATATCTCAGGAAAAGATCCATAGAACTTTAAAATCAGGACTCTGTGTAGACTTATTTTCTAAGACCCGTTACTCAAGGCAGACACGTCTTGGACGTTTGTGAGGTCATTACGACTTAATGCACCCATGTTCTTCGATTATAACCAGTAAATTTTGTTAATTAGTGCATCAAGTAATTGTTTAGCATGTATGATTACGTTCTGAAGGCACAATAATGATGTGTCTTCTTGTATCTTCGAAAAATAAATCGCCTAGATTCCACCTAGAACTCCTAGCTTCGACATAGTAGCTCAAATGGTCACTCTTGGTTAATGAAATGGTCGCTCAAGCATATTTACATGTCCTTGAAGAGCTTCATCCGAAAACCATATATTTTTGAATGACGAAAAGTTTCCAATGTCTTTGTTTATAAAGTGAAGCCTATAACTGATATCCCGGTGTTTCAATTTTAGTTCCAATCGCATCTCAAGTGGATGTAACTGCAGATATTCACGCAAAATGCTCTCTCCAATTGAAATACATACTAGTTAACACTCTCAGCGTTTTCTGCCGCCGTTGATCACCTTGGCAGCCACAGTTTTGGTTTTTTCAACGTTGTACTTACATCTTCACTAAAATATTCCTTAGAAAAATCCATATTAATCAAATGAATGACATAGTAGGACTATATGTTATGTAAGAAAATATTGAAAAGGATGTCACTCTAGAATTTAGATGGAAACAAAACACATGTGCTTCGTTCCGCATAGAAATTATCAGCTGTGCACCTCTTCAGGCATCCAAGTCTGTTTATAATATTCGCCAACATTGCCCCTTCAATAATGGTGGAGTCATATCATCTTATACGATTATAAAGCTCTCTGCTATGACACTTATTCGAGAGATTACGATCTTTCGAATGCAGTCATAAATTGAAGTGATATTATATCCAATAAAAGAAATAGGTGTCACATTTTTATATGAGGATGATTACTTTTTAATATTCCCTCGTATAGGTAATCCAAAAATAGCTTTTTTGTATTGTTGGTTGCATACAACTTTAAACTGATCTTTTCTCAATACTACCCGATTTATAAATATCATCTGAGTCACATTTCACGTGAATATAATGAATCATTCGAACGAAAATTCTGTTGTGTGAAAGTTGACGGTGAAATATTTTATTTTTCGAAAAGTATTTTAACAATTTTTATTTTCCGTGTGGATGACAGAATGATATTCTTAATAACCGATTGTAGAGAATGTTTCATCTATAGGTATTTCGGCACTCTAAAAATCGTGAATAATAATAGAGAATACCTTAACTTCAAAATTTATTATTGTGAAAATTTACGAAATGAAAAATTGATTTATATTAGCTTAGAAATTAATTAGCTCATATGTCAATCAAGAAATGTTAACCAAATTTTATTTCGCTAACGAAATTAGCGAAATGAAATTAGTTCATCAGATCGTCGACAGATGGCACATTATTCAATTAAATATAAGATGAATTTCAAACACTTGAACTTTTGATTTACACTTTTATTGAGTTTAAATAAAAGTGTAAATCAAAAATTCAGGTGTTTGAATTTAATCTTATATTTAATTTTAATAGATTTACATCAAGTAAACGCCAATACCATTCAACATTATTCAATATTGAAAATCATACGTCAAATAAACAGTTTCCAAATTTTAACGGTATCGCCATCTATTGACACAACGCACTTAATGCAAATCAAGAGCCTCCTTTAAGTCAGTACATTTTATTTAAAAATAATTAAATATATGAGTGGTTGACCTATTTTATCTGAAACATTAAAAATGCTAGATAATTCTATTTTTTCACAACCTACTTCCACTTTCTGCGTTCCCAATACAGATAAATAAAAAGTATGTTTTCAAATAAACTTTTTCCAAGAATTTTATACTCTGCGTTCTGCGTGAAGGAATTTTAATGAAAAAATTGGGAAATGAACAATTTTCTCTAATATTTGTTGTTTAAGTTTTTTGCGAATAAGATTTTTTTAAGGAAAAAAATTGAGGGCTATATAATAGGTACCTCAAAGTACTAAATAGGTTTTGAATAGTCTCTTTGAATAGTTTTTCAAACAGTTTCAAACGGTTTACTACATTTGGTACATCTAAAGAAGATGTAAATGTTCTACATCTATAAAGATGAAAGAATTTTATATGATATATGTATTATTAAAAACAATCGAGTTATATTTACAAAGGCAAGTATACGTTATCAAGAGTTTCATACGACTAGTTACTTGTATTTGATTGCATTTGGATAGAAAATTACGTAATTACAAATGTCATACTGTTTGATTCACGAAATAAACTGCAAATCATTCGTCATATTCAATCACACAAAAGTAATGACAGATTTATTGTTGAATTTGACCATTAGAATAAATAAAAGCGATATAGACAGATACCTTCTTTTTGATAGAAAAAAGAAGCCACACAAAAATAGTTGATAAACATCCTAAATCATCCCTTGATATTGATCTCAGTACATTGAGGATGTTTCGAGTTATTATTTTAATATTTTTGAAACAAAGCCAATTCAGATTTATTGCAGGAATTTATCTCGTTCAGTTTAAAAAGTATACCAGTTTGGATTATATCACCGAAAAATAAACTATGAAATCTCAAAGTAGCACTAGTTGGGCCATTTGAGGATCGTGACGCCAAAATGAAAGGCTTACGTTCGAATTTTGGCCAGCCAAGTAGTGAAAAAAAATACTTTGTATATTTCTTACGTCATTTCTAGAGTTGTACGTCTTCATTTAACATTTCAGTTTGCACGTTATTGATTTTCATACATGCGATTTTTCTACCACGTGCTACTGTACATGAACATTTGGCTGAGATGATGTTGTTGGCACAACTAGGTACTTGTCAACATGTACAAATAATTCATTTATTGGGTACATTTTTCATAAACTTAGCGAGACGATAAAGTAAGCTCTTATGAATTTTGCAAATAGGAAGACAAATGTACAATTAATGAACAACAAGCTTCACACAACGCAAATAATTTTTAGATTTCGTTGAATCTAAAAATTACTGATGTATAACGAAACTTGTATCGTATGAAATGACGAAATAGAATTCAATATTCAATAGTTTTTGAAATATAAAATTAAGTATAGAATATTCACATATTATTCACAAATTTTATGGGGCATATCTAATCACTTGGATATGAATTCTGATACTAATTTGTTATTGGCAAACCTCCAAGTGTTTATACATGAAGTGGGTTTCAGAGTCGAAGAAAAGGTATTGAAAATGTTGATGCAAGTGTCATCCTTGACAAAAAAGTAGATATTTTCTTAGTGACTGTTTAAAATTATTACTAGGTATTTGTATTAAATTTTGATATAAAACATTAACAAAGCATTCTCAGGTGGTAGCTCTTTTTAACTCAAAACATGTGTGGAGCTAGTTATTTTTTGGATTTCGGGTGAAAATAAGTACAAATTTTGCTGGTCTCCGTAGCTTAGTCGGCAGAACACCCTACTATGGTGCGGTAAAAGGGTTCGGGCCCCGCTGAAGGCATGGGCGTTTGTGTTTGTCTATGATTTAAGTAGTTTAAGTAATGCTATATGCTGGGTAATGTACATTGATAACAAGCCCATTGGCCGTTCGCAACCGGCGTTAAACTGTAGGTCCACTGAATTAAAAAAAAAGTACACATTTTATTATCAAATATTCCAACACGTATTTTATTCATGAGTGAAATAAAGGAGGTACTTTTCGTTGGTATTGGTGTTTGTTGTTTGTCTATGATTTAAGTATGTAGTTTAAATTTCTTTAAGCTTTTTTTCTAAAGCTTTATTCGCTTTATTCGCTATATGTCCTCAGTTTGACAGTGTCTGGTGTTGTCGCCGGATGCTTTGCATTCGCGGATGATACTGTTCTGTTGTACAAGGGCGCAAATTTGGGTGAACTCAATAGTGAAATTAGTGGAGATCTCAAACGGTATGCAGATTGGTTACTCCAGAATAGATTAAAGATTAATATAGATAAAACCAAATATATGGTATTCAGAAAAAGGAAAGAAATACCAAACTTCAAATTATCTATAGAAAATAAAGCAATTCAAAGAGTGACGAGTGTGAGGCATCTGGGATTAATTATTGACGAGCTACTGAATTGGGATCTTCAGGTAAAATCCATAGCGGATGTAGGTCATATTTGACAAATAAGAGCAAATATGATATATATAATGCATTTTTTATAACTCACCTTAAGTACATGGTTACTATATGGGGAACATGTACAAAAACAAATTTTAGTAAATTACAAATTATACAAAACAAATTTCTCAAAGCATTATTCAACTACGATAAATTTACCCATACTGACGAGCTGTATAAAAAATTAAATATTATGAATTTGAAACAAATATTAGAATTAGAGCAATGCAAATTGATGTTTAAAGTTACGGAAAATCTACAAAAATTTAATAGCCAATTGCGATATGCAAATAACATACACTCTCATTTTACAAGAACCCAAAATAATTTATACCTAAGCAATGTAAGATCTCAAGTAGGGCTAAATAATCCTTTGTCACGGGCTGCCCAAGTTTACAATCAGCTTCCAGCCTTAGTGAAAAATACAACATATGTCAATGTATTTACAAGGACAGTAAAATCTTTAATAGCAGAGTGTATGTAAATGCAACAGGCAAAACCTATCTAGCTCAAGAATATAAAATTATAATTCAATAATCTTATGCGCAGTCTTCTCTGGGATGTATGTGTACTTTGTGGTGACATAGAATAAGTCATAATTTTTTGTTCATTTTGGAATTGGTAATTTGGATTTCTTGTTAAATTGTATACTTGTTGTTATGATTTTACTGTTGCTTGCATGGCAGATTTAGATTTAAATTTAATGTATGTTAGCTTCGATACTAGTTAATACTGTTTAGAAGTTAATGAATCTTTTCAAAAAAAAAATAATGAAATATGCTGGGTAATGTAAGTACATCGATTACAAGCCCAATGGCCGTTCGGAACCAGCGTTTAACTGTAGGTCCACTGAATTAAAAAAAAATTATTATGAGTAGTTTATTAAAAAAAATCTGAAACACATCTTGAAAATTTAAAAATTATTAATCTAGATAATAACTAATCAGCATCTGTTGCAAAAGGTTTGTTAACCACTCTGACATAGAGTTGATAATTGGGATACTATTTGATTCATCTACTTTTCCATCGACTTGCTGTTCTTCATGTGAAATTACTTCTACTTCATCACTATCTACCCACTCAGTATGTTTATCGAGTTTTGAATCCATAAATACACACATGACATCATTCTTTTTTTTTTTTAAGATTGATTTTGAATCAATCAATTGATGTATGCATTCCTCAAAGAGTTCATACTCTGTTATCTATTTGATCTCTAACTGATGGACAGTAATAATCATATGGCATTTCTTTATATGGTTGGTAATCGATTGACAAGTTCAGCGATAATATTGAAACAGCGGTAGATATCTTTGCTTTTCTTCATTATTAGTTAGTGGCTGCGCTTGCAAAAAACCATTCTTGTATGTCACAGAACATGGAGCAGGAAAAAACCGTTACCAAGTACATCTCGTAACTTACTTTTCGAATGTTTACAACAAGTTTCTTCAGTACATTTGACTACCTATATATTCGTAGAATGAGTATCTGCAGAAACGTACCGACTTTGGCGTTTGTTTTACCGCTGCATATGGCGTTCATGCGACGCCGACTTTTGGTTTTGTTTTGAGTATGCGGACGAATACTGATAATAACTTGTATAGAAAGCATCGAGTCTCATTCGAAACTTCTCGCGCTGTTCTTTGAATTCGAGATGTCATACGAAACAATTTAAAATCACAGAAAGTCAGCACGCAAAAAAATAGCATTTTAACATAGTCGATAGCCTTACGTAAATATAATGAAAATCTCCCCTTCCCTCATGCCAGGTTTCATAAGGGATTGTCAACCTCTCCCAGCCTCCAATAGGCCTTACGTAATTTGTAAACGTCCCCTAATAGTTAAAAACCCAACTAAAATATCTAAAGGTAAACATGGTTTAAGTTCAATAGGTCTCTGACTTCGCTCTTTGAACCATAATAATAACAATAATTATTCATAGTTCACAGAAAAAAGGAAAGGAAATTCGGTGAATTCTGAAAATTCTCTGAATCTCCAACAGCATCTCGTGAATATATTCAAATCGGGAAAAAAAACTCAGAGGATTTGATGATGCTGGCCAACTGGCAAGTCCATTGAATTGACGCAGCGCTTTAAGTGACAGGAACATTCTGATATCACTTTAAATCAGCTTGAATCGAATCGAGCTTGTTCTCATTAAAAGATTACATTTATTTCGAAAGTTTATCGCTATTGCACCCGTGTGAGACAGGTGCAACAGCAGAAGTACCATCCAAAAATGACATGTGGCATTTCTTCAACAATATTTTAAGAGCCCACGCGTTGAAACTTTGAATTATTAGGAAGAGACTGGCAGCGTCCTTGCTAGGATTTATACTCCTTAAATTTCTGGGTTTATTATTTATGATCGCGTCTCAAAAATTCGGTGATTAGGTCCTCAGATACGCTTCCAAAAATTTATCAAATTATCTCTTAGCGCTTTTTTTCGCATTTAATGAAGCGTGTCGAAATTATGAAAATTTTCAACACTTTTGACGGAGGTACCTATAGATAATATTTTTTCCGAAGAACCATTTGATTTATTTTATTAGTTCGTTAAAAATAGTTGGACATGTGTGCATAAATGAAATATCGGAAGTGTATAAGCTGTAAATAACTATGAAATATCTAGCAATGTGATTTGACAAGTCAAATTTTTTGTGAATTAAAATTAGTGTGTTTTCATATGAAATGTTTTTAAGCGTAGGTATTTATAAGTATGATATAAACTTTTAAATTATTATATTTGAAGTTAATTCAGGCTTCCGTGTTTTGTATTCCGTTTGAAAGAATGTACCTAGATTCATTTTTTGTTTTCAGGAAATATAAATTATATATCTAGTTTTGGTCCATAGAATTGATTGAGAAATACAATATTAATCAGTTTTTCAATTTCTAGCATTACTAGAAGGTTCTGCTTCCAAGAAACATTTTCAATTCAATAAGAAGAAAAAATTATATATTTCGGATTGTTTTATAAGAAATAAAAGTTTTTGAACATCAATATTTTTCTCCATTGTTGTCTTCTGTAATCATTTTTCAATTTTTATTTTGGTTCTCTTCAATGAAATGATATTTCGAAATTTTCTTCCGTTTATCCTTGTCTTTTAAATATTCTTTTTTTATTTTTCAATATTTCATAATTTATTTACTTCCATTTTCAATATAAAATGCAGAAACAATTCAAGATGAAAATAATGCATAGAATAAGTTGTTTTATATTCTGAATGATTTTTTTCATGATTTTAATCATTTGGCCAACAATGTTTACATCTTGATATTTTTCTGCCCTTTCTAAGGTTCACTTTTCAAAATATGTTATAGTATAGTATAGTATAGTTGTATTCATTGAAATATGCCTTTTAAAATATTCGTTAGTGAATATATATTAGTAGAAATATATTTAAAGTGAAGTAAATATTCGTGTATAACAAGTTCAATAATATATTTACATATTTTGATTGAGGAGGGAGATACTTGTTGAAATTCGATGTCAAAAGTTTAATAAATTGAACACATTTTGAGGATTCAAAAATATATATATTGTCTCTAGAATATTGTTTCGGTATAAAATACCTTCATCAGGTGGATGAACACTGAATGTTGAAGCATGTGGAATGAAACTCAGTGTTCATCCAACTGATGAATCTTGATAATATTTTTGACATTCTCGAATTATAAATCGTATTTACATATTTACTACTTGGAGAAAGCTTGCATTTTAAGATACACTTACAAATGATTTTTCGGATAGGTTAAATATTAATATTGAAGAAAAACGTGCATTTGCACTATTCGAAAAAGTTTCAGTGAGTAATGTGTTTACGAACGCTTTTGAAGTCTAGTCGGTATGTCACTTTCATTAGTAATAACTCATCGCGAAAAGGTCTCAACCAAACAATTTATAGAAAAATGAGTACAATTCGAAGACACCAAGGTTTCTGTCAAGAAGAGCCCACCCACTTTATCTAATTACCCTCATTTCCCCAAACATAACATTCCGTTGATGCAGGGGGACATTTACAGGTGTTGCTTCGTCCCCCATCTGCCTCAGCGCGTCACGCGATTTGTGAGTTTAAAAATAATACCGCTTGGCAACCGACGTCGGCTAGCACTGGCAGAACTAACACTCAAAGTTTATAAGTCAAGAGGTCCGTAAGATCAAACACGAAAAATAAACACGGTTTCGCGGCAAATAGCTTTGAAATTCGAATCGAATTTTCGGAAATTTCAATTCTAAAAACTAAAATGACGTGAATAATAAGTTTGAATAATGTCGAAAAATTGGTATTTGTATGTGGACAAAGTGCACCGGTGTTATTGAGTTGTTAACAGGTGATAAATAATTGGAGGACATCAAAGTGCAAATAACTATTGATTTATCACGTGTTTTTAGCTACCTCCCATTGGCAATCAAGCAAAATGCCTTACTATTCAGAACTTGGACTTTATTCGGGACCATCCACTAGTTCCTATGTTCCTTTGTATTTACCAGGTCCCTATTCAAACCATTCCTCTATTCTGGCCAATAATTTTTCCAGACCTTCCCCAACTTACATCAAATCCTCCAGGGGTTTCAGAAATTACAAACCTCATTTAACAACTATTTCTGAAAGAAGAACCAACTCTCCTTTACGAAGAATCAATTCACCAAAAGTAACCTATACTCCAGTAATCATCCCCAGACCTATCAAAATTAATACAGCAGATATAGATGTTTCCATCAATAAATACAAAAAATTTGATAGACCAAGAAGTAAACCGGATGGTGTGAGTGAAATTAAACACGAATCTAAATCGCCAAGTCCATCTAAATTTACGGAGAGTCCGAGGTCTTCAACTGAACTCAAAGAAGCAACCCCTTCTGCTAATATCAGAAGAGAACGAGCAACTGTGCGACTCAGAACTATACATAAGGATAAAATCATTAATCCAGTGAGTTATCGGAAGTGGCGTGATAATTTCAAACCTGACGAACTGTACCCTGAAGAATCTGATTCTATGAAGATAATGAAGAAAACACCAGGTGAGCTTATGAAAGAGAAATTCTTAATTCCTTCTGAAAACTCGGAGGAATCTTCCGAGATGCAAGAGAAAAAAATCGAGAGGAGAAAAAGTGTTAAATCCAAGCAGGCTGTAGTGAAAAGTCCTAGTTTTCATGATATTTGTACAGCAATTACATCCCAACCTATTGATGAAGAATTAAATCCAGGCCAACCTGCGAATGTACAAAGAAAACAAAGTCGTCAATTTTCTACTGAAGATATTTTACAAGAAATTAGACGAACTTCAGTTGAACTTTCAGACTCCGATAAAAATGTGATAGACGCCATTTTAACTAAAGTAGAAGCAGCCAAATCTAATGAAAAATGTGAAAAAGAATACAATTCTAGAGGAAGTGTGAAAAAAAGGAAGAAATATAATAAATCACATTCCTCTAGGCTAAGTATAGATAGTATCGATGATGATCAAGACAAACAAACTACTCTACAACGAAGACCAACATTAAAGAGAATATCCAGAACTAAAAGTCCAAATCTCAATCTAGATCAAGTAGAAGAAACAATACAATCGATGGAAAAAAATCAAAGTACAAAAGAGAGTGAATTGGAATGTCCTAGAAATAAAAAAGAAATACCGTTGAATAAAAAACAAGTGATAACTGCTACAGTACACGTCGAAGAAAAACCTGTACTCAAAGCGGTAATAGACGATATCAAAATAGAAGAATCTCCTCCACCCAAACAAAAGAAAGAAGGTAGATTCAAACTGAGTTTTACTGTTGAAGAAATTCAGCAAAGTAATTCTGAGTATGAAAAAGCCACCCCAGAAGTTAAATCCACCTGTAATACAGATACGAAGAAAGAAGAACACAGAGCTCTCTCAAAAAGAAAGCCTGAAATAGAGCCACACAAAAGTGAAACGGTTAAGGTTGAGGTGCCAGTGAACAAGAAATCTATAATTTCTAATATAATAAAAAAGAAACATACTGCCAGAATGGGTTTGATCCTAGAAGAATTGAATGAATCTTGCAGAGAGAGAAATAGCTCAAAAGAAAATAAAGTGAATAGAGAAATTAGCACAAATAAATCCATGATAAGCCTCAAGTCTGAAGAAAAGGATAATGCACAAATAAAAGAAGTAATAAAAAATAAACCATCTTCAGACCAGTCAATTAGTGATAGTATAAATATCCTCAATAAAAACGTAAATTCGACGAAGAAAATTTTTGGTCCAAAAGTTAAGAAAAATAGTTCAGAAATAAAGAAAACTTCTACTCAACCAAAAATTCGTGAAATAAATAATAATACGATAACCAAATCAGAGAGCAGCGAAGATTTTTGGAAGGCAATAGGTCCAAGAGAGAGTACTAAACTTCCTATTATCAAAAAACTAATAGTCAATGATGAAATGAAAACACCTCCGGGTTACTGTGAGATAAGGAAACAAAATGAAGTTGAAATTCCTTCGAAACAAGAAAACTGTGTCATAAAAAATAATGAACAGGAGAAAGAAGAAATCGTAACAATCAATAATAATGAACAAGTAACTGAAGAATCTTCTGGATGTATAACAGAAACCGAAATGAAAAGGATGATATCTAAGAGATCTTTAATCCAAAAGGCAAAACAGGAAGATCCAGATTTAGTCGTATTCGAACCACCTCCGGAACCTGAAGTGGTAGAAGAAGAAAAGAAAGAGGAAAACAAAAAAGAAGTATTCGTTCCCCTCCAGTCCAACAGACTATCCCAGTGGATGCATCCCTTTAAAAAACCAGAACAATTCGAAGAATGTCCGGTAGAAATTTACGCGCGACCTAAATCTATACGTAAAAGACATTTTCCAAGAGGTCGATTCGGCCAATGGGAGCACTATAATAAAACGGACAGTAGTAGTGAGGAAGAGACTGACGATTCGAGTGAAAGTGACGATAACAGTTCTTCAGTGGAGGAGTGTACGACTGGAAGGGTTGGTGCAAACTACGGCGCAAGTACGTCCTCAAATGATTCAGGGTTCGATTCTGGGGCTGCCAAAAACAAGGAGAAGGGTTAGATTTTGGTTTGCTTATTCATAGCACTTTCTTTTGGCGAAAATCGGTCAACCTATTGATATTGATATCTGATAATTCAAATTGGAACGCTTTTTCAATTAAAGTTTTCATAAGTTTACGGATATCAAGCACACGTCAATTTTTATATCGTTAATAGAATTTTCTTATATTTTGAATCACAAGAAAATTATTGTTAGTTTTTCTTCTTGTGAGAACAAAAAGATACTGATTTTTACTACTCTTTTCAGTAAATTAATATTGAAATTCTATAGTTCTGTTTGAAATGGAAAACTGACTGATCTTGCCTGGAGACAATGCTATTAGAATTAGATATTTTGGATTTAAATTGCATGTCAAAATCTTAACTGCAGAAGTTTGCAATTTTTTTTACATTTCTGATTTTGGGAGACCAAAAACATGTTTCCCTGTTAAAAATGATCATTTTTGAAAAAATGAGTGCCTAGGTGCAGTATATGTGTATTGAGTTTTTATATTTCCATTTATTTTCGTATACCTATATGAGAAATAAAATGAAAAATGTACCCTATCGGTTAATATTGACATAATAAATTCAATGGACGATGAATCTACTCTGAATGAGAGGTATAATAAAAACTTGTCTAAAAATCACTGACTGAACAATTCTTTATTCGACTAGTTTAATAAAGAAAAGAAACTAGTCGAATAAAGAATTGTTCAGTCAGTGATTTTTAGACAAGTTTATTATTTTTATTATTATTACCTCTCATTTAATAATGACATATAAAAATACAATCCATTTTTGCCAGAATAGAACTAAAATAGAAATAAACAGTAAGAATCAACTGAGAACTTCATTTATGGTCAATATTAGGTTTTGTATACAAAATGGAGACATCAGTTGGCCAATTGTACTTAATATCAATTAGCTTTGTTCTTCGTTAAAAACAAACAAGTGGGAACGATTGGAAATTGAGTTCTTTTGGATGATTTCCAAGATTAGGCCACTGAAACGGAATCACTAAGAGAATTTCTCCTTAACTGTTAGTATCAAAGAACCAAGTTATAGTAACTGTCACGAAAATTGAACCAATAAACACGGACTCTCATAATTAAACGAACATAGATATGTGAAAATAGTAGAAAAAGTATTTCTGATTGTTGATGTTATTGTTTTCAATGAAGAAGTTATCTTTCTATAAACCATAAAACAGTAAATTTTCTATGAATGGAGTTAGCCAAATAGTTATGTAAATCTGGTGGGCTTATCCATACATATGAACTTATAGCGGTTGTGCTAAAATATTCTATGCGTGGAAATATTAAACGACACTAGTATTGAGAATTATATTTATGATTATTTACAAAGAGCCGTTGAACACGTGGTTGTTATTGTTGTTACTCGATGGAAGCGAGGGTGTCAGATTGTTGAACATAGAATTGACTGTCAGAGAAGAGCTCTGAGAGAATGTTGTATGTTGGTAGCCCATTTATATGTTGACACGTGATGCTAGGGAGCCCCAATGTGATCACAGAATAGTGCTACTATTCTGTGATATGTCTTCTGCCATCGAATGAGAATGACAATTTCCGTACAAACTATTTTAAGACTATATTAAGTAGGTTATAGTACTTGGAAAGTTATTTGATGGACACGAGACTTGATCAATGTACACACAATAGTGATGAGACTTAACAACTTGTCTAGTGCTTCTATTGCGAGTGATTCGACGAAGCAAGAGCTGATTTCTTTTTTTTATATCATCCTTCTGTAGTTAGAACTATTATATTTAACGTGAACTTTTTGAATTTTCTATTGTTTATACAAATAGTGGAGCAAAAAAAAAAATTTGTCATTTGAATTACGAAGTTAGAGTCCAATTTTGACTTGAAGAATCTGTGTGTGATAATATTTACTTTATTAATGACTCAATTCTTTTTTTCGTCCCATCTAAATTGAATCTATTCCATGTGTTATTTTATTATCATGAAAGTAACTAAGAATAAATTTATTGGACGTTCCGAAAGTTTCAAAAATGTCGAGAGCAATGGCCATCGTTTATCGATATTCTATGGCTAAAGTCCAAAAATTCGTATAAAATAAATAACTCTTTTATCGATAAGTACTGAAAATATTTCCGAAAATTTATGAAAATTATTTCCGAGTTGACTGATATATAATTTCCTAAAAATACCAAATAAAAACACCTACATTCCAAATTACAATAAATAGAAAATTTGCGAATGAGATGGGACTTTCTTTTGTGTCTCTCTTTTTCTTTTTTCTCTGGACCTATTCATTTCGGATGATGGCAATCATTTTGGCAATTATAACTTTGTCTCGAAACAGTTCCGCTGAGCTCTTCTTCTTCGGGGTCCTTATCTATCCCAGTATTATGTTACGCAATAAAGAGTATCAGATTATCTTTGTTGAATATTGTACATGACTTCTAGATCTTTCTTTATTCTCTTTATGAGGTTCTATTGGTACGCAAAACAATCGATGGTAGAATAGTCAAGAAATCATTTATATTTTAACTAATTACAACCATTAAATAAGCTTTTTCGTTCACTCTGGTTATTATTCTTTTATATAGCCTTTCCATGTGAAGATTGGAAATTCAATAGCGAGGAAAAACTTTCCATCACTTCAATAAGATAGGAAAAATAGGAGAGAAAGTTATGAAAATCGTTTATTGAAAAGGACGTGCGAAACTTTCAATGTTAGATGTATTCATGTGCTTTTCATTGATTCTTAAGGTTTGAGATGTAAATTAATCTATGCATACAACTTAACAGTATATTTCTGTCTTATGATCGAAAGAATGGTATGTAAGGATTGAAGTCGATGCCTTTCATTTGTTGGACGTCGCGTAACTGATGAGAAGCTTGCAGTACTAAACAGTTAACACTTTTACGCTTCCAATAAATGTAGGCATTGATTTCAATATTCTCTAACATTTATCACTAGAAGGATAATGGAGACACTGTTCATGTGTCTCATAGCCAGCTCTGCAATAATGTTCTTTTGAATAATTGGTCAAAAATTATCGAAAGAAAGTTATAGTATACTTTTAATATTGTATATCTACACATATGTATATATATATATAAATATTTAAGAAAATGAACACTAGAACATTCATTTGGAAAATTGAAATATATATATATATATATATATATATATATATATATATATATATATATATGTTTCGTTCTGCATATATTCCATCGAAGTGAGGCAACGATTTCAACCTCCAAGCATCTTCTTGTGACTTCAAGTGGAAGATCGTAGAGTAATGAATACTCTACAATTACATCTATAGAAATCAGTAGAAAACACCTCTCTCGGATTACAGAAACACCAAGCATCGAAATTTCACATATCTTCTATACCCGTAGTTATCTACTAAATTGCAATGTCTATTTGACAAATATCATCGATAATTTTTTACGAATTATTTCGAGAGTTTTATATAGCACAGCTGACTATATGAAACATGTACAATGTAATGCATCTATTATCCTTTAAGGGATAATTGTTGAAGAATACTGAAATCGATGTCTACATTCGTTGGAAATGCAAGACAGTTACTGTTTCGTACTACAAGATACCCCTCAGATGCGCCACTCTACAACAAACGAAAGGCATCGACTTAAATGCTTTATCCTCTTATGCATCTGAAGAAATATGAGTTCATTTTACTATATTTTTTCATATATCTATATATACACATAGGTATTCTGAGAGGTAGAGAAAGAAAGTAAAGCAGAGAAAATATGAAGGTATTTTGAATATTTTCCAAATGAGTATTCATACATCACTCGGCAGTTTAGAGCAACATTCTAGCAATTACCCGTCTCTCTTCATCATTTACATGACTAATTTTGTTCACAAAAAATATGTAGGAATTTTCAAACATCTCAAAATACCATATAAAAATTACCACGTATTATACTCAACTCAAAAACAATGGTCACACTTCCTGCCAAGAGTCACGTCTATTTTTGAAAGCATTAAGTTTTTGCCAGACAATACGGAATTGAAATTTATCGAGACGTGATCCGCAGAATTTCTCTATTCATCGTACTTTCCATTTCATTTGGAAGTGTGATAGTTAAAAATTATTCAAAAAGAGAAGTGTATGCTTTCGGTATTTTAATACATACAAATAATATATCCAATAAAATAGCATAATAGCAAAATGAACATAAAATTGCAAAAATTAAAGTAAGGAAAAAAAAACAAAAAAAAGACACACAATTTAGTAAAATTCTAGTGATGTATAAAAGTATGGGGAACAACATCATCGAAAATTTAAATTGAACAAATTGAATGAATAAAATTGAAGCTGATTCGCAGATAAAATAAATTTGAGTTGAATGAACTTTTCTAATTTTAGTCCCGAATATATTCCAAAAATATATCTTAGAAATCCTTGCTTTGTGTAAACAACTGTATTGAAATTTATTCTTCTATGTAAGAACTCTCAAAATTAATCTAATATTTTTAGTACATAAGCTTATACTGAGATTTAACGGATGGTATACGAGATAATTGGATCCAAAATACACCGAATTTCAACTATGAAATATGGCAAAGTTATGCGTTAATGTCAAGAGATAAACAGCTTTATTCATCATAAACAGGAACCTACTTTAGATCTAAAATAAGACTTTAATTACCTGATCAAACCATAGAGTAATGATGAATATGTTGGTAAAAATAACGTTGATAATTCGCTATACACACTGAAAGTGAACACTGTTAATTGGAGTAAAGTGCCAGAGCAGCAGTATATTATATTTGGTGAGATATTTCAAATACATACTTTATTCATACTTTTGACAATGATATAAATGCTATGGATCAGTGTTTAATTTTCAACGAGTTTTACGCTGTTACAAAACATATTTGACATCTGGTAATTTTTTGTAATCCAAAGATTCGACTGTTTTTAGTAAATTTAATGTCATTGATGAAACGATTCTAGTTATAAAATGAATTATACATGTGTATATTGATCTTTGTAATCTTTATATAGATTGTGACGTGAACTGCCATAAGAAATGTGAAAAACTAACTGCACATTTGTGTGGAGTAAATCAAAAACTTATTGTTGAGGCTATCGAATCAGTCAGAAAAGGTAGGTGATATATATTTTTTCAAATCAATGTTAATTTTTCTTACCTAACCATTTATGAACAAAATAACATGAATCGAATCTTTCATATAACAGTTATATGAATTTCGATTATCATTTTACAGAGTTTCATTTACAATGTTTAAAATTTCTTTGATTAATATAAAGTTTTCATTGAAGTTAAGTGGAGTTATATGCCATTGATCGGTTAAATTTTTCTGGTTCATTTATTATTACGTAATATTCTATGGTTTCAATTCTAATATTTCACATTGAATGACTTATTTTCATAGAGGCTATAAGTTATCACTGAATTATGAAGTGTCAATGACTGTGGATATTAGTAGTTCATTCGTACCTGTCACTAGCATTGTCACGACGTAACTATCGATCAATTTTATGTATTCCATCTAATGTGGAATAAATAAAACTGTCGCGAAGAAATAAATTATTTGAGAACTTGGCAATAATATACGTGGAAAAACATCTGTGGAATATACGAAAATCGTGTTTGGTTGAAATATTTCTATGCAACATATTGTTTTCTTGTCTGCACTTCTACATGAAAATGATTCACTGTTTGGAAATCATTCAAGAAACTGACATTAAAATTAAAACTTTCAGTTTCATTTGACCTTGAATTCCAAGAATTCAATTGAACCCACTTTCTTCTGAAAAGTAGCAATTTGACAATTGGCATTATCTGTGAATTTCTCGGGAATGCTCATTTGAGTTTATGATCTTTCACAAATAAGTTATGATATTCATACCGCTTATGTGAATTTATATTTGTCGTTCGGTATAATATATACTGAGGGATGGCGAAATTACAACGTTAGAATTAGTGACGTGCTACATTGAAATATTTTTAACACAAATTATTATTTTTGTTATACCTAATGTTTCTTTTGTATTCTGAATATGTAATCTATTATAGATATTATGCATTATGGTATTTTTTCGAAAAATTTGCTACTCATATTTTCCCCAAGTGAAGAATATTACGGAAATTGAATTTTCTCACAGTGAATATAAAATAGCAGTAACAGAAAATGCATTTGTTGGGGTGTATTTACAAAGTTTTTGTTTTTGATGAATAGATAATAATCGATTATTTTTTCGAATATTTTGATGAAATATTTGGATGACGTAGATTGATTAAAAAAAATAATAAGGTTTTAATAAATTTAGTGAGTTAATTTAATGAAAATAAATTGAGTATTGAATAATAAATAAAGTTTGAATTTTGTATAACCAATATTTGGTCATAGAGTATATATTTGAAATTTTAATATGCGACTTATCAAATTCTAATTCATTCTTTTAATTCATAAAATATATACTCGTATTTGTTATAATAGATTACAAATTCAAATTATGTTTTATTTTAAAGTAGATAGAATAAATTGAAAATTTTAGGTACAAATTTATATATATATCTGGAAGAAAATGATATTATTATTGTTATTGTTAGAGTGACATGTATTAGTAATAGCTTCCAGAAAGACATCAAACAGAAATTGCGTGATAAGTCTTTATTATGTGAGACACTACATGATAAACCATTAGAATTTCTATATCTAAAACCTTATGCTTCATTGTAAACGTTTTACTTGGAAATATATAGACTGCCTCTGAGATAAATAAAGTGGCTGGATAGGAAAGGTTCTAGAACTTCATCACTGTATTGTTTATATAATGAAAATAGTAGATGTTGTTATAGGTAGGTAGAAAAGTATATGCGGGTTTGCGCTTTGACATGGAGACAAAAATAATATAACGCCTCTGCAATCAAACGAGCCAGTTTTAGAGACGTCTTCAATTTGGCAATTTCACGATCTTCTATTTTTAAACGCATTATGTATGCACGTTTTGTGAAGATGACGTATTCATGAGAAAAGGTTTGAAAATCTATGTTTATTTGTTAATATTTTTTGTTTTTTGAAATTATTTCGCGGAATATTACGCACTGAAATTTTTCGGAAACTTAAAAGTAGAGAATATGATTTTTAATATTCCAACAATTAAATATACCAATTTTTAATGAGAATATACAAAAATATGTTTTGTACTTCTGTCTGATATCAGTAAACGTGGATTACATGATGAATTACTCATAAATATCAGTTAATTTATGCATTGACTTCAATTATCTTATTAGAGCCATATAAATATATGTTTTTAGTTAAACAGGCGCCAAAAACCCATTTTTTCGAACAAACCGAGCGAACAAAATTTGCGGAACCATCCGATATTTGTTGGAACTGATATTTTGTGATCGTTACACGATATCGTTACGTGACACGTTACTATGAGAATCCGTAAAACTACTGTAGTATGTGTAGATCGTTTTCAATATGAAATATCGTTCTATGTTTAAGTTGAAATTGTGGGTAACTGTTCGACTCTACCAGCATTTCTACCACAAAAGTTAAGCAACTACTTGAAAGCAACGCTGCTTAAGTTTCTAGAGGATGTACTATGCTCGAGAAAAAGTTCAATGTGGTTTATGTACATCACTGCCATTTGGTTGATGGTATTTTTTAACAGCAACGTACGAAAACTGCTGAATTTGCTACACGTGTGGCCTTCTCGTGCGCTAGACTTAAACCCGCTGGATTATTCGTTCTGGGGATTTCTAAAATTATTAATTTACGCTATTGCAATGGAAAATTTGGACGATTGGCCAAATCGGATAATTACTGAGTGTAACTCAATTAGAAACGGATCTAGTGTATTTTAAATGGTTCAGCAGTCAGCGACGAAAATATTTTATGCTTGTATTTAGGTAGAAGTCATTTCGAACATTCATTGTACATTTGGTCACTATCGTAAATTTTTTCGCCATGTATCTTTGATACAAAGAGGTTTTTCAAAATTCATCGTAGCATATCTTAGAATAGACTTAGGAATAACTCTTGAATATTTGTCTTTGTCTAACACCCTGTATTTTATTCTGATAAGATAATTGAAAATAGAGTTATACGATGTTGTACCTCGTCCTTTGAGTTTTTCTGCATTTTACCTGCATAATGTGGTAAAATAAAAAAAGGCTTCTTTCCTAAGAAAGAAAAATATATATTTTAAGTTTGCCAAATTTCAATTACTACAAAATATTTCATCTTGGCAGTTACTGATCACTTATTCAACTACCATAATTTAACAGCTGAAATACATCAACACTTAAGTGTTATGATTAAAAGTTTCAAGAAATCATATTTTAGCGATGACTATGATCGATACCTTGGACTATATCGCAAAGTACCTGCTATAATATTAATACAAAAAATGTACGTGGGTTTAAACGTCTGTAATTGAAATATCGAAAGTTTCGTAGCCCCAACTATATTTGTTTTTGACAACAGCTTCTAATTGTCACTGTCAATTTGTTATGACCTAGGAAACTTAAGATTGACCTTGACGAGTGACAACTGTGAGACGTATAAATTACTTAACAAATCATAAGGTAACACTCGCTCCATTTGTATTGAATACTACCGAAATATCCTCTCCCAATTCTGCAATGGCTATTTAACCGTTCAGAGAGATTAATTACAGGTTATTTTTAGTAAAGTAGTATAATCTATTAATACAAAGGAACTGACATGTGTGAGGTGAATTGTCGACCTTGAAAATTGCTGTTTAATCTACTTTCCCCGTTATTTTGGGACAGGATCTATGAATTGGCTATCGAAATCTACTAATCAACATTTCACAAGTTTGATTTATTATTCGACAAAAATCATTTTCTTCGAAAATGTTGATTACTGTTAATACAGTTACTTTTAGATGCAGTTAACGCGTTATGCCCAGTAAATCCAAACGAATAAAAAATATAATGTATTTGCAAATTAAATGAACTAACTTTCGTGATTTCCACAATATTGCTACAATTGGGTTTCGATGGATTCATCTAATAACTATATATTACAGAAAAATAAATTGTCCTATGTTTAACAATTACAAATGTCAGGTGAATAAATAATAACCAAACTTTTTTATAAGCACTACTGCCATATTGACGAATATCACTCCTTTTTTTATCTCAATACACAACTTTCTTCTTCAATTACTACTCTTCATTACTGCTCTGTATTAGTTTTCAGTATTCTCCTACTAAAACTCCAACTGCTTCACTCTCGTGATGAACGGAGTTTGCTAGATGGTCGAATATATTTTTAAAAAGATCGATTTCCAAAAGATTCTGTTTCTGAAACACAGAGCCAGTTTGAAAATAGTCCATTAAAATTCGAGATGAAAAAATCAGGTACTTACGTTGTTGAAGATATAAAAATTGTTGAAGAGAAAAATAGGGAAAGTGAAGAGTAAAAAACGTGCATCCATGGTTATAGATTCACAGACAACTTATATCTGTGCGTTCATGACACAAAAACTTAACGAAGAACTGAAGAAAATTGAATTTAAATTTATTTGCAATTATTTTTCAGTTTTATGAACTCTAATATTCTACTCTTCATAGAACCAAATGTATACATTTCTTATTCTTCATTAATATATTTTTTGCAGTATAAAATCGCACGTTTACCATTGTATAAACTTAATGTATTACATTCATCTAATGAAATGTATTGGAGAAAGAAATAATGATAACAAAATATTGTGAAAATCACAAAACTAAGTGTCAATAAGTCATTTCCATCAATTATCGGCCCAATCAATAATTAATTCAAAAGGAAACTCTAAACAATTTCCTACAAGATCACTCAACAATTTCAAAGATAAATTCTTTTATTCTCGTTCGAATTTCAAGAATGAAAGAATTGAATAAATTTTGAAGCTATTTCAATTAAATCGATCTTTGGATTACAAGTTTCCATTGAAATGAAAATTGCACAAATATTTACATCGTTCATTCATTGAATTATTACATCTCTCAGCTTCTGGCTGTTTTCCTTATATTTATGATTTTGACGAATAATGGTTTTCAATTTGAAGTTATTCTGGTAAAAATCGTTTTTAATTATGAATTTTTTGTTTTCAACAATGATTGAAACTGACAACCTATACAAATGCATTATAAATTTTCAAAAATGAATACTTGAAAATGTAATTTCTATACTTTATTCGGTCGAATTTCCGTCCAACCAACCAAAGAGAATTAATTACACCATATGAATTTTTATGAGACCAATAATTTGAAACCATCATCTAAAAAATGGCACCAAGACTCAATTTTTCGTTGGACTCCCAAAGTTTCGAACATGTATTCAACCTTGAGAATCAAAACATTATACCTACTATACCAGAAAGGCAGAATTTTTCAATAACCATGTTATTTAAATTGTTGTTTTTCAGGGTCTACTGTTGATGCTAGAGATTCACCGTCTTCTAATCCAGCAACAAACCCAGCCTTTGCGATCGATCCTAATGAAGAAGAATGCTGCAAATCGAGTACTTTCCAAGGATTCCAAAGGAGCGGCAGAATAACTCCTCCGGCTACCACAATTCCAAGATTCAGGAAATACTGCGTGGAAGATTTCAATTTCTTGAAAGTTTTAGGAAAGGGAAGCTTCGGAAAGGTATATATTTTTCTGCCTTATAATTCAAATTGTCCAAATGAAACAACGGAAGTTTTTAAATGTCAAGTATGATGAATTATTAATAGCACATGTTTATAATAAAACACTCTATAAATTAAAAGCCGCATGATACGGTTCTGTTTATTAGCTCGACATTTTTTGAGTCATATGTTTTGTGAGACGATTTGGCATCGAATTAATTGTTCACTGCGCAATTCGACCACCTTTGAAGTGTACTAAAGTGAATGTCATTTTCCATAATTTGTTTTAAACATTCTATATAAAAGGTGTTGGGTAAATTCAGTAGCCTATATCAAAAATTAAAATTATGTACTATGCATTGATAACGACTAGACTTACTTTTGGTATGTAAGGATAGGGTGGAGTTATAATAATAATAAAAAGCATATATTTCTAAAAGTAACTACCCAATTACAGGAAAATACATAGTGAATAATCAAATACAACATTTGGTGCCTAAAAATATCAATAATAACATAGATATCCAATATTAAAAATAATAATAATAAAATTACATTATCAAATATAATAATTTAAATCTATGATATCAATATCCAAATATTCAATTGTTTAACTGAATCTCCAAACAATGAGTAATAACTTGACAAGAAAACAAATCACTCAGAACTGAAACCGGAAAAAATCAAGATACCTCAGGGGTTAAGATTTAAATACACATCAATAAAAATTTCACTGCATTCAAATTTCTTCTGGTGAGGAGGCCCTTAGTGTCAAAGGCTGGACTTGCCAATTATGGTCGTAAAAAAGAAATTTATAGAAGTTATTCTCGTAAAAATTGCTGAAAAGAGATGTCAATACACCCCTAAATATGGTTTTCGTGGTGATGGGGTAATATAAATTCAAGAAGTTCTTATTTCCTAAGGGTAGTGTTTTTGCTATATCAATAAATGCACCATGAAATTTGTCCCCATAGATCGCAGTTACAATTATGTTTATTATGTTTCTAAAGGTATTGCTAGCTGAACTCAAAGACACAGAATACTACTACGCAATAAAATGTTTGAAGAAAGATGTAGTGTTGGAGGATGACGATGTAGAATGCACTTTGATCGAGAGGAAGGTTTTGGCTTTGGGTACCAAACATCCGTACTTGTGCCACTTGCTTTGTACTTTTCAAACAGAGGTGAATAATAAGTATTATATCTAATGAGGCTTTTCTGAAATGACGTTCACCAGGTGGCAGCACGTAGGCGTGAAGGTTAGACAACTGTCAAAAGTGACAGAACACTAAAGAACATCAGGTGGAACCATAGAACAAACCATTTAGGGTAGTTCTGTGTGTAGAACTGTGCGGAAATCATTATATTTGACAGCGCACATATATCAATGGTAGACTTCACTCCTAGGTGGCGTCACCTAGTGGCCTTAATTATCATTATGCGTTAGATATTTAGACTTATAATAACACAAAAATAAATGCCATAAAACGTCAATTGATTAGTGGATGATCTAATAGTCTGATATGGAGGGTTCACTCCATATCAGAAGAATTTATTACATTTTCATTAAATTTCAGCGTAATCATTTTTCAAAAATAATATGATTATGAAACGATCTTAGAAAACATTTAATTTGGTTTTTCAAATTGGCTATTTTAATTTGGATATGTTTCAGTCGCATCTCTTCTTCGTTATGGAGTACCTCAATGGTGGAGATCTTATGTTTCATATTCAACAAACAGGACGATTTCCAGAAGAACGGGCAAGATTTTATGCTGCCGAAATCGTGTCAGGACTCAAATTTCTCCACAATAAAGGCATCGTTTATAGGTAAGACCTATAGTTTTTTGAATAATCTTCAATTCATAATGAAAAAATTTAGAATTTTCTCATAATTTTAAAACAAATACGCATGTCGACGTTTCGAAGTACTACTTCTTTATCAAATACTGGATTAACCATTAATCCAGCATTTGATGAAGAAGTATTACTTCGAAACGTCGACATGCGTATTTGTAGTTATTAAAATTATGAGAAAATTCTAAATATTGTTTCATTATGGATATCAATTTTCTCCAAGTATCGGCCTCATCAATCATCAATTTAATCTTCAATACTTTAAATTTATCGATATCGAAAAATTCAAGTTATATTTTTCTAAAAATTGTAGTCTTTGCGAAACTCTTTCAGAGAATTTAGTTTTAGTTTAATTTAGTTTCGGGAATTTGTCTTTTATTTGAAAGGTATGAATAAAGCTATAATTTGTAGCAAACATTAGCAAAATAAATTTAACCTCATAATTCAATAATGTTTAGCAACTTTTCGTAATTTAACCTCAAAAATTTTTCATGGAGGACAAAATATTATTTCCTAGCTACTATCCACTTGTAGGTTTACATTTTCACTTCCAATATCTCAGTTTGGGAACTCCTAATGCCGAAATTCATCGAATATTATCAAACTGATAAAAAAACAATAAAGGAAAATGTTTTCTGTGGTTTTAATGTATACAATTTTGGACATTGAAGTTTGAAGTTGACATTATTAACTTAATTTTGTGATCACGGAAACCCAATCTACATAAAATGTTCCAAATTGTCATCTGAGCAAAAAGAAATAGAAATCTGGCGGTCGGATTGTTTGATCTCAGTTCACCGGCCTGACATATCAATCTTTCTCGAAACTTCGTAGCTAGTGCATCAAATATCTAAAAATATGATACGTTTTTCATCTCCCAGTTATGTCCCACTTAATTAATTCGAAGACAGAAAACAACCTAAGTCGATTCCAACAGTCATTTTCTAGTTCATTGTACCTCTATGACCTGCGGAAAATCATTAAAATACCTTTCAATTTAATTCGAAGCAGAAGCCAATGATGGGTTCAAAGACCGACGCTATTGCTAATTTTATAATAATTTCGACATAGATATTGCAAAATCGGATCATCATATGTTTCGTATTTATTCTTGTCAAGTTGCAGACACTCGAAATAACGTTTGCACTTGTCGAGATCTTAATTGGAAAAATGATACGTCAATTACTTCAAATTCTGGAATGGTGGTTAAATTAACTACCTCAAGTATCAGTTTCAGAGATTTCATGTCAGTTTCTAGAGAACATAAAAAGAATTCATCTCACAGAAAATTCTAAAATCTCAAATACCTTTGATGCACATTGTAACTTTGTAAGTTAAAACTATAAACCGACAGATATTGCAGATATAAATAAAACATTCATTTACCAGAAATGCATACATATGTCGATTGATTTTTAATATTCCTTCATGAACGCTTAGTAGGTCTATTTACATAGAAAATGATATTATGACTTTAACTTGATTGCTTATTGATTGTCAGTTTGGGTAAATTACGATATATCTACCAAACAGAATTGCCAATCATGTAACTCGAAACTCTGGTTATACTCGAACACGGTTTCGGCTAGGTTGAAAAAATTTCCTTTTTGTAAGTGACATTAACATTTATAGTTATTTGTCTGAAACTCAGTAGTCATAGAACTTGGAATTTTCAAGAAAACTTTTTATACTTTTGTGATAAAATTGTACAACGCCCGATCTTTCCATATTCGATTAAAGTTCTGGGTACCTGACCGAAAGATAAATTGAACGATAAATGGTCCTAACTGTCGGTTAAGTACATAGCGTTTACTTTAACTGGAAGTAAAAATACGCAAAAATCTGGTAACTGGCAGTTAAACTTTATCTCTTCTTCTAACTGAAGATGAAAAGCCTTGGCCCAAAGAAACAATAAATACTTAAATATCATTCTATCTTTCAGGGATCTCAAACTCGACAACATACTGTTGGACTTCGACGGACACGTTAGAATTGCCGACTTTGGAATGTGCAAACTTCAAGTATTTTTGGATAGAATGGCGGATACGTTCTGTGGAACGCCCGATTACATGGCCCCAGAAGTAAGTTAATACCATTCGTTCATTAGGTCAATTGTTTAAGTTCGTTGTCTTTTCAGATTATTAGGGGTCAACATTATAATCAGAGCGTTGACTGGTGGTCTTTTGGGGTATTACTTTACGAAATGCTTCTTGCTCAATCTCCATTTAGCGGCTGCGACGAAGATGAATTATTCTGGTCCATTTGCAACGAAAAACCCGTTTTACCCAGGTTTCTATCGCCGGAATCTTCAAGGATTGTATCTATGGTTAGTTAATCTTTCGATAACAGAAGTTTATTTTCGTTTGAAGTTTACCAGTTTTCAACTGATTTCTTTCCAACAGCTATTAGACAAAGATGCCAATAAGCGTTTGGGAACTAGATTCTCTCCCTGTGGAGATATTAAGGATCAACCCTTCTTCAGAAGCATCGACTGGGACAAATTGGAATCAAGGATGTTGGAGCCACCATTCAAGCCAAATTTGGTGAGATAAATTCGTCATTTTTGATTCTATGATAGAAATACATTTAAGGATATGATACTTTAAAATTAAATACCATGATTGGAAATCATTCCTGGTAGGATTGCGCAGAAACACCTAAAAAACTTATACTTTAGGTCAAAAGAGATAATTCGGATAATAAAATCAACCCACTGGTCATTGACAGTTAACTCACAGTATAGGTGAGGTTAGATGCGATTCAACTCTTTGGGAAAAATAATATATTTCATAGTCCTAGAGCTGGGCACCAATTATTGGGTAGGTATTTGAGACAAGCTGAAAACTTGTCACATACCTCTCCTGATATACCCCGATACGGAATTGCAAATCTGGCTGGTGAGTAGCGGGGCAAAATCAACCCCTAAATCTTTAAAGATATTTTTTTTCCTGAAAATATATTTGAGGCAAAACGCAATTTCTATATGTTGCAGTGTATTTTATAAGCCAGGCGATTTAATCGCGGTTTTAACATTGCCAGACGCGTGCCAAAATATTTTGCAAAAAATTGAAAAAATGTTTTTGAGGCAGCTTTAAATTTTAATGGAAATTATTCATAACTGAAAGATAACATTCTCAAAAAGACAGATCATTTTGGTGGGACTTTCCAGCTGCCCACCCCTAAAAATTTAGGGGTTGTTTATTCCCGCTACTCACCAGCCAGGTCTGCAATTCCGTATTGGGGTGTATATCAAAAGAGGTATGTGACAAGTTTTCAGCTTACCTCAAATAGCTTTATTGGTGCCAAAAATTGGTGCCAGCTCTCCTACTATGTCCTTTGCATGATAGAAAATTAAGTTTTTCTGTTAAAATAAACTCAAATTTCCAAATAAGGAGAAGTTAAAACGTACAGTACGTCCAAAGGTACAATATCTTTGTAATAAATTTCCCAAGAAAATTATACAACGTTATCAATTAAAATAATTGTTAGGTATATACAATTTTCACTTTAATAACTATTCAAAAATTAATTCAAAGGCGTATATTGACCGATGGAAGTAAACTGTTCAACATTTATGATGGAAAAACCAACAAAGTATGAATCGAAAATAAATTGAAGAAAGATTTTAAAACATGATATTTTTGAATACATTGTGAACTTAATCAGTGAATTTAATTTTTTTACAACCGATTTTATTGTTTTCATGAAAATTATACATTTTAATAATATGCATTCAAATCACATTTACATTTTCCTTGCAGTCACATCCACTAGATACGAAATATTTCGACAAACACTTCACCACAGAACAAGCTAAGCTGACGCCCATAGAACTACATATACTACAATCGATGGACCAAACTCAATTCCAAGGATTCAGTTATACCAACCCCAATGCAACGGATAAATGAAATTCGCGACATGAGCTTTTCATGGATTTCAGTCGAACGAGATCATTCTCGATTTGCTTTGATGCTATTCCATCCCTCTTAATTGAAAGAATCGAAAGCTGTTCTTGTGGTTTATAGATTTTTGGCCGAATATTGGTTAGATTAGAAGTAACCACGAAATTAACTGATGAGAAGTTACTTAAACGAAATAAATAATTTGTCTGTGGTATTTTGAGATGATATTTCCGACTTTTTGAGAGTTTGATTTTTCGATAATTTTGGATATATCGATATTTTTGTTTTTTTTTTGCGAGTGCATATTGCGATTATTCGCTCTGTTTTGATACATTACCCTATGTACAAAAGTAGATATTAGAATGTTTTTGGAATACTTAATAATAGTACTTATAACTAGGATAGATATTAAAATGATGAAAGTTAAACATTATCGTATACTTAGAGGTATTTTTGTTGTAATTTATTGTTTTGAGAAGCCTCAAACGAATAGTTAAATTCAAAGTTAACTTGCTGAGGTAAACTTATTGGTCCACTAGAATATATTTTGTCAATATTTTTAGGTTATTTTACCTGAATTTGGGAAATAGTTACTAAAAATGAGTCAAGGATTTTTTGTGAAAACAATTTCGAAAGGTTTCTTCTATACAATATCCATAACTCAGACATTTTCATGAATTTGTCTAATAAAGTTCAACAAACTTGTTTAAATCGCGTATACAGTAATGGATATTCGAAGTTTCCTAATAAAAATATCTAAAAGTCGTGTCTTGAACTGTACACAACTGTAGATTAATTTTTTATGTTGGCAGTACCAAATAGAGTAGTTCATTTGATATCATTATTAAGAAATCAGGTAATAATCACTGTGCTTCATTCTGATTAAATGCAATATATGTCAAATTATGTCTGTTCTATGATTAAACAATCATAGATTGATGTTGATATCAGGCATAGAGTATACCATATATCAATATGTAAGTAAAATTGCTGTCATTTAGAATTAAAACAAAAAAACAAGAAAGCAAACACGGTTTTCTAGATTCCCACAACTTTATTGGACAATTTGTGACGACGTTTCATCATTTTGATTTCTTCGAAATTATTGAAAATATAGAAGCAGTTTGAAAAAGAAAAAAAAACAGCAACATATACCTTCGCTTAATTAAACCCTTTTGAATTGATAGAAAAAATTTATAAAGTTTGTTATACAGTTTTGAGATTGAATGTTATAAGTATTGATGCTTAATATTAATTTTATTTGTATGTAAAAGAGATCATTATAAGATATAACACACATGTTTATACTTAATGTAGATAATACGTTGACATTGTATTTTATGTAAATAAATTTAACGTTTATATTCATGTTCATTAATTTAAATACTGTATTCCGAACGGAGATTTGATAGTATCTGCTGTCTTCATGTTTTGTTTTAGAGGAATTATTTTCTGAAAAAAATAGAAAATTATGTGATGAAGAGAAATAACAAGCATATAATCTTCAATAAAAAGTATGATAAATATATTATTATCAGAGTTTGAGATTATTATTTTGCAACTATGCGAAATATATTGACATCTATGCAGAATAAAAAAGATACGAACAGGGTTTGACGCAAGGTCCGCTACTTGGACCCAAAGCAAATCTCAATCTGAGAGTGTTCAAGACAAAGAGACTACTGATTGAAGCACAACTGCAAAATAAGGTGATGAATTATGAAAAACGACTTGTAATATGAGGACTTTACACAATCTGAGCGCACTTCTAACCTAAAAACGGAAAAATACAAGAACTAGGATGGGCAGGATCTAAGACATATAACAATTTGAGAAGAAAGGTGGCTCATGTTTGATACTACACTTAGAGATAACGAGAAAAAAAGAAACGTCTAAAAGAAATCAAAAACTTCCGGAAAAAGACAAAACCGATGAAATGGGACGATATATAGACGAATACATCAAAATTCTCAAATTCATCGATTGAATCAACAGGATGAAATACAAAATAATCAAAAGTTAGGAGAATTTTGATACTCAAGAGTGTTGTCATACCTGTCACGATTATGAACTCCAAACAAATAGTTTTGAGTTCATGTACTAATTGTACCAGTGATAGAAAAAACATGAAATATACGAACTTAATCGTAATTTAAAACATTCATCATGGAATTTATATTGTTCCCAGAAAAATTGAAGATCAAGTTATAATTAGTGATATTCTTCAACATTCTTCATACTTACTTGTCCATACTTTCTTTTCTTCTTCTTTGATAAATCTTTCCTCAATTCTATTAATCCATTGCCAGGAAGCGAAGCAGAAATAGAATAAGGCGGTAGGCCGATGTTAGCAGTTCTGTTGAATTTTTTCTGTACATATAATTTGTCCAAAGCGCTTCTTTCTTTAATAATCATGAAATAAGCTCTGATAGTGAAGTAGTAGACAATTTCAACGCCTGAAAGCAAGCTGAAACCTAGGAAAAGGCCAGCTATCCCTCCAAATGATACTGAAAATTGATGGATCTGTTCTTTCATTTATCATTTCTTCAACACATTCATATACTTAGAAAAAGATTGAGTATGAATTCAAGAAACTGAACAGAAATATGTACACAATATTTATGAAATCCTTGATAAGGTTTAGCGTTCTGAAACATTTCATACTGAAACTCAACTAAACTTGAAAACTTGTGATATTATCATAAGTTTTCATATTAATTTCTTAGTTCATCAATATTTATTATTCTCAAGACAAACTGGGTTATTTTTGTCAGCGTTAGTAATGACATGTGAGCAAAACTTATAATGATAGATCGATACATTAGTCAATTTAAATAATTTCATAATTCAATGCGTACCTAACAGATCGACCCAACCAAAAAGTACTTCTCTTTTGTAGCGAATCATTGGCCAGGACATGAATTCAGCTTCCATAGTTTTTATTCTCTCCCCACTGAAAATCAAGATATTACAATTTGTTTTTCAATTTGTACCAAAGAACTTGATTAAACGAGGTCGTGTTGTTCAAAACTTTTTGAGTGCTGATATTTCAAAGGAATTGAAGAAACCTCCATCATTACTTTTGTCTTCATTCTGTGCTGCTTCAATTTGTTGTAGGCTTAGATTGTATTACATGAAATTAATAAGTTTCCAACACAAAGTTTTTCGCAAAATGGTCTGACATGAAATTTATGCACTAACAATATTTTGCAACTAATATTTTCATGAAGATAAAACTTATACTCACTTATTATTATTCAGTTTCTCCACTTCATACACTGTATTGAAACAGCCCAATTGACAATCACATTTCTCAACGCTAATAATTCGCTCCAAATTGTTAGAAATACATTCCAATTCACGAACTTCACAGTAACGATACCTGCTAGTCGTACCGTTGATAGGATAGAAATACGGTATACATTTGCAAATTTTCATTGCGCTGTCCATTCTGCATTGCCTGGTGCACGCGGTGTAGGTGTAAATGTGATCTACTTCCAGTTTTCGCTCGTTGGGAAAAACACAATGCCGTTGCTTAACACTTAACTGTCTTGCGTCTTCTGTAGTGTAAGTTTGCTTCACGGAGAAAGAAATACTCTTCATTCTGAAGTCCCAAATGTGCTGAGGTTTGAGATCAATACCGGCTATTTCGTCAGAGTTGAGAATATAAATCTAAGGAAAGATATTATATGATTAATCTATTTCTATATTATGTGCGAATTACTATATGACTACTCATTACGAGGTGAATGTGAGAAACTGTTTTAAATCTTCTGTGGTTTCAGTTTGTTCCACAGAGAAAGAAATGCTGTAAAGTGTAACTCACAGAACATACCCTTGATTCATTAATTTGGTATGTTCTGTGGTGTAACTGATCTAACCTGCAACTGCAATACGGTGACAGTTGCTTCTTGATACTATTTTAATGATTGATTTATTTCAGTGGTAGACTCATGTTTCGATCGTGTTGAAGAATAGGCATGGAAAACGGAAATATTCATCAGTTTCACATATCTCCAAACATCGTTAATCTCATATTTTCATGAGCCATCAATATCTTAGACCTGGTTTAAACTCATTCTCGTGTATTCACTTTTGTACATGAAGAAGTAATACTCTCTCCACTTCAATTAAATTTTTGTTCATCATAAGTCGTTCAGTCAGAACTGGTCTATTCAAGTAGCCGTACATTAAATCATTTATGAGATCAAGGTGAAAATTTTTGACATGTGTACCAAAATATATTAATAACGACGCCATCTCTGTGCAGGGGTAAGAACCTGTCACAATACCCTCATATATCGTAGGATGAAGATGATTATGAATGATCTGACATTTTGAGAGAATGTACTTGGTATATGAATATTTTCATCATCATCGCGATAAAAATAATGAAGTGGAGATTTAGATACTTATACGAAATAATCAAATATTCCCAGCATGAACCATTTTCGTAATATTGCGTTATATTGAAATTCAAAAAATGTAATAAACCTACCGGCATCTCTGTATCAGTATCTTTTATTGTGAAAGCGAGGCTCCATTTTAGATCAGTTTCTGTTATGTAGTGCATTTCAAAAGGTGGTAATTGATCATCACACCTAAAAATATTCCTAATATCAACACAAGAAATGATATTTTTCAAACTGCAATAATTATTAAAAAGGAGATACAATACCATGGACATTTCTTTTCGTAATGTCTTGAGTTGAAACTATAGCAGAAACCACTTTCTGTGAATACTGGAAAGAATCCTTCGCAACAGTTATAAGGCTTGGCTTTCCAATCGCACTCCTCAAACACATCTTCACATTTATTCATCAACTAAAAGTGAGGAACAATCAAAAAAATTTCATGATATATTTAATTGATAGCTGCTTTATTTCATGAAAGTTTAAGAGTAAAAGAGAAGACATTTTTTTTATAGAATGTTGTACTCAGGTAATTCAGTGGTTTAGCATGCAGATAGAATGATATATTTTTGTAATAGGTCTAATCATTTGTAAAAAAAATATTTTGAATAAAATATATGCATGAAGTTAACCTACTGGAAAAACTAAATTTCTTATAGACTTCTCTGTGAATGCAGATTCGTATTTTCTGAATTTCTTGACTTCCTTTATATTATCGTAGGATAATTCAGTTAGAAGTTCCAGTAATTTTTTCAACTGATCTTTTTCATTGAAATCGCCGAAATGCCTGTAAAATAAGTCAATAATCAGTTTGTTTATATACATATGGCAAAAAAAGCTCTATAGTTTTAATTATTCAGAGAATTTTCATTTTCATATTTATAATTGGCCCTTTGCAGATCATCGTGAATGAACTTCTTGAGATATTCATTGAAAAAGGGGAATGAAATTGACAATATTTTGTCATGAAATTTAGCAACGTTATACTGTGTGTATAAAAAAATAATTTTGAATCCAAGTGCAATTTGAAATTTATATCAAGAAAGAAAACACTCGGAAAAAATCAATTTTCATTATTTTCAATGATGTCCAAATCACCTTTTCATAATTTGATAAATTATAGAAAATGTTTGAAATTTTCTAAGGAGAATAGTCCATATTACAATATCTGACATTTTGGGTAAGTGGTTAACTTGAAACAAAATATTAGTGTTCATGCTTTTGTATCTTCATCTAAAATTGCCAATAAGTTTTCTATGATTGACGAATCTCAGAGTGTTTATCTACAGTTTAGTACAATGCTGATATTCTATGACAATGAAGGTATGTTACGTTCATAAGTACAAGTATCAATAAGATTCCTCACTCTTCTATGAATTCATCAATGAGTGTTTCATTCCCAGGTTTTTGCTGACAAACAGTTATCGCAGGAAATGGAACATCCCAATTGTGAAAATCAGTGTCAAGACCAGTAATAGTAGGATTTGTTTGAAATTTTTCCCACAAACTGATGATTATTATTGTAGATGTTATCAAACCGGCAGAAACAAACACGAACCATATGAATCTGTAAAAAATCGACCCCCATTAATAGTTTGAAACGAATATCTTCCACGGGAGGATATCATATTTCCCAAAAAAACACTCTTCGAAATATTTCATGTTGTTTACAGTGAAAACACCGACTATCTATGTCAGTGTTCATAGAGTGTAATTATTGTAGTACTCGTAACATTAATAACTTCAGATGAGTTAATAGTTGTTAAAATTTTTAAGTTTGAGCATAAAAAGGGGTGTAAAGGTTTGCAAAAGACCCAAATGGTCTTATAGAATTACATACGATAAGACCAAAGAGTATATAATTATTAAAGCTCATAGACAAAAATTGATCTAGAGTTTGAACATAGAGTTTGTTATATATGTGTGTAATTCTACTACTAACTTGTGTAATGTTCATCATAATTATTAATGTAACGTCTTTCTTTTTATATAGAAAAATATAATGCATTTCTTTCAAAATAAACTTTAACTATGTTAAATTTCACATTCAGGACTTACTTATCGAAAAATGGACGCTGAGACTCGGCAATATATCTAACACCATGTAAGGTAGAATTTTCGAAAAAAGCTCTTGTTTGGACACTCCAACTTGTTTTCAATAGCTTATAAAAATCAGACCATGACATTCTTGGTTTGAGTTTTTTAGGAAGAATCAAGTTATTTTGTGACATTGTGGAATTCCCCACTCTAAGCACTCTACCTTGCATACCTACCTCAATGAAACTGTTACAATATTTCAATCCCTCATTTCGAATTATTTAGCTCGCCTAGTTCTTGGACACGTGGATATCAATACTTTACATCAAAAATTACTTTCTTTGTTGAGAAAATCGATATCTATTGTACAATAGAGATAGATTTTAACAGTATTCATGCATAATGGGTTTTGATATCATAATAACAAAAGTATAATATCGATTTCGTATTCATGTTTGTTTGGAGAAGTTATGTTATTTTTCCAGTGTTGTCCTGGTAATTAAGCGTACTAAAGATTTCAAACGTTGCATAAAATGAATTGAGTATTGTTGTATTTTAAGAAAATACTGATATAAAATGATTGGTACGTTTGTACCAGTTTACATTTTTTGAGCAACTGAAGATAATTTCATAAAAGCAAGCTGACAAAACATCAAGGTTGATTTCTGTAGATACTATAACTAACGAATCTAGTTCAAATAAAAATATCAAAACTAGAAACCAGTCATAGTAAATTTTCAGAATGATTACCGTTGTTTTCCAAATTTCAAAATACGAAAAGTCATTGATGAAATTGTGGCGTTGCTTATTTCACCTGAACTCGTATTAACGTCATCCATGCTGATGTCAGAATTTAATGTCATGTTTCTTGACATTTCATTGTATCAATACTGAAAGTTGACTAGATTATAGAATTATTAGAGAAGCATGCTTCTATTTCGGAAACCTTGCTGTTTAGATATAGAAACACATCTCATTTTGAAGAGACTTCATTCTCTCCGAATATCTGAAAATATACAACAGTCCTAAATGTAAAATATACAGAAAAATAAGAAAATTGATTAATAACTCGAAAATGTCTGGATAAAAACCTTGAAGATACTTTTGATCGATAGATCCTAGCCAGCCATGCAAGTAAGGGAATTTTCAAAAGGTTCGTATGTCACGTTCACTGTCAAGGTCTAAGATACCATCGTCGTGAATCACCCTGTATAGACTTACATACTGAATTGTTATTGAATATTTATAGACAATTTAATACAAAAAAAAATACTAGGTAGAGTAAACCTTCAATACAATAAACAAAGAGTCATATAATAGTCAATAAACACTTGACTTGGTTTCACAAAAATTATATTGATTGATTGACAAGTTTTTAGGGGCGTTACCTCATTTTCAAAAACTAGACTTAAGGTGACCTAAACTTTTTTCCCGAAACAATTTTCAAGCAATTAAGATAATTTTTGTGAAACCAAGCCAAGCGTTTTTTATTCATCAATATATTGAACAATGTTTCACCAAGAAATCAGCGAACATATTATAAACTTTATTAAGAACGCAAACAACGAGAAAGTCGCTGTTTTTCATGGGCTAAAATGGGTTACACCCCGAAATAATTTACAAGCAATTAATATAAATTATGTGGAACCAAGCCGAGTGTTTTTCATTCAATATTTTGAACAATGTTTCACTAAGAGATCAGCGTACATTCAATTAACTTTATTAAGCACGCAGGCGACGAAAAAGTCGCTGTTTTTCATGGGCTAAAATAAGGTAACACCCCGAAACAATTGTCAAGCAATTAATATAAATTATGTGGAACCAAGGCAAGTGCTTTTTATTCAATAGATTAAACAATGTTTCACCAAGAGATCAGCGATTATTCAATAAACTTTATTAAGAACCCAAGCAACGAAAAGTCGCTGTTTTTCATGAGCTAAAATAAGGTAACACCCCGAAACAATTGTCAAGCAATTAATATAAATTATGTGGAACCAAGACAAGTGCTTTTTATTCAATAGATTGAACAATGTTTCACCAAGAGATCAGCGAACATTCAATAAACTGAATTAAGAACGCAAGCAACAAAAAAGTCGCTGTTTTTCATGGGCTAAAATAAGGTAACACCCCGAAACAATTGTCAAGCAATTACAATTGCAGAACAATGTTTCGCCAAGAGATGAGCAAAAATTCCATCAACATTATTAAGAAGTCATACACTCTACCTATCTGTATGTACTCCTCCTGCTATGATTTGCAGGTCGTACTAGTCCGGATGAAGCTCCAGAAATAAAGAAGTTGAATCATCGCCCTCGTCTGACTAATATACGAAAAATAACTCTGTTTAAGACGAATGAATGGATAGTTTAATTTTAGCTATCCCTGTCCCATCCTGAAAATTTTTAGCGAAAGACGGGAGCGCTTAGGCCTAAACCACGAAGGAAACGAAAGGCATTTCTTATCTAAACCAAACTGTACGTGTCGCTGAAACGATCATCATCGTGCTCGACGAAGACTCCGTCGTGGGGAACTCCGTCCAATGTCAATCGGTCCTTAGCGGCCCTAAGACAATTTTATTTACTCCGAACGTCTTAGGGACTCGGGTATTGGTGTTAAGTAGTGCTGAGAGGGTTACACATTTTCGTGAGTTTTCTCGCTTGAAAGATTTCCGGTGATTCGTAAACAAATGAAGTGTTAATGTCGGTTTCTGTTTTTCCACTGTCAGCGCCTGAAGGTAGTTGAAATTTAACACAAAAACATCGCACAAATAAATATAAGTAAGAAGTGATAGAGCTCCTATAACATAAAAATGTTTGTGATGAAGTGGTAAAAAGCAAAACTATTTATACATTAAATACGTTTTGGCGAAGTTTGAATTTTTCAACATATACCTCCTTCATAATATATTTATTCAATATAATTCACAACAAAATTTAATAAATTTAATTTTTTTAATTTTTTCATTCGACTTATTGTTCTACCAGATCGTAAAATGACATTTATTTTTACTATAACAACTACTCCAATTTGCATGAATATATTTCAATAAAAGTGTGTTTCTGAAATAGAAAAAAGTATTAGTTTATATCGTTTTATTATATATGAATTACAGTTTCAAGAAACAAAATTAACACAATCTGGTATAAATAAACGGTAAAAATGACAATATTAGAAAAAATTAATGAAGAATTTTGGTGCACTAAAAATTCTAATATGAAAAAATACCTTTTTCATTATTTTTCAAATTAACTTTCCATTTTCGAAAAAATACTTTTATATGGTCAGAACATTAATCAATATTTCCCTTTTCTTTACCCATTCGAAAAAAATTTTATACAAAGGATATCAAAATAATAATTGTACAAAATGAATTGAATGCTCAAAAATTGCTTGAGTTTTCATTGTGAGATAACTTTACTGAAACTTGTAATACCTTATCATCCCAAACTTCTATAATCGTACTGAAATTTTTTCTTTTTTCGTTTATTATTTTAAATTAATTTATTATGTGGTTATTTGATATTTCCACAGATATTTTATGTTCTCTGTTTTACCTCATTTTTCATTCGATTTTGAATCATTTTATTCAACTCAAAAGAAACAATTCAACGAATAAAACTTTTGTCATAAGGTTATGAATTATCTAAGAACCACTCCCTATTCAATATAACGGTTTAAGTAATATAAAAATATAAAATAAGACAATTAGAACTCGAGTTATAATGAGAATATCATTACACAATATTATTCTGTCTCAATATTCTGTATTATTTCATAAATCCTGGTATAAAAGATACTAAATATTCAAAAAACCACACCTTGTTGTGGTGTTAATTTGGTGTTAAAAATTGTTTATTAATTTCCAAAAAAAAAGTTTTTAACGAATATTTGGGATTCTAGAAGTATGATAAAAACCTTGGTAGTAACTACACTATTCTGTCGATAATTATTGTCAAAAAATAGTATAAGAACCGTTTTAATTATAAACCTGAATTTCAAAGGAATAACATGAATATAAATCTATATCCATTCACTCAAAATGTTCATGATAAAACTTTGAAATCCATACTTGACATAGGGTTTACTTTTATATGTTTTATCAATAATTTGTAAACATTTCTCCATTAAAATTACATTTATATGAAATTTATAACAGTTAGATTGAATTTGTCAGTCACACAAAGTGCCATTTTCATCTTAAAACTATATAAAGGTAGTTTTCTACGTTTTTGTGGAATGAATTATATATTATTTCAGTAACTGAAAGAAAAATTTGTGAATTCTTCGTAAGCATAACCAACAAAGCTCTCAGAAAATGCTGAATAATACGAACGACAAAAATAATATTCCAATGAAGATTTGAACACTCCTACTACTGTGCAGACATCAAAAGAAGTCCCGGAAACAATGGAGGTTCTGTTTCGCCAAAGCCGTTCTAGATAACATAAATATAAAATGTCTGTGCACGAACTTATGCCAATGTTGAAAAATTCAAGATGCCTTCACAAAAATAGAGGATCTGAGGATTAAACTGCTTTATCTCAACACATTAGTCATCAAGAAATTCCTAGTATTATGAGTTATTAAAAGCTTTGAATTAAACATTATGAGTAGAATGTATATCATGCGTGTGTACGTTTGAAAGCTTATTTTGTAGCTCAAACACTCCATTATGATTCATATGAGCCTAATACATTTAGTAAGAAAGTTCTATGGATATTACATTTACTCAATGAAATATTATCGACCTACTTTTTCATTTACGAAATTTACTTAAAATGTTTTCAAAACCAGCAACTAATCAAATCCAAATAAACTTTAAATTGGATTCATAATAAAGAATAATAATGTATTTTCGCTTAGAAATGTTTACTTCCAATTTAATCACATTTCTTATATTTTCAAGCCTAATAAAAAACTCATTTTGTATCTCGAAAACTGAAAAATTGAGAGAACATTCTGAACTAAATCAATCAATTTTAATTATTATATAGGTAAATTGAGTAGGATTGCTTCACTGCCAACAATATTTTTCTATATTGTAAAGTTCTTTCAATTATATTACAATTTCGAAAATTTTGTATACTTTGTTTTGATGCATCTGAAATTATGAGTTCATTATTTTAACTCATAATTAATAAACTGGAAAAGAATTCTAAGTAATCAAGTTAATGATCCACAAAAATTATGAAATTATTATTCACACTTAACTTAATGCATAAGTTATGGAAACTTTATAAAAAACAAAACTCCAAACATGAAAATCAAAATGAGTAAGGAAATGATTTTACTTTTCTACGCATTTTATATAGTATATTCATTTATCTTTATTCGTAGAAAAATCATATATTGGAATATGAGTCAACAAATGTAGATATTTTTTGGAACATATTTCTTTTGAAAAATAGCAAAATGTGTAATAAAATTAAAATATCTTAATATTTAATAGAAGAATTAACAAAAAGAACTTTCATATACCTTTAGATGATACCTTTTCAAATTCACTGGAATGAAATTTTCACTTTTTAACCAATTATGTGGAAAAACATTAACAGACATAACAAGACTCTAACTGGGTAGTAAAAGAAAAATTATGAGGTACTAGAGGCGAAAAGTGCACCTTAATTGTGATGATATCCAAGACTGAACTCTGTAAATAATGTAAAGGGGGCGTCTAATTGCTCAGTAACTGGAAAATAAAATTAAGTGTCTTTTAGTGCCTTTAAATAGAATGAAAATACAAAGAGTTGAAAATAGAAGAGGTTGAAATAGGAAATTTCGTTTCCACTGACATATTCTTCTGAAATAAACAAAATGAAATTGTGGAAAGTGTTGGCAAGAAATAGTCACGTATATATGAATCAAGAAAATGCGACAAATTCTACACAAACTAGGATACCGTTGGATAGATTTGGTAAGTGATCGTAAATATATTTACATACCTAAAACTTGTGATCCATAATATAATATATTCATTTCTGAAAGTGATGAGCAGAAAAAAATTTAAAACAATCGTAGCAAATCATTGGTTAATGTTAATTTTTTTTAAACGGCCTTCAATATTGAACTCAGAAGTTACATATTATGATTTAAGAGTTTGGGTTTTTGGTAGTATCTTCAGTATTATTCGCTTTTGAGACAAGATGTTCAAAATAATACTTTCACTATCGGAAATCAATGTATTTTATTCTGACACACAGTTAATGCATATTGAATATCCAAAAACGTTGCAAATAAATGAAAACCGCAAACCCTATTAGATAACAACTTATATATTCCTCTTCAAAACCCTTTTACCATCCACTAATGGACACAGGCCCCTACGATTTTCTATAATCTGTCTCGGTTTCTTGTATAAGGTACCAATTTGTTCCTGCTGCCTCTTCGATGTCCGCCTTCCATCTTTCAAGACGGCACATCTTTTTTGTAATCGTAGTCTCCATTGTGTGATGTGCCACAGCTACCTTGTGTCGTCTTGGTTGACAATATGACCTGCCCAAGCCCATTTTATTGTTGTGAGTTTGTTTTCTGCTCTAATTGTCAGTGTGGTTGTTTTTAATCATTACGTTAGAACCGGCAGAATGCAGCTATTAAAGTCCTTGGTTTTTTCGTTGATGAGGATATATACTTGCTTCTCAATACATTTCTTAGTTTCATTACCGCAACCCATGTCATTCTGACTCTTCTGTTGATCTCTGGTTGTTGATTTTCTAGTCCCAGTTTTACTAAATGTCAAATCATGTATGAGGTAACTAAATATCTGAGAGAATTAGAGCTTTTTGAAACTCAGTTTTCAATAACAATGTTATATAACTATCTAAAAAGCGTGCAATTGGCGAGACCCAAAGAATTTTGATTTTGTCAAAATTTCGGATATAGTAATTCACTTTAAATTTCAAAAGTTGTAGGTATTTCTGAAAATGTATTTCACTGAAATATTTAACACTATGCATTATTTTCAGGATTAATAATTCTGTACAATTTTATGAAAGAAACACAACAAATTCACAATTTTTATAACCTTTCTCGAAGACTTTAAAAGTTTTGAAATTGACTCAAAGAGGCGTAAATAAATGATGAAGCATTATCATTAATATTATCATTATTATTGAATGATAATGAAGAAAACCATGAAATATTATTCACATAAGACCATTTAGATTAACCTCCTTTTTATTTCTTCAGGGGTTCTCAAGTGGACGTAGGGTGATCCAAAGGGGTGCGTTACGTGCGGTTTAGGGAGACGAGTTTTGAGTTGTGACAAGGGGGGTGTCGTAGTTTAGCGTAAGTTTTAGGGGGGGCCCATGGAGTGAAAGATTGCTAACCCCTGACCTATGATAAGCAATGAAACATCTCAAAAGATGGACTGTTACAATCTTTGTATTTATATCCTCAATTATAAATATTTGATTTCAATACTTCATATGGCAAACATATAAAATTCATAAATTCATTATATTAATGTACGTTGTTTGAAATTTAGTTGCTGGAAAATACTTATTTCTCAGTATATATCTGTGTGGATACAAAACTTCCGAAAAAATGGATATTTCAAAAGATACCCTCATAAAATCTCTCGAATATCGCTTTATTAACCGTCCATATGTTTGAAGTATACAATGAACAAGTGGTAATTCCTATTCGGTATTTATAACGCTCATGTTTATACTTGACGCTCTGTTATTCATTCCTAGGTCGTCTTGAGTTCAGTCATCTGATTCTACAATTAGATGTTGATTAACTTAACAGATAAGCACTAATTAATTACCGACAGAAGGAGAAAACCCCACGACATTATATTCTATTTCGAACAGTTGAATGTTCTCATTTACTCATCCAACTTTCAAGGGCAGCAATTTAAAACGAAGATTCACTGCACAATAACAAATATTTCTTGGACGTAAAAACAAGCTCGGCCAGTTACGACAATTAAATTAAACGAAAAAGCTCCTAAATCTTCGTGTAAATGTGTTGTGCGGTTTATTATAGACAATGGGATTTCTAGATCTTCGCGTATTTTGTTTGTAACCAAGATTTTAGAACATCACTTTTTTGTCGATATATCTCTATCCACAATTGATTAATAACTATATATGCTTGGAAATACAATATGACTATTGAGAGAACCTAAAAAACCAATTTATTAAAAAGGTTAATAGGTTTAATTAATTTAAATTCAAATAAATATAGTACGATTAAATTTTCCGAATAAGTCCAGCCACAACTATCTCATTTAGGAAATAATTAGTATGAAATTAATAAGAAAAAAGAGAAGATAAATGAAATATTTTTTAATAATCTGAAATTTTTTTAAAATGATAAATGATAATTGCCCAGTGGCGAGTGAACTCTCAGGCTTGGGGACTTAGCCCCTCTACAATTGAAAATTAATCTGAAAAAATATGTTTTTAGGGAAATGGATAGTGATAAGTTTTATATATAACTTTGTATAACTCTGTTGGCAATTCTGAAACAATTCAGGTTGAGAAACTGTAGATTTCTTTCTTGAAAAAAACTTTGATTAGACATTAATATAATGGTAGGAGAATTAATCAGCTTACTATAATGATTTGTTGGTACTTGATTATGAATATTTGATTTAATCCCCAAGCAGGTAGGTAAGCCCATACTAAATTAGCCCCCCCAGAATTGTTGCTGTAGAACTGCCTATGAAGGTCACTCAAAAAACACAACATTCTCACTCTTCCTGGTATTATATTTTAAAATATTTGTTCTTCATGAAGAAAAATATTTTGTTTCGATGATCTCATAAATATAATAATGAGATGTTGTATTTCTTCACACTTTCTGAGTAATTCTTCAACCTAGTGGAAAAAACAATAAATCTATCGCATTTGATTTATAAGTTCACCTTTAAATAAGAACGTATGTATAAGTAAATCGTACACATTTATAAACACATAGGTCAATCGATTGGCCGATACTTGATGAAAATCTAAATACATAATTTAAATAAAACTAAGTAGTAATAAATAATAAAATTAATAAATAATAAATAAACTTATCTAATACATTGTAGAACACTTTTCTTCTGAATTAGGGGATTGACCATAGAACATATTTCTTCTGAAGTGTGGGGAATTACCATAGAACAATGTTCTTCTTTTGTAGGGAAATGACTATAGAACTATGAATTGTAGGGGATGACCATATAATACTTTTCTTCGATTGCCTTTTACTGGAATAAATTTAATAAAGGAGAATTATTGATTAAAACTTGAACATTTAATAAACTATTTGATTTCTTCCTCTTACTAATTTCCATGGCTTCTAACAGGGTTCGTTTATAACATTTACGTTTCGTATGCAATATTTTAAAGTTTTTGTCGAAGACATGGTTCTCTTCTAAAAGATGAGTTGCATACGTAGAATCAGTTTTATTTTTTGCAAAGCATCTTTGGTGTTCAAATATTTGAGGTCTGAAATTCCTGCCAGTTTGACCAACATATACTTTGGGACAAGTACCGCAATTCAACTCATAGATCTCCGATTTATCATCAAGGCGAATTGACTTTATCAGCAGATAATTACACTAAAAAATTTAATTTCATTAAACAGATCGCACAAACCAATGGATATCATCATTATTTCTTCGATAACATTTTAAGAAAAAGATTATATAATGAGGCCATTCCTCAACTATATCCTAAAGTAACAGATAGTCATAAAAATTTCAGAACATTAACGTATTTAGGCAACCCTGTATCAAAAATTTCGAAGTTTTTATGTGATAGAAATTTAACGATAGCTTTCAAAACCGCGAATACCGTGGGTGAACACATCAGAAATGCGAAAGATGAAATTTCGCCTGATGATATATGAAGACATATGTTCTATGGTCATTCCCCTAATTCAGAAGTAAAATGTTCTATGGTCATTTCCTCACATTTCAGGATAAATGCTGGCAGTCCACAATGTATTAGCTCAGTTTATCATCAACATCTGATCAAGCCACTGTGTTGGCGAAACGATATTGTCATGTTTCTGAAATAATTATAGTGGAACTAAGTAGAAAACTAGCTGAACTAGTTAATAAATAAATAGAAAACTACATAGTTTTATTTAAATCAAACACTAGGTACCTACATTTAGGTTTTGTGCTTATGCTACTGAATGAAATAAATATAATATAAAACTAGAAAAATTTTAATGAATTATAAAAATGTCATAATAAAAAGTTAAAATAAATAGAAATGATACAAATCTGAAGAATAAAATGAAGAAATTTATGAATGGTTAGGAAAAAACCTACAGTTGACTCTACCCATAATATCGTAAATTTGTCCATATAAACAGATAAATGAACATTTTAGAGCTGAATATTGCATTCACTTGTCATTTTTTTTTCAATATTGCATATGTCGAATGAGAAATAAATAAGTATCTTCAATGGTTACTGCCTCCCATACATTTTTGTTCCATTTTTGAAAGATGATATATACAAGCGGCATCTTTCAGTCTTCAACTCTCTCTTTATCTATGCCGCAGATATCAATCTCCCTTCTCAAGTCCCATATTTTACTGCCCTTATGTCATTATCACCTCTATGCAGTCTGCTTAACGCTAGAATGAATAGCCCACACGCAAAAAACGATTACCCGTCTAAAAATAGGGTTCAGTCATCAGACTGAAACCAAAAATGATTCTTTTGTGAGATTTTATATGGCCCAGACGCTTGATGGAACAAATAGGTGTCCCCATATGTTGTTTGTAGTACGGTCGGTTAATACAGCCCTTTGGAACTATAAAATGACAACGCTTCATCGCCTTTCCAGTTCTGCTAATTTTAAATGGAACAGAGATGACATTTATTAGTCATATTTTCTTGAAATTATAAGAATAGTGTACCGTAGTGAAGGTCAAGAGTAGGAATCAGATTGCTGCTTTACGTTTCTTGGAAATGTAGGTAGATACATTTAGAACACATAAAATCGAAATTAATGAAAAAATTTGTACAAGAAAAAACAGAAAAAAAATATGTAATAATAATAATAATAATAATAATATTTATTAATCCTTCAAGACATTTGACAAATGTATAGGATAAGTCGATTCAAGAAAATTGTAAATACAACAAAATACATAAAATATAAAATTACTATAAAATACAAAATACAAACATACATAAAATATAAAATTAGTATAAAATACAAAATACAGATAAAATGAGTATAAAATAAAATATTTACAGGCCACACAAGTTATAGAAATGTATCATCCATCATAAACTCCTCAACGCCATAATAACCCTTGGATAATAACAATTTTTTGAGGCATTTTTTTAGTGATATCAGGTTAAGATGACGGAGGGTCACAGGTAAATGATTGAATAATTTAATTCCCTGATATATATGACCCTGTTGAAATTTAGCAGTTTTGTGTTTAGGGAGAGCCAGTAAGTCGTTATTTCTCGTTGGGTAACTATGAACCGCACTATGAGTTTTAAATGAATTGATGTTGTCCTTAATGTACAAAATACAGTTTAAAATATAAATACATGGGAAAGTCAAAATTTTATGTTTGTTAAATCTTTGTTCTAAATATTTAGTTATGTATTCAACATTGTTATTATTTTCTGTAATTGGGTGTTATACCTGTTGAGAATAAAGAACTTATTTTTATTATTATTATATTGTTTCTTTCTCATTGAATTTTGTAATTGCTCCTAAATTTATTCAAAGTCTGGAATATATCTAAGTCGAAAATATAGTGATCAAATTTTAATGACAATAGTAGACTTCATGACAAAGCGAAGATGAAAACTGCTATTTAAGATAGTTCATGCAGAAGTCCCTTAAGTTGAATTTCCTTCATCTTTTGCCACACTGAGTTGCTTCCACTGAAAAAGTACCTACTTTAGTAGATCCAACAAGCTCAAAAATCGTGACAATGGTGGTTTCTTATGAGGTCTATGCCAATAATTATTCATTTAGTTATTACGTACTCTGCGTAGATGAAATAATTCGGATCCATTTGTTGAATTGAATAACGAATTAACAAAAATTTGAGTCAAATGAAAACATCTTATAAGCGCAGAGAATACTTATACTACTCCTTTGTTTATGAGATCTGCGTTAATGTCTGATAGTAAAATGAATTAGTAATTTTGAAACGGAGGACTATGACCCCTCACTATAAAAATACTTGTTTAGATTTAGAGCCAATGTTAAAATCCGCAATCAAACTCGATCAAATGCTTTATTTGTATTCAGTTGCGTTATAACAAAGACGTCTAAATTTATACTACTAATTATTTATACATAAATCACTATTTATATGGCATATACGTCGATTAAGTACATAAAACTTCAACACTGTGAATCGGTTGAAAACTGTCAATTAATCGTTTAATGTAATAATATGATAACTAAGGAAGTTTCACAATTATTTCGGGTTTGTTTTAGAATTTTGATTTCCATTTAATGAATTCACGACTTCCATTTATTTTCACTTCCTTCAGATGCGAGCTTATCAAACTCTTTTCTGGGCAGCATTTAATGGCAAAAAGACATCAAGATTTAGCCAAAACTTTTCTTGAAGAAAATATTCCATTAATGATTAATAAGATCGATTTTTAGAGAAAATTAACGTCCATAATGAAACAATTAAAATTTTTTCATATATTAATTAATATTGAATAGTACTGGCATTTACTTGGTAGAAATCCATTATAACTATAGGATAATTCAAACAACTCATAACGTGACGCGTTTCGTCGGGAAAATCGACTACCTTAGACGTTAACAGAATATTCTGTTAATATTCTGTTGAAACAGTTTACATACTCTGTTAACGTCTGAAGAAGTCGGTTATCCCGACGAAACACGACACGTCGTGACAAAAACGTGTGAATGCAGTTCAAGTGTTTAAATTTCAAGTTTGTTGTTTCAGTGTTGCAAGTTAAATTCAAGTCAAATTCAAATGTTTGAATCTCAAGTTTTCAAGTTGTTGAACATTCAATTGTATGAATTATCCCATAGTTATTAAATAACACAGATGGCATATATCTCGAAGTAAAACATCTTCTTCAGATGCTAAACTAACACTGTTACAATTTTACAAATACAGGTGTTTATAACACCTCTAGAGTGCCAGAACATAACATAACAAAGACAAAGAATTTAATTAAATAATTAAAATTGAACATAGAGAAATCAGGTAATAAAAGGCAGATTATAACAATGAAAAATTACACTTCAACATTGAAAACAAGATTATAAAAAGTAAGAAGAGGTAACCAGATAATAAAACATTATATTATCCTGTTTTCTATATTGTACGTTTTCTTATTTTCTAAGTGTAATTTTTGATGGTAATACTTGTCTTTTATATTACACCTTTTAATGTTCAGTTTCAATTTTTAAATTGTATCCCTTTCTTTTTATAGTGTTTTTTGGCACTCTAGAATGAGTATAAAGATCTGTATTCGTAAAATTGTACCAGTGTTAATTAGCATCTGAAGAAGATGCTGTACTTCGAAACGCTCGTCATGCGTTTTATTTAATATTTGAGAAAATTTAATTATTGTCTCATTTTGGAAATATTCCATATCTACGTTCATAAACACACTGCTAAAATGATTGAAAACACACAATTAGTAAACTAAATTTAAACTCTTGTCCTTTGTAGTTGAGAAGTTCAGGTCTAACGAAAGTTATTTCGCGTCGGAAGTAGCGTCCCGGATTCGTGAAATAATTATTTTTAAAATTTTACCAGAACTAATTGTCTACATCTGTCATCTAAATATTGCTGTGTGACCAAAATAAAATGATGTTTCCTTTTTCGCGGAGTCTCTTCTATGCCGTCTTACTTATTCATCAAAAGAGTCATTCTAAAAATATTTTTATTCGTTATAGTGTCGCTTTAATCAGTGAATAGTAAAAGATGAAACGGAAGAAATTCTGAAAATACTATACAGAGCAAGAGCCCACGACGGCTAGACCTTCGTTATTTTATAAAAGCTGAATGTTAAGTAAAAACACTTTTACAATTATTTAATGCGCTGTTAAAGAGTAAATTAGATTTCGGATGTATGATTTCGAGTCTCATTTACAATTCTTATAAAAATCATTTAAAGTCGATAGAACGAAATTTCTCAAATATCTAATTTGGAGGGAAGATCGCGTTTATCCGGCCAGAGAATATAGCCAAACTGATCTGTTAAACAGGTTTGGAGCTAAATCACTCGAAGTTGGCAGGGACTTGCTGTCTCTGACTGTCCTACCCTTATTGGCTCTATTGATTTTCATATTCCTAGAGACAATGTTCACGTTCAAATCAATTTTTTCCATTGGGTACTCCGAAAACTAATTCCCTCATACAATTACCCATATGTGCTAGCTATTCGAGGATGTGTCTGACATATCAACAATGTATATCAACAATTACGATATCAACAATGACTCATTTGCTTTCATTAGTTCAATTTACTTGGACTCTTTTCATGTATAATAAATTCTGAAGGAAGCCATAATCTCAATGTGTATTATTTATTATAATTACCTGTTTTTATTGATAATCATTGTTTAAACGTTTGTATCATATCATTAGGTGTTGATACTGTATATATTTTTATAATAATTCATGTAATATTTCCTGTAACTAGGTGTTTTTATCTGTAGGAAAGTAAACTTATTATTATTATAAGTTTCTCTGTGCATGTCTCCAACATAGGTAAGAAAGATCAGCGACTATAGCGTTTGGTACTTGCGTCGTTACTTCTGTACTTTTGCGTAGGTAACAGGTAGTAAAGGTGTATAAAATAGTACCTTAAATTCTTTGAAGTATAAAGCTCAATTTTTCTATATTTTCTTCGTTATAACTTTAGAAATTACGTTGTATCCATTGCCAGACACTTATTACAGTTGCTACCCCCTGCCAAACACCCCTAAACTTTAATAAACTATATTTATAGTTTCGTTATATCATAAAAGCTAAATTTCATATATGTTACTTGAGGACCTATTAAAAGATGTTACCTCAATATCCAGATAGTTCTAATGGTTTTTACATCTTGCCAGACACATTGACAGTCTGCTGTAGACACGAGCGCGATGTAACAGCTCTTGGGAGTGAGATTTTTACAATTTTATTTCACAAAAACCTTCAAAAATATTAATTGTATTATAAAACGTTGGTTGTACGCATAAAAGTTCAATGCATCCATTAACGGCAGATTGTGCGCAGTGAAAGATCGCACTAGACAAAGCCCCTATCTCACTCGCACCCACTTAAACAGCTGTTACCTCGCGATGACGCTTACATCGGACTCTGAATGTGTCTGGCAAGATGTAAAAACCATTAACATTAAAGGTCCACAAGTAACATATATAAAATTTTGCTTTAATACTATAACGAAAGTATAATTATAATTTTTTTAAATTTTAAGGATGTCTGGCAGGGAGTAGCAATTATGTCCAGCAATGGATAACGTGATTTTCAAAGTTCTCCCGAAGAAAATATGAAAAAATTGAGTTTTTTACTTTAACAATTTCAATTTTATACACCTTTAATAAAATGTTACCTGAGCAAGTAACCACAACAAAACTCTATGGTAGCTATTCTGTCTTACCTGTGTTGAGGATATGCACAAAGAAACTTCGTTCATAAATAACGAAGGTCTGGGTTCTTGAGCTAATAATTTCATCTATTTGAAAAATTGGTTGTATAACTGAAATATAAACTAAAGAAATGAGTTATTTAATTCACTAAGTATGTGTTTGAATATCATAAATAATTATTTATGAAGTTTCGGACCTCCTTCCATCTTCGGACACATGTAATGAAACAAATGGATATTGTGTTAGTTCCTCCTACAAAATTTATTCAAAAGATTGCATAATAGGGAGATAAGAAAAAGCAGTTATAATTGAACTTGTATACAACAAAATAAAGATGTTTTCTATTGGAAGAAAATTTTTGGAAAATGTTTTTTGCCTGAAAGTTTTTTACAAGGAAATAAGATATTCTCTGAATCTTGAAATCTACTTCAATATAGGCTTGGCAAATTAGTAGAAAATGACAAAATTCAGTAGCCACAAATTCGAAGAAAATGACACAAATAATAAATTGATTATTTGATTGATAATTTTCATTATTTCAATCATTTATTTTACAGAAAACAAATCACTATGTTCAACATCCATCTCGGAGGATTCTGGAAAGTATTCGGAACATTTCTTTTCCGATTGCCAAAAGGCACACTTAACAACAACAGTTCAATTGAGAAAGACCCCAGGGGAATCTCTAGGCATCGTAATCGGTGAGTACCTGATCGCATACATTTAATAAATAAATCTACATACACCATATGTACATACACTATATTGCCCTTCGTACAACAGTTGAAGTATGTATGTCAAAACTTTTATTTCGTTTCTTCTCAATTATTTATTGTCAGAGAAATACAACAACAATCTTTGAAATGACTCAACTTTTGTGTCACCCTGTTCGGTTAATTGTTGAAGAATATCATATTCTACTTGTTCCCATAAAAATGAGACTATTTTAGGGATATTTATGTATCAATCAATTTTGACCTTCACTTTTCCACACTTTTTTCTCTTTTATTTGCACATTTTTCCATTGCTGTAAAACAATATTATAGCTGAATGTCCTCTGTAAATATATCAAAAACGACCAATCAAATAGTAAGAATTTGGTAATACTCAACATAGTTCAGTTAATTCAGTTCAACATGCAGTTAACATAGGGCTAACAAAATAATTAAAGCATTTTGAAAAAATTGTCGTACCATAAGAGGTGTCCTCTGCAATTCCTCTCAATTTCCACCTTTTTTCCACTTCAAAAAACCTTTAAAACTCAATGCTGTTGTCGTGCTGTTAACTTGCTCTGTCGATAAATCATTTCAGAAAAAATAGAATGAAAATTAAAACTTAAACAGATTGTATCTTGGTTATCATCAACTTTACTGATTAAAGTGTTTCAATTAAATTTCAATATTTTTGCTATATTTCGACAAAAAATAGTCGTTTCTATTCAAAAAATACTAATTTAAAAACTCACCATTATATTAAATTCAATTAATGACTTGACATTTATCTCAATAATCGAATATATTGATTTATTATTAAAAGTAAACCAAAATTTCTCTTGTAAAATTTGAGCAGTATGAAATTCTTCGGCTTGAAAGTCCAGATATGTATGTATAAATACCGGAACGCACCTGCAGAACTATCAATAAGGTTTGACATGAACATAGATAGATGTCATCTTACTTATACAGCAACTCAATCAGCAAAATGTCACGTGTCGTGACATGCCTCCATTTCTGTCTTCAGCATTCTCCATGGTAGGATAATCAAGAGGAATTTCAGGTTTAATTATCTTATTTCTCCATGCCCTAAAGTGAGACATCAGCCTAATTACCTCGCATTGGCGACATACCAGAACGAACATAGAAATAGGGATAGTGTTGATTTTATGTAACATAGAGTTTAAGTTGTTAATGTTTTGATGTTTCTTCTTAAAATATGAATGACTTAATCGTAAACCATCTAATTTAACCTATTCAATTTCGACATATTGAGGTTTTTTGACATTCTCTCTTAAAAACTTTCTGACAGTGATGACATATTTCAAACTCGAAACAGTAATTATGTATTGTTTAATGGTAAAATACTTGTCTGTTTTGATTATCATATGAAAGATAATCTTGAATAATTTGCTCTAAACAAACAAAACCGAATTGTGGCAGCTCAACTCAAAACATGTATTAAAAAAATATATTTTGATATATTTTTGAAAACAATAACTTTTAGAAAAGGAATTATTCCAAAGTTATTACAATTTTTCAAATAGGTTTCCTTTATTTTTCGCTAGTACCTACTAGATGTAATTCAGGCGTGATATAAAGCTATATTTCACGGAAAGGGCCGTCACTTATTTACTGAGTTGGCTTTGAACTTACAGAAAACTCTCCTCACATGAAATAACTTATCTGCTTCAAAGGGAAGAAGTTTAAAATAACTCTCAGGATTTGTGATGTTATTTATTGATTTCAGGGTTGTCAACAGTTTCTCTTAAGTATTTTCTCTTTTAATCTCCGAGTGCTCTTCATTCAACATTTGTTTTGTTACGTGTATTAGGATATCGTAAATCTTTCATTCATATCAATTTATAAGAAAACACTTCCGTTTCCTTAATAGTTTCGGATATTAGCCACATCACAAGGTAAATTATAGACATGGAAATGAATTTTGAGTTGCCAAGAAGCTTGCATTGCAGATACGATATAAAAAATATAATTGAGAATTGCATATTGTTTTTTCATGAACTTTGAAGGTTAGATCACAATAAACGTAAAACAAACGCAACAACACGCAAAATAAACGTATCAGTCATAGATTATGTAATAAAAATTATAAAAAACATTCATTACAAAAATTCAATTGAAATTGAAAAATATTCAGTTTGGGTAGTAGATAAATTCCACTAATTTTTTTGTGATACATCCAATCAAACTAACATAAAAATATATGAAGAAAATTAAAAATTTCAGAACTTTGACTGACAAGTTCAGGTACTAAAAATTATGAATGAAAGGTTATGTAATTCCAAGTCTTGATAAATTTATTATAAATTGTTACATTTTTCTTATAAAAACATTTTTGGATTAATGATGGAGAGCGAAAAATATATTACATCAAGTAATTTTAGTGGAACAAAGCCAAGCTTCTCTCTTATATTTCATTCATAATAGTTACGGTTTAACTGTTGAACTTGGACAGATCGTCATATATCTATTGTTAAAATAGCTATGTGGATGTGATCGATTACAAATGTAACTATCCTAAAAGCTTTTAAACTCCGAGTAGTTTTTTTAATGAAACTCTTCAACTATATGATACGCATTTCTAAAACAAAAAGAAGGTGACATGGCCTTCTATTTCGTGTTCTGTAGCCAGTTGAACTAATACCAGATAATGAAGCGATGTGCATAGTCTTGTGTTACCAGCCAAAATAAAGGGGAATGTAAAAATAGACTCCTCTAATCGGTGACTGTTTCCAACGGAAATTGAATGATAGATTGTCAGTTATTGGATGCAAATACACTGACTTCAAAGACAGCTCCAGCACCTAAACAATAAGAATTGAGTGTAACTATGACACGAATCATTTACCATATGATGTGAATATTTTGTTTCACTTAGCTTTTCTTCAATGAAATAAACTGATTTATGAGATATCTTATCATCTTTCATGTTTAACAGCTTCTCTTTTATTTTATATATTTCACTTCAAGCTGGGTATTTCATAACTTGCTGCAGACACTTTAACAAAGAATTAGAAGTTCAAAGTTCAACACAATACTAAAATATTACTTTACAAGTGATTTCCAAGTTTGTCAGTTGGTATCCTGCAAAAAAATCAAAATATTGTCTATGTTCTGATAGATCAGTGATTATTCAATACATTCTTTGGTTTGAAGTGTCCATTTTCAATAGAATTCATAGAAATATCGTATAAATAAATTTACAAGATTCAGAGAATGTAATGAATCAGTGTAAACAAATATGAACTCTGTAATTGTCTCAACTTTATCGTTCCTAATAGATATAATTGTACAATGAACAATGGGTAAATGCCATAATTCTTTTCTATGTTCTGTGAACTGTCAGTTCAAAATATACAAGCAGTATAATACTAGTGATTATGTTACTAATTATTTCATCTGAAATGTTCCTACACCTGAAGCAGTAGCATCTGGTCAACTTCCTCATATATTCATCGTTGTCACAGAAGTTGCGTAGCAGGTATTCTTCTTCTATTCTAATAACCCCTCTAAACGATGCCAAATATCGCTGCATCAACCACGACGGATACATAAAATCACCTATTTCTGTACGATTCACATAATAAACTTTAATGAGAGCTCATTTTGCAGCTGCATCTTCACTTTTATTTTGTCATCTCAGGTAAATCATAAATACGGAGTGCCAGGGTAACGTACCGGTAGGGTGTATTATTAGCTTGTTTATCCGAAACTGACAATCGTAATATAGTCATCTTGTAAACTGCGGTCACACGAGCAAGGTCTCTGCAATATAAATTAAAATTTATTAGAAATGATTCAGACAATGAATCAAATTATATTTAGGAGTATTTCAGTATTTGTTCTGTTCCATTTACTTGTTATATGCGATGTGAAATCTCTAGAACATAAAGGAATGGTGTAATTATCTATTATTTTTACTGGCTATTAATACAGATTTGTTAAAATTTTTCATCTGCCTCGAAAATATATTGATTCGTTATACGCAATGGCAAATATTTCAATAATTCCTGAACATTCATTCAGGAACTATTTAATGCCCTAATCCTAATATGGAAGCATGATTTGGCATTCTATTTACACTTGCCATCAACGCTATCTTGTGTCCATTCAGAGAAGATTCTTGAAATTCTTGAAATAATAAAGCAATTGTTAAGTCAAGATTTACACATATATGAAAAGAATACTGCATGACGCACGTTTCGATGAGATTCACATTTTTCAAATGCTACGTGTAGACTCCGTTGCACGTATTGATGAACACGTGTTTATCTTATCGAAACCTGCGTCATGCAGTATTCTTTTTAATACATTGTAATTTACATTTTAATACATTTTAATTCTTTTCAATATATGTGTAAATCTTGACTCAACAATTATTTTATTATGTTTATCGATTTACATCATGTATCGGCCGCATCAATTATTATTAATCGTAAAAATATTATCGAAAGAATGTAATAGAATATTTTGAATATTGAATATTTACCTACAAGTAAAGGGACAAAGTATATGATTTTTAAAGATACCAAAACGAACAACTAAGAATTGATTGATTATAATTATTGCATTTTAATTCAATAGTTTAGTAAACAACGTTTCACATTCGACTCCAACCTGTTCCAAATATTTTCTCAATTACTTACTAGGACTTCAAAATCAAAAATGTCCTTTTAATTCACCTCTTTCCTACCTACAATGTGATGGCTGCATTACCCTTCAAGGGATAAATGTTAGAGGATATTGAAATCAGTGCCTACATTTGTTGGAATCGCAAGACGGGCACTGATCAGTTTCTCCATTCACCAAGAAAATAAAGGCATCGACTTCTATTCTCAAAAATCGTCTTATGACAAAGAAGACAAAAATAAATAATAATATAGTATGCATATATAATGCATTTTATTTCTGTCTACTGAGTCAAAAATGGATTTTTGAGAATTGACTGAAGTCTATACCATCCATTTGTGTTCTTGCCTTACTGGATCAGTTGTGAATATATCCTGCTGAGGTTGTCAATATCTTTTTCGAACTAAAATTCAAAGAATGAATAATAACATCGCCCAAGTAGTGAAGAAAAAGTTCTCACATAAAGATATTTTAAACTATCAATTTTTTTCACTTTGCATTCAAAGTCCTTCTTTCTTGTGCGTTTGCCCCTGTACATATTTCTGTAGCTTATTAACTACTTTGAAATCGAAAGCGTTGAAAAAAGTTGGCTCTCTCCACAGCAAGTTCGCATTAAAACAGATTTATGATGATACCATTGAGCCATAATTTTGTTGAAATAAAACTGAATAAAAATAAAATTAGAATGTTAATTCCCGCCAAAAACTATAATATTCAACCGGAAACATATGACTTATAGTGGTTTTCGAATCTTCACGCAATATCTAAAGGTTTATTAATAGTAAGTACATAGCAGGGACGAAGTAGCCTACATTTTAATGATACTAGAAAAATTGATCTATACTTTTCCATTTAGTCCTCTAGCAAATCTTTTAATGTTAATATTTGTAATAATGCGTTGGTTACGTACTGTCATAACTTGGGAAATCAAAGGTTTTCCAATTCTTAAAATAGTATTTTATGTAAGGGTATATTTGTATTTTTAGGACAGAACGTAGTTGTTTATTTTGGAATTGCTTTTCGTATTACACTGGACAACAATTTGTAACATAATTTCTGATTACTCCGATTTTTACACTGTTATGGCTGTTACCCATGAAAAATGCCGTAGAACTGTCCCATTTCAACCTGACAAACTTATGGGAACTGAAATGGATCCAGAACTGCCCACCACACTGTCGAAACCTGACCTGCATAAGAAATGAACCTCCCGCCTTCAACTAACCTCGCAGAGTATGGACGATTCTGAATAGAATACGCAACAACCATGGCAGATGCGAGGACTTGCTACATAGATGGAGCAAGGCACTGTTCCCAAACTGCGACTGTGGAATAGTCAAACAGACCGTTCGTCACATCGTTGGAGATTGTCCCAATAGAGCATATGGTGGACCTTTTGATGATTTCCTGAAGGCAACGAATGCTGCTATTGATTATATCAAAAACCTTGATGTTTGTTTGTGAATGAATTGTGCCATCATTACCATAATATAAATAAATTTTACGCTGTTTTAGAGGTAAATTGAGATGCTGATTCCAAAACTTTGATCAGTTTTTTCTATCACGTCAAGTTTTGTTTCTACATTTGTTGCGCATACTACTACGATTCGAGGAACTGAACGCGAATTACAGAAAGTCCTACTGCACTCTTGTCGGTGGAACTTTTTTCAGTAATGACTAGAGGAGGTAATGACGCAGCGCAATAGGTTAAGGGAACCTGATTTCCAACGAGTTAGTCAACGGACAAACATCAGTACTATTGTCAGGCAAGCCTATTCTGCTTATTTTGAAGAAAAAATTGGCGACCAGGATGAATCATGGGCCCCTCACAATGTCTGCAAGTACTGTGTGGGGTGTTTGAGAATGTGGACGAAAGGAAAATGTAGTAAACTTCCGTTTGGTATACCAATGATTAGGCGAGAACCGAGAGAAAAGTAACAATGATTGTTACTTTTGTATAGTAAAAACTGCAGGTTATAACAAAAAATATATATAAAATAGATTATCCTAAATCTGAGAAGCATTGGGATCTCTTGTGAAAACATTGTTTAATATATTGAATAAAAACACTTGATTTTACAAAATTTATAATAAATAATAAACTTGGTAATTGTTTCGGGGTGTTACCCATTTTCTCAGTTTCTCACACTCAGTGTAACTTTTGAAAATGGGATAACAGCCCGAAATAATTGTCAAGTTTATTATTCATTATAAAATTTGTGAAACCAAGCCAAGTGTTTTTGATCAATATATTAAACAATAACCTCCTTGGGTCAACAGAATCATCATCAACACTAGATTGGAAGATATTAGAGAATCGATTCAACTTCTGCATCTCCTGGTCTCATATTAAATCAAACGCAACTGTCAACTACCTCTTGGCTAAACTATAAGGGTGTTCTCCTGCGACTCAAATATCGTCTTCACATATCGTACCCTAGACCAACCTCAATACTCAGAAACATTATCAGTTCTCATTATCTGAAAAAAAGACCTTTTTCATTTGTAGAGATTAGTATCCCATCGGTATCTATTTTACATGCGCTTTTTATTACTGAGTATAGAGACCATCAATTCGAGTCAGCTGGCAGCGTTAACATTTTAGGTTTGCAGGTTGATAGATATTTGAGATGGCATTGTCATGTTGAATATCTCAGCGAAAAATTGAATTTTTCATTTTTTGGTATTAGTCGACTCAAGAACTCGCTACCTCTGGATGGGTTGCTTACTGATTATTATGCTCTGGTTTTCACACACTTAAAGTACAATGTAGTCCTATGGAGCGATTCAGCAGCGAGTGCCAGAATTTTTTTAACGCAAAAAAGATGTATTCGATTGATCTTCAACCTGAAGCCACAAGAATCATGCAGGCCAATTTTCATCCAGCACAAGATCCTGACACTGCCATGTATATACATTTTAAAGTGTCTGCTGTTTGTCGCAGTAAACTGCTAGAGCTTGATACAACTTCTAGTTTCCACAGCTACAGCACGAGGCATAATTTCACCATCTCTATTCCAACTCTTAGAACATCTAAATTTGAATCATCTTCAACATATGTGGGCATCAAGTTATTCAACCATCTTCCTAACCACATCAAGTCCTTGAGTCGGTCGAAATTGAAGAAGGAAGTTTGCAGAGTCTTATTACTTGATTGTTTTCATTCCTTGCAAGAATATTTTTCTGCTGAAATTGTTTTAGTGTAATTGTTAATGATATTCTTGACGTATCCTATACATATTGTAATGTCATACAGGACAAATAAACATTATTATTATTATAATAGTGATTCAATAACGCTTCTAGCTTACTGTTGCTGGTGGATTCGATTCCCACCTCTCTTGGATCTCTCGAAATTTGCGTTAAATTATAAATCCACCTTTCGCGCAAGCACATAGTGCTCACGGAAGGAAACGCGTTAAATGAAATGCTCGGAATTGAAAAACAAATTCAGAACAAATTGTATGATAGCAGAATACTCAATCTTTAGCCTTTTAGTTTTTGTTTTGTTCAATGTCTATTTCACACTAGGTTTCCCAAAGTGGGCCCCAGGAAATTGTGGGAGTTCATCACTAGGCTGCAAGATTATTCATTCTTTTGGTGGTTCTAGGTAATTTAGAAACTTGAAGGGTGTACGTAAAGCGATAATTTTGATAGCACTTGTTATGAAACATAAGCAATCTATTTAATCTGATACCATGAAATTCGGACTTTTAACGTTTTAATTCGGACTTTGATGTTAAGACATTTACGAAACATTGAGAACATGTATTTACCAAGGAATATATGATATGAAAAACGTAACATATATATTTTTTAGTAGGCATACCTTAGGTTTTTTTTGTGTTTACGTTGCATACCTATAGAAGACTTCAAAGTGCCAAAAGATCGGGTTCTTCTGAAATTGGCTCAAGTTTAGATGGGAGTGTGCTTTTTAATGGTTTATTCAACGTTGATTAAGCTCTTAATTTGTGAAACTTGAATATATAATCTGATGTAATGAAACGTTTCGAACTTTTCATCATCTCACTCGTCAATTAACAGAGATAATCGACCAGAGAAAAAGAACATTTCTAGACGACGGAACGGAGGACATTTTCCACCGCTTATAATAATATCTAAACTGAGAAAAGTTAAAAATAAACAGTTCAACTCGAGAGTCGACTTCTGTTGCACGTAGAATATAGTTCGCTAACTATTCATCGGATTTATAAACAAATTTTCATTTCGAAGTTTGATCAAGTTACGCGCTCTTTGACGTAGTTTACATTTCATACGCCAGTGAGAATTTTCAGTACGTTGTAGTGACTACAACAAATTTTCCCCCAACGTTCTTTGTTGCCCAAAAATGTGCCACTTAATCACATCAAAGCCACCTGTGAATTTCAAAAGTTGTGTGATGGTTTCTTCTATATTCTTCGTTACTTACTTGGATTGAGTTCTTTTGTGAAAGTGAATATACGTTGTGCAACTGTTTTTGTCTAATGTCAAAATGTTTCCTTCACTTAAATTACCGTCAATACGACCACGTGCAAGAAGTTTATCAAACCCTTGTAAAGGAGATAAATCTGGGGGTAAACCTCCTAAGACGCCAGTCGGGTCTCCCAAGGAAAGAAGTAACAGGAGGAGTCACCTTTTCAGAAGAGGTAATTTGGTGGTTACATTAATTCATTCAGCTTGATCGACAGTGATAAAAATCACGAAACAGATGACCCAGAGTAATTATGAAAACATTTTTCATAAACTCATATACTTTCATACACAAACAAAAATGTCCATTCAAAGGAGGACGCTTTGGTTACCTATAATGAAGCCTTTGAAAGTATTTTTTCACAATCTATTACCAAGAAGTTTAATTTGATTGTATGAAAGTATTTGGCGAAGAAGCATGTTGAAATGTAATGCATTCTGAATAGAACTAGTTGCTTATAACATAAGAGAATTGAAGATTTATCATTTCGATAACTAATTGATGAATCTCGTCTCTTCTTTATCATTTATCATGACGAGAAACCAACAAAAATCAGTTCAGTTAAGAAAGGAGTTCTACAGAGATTTCAATTTCGTTTACAAAGATAACTGCTAGCAAGTTCAGTAGAAAAGTCAATGTTTTTCTCTACTTTTTTCACAAAGTTTTCAATCAAATTGCCAAAATATGAAAATATAGCCAAAATTGCCACCAAAACAAAAATCCTTTTCTAATTTTTCTGATAACGAAAGCACTAAAAATCAAATTGTTTCTTTTTCATTTATACAATTCATATTGACCTACAGTAACAAAATTTTTCACATAAACTATCTTCACTTCTAAACGAGGAGCACGTTTCGAATCACTTCTCATCTTCAGATGCTTATTGAATACAACGTTACGTGTGAATATATGTAAAAATTTTGTTAACTGCAGTGTTTCAATATTAATTGAACAAAACTATTTTGTCGACCTCTTCGATCAATATTTTTATGTAAGTTGTGTTCGTTACTTTTTGGCTTTATCTACAACTTTCCTAACATAATACAGAACGTACATATACAGAATAATATAATGTTCCAACTGTCTTATGTTCCAACTGTTCTCAAGGCTCTTGCCGCTAGATGGCAGCAGTGATTAACTCCTGTTAATCTTCGAAATTTGAAAATTGGACATGTACAGAAATTTTTAAAATGAAAAAGAAAGAAGGAAATTATAAAATCAATCATTTATGGACTTGAAATTTGCATCAAACAATTCTTTGAAATTTTATTGGTGACGAATTAGAGAACAAAGTAGGGTACTTTTCAAAATGATAAATAATATAATTTCAAAGTGATTCGATGCAATTTATTGCATATTATTGTTTCTTGCTAAAAAAAAAGTTACTGCCAGGATACTCTTAATTTTGGTAGCATTACAAAATGGCTTAAAAATAGCGTGGTTTCTGTGAAACTCGAGAAATGCTAATTTATTCACACTGATTAATCCAGTTAATAGCGAATGGGGTTAATTAGTGTTCCTGAATGTAAATATTATTTGGCGCCAACGATGTTCGTTATGAAACATCTTGTGCTACCTTGGCGTTTAGTATTTCTTTTGCTTACAATAAGAAGTGTTAGTTTTCGACTATCTATTTCTGTCGGGAAATTATTATTTTTAACTCCATGTTCTGTGAAACTGCTCAACTTACTCAACTGTTTGGAAAAACCGATGAGATATTTTCTCAAAATAAAAAAAGGTGTGAGCAAAGGAAAAGTACTGTGATTAGAATTATATTTACGTTTTTTGTTTGAAAAATAGGATCATTCATTTCCTTATTCTGTCATAGATATGATATTCATCACATATCTGTGATGAATATCTTTTGAAATATCTTCATTGATATATTTCCATTGATACTTCACATTGATATATTTCCATATTTTCAATTATTACCTAATTGAAATTGAATAAGATTTCCATTTAAACTTCAATGATATCTGGAGCAATATTACGAAATGCTGAAGAAAATTACATTTTCACAAAATAATGAAAAAAACACCAAAAGGAAATATTTAAAACCTCTATATTTGACATAATGTATAATCACATATATAGGGATCATTTTTACTGCCACTATGCTATTCCTAGGGTTCCTCAAGAAAATGTATGGGGATCCGCAGGTTTCATTTCTGGACCATTCAACAAAAACTGATAAAATGAACAAATGTGTCAAAATGATTAGTGAAACACTTGCTGCTTTTCTAAATGACCGATCAATAGAAAAAAATTATTCTATACTCGAAATCGGAAATACAAAATTATTGAATCCTATTAAAGATTACAACGTAGTATAACATCAAAGAAAATATCACTAACTCAGTTGCAGAAAGCAACACCAACCGTCACACTTACGTATATTTTGATGAAAATGTACTTTTTTACTTCTATAAATATTAAAACAAATAGTCCTAAATTTATCGCAGTTTTTATTACTTGGGGATTTATTAAAATTGCGCTTGATTTATGTGTAACATTTAGTAAAAAAATGAAAGGATGAATAAGAATTTTCAAAAATCAAAAAAGATGTGTCTGTAGAAAAATTACACAATTTTGTAAGCTGTACAGATGCTACAATATCTCCAATATCTAGAGATGTCCAATTAAAAGGTATTTCGGGTGTGGGATATATGTATGTGAAGTCTTCAAGAAACATTCTAAACAGTTTTGAATTGGAAATAGATCAACAATGCCTCATATAGATAATCAACGCCAAAAAATAGTATTGTCAAGGGTGACAACTTGATGCATAGGTAACCAATGGTCAATGCTTGTTTACAGGCACAGAACAGGACAATTATAATTAAAGACACTAAACATTTTTGAAAAATAAATGCAAAAATATCTTTTGATAATTAACGGTTTTTATAGTTATACTTCTTCTAAAACTGATCTTAATATTTGTTACACCAGAAATGATTTTCTTCAAGAGTTGATAAAACATACAATTTCATTCAACACAAACAGCAAACTGATCTTTCTCATAACAACAAAGAGAAACAATAAATAAAAAACAACTTGTTCATAAGTAACAATTATTTAAATTTTTCTAGGAAATTCCGATCTGGGATCAACTCCCAGCATAGGATCTCTGCGTCCAGGATCGGTGGCCCTTACTAGCGACCAACTGGTACCTGGAGATAAAATACACAGCATTAATGGGATCAACACTTCGAAGATGCGCCCGGTAGATGTTAACAGTCTCTTAGATAACATTGATGGAAACGCTTTGTTGGAAATTGGTTACACACTCTCCAGTTACGGTCAGTATCAAATATAAGTCACTTGGACTATTTATTGATGTCCTTTATCCATTAAAATTGGAAAATCCTGTCAATAAGAAATTTCTACACTTCTGCAGTGAAAATGTTATACAACCTCAAAAAAACGTTGTTCCTTTCAACATCTAATTTTAACTTCACCATTACCAATATTTATGATGAATTAATTCATAGGTTCCCAGAATTCCATGAGTGTTATCACCAAAACAACAGAAGTGACTTTAGAAAGGACTGACGGGTCAATTGGAATTACTCTTCGAGGTGGAGCTGTCTTAGACCATCCAAACTTAAGCAGACCCCTGATCATCACCCATGTCAGGCCGAATGGCCCAGCAGCAAGGTAATGGAAGCATTCATTATATATTACTTCAAAAAGACTAGCGTTCATATTTGGATTTACTTTCTAGTTTAATATTTCGACCTTGCACAATTCAAGTTCAAGTCAAAATCTGCATAATATTTATCGCTGGTCACATGAACTACAGATGCAAAAATATTCGTACATCAACAATAAATACGAAACAATCTAAATAATCAATCAATATTCATATGTCTATATATTCTTATTGGTAAACCTATTAAATCTAATCGAAAATCATTCAATTTGCTTTCATTAATTGCACACCCTTACATATACATTAATTTATTAAGTATATTTCCCTTTACCACAATAATCTCGTTCATGAAGACGTTGAGGTAGAACTACGATATTCCAAAAAACATTTTTCACAATACCTGAATTTCTATGTGCTTCTGTATCCTTGAAAAGATTTAGATCTGGTAAATTTCTGGGACATCTAGTTCATATGGAAATTCTCATGAATGAAAGTGTTAGACAACGAGAGATTGTGGCAAGGCTCCAAGTGTTGTCAAATCGTTACATCGAAAGTTTTAAACTGGAGAAAATTTCGCCTTTATCAAAAGATAGAAATGACCCGTAGGTTCGCTTATCTCGTGGTGAAACATTATGTTAAAAACAATAAAATAAAATCAACACACTTGGCTCAAATTTTACTAAATATATTCAAACTTAACATATGTTTCGGGTGTAACATATGTTTTGGCATGTAACATTGTATACTCTTGATAATGGATTGACCATCCGAAACATATGTAGGGTTTTGATATATTTGGTGAAACTTAGTCAGGTGTGTTAATTTCAATTTATTGTCTATAATTTCTTGTTATGAACTTATTTTTCTCATCATCAGGTTTCCTAGGTTCATGATCATTTCCTCACATGAAAGTCAGAACCTTTACTATTCTCACACATTTCCAATAATTTTTCTCTTAGAGAAATGAAGAACTTAAGTTCAATCTTTCTTGTTAGTGTTCGTTTTTACTTATAATCATTTCACGCATAGAATAAATAAATATGAACTGAAGACTGAATTATCAGCTTGTTCTTTTTGAAGTTTAATATCACCAACACTAGATGATGTAGCCATCATATAAATAATTCCCAATAATTCTTCTGAAAGTGTCCAATCTGATTGTTTTGCGTTCCTCCACAGAACAGGACTAATTCGTGTAGGAGACAGAGTTCTGAAAGTAGATAACCAATCGCTCACCAACAAAACCTTGGTCGAAGCCCAACAACTCTTGAGGGATAGCTGTTTATCGAAAACTCACCGAGGTATTACCATAACTACACTCACCATAGAATACGAAATCAGCAATATGGAGACTGTAAAATATGCCACTGGACCGCTTCTAGTCGAAATAGATAGAGTACAAGAAGAAAATTTCGGTGTAATTTTGAATAACTACGGTAGTGATTTTGGGTTAGACGACGTGATGAAAGCTGGTTTCTTTGTTGGACATATTATACAAGGTAGCACTGCTGATAGATGTGGCGCTTTGAATATTGGTGATCAGTTATTAGCCATTGATGATGTTATTCTGAAGGATTTCGATGGGTCGATTAGTGATGCTGAGAAGATGTTAAGAAGAGCCCGACGTTTACAAATATTGCCATTCCAAGCTGTTCAGAGAACATCGCGAAACTACGCTTATGGTGAGTATTACTCTTTGACTATTTGCAACAATTTATTGCTTTAGATCAGAAGTTAACTATAGTATGACTCTAACACTATTTTCAATTATTTGTTGCTTCTAATTAGTACTTCTCAATGAATGGGTGGCGACCTCTTGGTTGTCAATCTTCTTCAAATTTGAATTATATATTTGGAGAAGGTTCGTGAGAAAGAATAAAGTAGAACAAACGTTCTTACTTTAATTAAGTTGAATACGACTCTTAGACTATTTTCAAATTAGAGTTATTAAACGTTATTTAACAGGACAGAGATTTTTAAACGATTTTCAACGGTATCATGAAGGTTGGAAATACACGTCCGGAAAGGGTTGCTAGTTATAAGAAAAATTAATTGAAATCAATGTTGTTATAGTAATTTGCTTAAAGAAAGATCAACAAATTGTCTTGTCTTCATTAATTTTGAAGATAATTAAGTTAACCTTGTTCATGTTAGTAAGACAATGTTCATTCAACTCTTTTGGTGCGCGAAATATTTTGGGCGTTTTTTTTAATCAAATGAATTTTTGCATGAATTGACCTTTGAATAAAGTTTCACACACTGGAAGTGTTTTATACAGCATATGGCAAATGAGTAGATAGTAATATATATGCATTTTGAATCAATTTAACTTAAATATACTACATTAAATATGTTTTTCCAGGTCAATTTCCACATAGTCCAAGTTTGAGTGGTTATAGTACAATCAATTCCAGGTGTTCCAGAAGAAGAAATCTTTCAAATCGACATAGTGTACATCATAAGTCTTTCGAAGGTGATTTAGGTGAGTTCTGCGAATTAGAATATTCTCTAATAAATATCCAAAGAACTAGAATTGTTTTTTTCGTTCCATATCACCATCTTCGTTTGATAATTTGCATTAAGAAACCTGTTATCTAACAACTGTTTCGAAGAGCTATTAGTCTTGTAATCTTAATACCAATCCCATTCCATTTCTTCTATTCTACATCTTTCCAGTCGTTTAGTATGTCTTGAAGATTGTGAATCCATAAATTCGTGATTGCTTTGCATTCTTGTCTATTTTCTGCGCTCTTGAATGATCCAATGAGGTTTTTGCCGGTTGGATTCGTTATTAGATTATTTTGGGAGCCCTTCCTCTCGATCTTTTGGCGGGTACTGCTCCTTAACAGGTGAGTCTTTCAAGGATATTTTTTCCAACCATATGTCCAAAGAATTTCGCAATTTATTCTGCTTCTGAATGCTCAATCTAATCTTTCTAAGTATAAGTGGTCCAAAATGAAATGATTCGTTGCTTTCTCAGTCCAGGACATTCTTAACATTTGTGCCAGCAGAATATTTTGAAAGCATTGTTTATCCTTTTTAAGGATAAACAAATTAGAACAATTAGAAAATAGCAAACTTCTTACTAACCTCATTTTAGTATAATGGTATTTGCTGGGATATTTGACGATATTTTAACACTTTAGGTAGTTTGGTGATGGATTCGTTCGCTATTTTACGTCACCTCTCTATTTATCCACTGGAATTTTGTATATATAATACTCAGATTTTATATACACAAAATTTTCTAGCTTTTTCGGGATCCGAGCTTCGTGATCTTCGACAGTTCTCGTCTCTTGTGTTAGATACAAAATTATATGTTTCTAAAATGAACTATAAGTATGAAGAACTTAATTTATGAATACAGAGAAAACAGGTTAGATAACAGGTAGAAGGGATCAATTCATACTGAACTACTATATAGTAAACTAAGTAATTTTGAAAAGATTGAGAAGGGGATTGTTCATGTTATTTTAAGTGTAACATCAACATTGCTTACCGTACTGGAAATAACTTAGGAAAACATATCAAAAATAACAAATCTAAGGTCAACAAAAATAAAAAAATCAGGTGTAGGTATATAAAATTAACTGTGGTAGTTGTGATAAGTTTTATATTGGTATAACGTTTAGGAGTTTTTAAATAAGAATTTCTGAACATAAACGTAGCTTTGATAATCAGAAGAAAGATTCACATTATGCAAATCATTTGATTAATGAAAATCATATATTCAATTCCGGTTTTGAAATTTTGAATATCGCAAACAAGGGAATGAAGCTTAATTTGTTAGAATCACTTCAAATTAATGAATGCAAATATTCTGGCAACCTGTTGAACAGCCAAATCGATCATACCTCAAGCCCCCTTCTCAATCTTTTCAAAATTACTTAGTTTACTATATACCTAGTAGTTCAGTATGAATTGATCCCTTCTACCTGCCTGTTTTTTCTGTATTCATAATTTAAGTTTATATATTGTATGTATTCGAGAAATGTCATTAGTCTGCACGTAGCATTTGAAAAAGGCGAATCTCATCTTAACGTACGTCATGCAGTATTTTTTTTAATATATGTGTAAATCAGTTTAAATATTGTTTTATTATGTTTATCGATTTACATCAAGTATCGGCCTCATCAATTATTAATTTGATATATATTATTTTATAGATTATTTCTACTTTATAATACAATAGAGTGTGCTTTCAGGGACAAACAGTTATGGCTATTCTAGTAACATGGGAGTTTGCCATACAGAAAACTTAAACATCACTTTGTATAGCGAGAGGGGAACAGGGTATGGTATTGGAGTTTCAGTAGGTGAACACTCTGATAACAAACCCGCGGACATTGTTATATCTAGGATTATTCCCGATTCTCCAGCCTTCAGGTTCGTTAGGTTACAAATTATACACAAACAAGCTACATAATAAAAATGAAAGCAATAAGAGTTTAATTAAGTGACGCACTCGATCCTGCTATTGCTAACTATAATCAATATAGAATATATGAATACATAATTTTTTTTTTCAAATGATAATATCATATTTTTCATGAATATAGAGTTTTCATTCTGGTATATTATTAGCTTTTCCTTTTTGTTTTTCATCCTCCTCTTCATAATCTGTTAGTTGAAAATTAACATTTATTACCAACGAAAGGTCATGATTTTGTACCGCATGATAGACGGAGAAAAATTGAATCAATGATTTCAGTTTTAATTTTCAATATCCACATTATTACTCCAAATATGTCAGTTAAAATAATGTTTTTATTATTTGTTTTCTAGGTGTGGGTGCCTTCAAGTAGGTGATAGAATCGTAACAGTAAATCATCAATATAACTTAACACTACAAGAAATATCATCAATTTTGGATCGCGGAAGTGATAACAACACATGTCAAGTAGCATTGGTAATTGAATTTGATGTTGCTGACACCATTGTGCCTTCTAGTGGAATTTTTACTGTTAAATTAGCAAAAAGAGGTCCTGGATTGGGAATAACAATTACTGGTAAGCAAAATTAATATGTATTAACAATATCGTTTATTGAACCCAAGAGCCATACACTCTACTCACATCGACTATACATTTCATCATCTACTTATATAAGTACTTTCAACGAAACAATTCAAGGCTACATAATCAACAGAACAATTCCATCAAATTATGAATCTTCTGAGTAATTTTCTAAAACTACGTAATTGTTCAACATTTAAAATTACTCTGGGCAATCCTTTCAACAATTTAATGCCATCAACTAGGAAGTTTTCACACGTTTGTTTCTTATTAAATCTTTGTACATAGAATCTTGTGCGCTCCTATTATTATAAGAGGATTCACAGATATTGAGGTTCCACAAATATCTCAAATATTTGTGGAACCTCAATATTTTATGTCAATCGCTCCCAATTAGAGAGACAACCAATTCTTCAAAACTAATGATTATTTTATAATTTTTAGTGCAATATTAGAGGTTTTTTTTTTATTTCAGCATCCAAAGTTGCACCGGAAGAACCATTCCTCATATCTGAAATTCAACGAGGTTCCATAGCCCACCGAACAGGCACACTTCATGCTGGAGATCGATTATTAGCAATTGACAATCGGATGTTGACACATCATACTGTCGAATCAGCTTTTGACATCATCCAACATTCGACCAAGGAAATAGTTACACTGAAAATCGAAAAAACGGAAACAGAAGGAGATAACTTGTTTTTAGACAGTGTAGTTTATACCGTGGAGTTACACAGATATGGAGGTCCATTGGGCATAACAATTTCAGGAAGCGAAAATGCTATGGAACCTATAATTTTATCTAGGATAACGGAGGGTGAATATGCAATTACATTTACTGTTGATCCTAACCTAAAAAATTCTTTGATCTTTATCAAGGGACGCAAGGTAGAAATACATTAGATGATAATGTAGATAATACATTTTGAAATGTATCCAATAAACAAAGTTTCACAAAATTTTGTAATACACTCGTTTCTAATCTCTCATTTGTAATTTGTTTCTTCATTTTTCTCATCGTTTCTAATTTGTTCCGTTCTACAAGTATTATAGTTTTGATAAAGCTGTAAATGTAAACATTAGGTATACTAAACAGGGGTTTATAAGAAACAAGATAGTCAATAATTGGTTCACGACGTGAAAAAATTGAGTGACTTTGCTCTAAATGTTCTACACCATAACATTCAAAACTATCACAATTTTGACTCTGAATTTTATTTTACCTACTTGTAATTTTAAGTTTATTTCTAGGTGGCCTTGCAGAAAAAACGGGAGCGCTTCATGTGGGAGACAGAATTCTTGCCATAAACCAAGAAAATTTAGAACATAGAAGATTGTCAGATGCAATAAGACTACTTCAAAATTCGGGAGATAGGGTACAATTAAAAATTGCACGAAATGTCAAGCCATCAGGTAGGCTTACTTCTCTCGTATGTTCATACGTGAGTTGAGTTGTATTCACAAATTTAGTGGGTTTCTGTCACAGACAACCCTTCAAAAGACAAATGTTCAAATCATATTTCAAAAAATTAAAATGAATATTTAAAAGCAAAAGGCACATAAATGGCAGTTGCTCGTATCCGCAAAACAGAATTATGAGCGTCCTTTTTTCATTACAATGTGCAAAATTTCATGAGACCATACAAAGATATGGAATAGAAAATGGCATCGATTTGCGAACTACGGTATTTTACATTTACTATAATGAAGATACCGTGTAGTTTCATAGAATAGGATATGTTCTGTATGTATTTCTATTCATTTTTTGGACATGTTTTTACTTCATTCTCGAATCATTGAAGCTCTTATCTATTAAAATCATAAAGAAAATATATTAATATAATCGAGGTATCTTTTTTTTCAGAAACAAATTCAAATTTCAGAAGTGAATATTCCCACGATGCAAGAGAAAATTCTTGTGGTCTTGGATCACAAATTGATGAACTATGTGACTATTCAAGTCCAGATGGTGTAATGAGTGTGGATAGTGCTGTGCACTCGTGGGACAGCAATAATCTTGATAATGTAGATAATATTGGAGGTAAACAATAATGGCCAACTTGACTAAATATATAGCTTGAGTAAAATATTCATTTCAGATATAAAAGATGAGGAGAGCCTGATGAGTGAACCCATCTCGTTACATTTCCCAGAAAAAGATTTTACTCCAACAAAGGATGAGCACAATTCGCAGATACAGTTTTACTCTGATAATGAAGATGTGTTCTGTCCAAGCCCGTTACCTCTGCCAAATTATAATTATTCCAATACTTATAAGTATGAAACAAGTAATTCCTATCCGCAAGTAAGTGATATAGTGCGTTTTTTTCTCAATTTAACTTCTGAGTCATTCTTCAAATCAAAATTGAACTGTGAAGAAAATAATTTACATTCGTAGACTCCAAATATTTCAATAAAACTAGAAATGACAACGTCGTATATTTGTATCTATATGAAATTCCATTTTTTGTATATTAGATAGTTGTATTCAACCTTGAGACTATAAATCATAGAAAAGCATATGTTACATTTTCTTTTCTATCATGACGTTGTCCAAGACCATAGGTGATATTCTACAACGTTGCCTATGTTGTCGAATGTTCTACCACGGCCACCTTTACTACAAGCCACGAAGAGCGTAGTCCCTCGGTGTTGCCAAATTGTGTTGAGTGATATGCTCTCCTAGTCGGTTGTTCCCAAACTTTCAAGCATTATTTCAACTCTTTTTGTATATTGCGAACAAACAAGAAATATTATCAGTATTTATAACATATAGAATATTATATTGGGTATTTTGAGCACATATTTCTGTAACAGAAAAATATAAAACATTTATTATTGCAAGAAAATAACGATGTTTTCGATAAAGCCCCACTTCGTAAAAAATACTTCTATTAGTCAGTGGGATTTATTTACATGAAAAGTTGCCTAACCAAATTTATTGAATTATTTGAGAGAATAGGAACCTTGAAAGAAACGCTGTAGGAATTACTCAAATTGAACTATTTACCTAAATATAAATCAATATTATATTCCTGATTAGCGCAACCATCAAACTACTTTATGAAAGTATTGAGCTTTCTTCGTTTATTTTTTGATTCAGTTTTCTCGTGTCCGGCTTCATTATTTTATTTTTGTGTAGTCATTCAATAAGATATTCGAAACAAATGGAACACAGCATGTTCAGAATATTTTTATTGTCTTCACCTCGTAAACAGCAACAATAAAAATCTTTCAAGGACTCATCCAATGACACGCTTAAAATAGTGAGATTACACAAAATGGCTTTCTGGTGTATATTATTCAAAAAGGTCCGTTCGAGAGAAATGTCATTAATAATTTTTTCAAATATGGCACACATGTGAAATAAGAAATTTTTAATTAAATCTGTAGGTATATTCAGTCCTCTCCGAAGCAAATAATTAAAATGTTATAAATAAAATCATAGCTTACAAATATTGTTTTGAGGAAAGTTTGGATTTTGAAAGAATGTGTTATTGTTAGATTTGTGAATAGCGATCTGTTTATTCGATGCTTATCGGTTATAAATAGATTAGAAAATATACTTGTTAGAAACTCACCCATCCCAAGCTTGAAACTTACTGAATCATTTACGGAATACCTATCCTCTACACTATATGTCACAAAAAAAATATTTGTAAGTAATCCGTACTGAAAACACAACACAAATTCGATTCGATTAAATCGGTACACACTAAACACTTGGTTTTTATAATTTAATGTTATGTTATCCACAAACTATCAACAATAGCACCTAAATAACACTATAGAAAATTGATGAATTGAGGATTAGAACTGAAATTGTAAAATATTCAACTTCAAACTAAGTCTTAATCAACACAAAATTGATTTCGTTTCACTGAAATTAGTAAACAAACTAAACACTTTGTTTTTTATAGTTTGATGTTCAGATTTCAACAAATTATCAACATCAACACTTGTATTACACTGTACACAATTGAAAAATATAGAATTTATACCAAAAGCTCAAATTATTTAACTTCAAACCGCGAAAGTATTGGTAAGCGTCCTATTTGCATTACTATACCAGTTCAACTAATGGCTGGATTGTTAGACCACTAAATATTCTATGACAAATATTCATTTCGTGGACTGTATGAAAGGTGGCCGTGGTTTTACCATTGCAGGATTCACAATTGATTTAATTTCATTTTATTGTTCATTATTCACCAAAAATGGTTATACAAATTCAGAAAGACTTTTCCAAAATTCATGGAATCTATATCTACATTTCTTCATTTATTCTGTTGATTTGGCTTTTTTAATTGGATTTTTCATTATTTTACCACAAGTCATCTCTTTCACTGATTATATAATTCTGCATATAAATTATGTTATAAGTGGATTTATTGCTATACACAACAGTTTTATATTTTTGCATTAATAATCAAATTTTGCATGAAAAAATATATACCTATTGTCCCAAAAATTCTACTCATTTTCAATAATTATTTCCATGAAGCTAAATATAGTAAACTTTATTGCCGATATATTGCTATAATAATCGGTTGACATTAACACAGCTTAACTTTCATGTATGTTAAAGTTGCAAAGCATTGGATTGATAATTAATCTGAATAATTTCAATCTACTCTTCCTTTATAGGCCAGTAATTATATGAAAAACTACGGGGAAGATTGTCTAACTGGACAGGACATTTTCCACGTTACATTGTACAAAGATTCTATATACGATGATTATGGTTTTAGTGTTAGTGATGGACTCTATGAAAAGGGAGTGTATGTGAACAAAATAAGAAAAGATGGTCCAGCAGACATAGTTGGACTTTTGAGACCATATGACCGAATAATTCAGGTGAAAATTTCAAGAATATTTATGTCGAACATAAATAAATTGTAAATTAAGAACAAGAAATGAAAATTTTGTTCGACCAAAATTCTTTGAATAAAAAATTTTGCAATATGTCAATAAAAAAATTTTGAAAAGTTCTAAATCTAAATATTTATGTTTCAGGTTAATGATACAAAAACACAAGATTTTGATTGTTGTTTAACTGTACCACTTATAGCTTCTGCTGGAGATAGAATTGAATTAATTGTAGCAAGAAACCCATATATCAACTGTTGCGAACGGGTAAAGTATACCCATAATGAAACAGATAAGTTTTTATTTTCAATTTTCATTAATTTCCAGGATAAACAAGAGGTTTCCCACAAGAAAGCTTATCCAAGCAATCAACACACAATTGTAAAAACATTATAAAATGAATTAAGGACAATGTACGAATAAAAGAATTTTGAGCAGAATACAGAACATAAAAATGTACTTTTTATAAATAAAATTATTTATTGGTTCTCTTTCAGATGATATTCACCTTCATGAAATCAAAACAAAAAATACTATGATTTATTATACAAAAATATTTATTTTTTCGTTTAAAATGGCATAAACAGATTTATTCTTTAACAAAATATAAATATAATTTAGACATAAAAATCTGCACTGCACAACAATAGGATCTCAATTATAAATTTCATAAAACTTTATGATACAAATAAATAAATTTAAGAAAAATAAAATATGGATTTTCATGAGTAAAATGTTATCAATGGAGAAACTGGCCAGCAGTTCAAAAATTTTTGTATTCATTCAAGCAGATTATACTAAGTGATAAAAAAGAGATCAATGCAACAAAAGGATAATTATCAATAGGTGAATAAACTTACTAACAATTTCAGGATAATTCTCAATTAATATGTACAACATATTGCAAAAGGAATTAAATCTCTCTCTTCTAAGCTGACATTTTTCATAAACACTCAACTTTTTAAAAATTAATTTTTGCCTTAAAAATTTATCATTGCCAAAATACCATCATTCACAAGTCACATATATTGTTAGTTCAAATGTAACTAATAACAACCCAATCTTTCGTTACAATGTACAACTTTCATTCCAATTAAAAGATTGGAAATGAATATTTATTTACGTATTTACCAGATTTTATAAATGAAAATATCAATTCTAACATGTTATATATTAGTTACGATTAGAATATGATGTTGCAGATGTTAAATACATATCGTATATTTGAAGAATTCTAACTTAGAGGATGTAATTTGTTGTACATTTAAACACAACAAAACTTCATTAATTTCAGATTAAGTACTGTTCTAATATTGTTATTTTTTTCATAAAATACTTTGAATGTATGAATTGAACCTGCTTTATAACGAAAGTTTCAATTATCGTCACAAAAAAATTATGTTTTTTGAAAGAAGTGGATATTCATGAGAATTACTGGTACATAAGATAACTTGAATTCAAAATTCTGACAAATCCAACTTCTATCGAAATTGAATAAGATTTATTTCTAAATTAGATGATTTAGTATATCTAGAAAATTCACGTAAAATGGCAATTATAAATATATATTTTATAATCACATCACAGTTATCGGATTTGACAAACATTGAGTATTTTGAATGAATATTCATCAATATTTCATTGATAAAATCAAAAATAATTATAACACAAATGCATTGGGTAATTCAGGCTAAAATATCTTGATTATACTATAAAAACTTGAGAAATTCTTATTTTTACTATGTACTATGTGTTTTCTTCATTACTTAGTCATGTACTATGACCAAACATCATCACTTTTGCAAATAATAGTCAAATCACCTATTGATATTATCATTCACAAATATTTCTTTTTCTAGTTGTAACTGCTGAAATGAATGAAACCTACACAATAAACATTAGGATTATATACAAGTATTTCCTCCTAAGACGTATAAACAATTTAAGTATTTAAGGAACTAGTGTGAGCAAAAATGTATTACATGAGCAATTTAGATAAAATAAAAAAAACTAATGTATACACAGAATTTTTGCAAAACACATATGAAAGAAACTAATTCGTGATTTAAGGGTCAGATGATATTTTTATACAAACTGTGGCGAAATTATATAGCTATTTTGGCAATCTCTGTTTTTATGACTAGCAAAATTTGATAAATACTATGTACAATAAATTGGAAACAAACCATCTGATAAAATTATTAACTATCACAAAATATTGACAAATCAAATACATTTTTACAAAATATTATTACATAATAAGAACAGAAAAGAGCTTTGAAGGGTTGTATTTCAACATAATACAAATCCATCAACTTGAAATTAGTAATACAGACCATTAATATTTTTAACCTGCAACAATCTGTTGAAAATTATTTTTGAAAATATATCCGTAACATCCTTTACTATAAATGTAGGATTTACAAGAATTATCAAATAATATTGTCTACACACTTTTGTTATTAACTTAAAATAATAAATATTATTTAAAAATTATAATTTCACTAGAATATTTTTTGTAAACCTTAGATAATCTAAACATTACAAGCTATATACAACCTCTATACACTGAAAAGTATATTACTTCTATTACTATATGAGTATGAAGTGCCATTATTATTCAAACCTTTTGAAATAAAACCATTAGAAATGTATCCATTTGTAGAAATATCATAATCTTGTTTGTTATTTACACTACTATTCATCAACAGAGGATTTTTATCAGATCGGTTAGACCTATGTGAAGGCAGGATTGTTGTTTTCTTTTCTGCTTGCCTTGCATCATATTTTGCCTAGAAAGAATAGAATACCAATGAAGACAGAACCATGTATTTTTCTTTAGATATATTATATGAAGTATGCTTGAAAGTAAATAATTAACCAAGAATGTAAAAGCAAAAGTGAAAGCAAGGTATTAACAACCTAAAAATCAACATAATCCTGATAATAATTCAATTATAACTCACCTTATTATAATACAGAACTCCAAATATAGCCATGAGCATGCCAAAAACGTTGGTTGATGTAACAGGATTTCCCAAAACAATGAGGGAGGCTGCTATCACAAATATTCGTTTACTAGCATTTGCAACAGCATATGTTAAAGGAGTAACTAATGATAAAACACTAAAAGCTATGATATTTTGTAACCAATTTAAAGTTCCATCAGTTAGCAATAGGCCTATTATTCTATAGTCATGATAAGTCTGAAAATTGAATGTTTTAATATACACATTAACTTACACTTATTTCAGTATCAATTTCCTTAAGTTTTAGGCAATGATATTAAAATATTGCATAAATTGCTAATATTACTTACCACTGAATTGTCTTTTAATAGAGTAAAAAAATCACAGTATAACCAAACTGGGAAAAACATGCATAATGCAAGTCTACCTAAAATATGCAATAATCTCAGATGGTGAACACTTGTATCATGAAGTACCTTTTTAGAAAATATATTTTGTAGTGAGAAACCCAAAGTTGCTATAAGGGCACTTATTAATCCCATGATATCAAAACTCACTTCTGTCAAAGTAGCAATTGCTACACCTAAAATTAATTGAAATTCAATTATAAATAAGCATAAATCTCAGTGGGACAATCATAGTACCTGTAATAATGGGGACTAAGCTTAAGTACACTTGACATGTTTGAGATTCCCCTAAAATTATCCTAGACAGAAAAACTGTAAATAAAGGCATAGTTGCTTTCACTGAAAAAAAGATATATATAATTTCAATACTTTTGATCCATAAACTTTGGTTACCTGTATGGGCATATGAAACAGGTACTTTCCATATGCTTACATGAGAGAATACTGAAGAAGTAAATTTACCAAGAGCTAGAGGAACTATTAATTTAAAGTAATAATTCCATGATATGTCTGCATATTTTCTAACACCTAATATGTTAAAGAAAGGCTCACTGAAGATTGTTATCGACAGTAATTGTACCATTGTCATCGTCATAGGATATGGAAAATCATTGAGTAACATTTTGCCAATAACATTATTAGAGGAACTAACTATATACCATAATATACAAAGACCTAAAACGGTTAAAACTTCCCTAGTGTGCTTTGAATCAGTCATTTCTAACAAACGTGCTTTGTAGAAGCCTGGAAACTACTCTCCCAGAACTAAACACCAACCAATGATACCAGATTTAACAAATCTATGGTATCTTGGTGATGGTAAAGTGTTGGAATCCAACTCCAAATGTTTTGAAAAGAGAAATCAGACAGATGACGGCTAACATTGAATAGTTTCCATACTACTATTCTTCTTTTTTCATTGAATGACAAACCGAGGAATTCTTCTTATACAGCCTAACTCTACTTACTGTTACGAAAATACTTGAAGTCATCTCTGTGTTATCTAGAATGTTCCGATAAATGTGATGTAACAACGACTCCTACGTTCTGGCAATCGAACTTCTCGAAATGGAACCTTCTAGAAAATCTCTAGGGTATATAATGAACCAGGACGGAAGATGGCAGGGCAGAGAGAGAGTTGAATTACAGTTATCTAGAGTACAGTGAAATAGACAGAAGTGTGACATGTGATATTGACATTTGTTGTGTTTATTTTCAGTTTGTAAATAAAGGATTATTTATTGATTATTAAAAGTTTGTTATTGGAATTTATCCGTCGAAACTCATAATCGTAACATTACGTTAGTAGAGTTAGGCTTTACTAATTACCTAAGTAGAATTAGGCTGTGGATGTATAATATAGTAGTAATATTTATTTGGCACTTTTTGAATTGAATTTTATTTTTATTGTGAAAACGGAATTTTCACATACTAATTTGTGAATATTCTTCATGGGGCGAACTTGTAGCTCTGCTATATTTATGTTTCACCAAGAGTTAAGCGAGAATTCAATCTCAGTCATTATAGCTCTTTAATGAATAATACTATTCTATTCAAAACTAGTAATAGTAGTTATTTCAGTGTAGATAAGTAATCAACGGAGAACTCGCTATTTTATGCTTTCCATCATGAATATCTAAAGCTTTCAATTTTATCCTTCACTACTTTTACACCAGAATTGCGTTAAATGGATTAGTTATGTATATGGAATAATCCATTTTTCAAAACTTGTACGAGTTTAATTCAAATTAAGATACCATTCTTCATATTCAAACAATTTTGGATTTGCAAATGGATAGCTAGTATTTATTATATGTATTGAGATAAATTAATCCTATTACAAAAATCGTGTCATCCATTCAATATATGCTTAACTAACATCATGATGTTTGCATTCGTCTAAATATTTTTATCGTATATCCATATATTATCATACTAATGTAACTTTTTCTAGTCTAAAATATTTTTGAAATAAAAAAACGTTCATATGTAACATCCTGGAAAATTATTGAAGTTATACATATCTCATATTTATTCAACTAGGATCAAAGTCTTTTTACACTCAAAAGTTTCCAGAAGTCCTTATTACGTTTGCAGAAAATTGCTGAATTCGAAAATACTCTTCAGAAAAAAATTTTTTATTTCTTAAAATAGTTTACTTTGCTATATTAAAAAAAAAATAAATTATATTTTCTAGTATTTACAAATTTTATTTACAGATTGATATTTTATTAATTACACTGAATATCATTAGAAATTTCAGTAAAACTCATTCTAATTACTTTTACAAGATGTTCTATAATAAAAATGTGGAGCCAATTCAATTAGCCACTCATCTTTGATTACAGTTAAATCTTTCATATATAACTTTTTAGTATGCACAACTTCACAAAAAATTAACCATTGCGGCTGAGTGATTGTATATAACACACTATCTGGATTTATATATAATTCAATATCACCACGGATAGTTTTATATACCCCTGTGTAATGCAAATATGCAGCATTTGGAAAGAAACCACTAATTAAGCATTTTATAATTAGTTGTGTAGAACCAGAAGCTGAAATTATGGGTATTCCATAATTGCTGAGAAGCTTTTCTAAACGCTTTCTGATTTCAACAACCCGTTTCATACTTTTGTAATTTATGAAGTTCTTATGACAAAACTCCTTTGACATTTCACTTTGAATGAATCCATTATATACATTTAAATAGGTTATCAAATCTCCTTCTTCCACTTCAAATAACCTTTTTTGAATTCTTGCTTTTATAACTGTATTTCCTGTAGAAGGTTTTGTGAATATTGTTTCTACTTGTAAAATCGAAATTATAGTCAATATTTCCTCCGAACATTCAAATTCACCAGAGTTCAACAAAACCTTTGAACACATTGGATCTAAAGCAAATTCTGCCATATTAAAACCCAGAGGCCTAGTTAATTCTCCTTGAATATCTATTGCATCTAAGGCATACAAAACTTCTAGTGCACTCTTCAAATTCTTAAGAGGAGGCGAATCAGGAAATTTGAAATTTACTATATCTTTAATACCTAAGGCCTTCAACTGCAGTATTACAGATGTTAAACTTGTCCTAACAATTTCAGGAGGAGTACTGTCTGATAATTTACTGAAATATTCTTCAGTATACAATCTATATACTTTTCCAGATCTCATTCTGCCAGCACGACCAGCCCTTTGATTTGCTGAAGCTTTACTAATTGGTAGAACTTTTAGGCTATCTGTGTGTGTTTCTGTATTAAACCAACGTAATTTAACAAATCCACAATCTATAATATGTACAATTCCAGGAATTGTGACAGATGTTTCTGCAATGTTTGTTGCCACCACAACCTTCCTATAACCTTCTGGGGCAGATTTAAATACCTTCAACTGATCGTGATAAGGTAAAGAACCATGCATTGGATAGACAACAATTTTTTTCTTACTTTTAGACTCTTCAATATTATTTGCATGTTCTATAAGTAATCGAGCAGCCTTTTCCACTTCTTCAACACCAGTTAAGAAAATTAAAATATCACCATGTTCTTTAGATGCATTGATTTTAAGAGCAGTATCAACAGAAGCTTGGATGTAACAAGGAACAGGATTAATCGTGTAGTATATATCAACTGGAAATTGTCTACCTTCAACTGATAGTATGACTGATGTAGGTTTATTATTTTGATTCCCAAAATTGAAAAATTCCTTTAAGTAATTAGCATCTAATGTTGCAGAGGCAACAATTAGCCTTAAATCATTTCGCTTTTTCAAAATTTTTTTGAATAGTCCCATTAATATATCTGTATATAGAGTTCTTTCATGTACTTCATCCAACATTATTGCAGAATAACTTTTTAGTAATGGATCTGTCATTAATTCCCTTATCAAAATACCTTCAGTCATATATTTTATTCTTGGTTTATTAAAGCAAGCATCAAATCGAACAGCATATCCAACTGTATCACTTTGAACAATACATCCTGTTTCATCAGCTACCCTATTAGCTAAGGAAATTGCTGCTACCCTTCGGGGTTCACATATACCTATCTGTCCTGGCCATTCCGCTTCTACCATATACTGCGGAACTTGTGTACTTTTTCCACAACCTGTCTCACCAACAAGAATTAGAGTTTGATATTTTTCTAACAAATACAATATGTGGTTTCTATTTTCAAAAATTGGTAAACGTCTTCTTTGAGTTTCTACCGACTGCGAGTGATACTTATTATATATAAAACTTGTAGATTCCACGAAGTTATTTTCGTTTTTATCCAAGAAGCTAGTAACTTCTGTTGGTTTTTTAAACACAGGTCTGAAGTCATTCATAGCTGAAATTCAGTTTGAGACAGCAGAATAGTTCAAGAAGCATTCGTTCTAATTTATAAAATTATATCATTTCCAATTTTTGTCAAAAACAATATATATATATAGTTGTTTATATTTTCGCATACATAACCTATACCAATTTGAATCTGACAGTTTAAACTGAAAGAGTGTACACTACAATGCACCGTATATTCACAAAATGAGTATAACCAAGTTAATGTACGTTTTGATTGACGTCACAATAGTGAATTTTGATATGAAATATTTTATCAGGCAAAATATAATATGAAGTAATTATAAATATGATTTACAAGTTTCAACAGTAAAAATTGAGTCACAGAAATATAGTCAAATATTTTGCTTATTATTTCTTGTATACGTTGTATTCACGTTGAAAAAGTAAATTTGCTGAGAATGAATTTTTATTTGTAATTATGTATGAAGAAATTATGTATTTACGAAGAAGAAGAATGTATGAAGTAGTTACTTGCAAAAACTATTCAAAGTTTTATATTATGTTATATTTATGATTTAGGGAAATTGTCTTCCATGGATGTATTTGAATTATTGGTTTGACCCGACAGCTGTTTCACTGTATATGAATATATAGTTTCATTTACTTATATGTGATCAATTTCTCATCCCACATGCTACTGGCAATGCTAGTTGGCCAATGGGTGGCGAAGATTTAATCTGCAGTACCTACATCACAACTGTCAAATACACCGATTTCGTTGATTTGTCCATTCAAACCAAGCACCAAATCCAGCACGATAATAAAGAAGGATTATGTAGAACCCTTTTCCCATTTGAATTTTTTTGTTATGCTTCCGTTGGAACTTAAATCTGCCGAATGTGAGTGAGATCATTGCCTTATGTATATTATCTATTTGAATTTATAGATTATTTTAAGCATTCGCCTCGGAATATATAATTTCTCTATTTAAGTGTATCAATTTAACTATATACGTCTCATTATGCTCCAGGATAATAAGCGGCGATTATAATACTCTCTCTATTAGAAATTCCTGGAAAGATATCAATAAAAACGTTTCATTGGTATTGAAGAATCTTTTTTCTCTTTTCGTCGTCATATGTTGGAAAATTTCTCCTTATACTCCTAATTTCCCGAAACCCTTATAGAAAACATCCCTTTTTTTAAATCCCAAGTTTTTAATTCAATTAATTCTCAACGTAAGCACCCGAAAACATAAAAATATGCAATAGACTAGAAGAATATTGAAAAATAATGATAATCAATTTTCAAATTATTATTAAATTTTTAAAATTTACAAAAAATCAAAAATAATCAATTTTAAAATAGAATATAGGACCTCCGTGCTTTGAGGTATATAAATCCAAGATCTTTACAAAACTTTGATCCGATTATCCATAGATTTACTTATGTTACTTTCAAATATAAACAAATGTGTTGGATATTGGTATATATATTAAAGGCAATAAACAAATACAAATAATAAAATTAATGAAAAACACGTTATAAAGAACGGGCCCTGCCAAAGTGGAAAATTTAACAGATAAACTGTTATATAAGGCATCCATCATAAATCACCTACTTGATTCAAAGAACAAATAAATATATTGATTTGTCGAAAGTAGCATAAATATTAAGCATAGAAAGTTTTACATTCAAAACTGAAAATCTACTGAAATTAATGCCATTTTGACATTATTTGTCACTGTTACGAATGTATGTATAATCATTTGGATATATCCTTATCTCATTTTGTACGAGACAAAATCCCTCATGGTCTACAGAGATATCAAGTAACTAAACAGTTATAGAACAAGAATTCCAAAATGCATTGCAAACTGAAGTCATCATCAAATCCTGAGTAATAAAGAACCCATAATGCCTCCTTCATCACACGTTGGTATTGAAGTAGCCCTGGGATTGTTCCTTTTCATCATTTTCTTTGTCGGAATAATGGATGCTGCGTATATACTTTTGGAATTGGTGTCTGTTATTTTATTCATTTTTATAACTATTTATATTCTTTTCTTGGATTTTTCCATCAGTGTCTTAGTTTTAACATTCATGGCTTTGAGTTTGTTTGTATATTTCTTCTTTCTTCTTATCGCTACTACTTTAAATTCTATAGTAAATTTAGTATCGTCATAAGCAGGGTCACCAGGTGGATAAACGAAAATAATTGTGAAAATCAAAGCTTACTTAGAATTGGAATATAAATGTCGGTTTTTTCAATTAATGATGTACAAAATATCGAAATTAAAGACATTCAATTATAATGGCTTTATCATTTGTATACATTCGTTTCAGTGTTGTTTCTGCAATTTGTTATTGCGGCATTTATCAACAGAATAATATCAGAAAGAGATATTTTACAACTCTCATTACTAACTAGCGAACTATAAATATAAATTTAATACATATATAATACGAAATTTAATATTTCAGTGGTATTATATTAACTATTAACGTTTACTTAGAAATTACTGTATAGCTGCCAGTATAAATGTTAATTTCATTTAAAAACAAATATTCTAAATTTCAAAAAATTACTGGAAAGTTTTATCATTACATTTGAATTAACAATATGTATTAACAAAAACAATACGGAACTTTTTTTGGCATGAAACTAAGCAAAATAATATAAATTCATAAAAACATGTCTCAAAAACTATCTATGCACAAAATTGGTTCAACATTCAATACGTTGAACCTCAATGCTTACGAACTTTTTATTTAATTTACATAGGTATATATTAGATAAGAATTTTATTCTCTCTAGATAAGAACATTTTTGAAATTAATTTTCTATTTTTATACGACTACAAACATAAAAGAGAATTTTGAGTTTTTCAAAATCTTTTGAGAAATTAAGAATCAATTACCATTCGTTAATGCTTTTCTGTACTTCCTTAAATTAATTTTTGTATAAAATTTATTTCTAGGTTTCAGATAGTTCAATTTCGCTGATATACTATTTTAATATTCCTGTTTATTTTCAACTTTAATGTCTTGTTTTTTATTCATTGTCGACTGTTGACATTGTTTCACAATTTTGTCAAATGTAAGTTGACATATTTTTATATTTATGGCTAGTTTTTCGGCACGAAAGGTTTTTAGTTTGTTTTTAGCCTCAGTTTTAACGACTCACAGAAAGTACCTATAGGTAAGTAAATGTACCCAACTGAAATCCTTTTAATAATTTAAAAGTTACGACGTTAATCCTTGAATTGATTTTTTTTCATTTTTTCATGGTTTATGGATACATAGAAATTTGTTTATTTTATAATTTCAATTCGATATTCATCTCATATTACCAACAACTGTTCAAATAAAACTTAATTACAATAAGTATACCGATGTAATATCCAAAATCAGTCTAGTATAAAATATTGAAATACCTGAAGGATCAGGCTCTAAGTAAATAACCCATCTTCGAATTCATTCTGGGCGTAACAAGATTTTATTGTGATATTTTCCAGGTTATGAATATGAAACCATAACTCTCGAATCGGCTGTTTGCCGCTAGATTGAACTAAGACCGTTGAGGATTTCCGAAAGATTTTACACTTTAATTTCACAAAGACCCTTGCAAATTGGACTCAGTACTAAATAATTCGTTTCTTTCTTGAAAACTAGGAGCACAATTGGTAATTCTTGAATTCATTCCGGGTTCCTATAATAGACGTAGGTACAGTAGCTTGGACTGTCAAGAAAAATGCCGTAATAATTTGGAACATATGTTTCTACAATGACTGACGGCCAGATTTAGATATTTTAGTGAATTTTTGGGTTAGAGTTAGAACTTACAACGGTGTATTGATTGACATTCGTTACACATCCATAGAATATTATTCACAAATGATTTAATCTAAGAATTCGTAGTGGATATTCTTGGATAAGCTTTAAATTCAGTTGTAAATTTTACTTAAATGACTGAACATTTTTATCGGAATGAAATCATGCGTTAAAATTTTATTTACTTATTTTATAATGATATTTTGCAATCGCTAAACAACAGAAGTTTTCAAATGTAGTTATTTAATTCTTGATTTTTCTCTTTTCAAATTCATTGAAAACAATAAAACATGTCTAGATGAATTAATTTTGTCAAGATCTATGCAATCACATCACGAAGTATAGGTAGACTTCGTGCACATATATACATAATAACTTTTTCTATGGTTTATTTTACTAATGAAACATATTACCCTTTTTCTATGGTACATTTTGAAAATGAAATGAAGAGTTATTCGATATTCCAAATAGAAAGTATTACCTTATTTTATTGCAATCGTCCAAGATCATAGAACTTTTCAGAACATCCAGACTTTTTTGACGGAATATTTCAATTTCTGGAAGAATTTCTGAAATAATCAGAAATTGAAAATGAGAAATAGGAACCTCTGTTACCATTCGAATAACCCTATACCTAATTATAAATGCTGTTTTAGCTGTTAAGTAAAATTAATTATAATACATATAAAAATCTAAATCACTTCTGAAGTAGGAATTTCATGATAAAAATCTTTCAGAAGAATTTTTGAAAAATAGGTTCTCTAATTCAGTGGTACCAATTTTCGCCTTAGAAAATTTCGCAATAAGGTACGATTCTTATTTTTGGAAGTATTATCACCTCTATAAATCAATGAATTATTAACACGAGTGATTTTTGATTACAGTCTATTCTTGAGACCTAACAGGATTTATCAAGGAGTAGAAGTTTGAAAGTAAGTACCTTATAATGAATTTCAATAACTGAATTCTTATCTAAATTTCTTTTGATCTTCAATATTAATGGTAAGCAAAGAAAAGTGAATGATAGGTAACCTCAAATTGCATCGAAATAGTAATTTTTATTCCAGATATCCTGAATATTTTAGATTTTCTGGGAACATAAGGTGAGTTGAGAATGGAAATGCAGAAGACTGGGTGTCAGATAACACCACCCCGTCTATTTAAAGTCTATTTGAATGTGTTAATGGATTTACATACGGTAAACAGTGTTCTACCCTAGATTTTGTTTGAGTAACTTGGTGAGCATACACATTCATGAAACAAAGATGTTACTTGTTCAAACTTTAGGGAGATATATTTCACAAGGTCTTCCGTAGATTTACGAAAATTGCAGAGAATTGGGTTGATTGCTTGGTTAATTGTTAACCTAAAAATAATATTTCATTTGAAGTTTTTTTGTTTAATCTGTTTGATTTTTATTTGAACAGTTTTGTGGAATAAATATAAAACAAATTAGATCATTTTGAATGTTTATATGAATATGTGTAGGTACGTTTATATTCATTTATATATTATTCGAAGAAAATCATATTTGAGAAAGTTAGATCTACCCATTTCTTTAAAATTTATATATTTTAGTTAGATTTTATCATATCTTTGTTTTCACTGAAAATTGAAATCTTTGTTTCAATTAGTATTTATCTGGTATAAATTTATGAAATTATTTTACCGAAAAAGAATTCATTAAAATTATTAGGAGGTGAAATATAATCATTTATTGAAATTCGGAATTTTGGAAAATGTCATTGAATGAAAAATTCAAAAACAAAAATTAATGTACCTTTCAAAGATTTGTAACTGAATTCACATTTATCCAATTACTACTAATTATGTATTGATTTATTAATTTTCAACATTTTTTCGAGCATTACATATAAATTCCTTTCAAGTATCAAAAAAATATCTCAACAGAATTATTTCTATATACGATTCATTCTGTAAAAATGATCCAATGATGAATGTAAAAGATGTTGCTCTTTTTTCAAATTGTCAAATTTTCTAACAATCAAGAAACTAAAAAAAAGAACAATCAGAGACAAAAATATACGAATGAAAGCATCCATCTAAAGAGGAACAAAAATGCCATTCAACAATTCCGATGCTGCGATTAGCAATACCCTCTTCATCGCAAAATCTTCTGAAAAAGAACATCGTCTTTATATTTTTTAAGAAAAGGATTACGGTGCCATTTCCTTTGGTATGCCCCATGAGCCTATTAGATGAAATTCTCCCAACGATGTCTATTCTGCAGAATCAAAAGCTCGAAAACAACAATAATAAAATAGATAATACTTCGCTCGAAAGAGATTAAACGCCATTTTGTTCGAACCGAATATTTCATCCAATTTAATTCAAAATATGCTCGCTACATGTTTATTATTTGAAATATATAACTCAGTTAACTGTTGGTTGTAAAATATTAATGATATTCCATTTGATAGAGACATTCAAATCTGGCTGGATATTATTAAAAATATCGGGAACTGACGATTTAATTAATTTAATTAATTAATAATGGACATTCCCTATTAATTTCGTTGAAAAGCAATTTAATTTAGAATGGTGTACATTTCAATAATAATGACTGAATTTCTAGAGTAAGTAGGAAGGCACTATGATGAATCTATGACAATAAACTCGTATTTTTACAAACTTTATGCATTTAGTAAGTTTTGGAAATATAAATCAGACGACTAATTCAACCTTCTGTAACATTTGATATAACTGCAAATTCTTCGATGACTTAATTGAAAACGTTCTCAAACACCATTAGATAAAGAAGTAGGAAATAACGAACAGTATTTATTGAATTCCTTTAATCGGAGTGAAATGATGGTGGCTTGTTTCATCCATTGTCACATATCGACGCAAAAACGCAGGTTTACGCTTGATCATCTTCAAACACTACTCCGAATCATCAACTCGTCGTTGTTTTTGGTCAAAAGTGAGCTCTCGCTGCACCCACTCTGCACAGAGCTTTCTCATACTCAAATATTTCATTCAATTTGAATTTACGGTCATTCAAAATCATTTTGTGAATGTTTTCGTCGGTAACAACCTCTTTCGGGCGTTCACCGTTTTCGGTGGTCATTTCACCACGTCTAAACTAAGCTTACCAAATCTTGATGGTGGATTTTCCTGGGGCATTGTCCGGAAACTCGGCATCAAGCCAAATTTTCGGTTCAACTGTAATTTTTCCCTTCAAAGAGCAATATTTTATCAACACGCGACATTCCTTTTCATTCTTTTTTTTTGAATAATAAAAGTTGCTTCACTCTACTATAATTGCTATAATTCACAAACTAATGATCCGACAGCTGTAAAATTTATACACGCATCTCTTGAGGGTTAGGACTAACTAAAGAACATTTAGATTCTATTCTAGTAACGCCATCTATGTGTCATGCCGGGGACTTTTCAATTGTCCCCTTTAAATATTTGGTTGATCCAAAATTAACGCAATATTTGAATTTAATAGAACAGTGTTTAGTCTTTTGATTGGAATTTTTTTATCGAATCATAAAGTAAATGAGATAAGGTTATTTATGGAATAACATGTCGGGTAAAAGGCCTCCACGTTTTTGCACACCTACACATAAGCACTCGTTCGTAAATGTTCTGTGACCATTTTGCATAAATGTGGCTGAATTTCGAAGATGCAACATTGAATCTCCTCCTTTGATGCATGCGTGAACGTGGGTTTGTTGTCATAGACCTGTGATTTTAAATAATCCCATAAAAAGAAATCTAATGGTCACAATAATAATCTAATAATCACACAATTTATGAGGCCAATTCTGATCACCGAAACGAAAGAGTACACAACCTGTAAATATCTCATGAAGTAATTGAAGTTTTTTACGGGCTTATAACATAAGACATCGTCTTTTTGAAACCACATATTGCCTACATAAGTATCATCGAATTTCAGTAAAAAGAACTGTGCTCTCATGTCGCGATAGCGAGTATCAGTAACAGTTACTGCTTGACCAGCCTCATTTTCAAAGAAGTATGATCCAATTATGCCCCCAGCCTAAAATCCACACCAAACAGTGACACGTTGTGGATACATTTGTTTTTCGACAATCACATGTGGGTTCTCAGAACCCCAAAAGCGGCAGTTTTGGCTGTTAACAAAACCATCAAGGTCAAAATGTGCTCAGTCACTTAAGATGATTTTGCTCGAAGAATCAGTATCCAATTGTTGGAGCTCAATAATACATTATGAAAACCCTCTTCGGTGTGCAAGGTCATTAGGCTTCATTTGCTAAGTTAATTGAATTTTGTAAACATGGAGACAGGGATCTTTACTGAATATACGCTGGCAATTTTTGTCCTCGGCGCCGAATTGAGGTTCCAGAATTGTCAATGACACTCTGAAGCAGTGCTTCGATATTTACGTTTGAACGAATTGTTTTTGGACGACCAGTGTGTTTGGCGTCTATATTTTGTATGTAATTTTCGAACTGCGGCTGTCAAGCTTCCATTATTTTTGAAATGTTGCTCAATAATAAGGACAAGTTGTTCTAACTTGTAACGCTCCATTTTTACTGATCCTAAAGTATCAGCTGTCGATTTGTTTTTTTTTTGAGTTGCCAACACTTTAAATATTTAATAGTGTTGGCGATTACTTTATGTAAACCCATTTTAATTGAATATTAACTAAAATTCAAACACTTGAACTTTTGATTTACACTTTATTGGCAACATAGTATGACCCTTTTCGTCGTTATAAACGACTTCTTCAGATGCTAACAGAATACTATTCTGTTATTTCAGAATACTAGTTCAAGTTTCAGAATAAACGTTCAAGTGTTTGAATTTATAGTTTATATTAAATGTCAACACTTAACTCCATAAATCACGAATAATTCAAATTTTGCGTTAATTTTGGACAACATTCAACCAAATACAAGCAAGCTGTAGTAGTTTTATATTTCAATTCTAGAAAACAAACAATTTCCATAGACCATCGAATATTATGTTTCAATTTTTGGTTTTGAAACATTATTCTTGTAGAAACAAAGTACAAAAGTCAAATTAGCTAGCTTATTAAAGGTCTCAGCTTCTTGGGAAACGGCAGGAATAATTTCTAGTATGAATAATTTGAATAGTTGATGAAAAAAATGGCTAACGCTCGAAACATGTTGACTATACATATTGTTAAATAAATCGTGAAACATTAAGCCAAGAGTTTAATTTATTTTAATACTTAAAATATGAGATCAAAATAAAACAATCGTTTTTTTGAAAAAAAAATTATTGGGTCATTAAGAAAATGCAACAATGCAAAGACTCCAGTATATTGAAGCTATTGAACGTCACCATTGGAAAAGTATTTCTACGAATTATGAAAATATGTTGAGAAATAAAGATATTTTTTAAAATTTAGTTTGAGTTACTTTTCTTGGAACCTGCAGACGAAAAGGTCTTTCAAAAATCTCGTACATAGTCAAAGGATATTGAAAAATCAGATAATTAATCTAAACAATGAACAGTATATAATATAACCTGCATAACATGAGAACCACTCTAATACTAAAAATTCCTAGCTGTCTTTTTCTCCAAAAAGTTTTTTTATTTTCCAAAAAGAGGTTGTAGGTACTCGCTAAGAATTCCACAGAAAATAATGAATTATAATTCTGACCAAAAAATACATAATACAAAACCTTACTAAAATTTCACCTACATCATATTGTATTATGGAAATTATATACCAAATAACATAAAAAATAGTGAAATGAATGTCTTTTCTCACTACTGCTCAATTTAATCTATTAATTGTCTCTGTATGTAACTCTAGTATTATAATTATTTAATTAACTCTATTAACAATCCAATAGAGTCTATTGGAAAGAGAATCCTAAAGATATTCGGCAATACTTAGTCGAATGAACAGACATAAGCTTTTTACTTACGTGATTATTTTTCAAATGTTTACATTCAACAAACCTCAGAATTTTTGTTTTTAAAGACAGAGCTTGTTAAAGACTGGTCCTATATTTCAATGATATCGAATAAATCTACCATTTAGAACCCAAATAAATCTGAAATAAAATACTTTCATGGAAAATCAGGTAATGAATAATATAATAATACTTTCAATTTCGTGCGAGACGCATTTTTCAATAAGGGGCGATTTCCGGATGAACCTCTAGAAAGGACAATTTCATTAAGATAATTAAAATCGACTGTGCTAAGAAGGTATTACCGACACCCCACGGTTCAGAAAAGTTGAGTCTGTTCGTTGCTATGATTATAATTCCAATCCGTTAGTTACCAAAACTTCAATGCATCCTGATCCAGCGTTAATTCTTAATTCCTGAGATACGAAGTAGAAGTTGCGAAAAATAGAATTAGGTGGTTTGAAAAGTACCCCTTTTCGAACACTCGTATAAATATTCATTTGGTTTATTGAAAAGTAATGCTTTTTAATCTACCTTTTTCTACTTTGTGAATGGGTTTTTTGTACGTTTAAATTTTCTAGATATTTACAACAACAGAAATGTAGTATTTACGCCCCCACTTTTAGTATGGATTTAAAAACAACGAATGCAAACAATATTAGAAGTTTTGAAATTATTTTGGTATTAATTTCTGATAAAGCATGTGTAACATTAGATGAATGTCTCATTGAATTGGAGACTTATTAAATTGAATAAGTAGATACAATAAAACATAGCTCCCCAAACTAAGAACAATACCTCACCCAAAAATATATTTAACTACATAAAAATATTTTGATTTCTGAAAGTTGTACATTTTTCTGATATTCTTATCAATATATATATATATTTTTTTTTTATATTACTTCCCTTCAAAATAACTACTTCTATGACATATATTCTTTTTACTATTCATACAGTTATATTATGAATAATTTAGCATAAGTAAAGCACTGAAATGTTCATAACAAATATAGAAATTGATCTTGAAATTGAGAGTTTCCAACATAAAAAACAAAACACGTAACATGTAACCCTTCCTTCGAAGGAAAATGTTAGAGAAACTGATACCTCGTCCATACACAGGACAGGAACAGAAATATTAATAAAAACATAATTGGCGTACTGAAATGACTAGATTTGGAACACTTCTAATTAGTTTTTGACTATCGGAACAAAGTTCTACACTTTCAACTGTTAATTTCATAGAAATACATCCATTTATTTTTCAGTGAATGATTCAGTTTATTTCACTATTTCATAACATAAAAGGACTAACTTACTAATAATAAGTTCTTTATTATCAACAGGTATAATACCAAATTACAGAAAATAATAACATAAAAGCTGAATACTAACTAAATAATTAAAATGAAAGAGAGATGAATGAAATGAATTAATATGAACAAAGAGCTCAATCTAACGTAAAAAAACTAAAATACTAACTAATAACTAAATAATAGCATTTAATTGAATATTACAAAGAACTCAATCTAAATCAATTCATTTTAGTCAGATTCCTATATTCACATAACTCCTAATAATAACTTCTATGGAGCCAAAGTGAAAGTCACAATTATTGTCAACTCTATAGAATGGAGACTCCATAAACCAAATGGTGGATTGTATTAGGGAGTTGGTCCTTGGAGTCTCTAGGAACACGGAATCTGACAAGAGAGGAGGACAATCAATACTATTGTGCAGTAATTTGTACAAACAATTCACTGATAAAAATCCTCTCCTGCTCTGCAATGAGATTAAACTAAATCGACTCAATAATTCGTTATAATTGACTTCTCTCTGTCGATAAACTTTATCCTCCCTCCAAAGTAAGATGAAGATGATTAAGATGAACCATCACAATGCAACCTATGTCAAGCCCGGCTAACTGAGAAACACATCGTGATAGTGTCCAAAGTACGAAAAAGAACGAGAGGAAAATAAATTGAAACACACTTGTCCACAATAAATTTCTTGAAGTCTGTTAAACCTCCTATCAAAACGCAAATTATATTTGTATATATAATGTCTGCTGATGACTCTTCGTGGTCAAAACAGGAAATAAAGAAAAACAAAAACTTGAAAGGACAACCATTTAAAATCCTTCTTAATTTTTTTTATTGTGGACATAGGAATACAAACAGGTAGGTACAAAAGAGACACCCAATAGAGTATCCATATGTTTTATACATAACATCGATAAATCTGTCAGTTATTTACATATTTATAATGTAAAACGGTGGTGTTTCTCTCCGAACACGCTGTGTAGGATTTGCCCTCGAGTTATTGGGGAGTTTATGAATGCCATTTCAGGAAAATGAAATGAACGGTCTCTCCGTCAGCTGCGCTCTTAAAGGGCACTCACAATTTTCCCCTTCAATCTCTTCATATCTGAGAAATTTCACACCACCCCATATCAAGATATAATGGATCGTTGTCTTATCAGTCGTTATCACAATAGCACTTGACTATTCTTTTATAACCCAGATTGGGGCCTTATTGCGCCTTTGTCATCCGATTCTTCTATGTTGGAAATGACATTTGCAGGGTTTCAATTCCTTACCATAACAACATTCGTATTAATGTTGAATGTAAGTATTAATGTTTATATTACTTATTGTCCCTCTTTATCTAACTTATTCATTTATAAACCACTCATTTTCCTTCATTTGTCATTTATTATCATGAACATTTTGTTGTTATCTTCTTCACTTTTTTATGAATATGTTAATATTTTGGTACATTGAATATTCAGTAAATTGTAATTATAAGTTTATTAGTATATTAAATCTTTTTATAATGAAACAATATTTTGAATTTTCTCATAATTTTAATACAAATACGCATGACGACGTTTCGAATTACTACTTCTTTACCAAATGCTGGATTAATATAGCGGTATTAATCCAGCATTTGATAAAGAAGTAGAACTTCGAAACGTCGTCATGCGTATTTGTATTAAAATTATGAGAAAATTCTAAATATTGTTTCATTATGGATATCAATTTTCTTCAAGTATCGGCCTCATCAATCATCAATTTAAATCTTTTAATACCAGAACACAAATATCAATTATCATGTTATTTTAAAGTTCATTGGGATAATTCTCTGGTTTTAATTCCAGGTTTTTATGCCACTCGTATTTGAAGTAAAATTCAATCCCAATTTTTCAATTGAATTATTTATAACTAATCGGAAACATCATATTTCTCCATTATTATTATGTTATAGAAAGAAAAACATAAAAAGCTTCTGAAACAGATTTCGATACTTTTGTCTAAGAAATATAATATTAGAAAAAGACGAATAAAAATTTCACTCAACAGACACATAAATAAATGTTAAAATGGCATCAATTAAGGTCAGATGGCACAACGTGCTACTGAATTTTTACATCGGCCATGTTTTAGTTAAGGTGTGTCCCACGTGTGGGGTCCTCTCAGGTATGCAGAGTCCAACAGCCCTGTCAACAAACACCGGATTATCAATTGTGCTCTTAAACTGTTTGTAATCGATATATTCGAATATATGTACGTAGAAAAGATCCTTTGTGATTTTACTATGGGGTATTTGGTATTTACTACTGACCACTCTTTTCATTTTGTTCGGTAATTGTTTGGATCGATGTAAGTAGCTACCTACATTCAAAAAGGTTGATATAGTGCTCTAGATTTAGCCAGAGGAGAGGGAACGTTCTTCTATAGAATGTATTCAAGCGTATGATTAGAATAGGTTGTGGGTGAAAATTCAACTATTTTCATTGACAATTCGATATTTATTTAATTTACTTTGGGTATGGTCAACATTTTGATGCGAACTGAAACTTTTCCATTACTTCCAGTGATTACTTCAATTGATTCTCATAATTCCCAAAACTGAATGAATTAAAAGAGGTTTAACTTAATTATGTATTTATATAATCTCTAAGTTGTGAAAGCAGTTTGTTCCTGTGCAAATTTTCATATTCTGGTCAGGTAAATTTTCAAAGTACAACAAATCTTTCTTATTCGAACGTAACCTCACTTAATTAAACAAAATACTGATAGGTGGATAGGTGTACATCAAAAAATATTCTGTTTGGCGCTGGAATGGAACACAAAATTGTGAATGTAGCTGTGGGTCTACAAAAAAATTATTGTTCATGAAATTCACTCAATTTAGTTTTAGCTGCGTTCTAGATTTTGAGCTTCTTTATACAAATAAAGACACATTAAAGATCTACTTACCTAACCTCGCCTAATTTAACACAGAACTGTGAAAATATACCCAAAGAACAATAGCGTAGAACATATCTAGATGTATTCTGTGAACAATAGTATACTGTTTTACCCACGACTAGAGCGGGGCTTTCATAGAATGTACCCATAATTTGGTATATTCTGTGGTAGCTTACGATTAGATCAAATTTACACAAACGTGAAAAGTCACTGTTCTTACGAGTTGAACATGCTGTTATTTGAACAAATTATGAAGCTTCTAAAAGAGTCTTTGAATGAATAGTATCTTTTTATAAAAGTTGCATCAATTTTGGCATTAAACGGAGCAATACGAGGGAAAGAATTATGATAAAAATATGACTATGGTTAAATGGTGAATTAGGATAACAATAATGAAGTATGAATAAATGTACCTACGCATTCATATTCATTTTTCTGTAAGGTTGTGTTGCATACGAGTAAAAAAGTATTGTTAAAAAGTTGAACTTTTCGTTTTTGAAATTTTCCTAATCAAATGAATTTTTTCTACAAAAACACAGAAAATTATGATGATATACACAATTAGCAATGACTGATCTGAATTTTGAGCTTTATTATCCTGATATAGGCACAATTTAAGACCAGTTTTCTGAATTTTAAAAAGCGTTCTTTTGAAATTAAGTCACGAAATGAATTTCTGAATGAATATCAGTCAATTGCTCCAGTAATTTATTTTAAAAAAACCAAAGTCGACGATGCGAACATTACCATCTTTATTTGTCTCTTATTTTACCTCGCATCATGTTTTATGTAAGAAAGAACTTGATGAATGAGTGGTGTTTGTGTTCCGTGTTAGATGCGGTCTCTACGAGCGTTCTGAGCCGAAAGGCGACCTAGGGCGAAAAGAATGGAAAGAATTGCCGAAAGATTTTTCTAATCCCCCGTAGAACACGCTCCGTCGACTTCATTTACATCATGACCACCCGGGATTAAATGCTAAAACGTTCTGGCTGTACAGATTTACAATTTAGAGTTTTAAGAGTTTAACAGATTTGGATTTCGGGACCGTGGAGCAAGGGGTGGGACGTGCGAATGCAATTCCCGAATAGCTGGCAAACCATTTCGAAGTCACACTTCGCTACTAAATTAGTACACTCTTTAATACAAAATTGTTGTTTATCAGATATTTACGTAAACGAGTTTCGTCTATTTTGAGTCTGATCAGAGTAGGTCATTGGCTACTCTGCTATGCGATAAGAAAATTTGAAAATATATACATTAGGACGAGAAAAGGTTGACATTTTGTCAGTATTTCTTCAAAAAAATCAAAATGATATAAAAAATCTATTATACCTGATCATTACGTTTGCCAGTTTCGTCTATTGTGAGCATCATCACACTAACATTAGTTCTCCTGATATGAAGACAAAAAAAGATTATAGTGAGAAAATGTGACCATATTTCACTATTTCGTTAACCGATTTCTAATTGGAGCCAATTTAACGTAATTTCAGTGAAAGCTCAGTTAAATTTATTCTCTAAAAGACCAAGAATTGAAAGAGTGAAGCGTTTTGATATTGTATGTGTGGAATTATAAAATAACGTGTAAAATTCACTATTTGACCCTCACAAGATTTCTGCTGTCTCCCATGTTTTGACCTTTTCCATTATCTTCAGAAGTTATGAATTTCTATAATACCGCTATTTTTGTTGATTCTGAACAATAACAGGCGACAGAGATTTCAAAAACCTACTTGGTCTAAGTTCAAGAGTTCTTATAAATTATAATCTTCTCAAAGTTGTGTATTTCGAATTAGTTTGTTATGTAGAGTCTCTTATTTATAGACCATCTCTAAGAAAAATTTTCCAACATAAAATTCAAAATAGTGAAATGATGGTAATTTGTTGTGAAATCACATACACCAGAAGACACAAGAGTCTTTTTATCTACAGTTATCGTTCTAGAGGCTTCGACCATTCCATCCTAACCTATAGTTTGGGAGTTGAATATTTAAAGTTAGGCGTGAACGGTTCGGCCTAACGTTTCTCTTCAAAATTTTGCACAATTCGATTGACTCACCATTTCTTCTCAGCAAAATAAATATTCGTGTACCAAGGCCTGGTCTGAGGATGAATAATACATTTTATGTCACTTACAGCAGATCAAATGTTATATCACGTTCTCCTATCAACTGTATATGTAATCTTTATGATAGTTGTTGCGGTCGATGTGTTATCTATTTTGATCGGATATCAGTTATCTTGACATACTCTCAGAACAGCACAATGGGGTGTCGTGATATTTTCCTGAACTTCTTTCCTCTCTACATATGACTTAGTTATAAATATTATTTTAATTTTAGTTGTTTCATTTGTTTAGATATGGTCTAGATAGTACTATTGCAATAGATTTTATTTTATTTTTATTCATCAAATATATTTTGTTACTATATGGTCCACTTCTGCTACCATACGTAACTTTGTAATAGACAATATTTTATTTTATTTTTAGTTATCTGGTTATTGTTCAATACTATTTAAATTTATTTTAAATTAATTTTTTCGTTGTATATATTCGCTTATACTCTCTTTTTTGGTTTTTTCTCGTTCATTTTTCTTATTTATTATTATTTGTGTACAATTTGTTATTTTTTCTCTGTAATTGGATGTATATCTGTTGGGAATAAATGTATTATTATTATTATTATCTACAGATATATCGTAGTTCAAATTTACAACCAAAATATCAGTCAGGCATAGTAGTTTTTGAAACAGTGTGTCAAAATTGCGATTTTATTTTTTCCGAATGTATTGTGTGAGTACCCTGCGGGCACGAAACTTTATTTGCACTGTTACCAAATAACACACTTCCTCTCAATGTGAACTGCAGTGTGCGGACTGAAGGTAAGACCGCAAGCCACCGAAGTCTAGAAATGGTAACTTGATCTTACAAGGGGAAGGTACCATTCCAGGGTAGCCAACGGCGCGACATATTGGTGAATTAGTCAAGTAACAAAGTCTATATTTACCTTTTGAACGGTGAATTTTCACGGCGTTTTGAGTCTAATTGGAGATCTATCATCCGTATCCCTCTGTCTCTCGTTGACAAACACTCCACAGAATAGGCAGCTGCTACTGTATGGATGAGAATTGAACATAGTTGCCACGTTATGCAACAAAACCTAGAAATTAGGATAAAAGGATGAAGTAACGAATATTTGTTTTGAACAAAAGTTCATGTTTATAGTTTTGACACCAGTAAAACTCTGCAAATTTGTTCTATGAAGCGAGGATATAAATATTAAAATTGAAAACTACTCGTAAAACATTGAAGGATAAATATGTTTGATGATATATTGAGTTTCGATGATCACTTTGACGTCATAAAATAATAATTATAATAATAATATTTATTTAGCTGAAGCTATACAAAAATCTACATATTTTGAACTGTCAATTTTTAATTATATACCTATTTCATTATTTAAAATATACTTTCAAAGATACCGCTTAAATATCTTAATAATAGTACAATCAGACATTAGTTCCGAAGAGTTCAGCATAATTTTAATAGGGGTATGAACAACAATGTGGAGCAATATTCGAAATGTGGCATTATTATTGATTTGAACAACAATAATTTCACATATGTCGACAGAGATTTTTCCTATTCTTTTCAAAAAATTCATTTTTTCAGAAATTTTAGATGATATGAAATCAACATGATCATTGAAACTCAATTTTTCGTCTAAAATAAGCCTAAATATTTTAGTGTTTCTACTCTTCTAATTTTTTGTTCATTAATCTTTATAGTTATACCCTCATTTTTATAATTAACTCGTTAATAATAATAATAATAACTCAACTTTATTCACTTACGTACATGATAATCACAAAATTACAAACTTGTGAGTAAGCATGGAATGGCTTTGAAGGTGAAGTTTAGCTATGACTCTTCTTTCCCGTAACCTTCAGAGCATTGCTCGTCGATGATGGTTCTCTTATAACTAAAAAATAACGATAACAAACAAGTAAAAAAAACCATTGAATCATTCACCAATTCAAATGTGAATGATACAATCTAAATAAAATGTGTTGCTTAACTTTAACCTTAAAATGAGAAACCGACATGTTCTTATAATAATTGTCATCATCAAGAGCATTATAAAGATTAACTGCGACATATGAAAATTCCTTTCGAAAACCAGATGTTCGGTGTTCTGAGATGTTGCGGACAAACCGTTGTCTCATAGCTCTGTTATGAGATTCACACCTATAAATTGATTGATGTTTAAAATATTCTGGCTGGGAATTCCGCAGTGCTTTATCAATAAACACTAAATAATGGTACCTAACTATGTCGACCATCCTCAACCACCTCAATAAGCAATATTTCTCTGGAACATGGTCAAACTTTCGAAAGACTATCGTCTATATTCCCAAAAAATCAACTTACTGCATCGAATAGGAATATTCCTGTTGTTAAATAATAATAATAATCTGTATTTAAGATTCTCGTAATACAATTATATAGGCAAAACAATAGTAACTATTCTAATTTTAAGATCTATCTTGTCAATTATGTTGCCTAAACAAATGATAATTGATAATTTTCTTACAAAGACCGTAGCCTGTGGTGAGTACTGATAATGTCTATTTATATTATGCAACATTTAATACCTATATACTTATCAAGGTATCTATTTTAGTTATTCGGGAAAAAACTTACTAACCTAAAAATTTGATAACAATATTGGGGAGAAGCGAATATCAATGTTATAAAAATGTTTAACACTATCATATATTGTTTTACAACTATTTTAGCTTTTAAATGTTCACCAGTCGATGAATCCTATATCTGTCCTTTGTTTTCATCCAGTTCTTTATGGCAGACTTGAATTTTTTAATGTTAATCATATATTTTAATTCAAATGGCAATTCATTAGAGATTCTTGGTGCCAAATAAGAGTAGCCACGAAGACATATAGATTTACTGTATTGCGGAATTGATAAAGAGTTCCTGCTATATCTGGTATTCACGCTATGTTCTAAAAAGTAACAACTGTCTATTTTCTTTTTCGTGAAGATTAGCAGCGATTGAACAAACAGCTGTCGTATATCCAGCATGTCAGCATCTTTATACAGAAAGTCAGTAGGATATCTGATATCTTTTTTATCAAGGATTTTCAGCAGCCATTTTTGTTGAATTTCAAGCTTTTTTATTGCTGTATCATAGGCACCACCCCACGCAACAATTAAGTGAATAATATTGTCAGAATTTGAATATTGTTCCACTCTGTTTATTCCTTTGAGCAAACAAAACTCAACAGCTACAAAATAAAAGAATTATGCTAAAAATTTTGAAATGTAATAGATATACACCAATCGAAAGAATGTTGAATTTCTGAGAACGTATGTCAGTTAGACAGAGAATAATTCATCCTACACTTATATTTGTATTTAAAATTGAGAATAAATTGTAGCTATCTAGAGTAATAAAAAATGTGTCAGTGTAATGCATGCTTGTTTGTACTTGCAAGTTTGTAGGCTTTCTAAATCTAGATTTACCATATATCATCAGATTTAATGCGTATCATGAGTTTCCTAGCTCTATAAATACTGCAAGTAGCCTTAAAGTATTTAAGCTTATATTGCTGGGTTCATTTTAGTCAATATAATAATAATAAATGTTGAACGTAAATGTTGACTTTTTAACATACCTACATGAATTGTGTAAAAGATGGAGCCAAATAAATATCAATATCATCATTATTCATCTCTAGGTGTAAACATGCATACTGCCTATGTTTGAAAATTTATAGTGGTCACCAAATTTGGCAACAGTGCATTTCACATCAAGTACCAACCAAGTTTCAATAAAATCACAAGCGTAGACATGCCGTTCTCAAAACAATTTGACATATTGACAACAAATAAACCACGTCTTGACAAATTGTCCATGCTGTGTTTGAGGAACACTCTTCAAATAATGTAAGCTGGCTTTTCGAACATTCCCATATTTTTTCTACGAGATACGTATTTGCCAAAGCAAGCTCCCGGATTTGTTATTCAAAGTCTTAACTCTTTAATTATGTGTATTTTTGTAGCTTTAATATGTTAATTTCTCGAATATTTTCTTCATTCCGTGTTTGTTTAACTAATCAATATCAACAATGGTTCTATTGAGTGGAAAGTGATTGTGGAATTCTTAGACATCATCTATGTTGGTACTAGAATTATTTTTTATTTACGGTTGATGGAAAGTTGGAACTGAATATTTATTACAGTGAAGAGGAAATACAACATTGTATTGGTCGGTTATTAAATGAGAGGACAATTTTATTCTTTAATTAAATCTGACGTGATCCGTTCTCTCAACAAAGAGCTAAACAAATAACCAAATAGCTAATTCTAACAGTAATATTATTATCTTTTAAAAAAATTTCTAAGTGCAGTTTCTCAAAATATTCATTTACATCTCTTGAAATCATTGCAATTGATTTTGACGCTAATACAACTACAAACATAGTCAAATCTCTAATTATTTCAAGTGAAATAATAAAAATTTGCAGAAAAATGGCGAATTATAATGTGGAAAAAATTTCATGAATACGTAATCATTTAAACTTCGAAAAGAATCAGATATGGAAATACATCGACATCAAATAATATCGAAAACCATTTATTGAAATATGTTAAACCTTGTCTTCATTATAATTATCAAGTTTTAGAACATTCTAATTTCTTCAAATTCGTTTAGTTTTTTTAATTATCACGAATAACTAAATAATTATCATCTGAGTACTCTCATAAATAGCAAGTCTTTTTGTTCATAATGAGTTGATATTTGACATGTTCTTACATTCATGATTTTCATTTAAGATTATTCAACAAAAATAAGTTTATACAAAAATTCTTTTCAAACTCGAGAGTCTAAGAAACTTTTAGATCGAATCCAATCTTTATTCATGAAAAAATTCTCTAATAACTGCAGAAAATTATATAGGTATACACATATACAATGAATACCGAATGTTACTAAGATATATTCACGGTTTTCAATGTTTGAGTCAGGGTTTTTCCAAATATTCAATTTTCATAAAAGAGGTCAAACGTATAAGATGAAAATCCTTTTTAACTCGAAGCTCTCAAGAAACATGAAGATTTTACTTTGCATAAAATATTCTATCCGCAAATTTATTGAATATTAGCTGCCTTAAGGCATTTAAGCTGTTTCTGCTGTATTAAATGCTGCGTATATTGCAAATCTGAAGCTTTAGCCTTGGAAAATGAAAATTTCCCTGATGTGCTCGAGGAAAAATCTTACGTCTGATTTAAATTTTTCATCTCCAGAAAATCTTTCAAACCCTGATGGTTGATATTGCTTGATTCTGTTGAGCTTTACCGACTTTCGTCCGGCCATTTTTAGTATTATACAGGAAATTTTTTTCCGATCGTAGAAAATACCCAAATATCAAAACATTTAGTTGATAGGTCGCTTCCAATTGACTCACTTCCAATAAGTACCAAGGTCACAAGTTGACCACATTATTCTTTAACAACGAATAACATTAAATATTTCCATACAAAATAATCCAAAGGGATTATGACCGGAGACCAGGCATGCCATAATAAAAATCATCACGGACAATCTTGCGATTGCTGTCTGTTGCTCGTGAAAATTGGAAAGCTATACTAGGTTGAAATCCAGTGATTCAACATCACGCATAATCAATAATAACATTGTACTGCTAGTTGATCCATGTCTTTCAAAGTGGCCTATAATGCTCTTCTATAAATCATCCTATTGAATAATAATATCTAACATAATTTTTGATCATCGTTCTAACAAAACAAATCTCAAATAAAACATGAAAGACCAAAATGCTCCTGAAGTAGTGCAACAAAAAAGAACAACATTCTTTGGACATGTGGTTAGAACAAATTACCTTGAAAAACTCAGCACAGAAAGGACAGTACCCGGAAAACAATCGAGATAGATAGATAAATAGATTTTTATTGATGCAATTCAAATTATTGTATTTTTAGCATATACTAAAGGGAGTTAAAATTAACGAAAACAAAAGGAATAGAAGTCATAAAGGTAATTAAATCTCCAATACAGAATACAGAATATGAGTAGTAGTTATTTTGCAGTGAAAATCCTTTAATAGGTCTCTTGAATTTTGCGTGATAAAATTTGGAAAAATGGAAATTCTGACCAATCTATGATTTGCCCAGTTTGTATCAGCCTGCGCTTAAATGTTATTAATTTCTTGTGTAATATATGTGAAAATCTGCATTATTTTTTTTCACTAGACGACAATAAATTAGACATTCATGAATATAAAGACAAGGTAAATTCAGGATTTCTAGCTGTGAAATTCCAATAGAGCAGCAGGAATTAGTAATATAGGTTTCCTAATAATTTAAACATTTTCTTTGAAGTTCAAAAATAATCTTTAGGTACTCCAGAAGAGCATCGTCATAGAAGAATACCATAACTAATGTATGACTCCATTAGAGCGAAGTTCTCAAAGAATGGAGCGTCATCGAGGCAGATAAATTGCGAATGCCTAATATACTATTCACAGTTTGTCAGATCGTTGACTCAAATTTGTCTTCCATGTTAAATTAACATCAATGGAAACACCAAGAAATATAATATAATCAGTAGGATCGATATTCACAATATTAAGTCTCCGACACACTAATAATAATAATACATTTATTCCCAACAGCTATACATCCAATTTCAGGAACAAAATAGCAAATTGTACTCAAATAATAAATCCGAAAAAATTAAAGAAAGAAAAACAAAAAAGAGAGAGTATAAGCGAATATATACAACGAAAATAATATTGAAATAAATTGAAATAGTAATAAACAATAACTAAATGGAACAAACTGAAAATAAAATATTATCTATTACAAAGTCACACGTAGTCAACAGAAATAAATGAAATATAGTTCATGAAGTCAACGAAAATAAAATTAAAATCAATTGCAATAGTAATATAAAGTAAGCAAATGACCAATATAAACAATATAAAATTGAAATATTATATACTACCAAGTCATATGTAGACAACAGAAGTTCATGAAAATATAATAATAATAATAATAATGATAATAATAATAATAATAATAATGATAATAATAATAATAATAATAATAATAATAATAATAATAATAATAATAACTTTATTCTGAAAAAATACAAAATAGCAATACAGTTAAACAGAATCAGAAGGAGCGAAATCCAGAAAGTTGAAAAAATTAAGATTTCTCCAGATTCTGCTCATTTAACTCCGGTTAAATCATCCCAGGCACTGAACACCATACAAAAACAAATGAATATAGTACAAAACTATATAGTACAAAAAAATATATACCAAAACAGTAAAAAATAACTTTCTATTGAAACCAACTGAGCAAATTATACTTGTTGTATTAGGAGCCAGCGAGACAGTTCTCGTTTGAAAATAGATAATTTCGAACTTCCCTTAAAAGTGGATGGCACATAATTATAAACCTTGAAACCTATGTAAGAGAAAGCTATCTGAAAAGCAATAGTACTATGACGAGGTGCTGAGATCAAATTTTGCTTAATGTTAATATCATGCCTTCGATTCGCAAGTTGGATTTTTTTGCGTAAATAATGAGGTTTTCCGCACGAAAATACTGTGTGGACCAAACACGCTAGTTGCAAACATTTTCTATTTTTCATGTTTCACCAACCCATATTTTTTAATCTTGAACTTACGTGGTCAAACTTTCTAAGTCCGTGAATGAAGCGTATACAGTTATTTTGAACCTTTTGCGTGCGATACAAATCCCGTTCAACTAAGCATGATCCGTAAGCAGCAAGGCAAAACCTAAAATGAGATAAAACAAGCGCCTCTGACAGAACAATCTTCATTCTTCGATATAGATAATAGCTTCTCGAAAGATTGAAAATTGCATTCAGGTCAGTATTCAATTTTCCAACTGCATCAATTAAATATCACGACATCCCATTGCGCTGTTCTGAGTGGCATGTCAAAATCACTGATAGCCGATCAAAATAGATTTCACATCGACCGCAACACCCATCATAAAGATTACATATACAAATGAGAGGTAATAATAAAAACTTGTCTAAAAATCACTGACTGAACAATTCTTTATTCGACTAGTTCCGCCTTTTACAGCATTATCAAGAATGAATACATATTACAAAGACAACCTATAAATATTTTGCAGATCTGTTCGGGGCACCTTGAATTTCGTCATAGAGGTGGGGGTTTCCAAATTATCAGAGATTTAACAGCGGGGAATGGTTTAGGTCTAACTGGTAATTTGGAAACCCCCACCTCTATGACGAAATTCAAGGTGGCCCGAACAGATCTGCAAAATATTTATAGGTTGTCTTTGTAATATGTATTCATTCTTGATAATGCTGTAAAAGGCGAAACTAGTTGAATAAAGAATTGTTCAGTCAGTGATTTTCAGAAAAGTTTTTATTATTACCTCTCATTTAAATATGAACTATCACAGAGTAGATTCATCGTCCATTGAATTGATTACATATACAGTTGATAGGAGAACGTGACATAGCATCATAGACATGATCTGCTGTAATTGACATGAAATGTATTCACACTAGAATCTATCTTATGAGGGGAATTTGTCCTCAAGACTCCTTGATCTTATAACTGACCTAACCTGCAAAAGCCTCTTCCAGTTATTCAAAATGGCAGAATATAGACAAGAACGTAAATACGTTACGAATTTACGTGAAACTGCGAAAACGACTTAGAAGAAGAAGAACTTTATAAAACTAATTGTGCTCTCAAAAATACAACAATTTTGAGTTGAATTTCAAGTCATCAGCGTTAACAATTAAGTACTAAATTATCTTAACTGAGCTCAGAGAAAAACACTTGAAGAATTGGCATTGTTAATGAAAAGGGAGATTCGATTATAAAAACACGGGGGAGTGAAAGAAGAGAGTTGCGGGAAAAGATGCATGCGGTAACGGAGTTGGTTAATTTTTAGGGTATCCGCAGTAATTAAACGATTTGTTTGTATAGTACAAGGGGTTGGAAAATTGTAATTGTTACCCCGTCTTATCCCGGAGGCTGATAATTACCACTGCTTTCAATTAAAGAACCCATAGAAACCATTAATCTCATTGGTTTTTTATTTTTTTCTAGATTGGAAGTTTACTTTTTACTACGGTTTCAAAAATCGACTCATCAAGGATTCACGTGGGTGAATTCATTCATGAAATGTATGTAGGGCATCATTTCCTTTTTTGTATTGTAAATAATTCTATTTTCTTTTTCTTCTTTTATTGCAACTGATTGACACTTCTAACCTAAATTCGAGAGCATTACATGCAATTTTATTTAAAGAATGAATTTGATGTGGTACTTCATTCCGTTTTTGACAGTAGTTTGACAGTAGACAGTAGTCAATCAATTTGTATCAATTATTATTTGCTTGAGTTATTAAGCAAATATTCTCTTAAAATTTGAATTTCTAGTGCAGGGGTGGCCAACTTGATTGGACCTAAGATCTACTGTTTACTAACGAAACCCTGTGCGATCTACCAAGTACATACTTGGGTCGTATATATTAGTGTGAGCATTGCGCCTGCGCATTATCCACTAGTTCAGCATAATCAGGTTTGTAGTTGGAAATTGCCAACCTTAAAAAATCCAATGTATGAGAATCTGTCAAGCGAGAACGTTGTTACTTATTTGTTTGTTTCAAGTACGAAAATGCTGACTAACATAAATATGTTGAACCAAAACACGAATGAAATTGTTCAACACTTTTTTTCAAATTTGGATATTTTCCGTCGGAAAACAATGCCCAGAAATGTTGACTTGCGGATGACCTTACATTCAGAACTATGTCGCAGCGCAGAGTAATAATTTCGTTTTGTAACATCATGTGCTCGATTTGAAGTGTATCTGCAAATTTTGTAGCCAATTCATGAATTTCATTATGATCAATGATATCATTAAACGGATAACTTATGAATTGAACCTACTTCTCAATTTTTCTGAAATCACTAAAGCGAATTTCGAAGTCTGCTATCACTGCCCTAATTTCTGTCGTGTACTTCTCAGAAATGAAATTGTAGGTAGGATGTTTTTCCATATGATCCTTAATGTTTACAAATTGTTCGAATTTTTTCTCCTCTAAGTCAACTATCATAGATTCTGTTTGACTTTGAAATGCTGCAATAGAACTCGTCATTTCAGTTAATGTTTCATTCTTTCCTTGTAGATTCAGATTTAATCTACTCAGTTTTCCAGTAAAATCTGCCAAGAAAGTTAAATCACATTGCCAGTGATGCAATAAATCACGCAATGGCCAACAATCATCACTCCCTAAGGGCAGATGATGCTGCAGTAGTTGATAATTACGTTGAGCAGTCTGGTCTAATTATTTATATTTTTTGTCTGGCCACGATCGACCGGTCGATCGCGACCGGTCGATAGAATATCCACTAGAATCTAGTGGATATTCTGAAAATGTTGGAGATTTTCGGAAGAACTTAGAACTCCTTGGAAATACCATACAGCGCTGTTTCACCTTATTAAAGAAATCATCAGTAGCATGCATACAAAATTAAAGACACTTTGGAAACATAAATTTTGGATAGGTCTTTGTATTGAACTTATGGTAATTTGTTAGGAGCCCGAAATATAATATAAGGAAATTGAAAATTTTTCAATTATAGATTAGTTATTACTTAATTCGGTAAAAAATGAATTAACCGTAGTTTTTTAAGATGTACATGTCAAAATTAGAAAGATTATGAGGACCAAACATGATGGTGCTTTTCCAAATTTTTCATTCACAAAATAGTTTCACTGAATTATACTTTCATTGTTTTTGTTCATTCAAATATTATTTCATTGAAACAATAAAAACATTGAACACCTTGTATCTCTTTGAGAACGAAACTTATTACACATGTTGATCAAAGTTTTCGACTTCAAATTGAATAATTGATCACTCGTACAATTTTTCAGATTTTTCTGTAAGACCCTGTATTTTCTGGTTGTTTTTCTTCTTAAAATTCTGTTATGTTATCATTAGGATATCCTCAGATGTTAGTTGATAACTTCAATACGAAATTTATAAAAGCAGCGCCTAACCTCACTAAAAATGTACTTTAAATCATATGTAAAAACAAATTATAACAAATTATAATAAATATAGGAAGTTAAAAGGGGTTCCACAAGGAAGTATCCTAGGACCACTATTATACGTCATGTACATCAATGATCTGACCAATGAAATAAATGTTGCAAAACATAAAATTATTGTTTATACTGATAACACAAATATCACATTCACAAATATCTGCTCAAAACGATTTTTCAGATTTTTTTACTAACATCCTGTATTTTCTAATAATAATAAGTTCTCCATTCAATAACGGGATAAAACTGAATAATATTTGAATAACTGAATAAATAAAAATAAATGATATAACAAGTAACTCAATCTAATCTAAAAACATAACTAATAACTAAATGATGAAATGAAATATGACAGAAAACTCACTTCAATTCAATTCATTTCAGTCAATTTCTCTTGTTCACATACTCCTAATTATAACTGATATGAAGTCAAAGTGAATATCACAATTATTGGCAACTTTATTGAATGTGTAGACTCCGTAAACCAAATGGGGGATTGTATTAGAGGGTTGGTCCTTGGAGTGTCTAGGTGGAATAAATCTGTGGCACGGGAATTTTGCCTAGGAACACGAAATCTCAAAGCGGACGACCTTTTTATTTGTTCTTAGTAAAGGTGCTTTGACGTATTGGACCTTGAATTAACATTTTTCGCTGAATATACATCTAGTATTCAGTTCTACCCTCTATAACATTGATTGAATGTTCGCTGATCTCTTGTTGAAACAATGTTTAATATATTAAATACAACTGCTAAAAGTTGAACTGAGTTTAACTTTTGAAAATAGGGTGATACCCCGAAACAATTGCCAAGTATTTATAATAAATTTTGTGAATCCAAGCCAAGTGATATACTGTAGTCATCATAGTATTCATGAGTATTCAACAAGGAACAGGGATGTGCTACTTATTCCTATGCATAAAACAGCTAAATTTGAGCACTCTCTCTATTGTCAGAGCATTAAAATTTTCAACCATTTACCATCGTATTTGAAAGTACTGAAAGCTCATTTGTTTAAGAGGAGAGTTAAATCTCTGCTCTTAACAAAGGCATACTATAGTGTGGCAGAGTACTTCGATGATTCGGATGTAGGCAATAATGTATGAATCAATTTTTTGTTTGATATGTTTGTATATTTTTTAACACAAATGTTCTTCACCATGTGAAATTGTCTCAAATGTTTAATATCTCTGAAGAAATTTTTTTCTTTTCTTTTCAATCAAAGTTGTATATTATTGTAAATATGAATTGAACCAAGATTTTTGTTTGAACCAATATTTTTGCTCGAGGGCTGAATGGAAGATCAGACTCCAAACTGAATTCGGTCCTTTTGAGAGCATTTCTCTTAGTTGTAATTATTGTATCAATTGAAATGGAATGTAATTTTACAATGTAAGGAATGTTTCTCAATAAATATATATTATTATTATTATTATTATTGTATAACATTATTGAAATGAATGGATCTTCATAAACTTTCATTATTTACTATCTAAATTAATGATTTTATTAGCATATCGCTTTACTTACTTTGTCTATCGTTTTCCTTTGTTATCCCATTGATGGGGGTAAATAAAACTCTGCATTAAAAATCATATTTTATTTATTCAACGCATGAATTACCGCAATTTAGCGTTTAACCAATTATACACATTGATTGAAATATTTCACAGTATTTTTAACATGCATGGAATGAATAATTTACATCGATAAGGTGGAATAATAAATAGCAAATTTAAATTACAACAACAATATCAATCGTTATAATAGACTATAGATATACATAATAGCTGATCTGTTAACTAATATTACAATATTAAATATTTACAAGGTACACTGAATGAAAAATTACAGTGATTGGCTTCTGGAAATTAAATCATTCAAAAATTTTCAAAAACTTTAATTTGGTACAAATGTCAGAAAATTGGTTTGATATGTTGATAAAGTCAATTCAAATAAAAGAAAAATTTAAGTATACAAAGTGAATACAATCAAAATATCAATTAACCTATCATTTCGAAATACAAAAATGAGTATCTATCCAAAATAATTTAAAATTTGGCAATATATGCACAAAAATGCCTGAGATAAATATCTATATGCATAGTTTCATTCGAAATTGAAAGTTACCATTGATATTTGACATGAAAATTGGATGGACATTCCGAAGAAGCCATTGCAACCCTGGAACGTACGTAATTTGACGTTATCTGTCATATTACGTTTGATGTTATCCGTCATATCTGACGTCAGGTGACGTCATGACAAAGCGTTACGATAATCTTTGCGAACTTACACTTGAAATAGCAATTCAAAATTATTTAGTGATGAATATTGAAACTTCAACATCAACATCAAATACGAGAAAACAGAGTAATTGGGGAAAATATATAAATTAATTAACAATGTCACAGCCAAAAGAATAGGATGAAAACACATTATATTTATTCAAATAAAAATTTAAATTGTACAATTTGAAAGCTTTGTCTAAATTCCTGCAAGTTTATTCAATTCCTTGGACATTGCTTTCGGGTAGATAGCCCATTGTCAAGAGAAGTGAATTAAATAATTTTTGTGGATTCTAGTCAATTGTTTTCGATTGTGAAATTATACTTTTAGGTAAATTTCGCAACTACAATCTATATTGGAAATATTCTTACAATAGTGGAAAATATTATATCAGTAAAGCTTTCCTCTGATGAAATTTATCCAGAAATGATTATGTATTGAGTGAATATATTGATTCCTTAGGGTCTCTATTCCAGAAGCCAATTCAAAATTTCATTTAATAACCGACAAGAATTACTATCTATATTAATCAAATTGGAACTGTACATTTTCTGACTAGACTATTATTTTCCCTTAAAGGAGTTTTTAGGCTACTTCCAGATCAGAAGAATCCTCTCCACTAAATGTTGAAACTGGGACCGTTTCATATTTGAGTTGTTCAGCCCTGCAGACGTCTTCTTCTTGAATTTTACGCAGTCTTTCTTGTTCTTCCCTTTTCTGTTTACGCCATTTAGCTCGACGATTTTTGAACCAAACCTGTAAAACAAAAAAAAATTCTGAAGATTGAATGTATAATTTTATGTCTGCTAATGTTCAAAAAATATTTGAATAATGAAATGAAAAATTGAACTTTTTTAAATTAAGAGTACACTAGTGTTGGACGAAAATATAATTTTACACTAAAATATAAAATTTCATTTTCTATTCAAAAACAATAGAAAAGTTATGTAAGTATATGAACTACAAGCATATATTCAAAAGGGCCTACAAGCTAAAATGGGCGTACTATAATGAAAAGAGCATTTCCAGAGGCGCACAATTAAGGCAATATATTAACACAACGATTCTTTCAGAAGCAATCTACGCACCTGAAACAATGTTTGTTGTTGGTCATTCAACAATTCAAGAAAAGAAAAACAAGAACAAAAAATTGGGACAGACTTTCGCCAATCTTTTCAATGTTATTTTAGAAAAGATCATTAGGCAATGGGAATTTCATGTGGAGGGCATACACGTGGGTATCAAGAAAGAAAATCGAATATATGTCTAATGTCTCGCCTTTGCAGACGATATTGCTATCATCACAGACAACAGAACTGAAGCCATTCTCGACGTAGAAAAACTACATGAAATTGCGCAGAAAACAGGGTTAATTGCTTACGATAAAAGCAAATACATGGAAAGAAAAATAAAAAATAATTCTTCTCTTATCACAAAAACATGGTGAAATTCTGAAAGTCCGCCATTTCAAATATCTCGGAAAAGTTATACAGTCCTCAGGTTCAAACCGAATCGCTAATGAACAGAGAATCACCAAGCTCCAAAGGGACTACAAACTAACATGGGCTCACTATAACAAAAAGTAAATTTCGAGAGGCGCCAAATTGAAGCATTATAACACAACGATTCTTCCAGAAGCAATCTACGCAGCTGAAACAATGGTTATTGATGGTCATACAAGAATTAGAGAAATAGAAAAACAAGAACGAAAAATTTTACATCAATTTACATCAATAGAAACGGCATTTAGATGAAAAGATCTCAGAATGAACTGTATCAAAAGACAAATACGATAAAGGAAGAAATCAGAAAACGACGAGCAAAGTTCTATGCACATGTCTACAGAATGAAACAATCCAGAATACAGAAGAAACTACTCGATATAATTATGAATAGTAAATGCGGAACAGAGTGGCTAAAAGAGGTCCAAAAAGATCTACAACAGATCAATATAAAAAATCTCGAAGATCGCACTGAATGTCGCTATAAAATCGCACATGTTAAGTTTGAGCAAAAGTCAAAACTTCAACCTGGAGTAAAATGGACAGATGAACGGAAGAAAGAGCATTCAGAGAGGATGAAGCGTTTTTGGGAGGCAAAAAAGATGAAGCAAAAGTCCTAATAATTGCGAATTCAAGTTCAGTCGCTCTCCTCATGGGGAACAATCGTAACAATAATAATAATAATAATAATAATAATAATAATAATAATAATAATAATAATAATAATATATATATATATCACAATTGCAATTTTTGTCACAAACTATCATCAGGCTGTAAATAATCACGAATTTTCTTTCCTTATCTTAAATTTCGTATTTTACTGGAATAAAAGATTTCAAAAATTTGAAACGATAATAATAACGATAAAGACTAGGAGAATCAAACATAAAGTAGCCTTTATCTACCTTTCAGTAGAATAGTTTTCACAAAACATTGAAAAAGTCTCAACTTGTAATAATCATCCTTTTTTCCCTGTTTATTTCAGTAAATTTTCAGCGAATACACATATTCATATGTGGTATACAATGTAGCATATTATTTGTTTGATCTGAATAAAACATTGCAAAAAAGCTTATTTTCATAGCTTTGTACAGTTCGCACCGAAAAACAAACTCCTATAGTTTAAATTTCCATTTCGCCATTCAAGGAAAAACCACTTTCTTTTGTTCCCATTGTTATTCGAATCCAACTGAAATTTCCCGAAATAATTCTGATGCAAATATCATATAATTGTATTAGGGGGTAGTCGGGGTAGTGTAGTAATGTATAAGCGAGACAGAAAGTGGAGAAAATAAGCCACGAAACGTTCCGTCGGAAGTACACAAAAAGGGCATGGTTTTGACATTTAGTGATATAGCCTGGACATCAACAAGGCCAGAATGTATTATGCCCCTAATTTTATTCATTTGATTCTAGTAAGTGAACAATCTCTCATTGTCCTGGTACGATCTCTTCAAATCCTCTAACAACGAACGAGATATGATAATTTTCTAATTTAGAGGGCCATTCCTTGAATTTTGATTGAATTGATACGAAATTAATGAGCGTAAAATAGGAATGTATTGGTTTTCTAACCAAAAACTGAACAGCAATTTGAAAACTACAAAATAACATGAAGCTGAAAATGTCAATTGACTTCTTGTGCAACTTCTTGTAACACTGTTGAAAAGTATAATATAAAAAAAAGACAATTGTGCAAAAATTCAATCAATTTTTTTTCTCAAATGAAGACAATTTTTTGAATGACTTACATTACTTTTCACAAGAAATTTCTAATTTGAATAAACATTGAATATAATAAAAAAACCTCAAAACCCGTAAAAGAAGGTTCACCAATTACAGTACTATCAATTATTTCATTCCAGATTTATCCATACATAAAATATTTGTTTTTCTTTAAATTTGTATTACTCAATGCAACTTTATAAATACTTCCGAAACATTTAGGGGTATAAATATGAACAATAAATTAAAATTAACACACTCGGCTTAAGTTTCATTAAATATTTAGTGAAACTTAAGCCAAGTGTGTTAATTTTGATTTATTGTTTTTAACATAATGTTTCACCAAGAGATAAGCGAAAACTCATTTAATATAGAATAGGGCTTGGATTTCTTGATAATTTTTGCTACAAATTTATGTCAAATATTTGCAAATGTAGCAAGAGAATTATAAAATGCCAATCTAGTCAACTTATTGTCAATTTGAGAAAATATGCAGAGACCGTGAATAAAATCGAGACACGATTAGAAAATGTGTCGTGAAAAGTGTTATGCATCCCTTTTCGTCGTAGCCAACTAGAAGCGAGGGTTAATATTAGTGCTTTTGAGAGGCATACATCTAACAATAACATATTTAATAATCCTCTATTGTTCGACTGGCAAATGCCCGCAAATCCAGCAGGCTGGGTTCTCATATCGCCGCATCAATAAAACACGATCACTTCATCGAATCATTATAATTCCTGTGTTTGTTTTAGTTTAAAACATCAGCGGTGGGATCTGGCTATATTTTGCCGCGGGAAATTGGGGGGATTACAGGCCTGTTCCTGTTGAAAGTTACGTACATATACGACAGGATAACAGGATATAGGTTCGAATAAAACATTTATACGTTCTTTGTACATTAACTAGGTTTTATAGCTAAGAAAAGTCATAGAATAGACTGTTCATAGAATTCACTTTCAAGAATTCTAATACCATTTTCAAATTTCAGAAAAACAATTAATAAGTACATAAACAGTATACTCATTATCTGCAGGTATACGTAAATTATTGGGTTGTGAATGAAGTGTTTGAAAACTCATTTATTCATTACAATTCTCGATATTCCGACACTTTTTAATGTCTTCTTCAGGAGAAGAAACCAGCTGCAAAGTGATGACTACAATGATAAACTTCAATATATAAAAAATAAAATTACTTACAATTAGATTTTATGCAGTGAAGAAAACTTAACTAACATTTTTTATAACAAACGTCTCTTATTTTGTTGCCACTTATTCAGTACATTTTGCTAAATTGAACGGTCAAAAATTTCAACACCCCAGTACGATGAAGGCCAGGCAATTGTGTATAATGAGTTGATCCTAAATTTTTTCAAACCATTGGTGTAGAAAAATCTTTTTATCCGTTCTATTTTGAAATTTGTTGAATTGTCATTGTATAAATGATGCTTAATTTTTCAATATCTGATCTTCAGTTGATCATATTGTCTATGTTGTGTATATGTGCCATTTCCTAAAATAATCTCTTTTTATGATTGCTCTTCCTATCCCAAATTTTAATATTTCCGTAAAGAAAATTGTGATCCGAGTCTTGGAAATTACAAGCTAATGCATAAGACCGTTTTCCAATACGTCTATCAGTTTTGTGTTGTGTGACTCTTTGTTTTAAATATTGTTTGATTTGACGTATGTAACTAATTTTATTTTTTACATATTGAAGTTTATCATTGTAGTCATTACTTTGCAGCTTATTTTTTCTCCTGAAGAAGAAACAAAAATGTGTCGAAATATCGAAAATTGTAATGAATAAATGAGTTTATTCCCGTTATATATATATATATATATATATATATATATATATATATATATATATATATATATATATATATATATATATATGAGTATATTCAGACGTTCTTAAATAAGATGAGATGGAAAGTTAGTAGATACTGCATGCTAAAAAAATAATCTAAGAATTCTACCTTCCCCATGTTATAATTCAATTTCTTTCTTTTGTAGGAAATTGTAGAAAAAAATGGTAGGCTTTATATACGAGTATAAAAATTGTTGTATATATATCAACTTTTATATTTCTTCATTCAGCACATCTCAAACAGGATTATTTTGCGCAATATTCATAATAAGACTGTTCTCATTTCGAATTTTCGTAGAAATTACGTATATGTATCGAATATATATTAACTTGAATATAACTTATTTTATTGTTTCAGCAATTTCTTTTATGAAAACAGTTATCATTATAATAATTTAACGAATGATTAGAACTATAAAACTCAACTGTAATTCTTTTTTGGTGTACTAACTTAATTCAAAAAACGAAAACTATTTCTTAGTAATCTTTCAACTGCAGTCACTGAATGTCATCATTCAGTGATATTGTTTAAATCAGAAACATAGAGATAATCACATTTGTCCCTTCAAGAACTCTAGGAGCAATTTAGAGTTAACATTGTGCTATTTCTTCATATTCAAAGTTTCGCTTACGAATTCTATGTAAATTTAAATGCCCAAAAGGCTTTAACGCCCGTGTTGTTGATGTGAAAACGCTGAATACTAATGAAGGTTAGGTAAATTCTATAATTTTGATTGAATTGTTTCCAGATCATGACTCTTCATTCCACAAATTGAAAATCAGTGTTTATGTAAATAAAGTCATATGAAAACTTATAATTCCATAATGATTCCTATATTTCTATCTTTTTCGTATCTCGTGTTTTCAGTATTATGTTAGAATCACCATGGTCTCATCATCAGACAAGAACCATAGAAAACTATTCGTCAATTAGCACAAAGTCTGTGATGAGTTGTTTTCTACAAAAAATGCGAACAATTTTATATTAACTAGTTAAATAATTAACTATTTAACTAGTTAAATAACGATATTTCAATGAAAAAAATTGCTTCACATTCATATTATAACCAGATCGTTGGTAATATACCTACTTCTAAAATTCTTTTAGAATTACTTCAAAAGTTTTTCGTGAATTCAAATGTTTTAATAATAAAAGAAGAACATTGAAAGCAATAACATTACGAATTGAACTGATTTCTATTTCTTTTGAACCGCTACAACGAATATATTACAAATACTAAAAAATATTATTAATAATCCAAATTGGTACAAAAAACACTGTTTTCTAGATTCACACACTATTACTTAAAAATTGTGACCAAAACGATGCCTTCTTCGGACTAGCTACTACGTGGCTTCTTCGGGATGTCATTTCGAAGAAACCATCGTATTGGTGAAAAGTAAGTCACAACTTTTCAATAAAAATGTGTAAATCTAGACTAAATGTGTAAACACTAAACAGTGCTTCTTTAGCCATTTTAAATTTGAAATGGTTACAAATCACGTAACCGCCGTAATCATTAAAATATTGAAAAGAAACACTAAAATACGATAATGTAAATACATTGTATATTACAATGTTTCAAACCCACAGAGTACAGAGCACAGAGCATAATATCAAAGGAAAACATTTTTAGAATAAAATCTAAGGTTTCAGCAATAACCAGAGATAGCTATACTTCGCCAAATATTATAGTAACCATTAAAAATTGATAATAATAATTGTAGATCTTTATGTAGTATCACATAAGTAAAAACCTTAAAAATTCGAAGAAGAAGACCTTGTTTTTCTATCCGAATGTTAAGACATTGAATAAATTGTGTTCCCGATTTATAATTTTTCTACAATCATATATTTCAACTTATATCAGTTTTTTCAATAAATTCTTTCAGTCATTAAATTTTATATAAACGATACATCGTGTGTTTTACACACGAAGTATTGAAAACATGTTTCAAGTTTCTACCGCTTAAATGTCACGTTCTGAAAGTCAGAAAGATGTTCGTATAACTCGACAAGAAATAATCCAACAATATCGTATACAATCCGTTTAATAATTTGCTACTTGTTCCCGCCATCATAATTCAATTAGTCTGTCTGTTTTCCCATTCGCAGATGTTTAAATAGAATTCGACGCTGTATACCACCCGAAGCGGAGTATTTCAGGTTGTTCATTCTCCCACTCCTGATGCTGGCCTGTTTTAATAAGACCATCCTTGCGTTTTCCGCAAGTGAAGATCTCCCTTATTAGTGAAATTTTGACAATTAACCCTTTATTAAACGACAATTATCGCTACTTCAGTGCTATAACGCCCAAGCGTCTTAATAATTTCAAATTGTTGATTGAAATGTGAAATAATATTTGATATATTGAAGTGAAATAGTTGGCTTGGTTTCACAAAAATTATATTAAATGCTTGACAATTGACGATTGACAAATGGGTTTTTTTTAATTCCATTTCCTATTGAATCCTCCCTTTGTACATCACTTTATTAATTGCATTTTATTTTCATTTATTCCATTTACATTTCCAATTTATATTTTTGTTTCAGCTGTCGGGATAAAACTTTTCTTTCAGTTCACTACGATTGATTTGTCGTTCAATTTATGTTCTCAATCAACGCATTGTTTCAGAATTTAATTTTAATTCTGGCTACTTATATGCTGGATCCCACTTGGATTCGCGAACCTAATAAGTTAAGTTTAATGGCATGATGTCGGATAGCACGAAAGTGGATGTAGGCGTACCTCAAGGAACTGTCTTAGGTTCGTTGTTGTTCTCCTTATATTTAAAAATGTTCTATACGTTCATTGGCTGATCATACGCTCTATATATATATATATATATATATATATATATATATATATATATATATATATATATATATATATATATATGTATATGCAAAGATATTAATAATGGAATGAATGGTTATGTGACAATAGCTTATCCCTAAATGTGCAAAAATCTAACTTCACAGTTTTGACTAGGTACAAGTAAAACCCTTAGTATTAATAAAAATGAGGATGTAACTATGAAGATTGATGAACAAAAAAGAAGAGTAGAAACATTAAAATATTTAGACATTACGTTAGACGAAAAATTGAGTTTCAATGATCATAATAATATCATATCATATAAAATCTCTAAAAAAATCAATTTTCTGAAAAGAATAGGAAAACATCTGCCGACATATCTATATGAAATTATTGTTGCTCAAATCAATAATAATGCCACATCTTGAATATTGCTCCACTTTGTTATTTGGTTTGACTAAAGAAAAAATTCACTAATAAAAGTTACAGAATAGAGCCATGCGAACAGTTTTAAAGTGCTATAGGTAAACCCCTGTTAAAATTATTCTGAACTCTTTTGGAAATAATGTCTGTTAAACAAAGGATACTCTTTGCTTCATAGATATTCATATTTAAAATAAAAAATCAGTTGCTTCCATGTAATATAATAAAAAATGTAACATATGTCCGTGATGTGCATGGGTATAGTACTAGAAATACTGATAGTTTTTATACCCAAAGTTGTAAGCTTCCTAAATCTATAAATAGCATATACTACGACGGATTTACGACTTTCAATAATTTTCCAAGTATATTGAAAACTAGTACTAGTATTAATATATTTAAGCGTGATCCAAGAAAGTATATTTTAAATTATGAGATAGGTATGTAATTCAAAATTGATAGTTCAAAATATGTGAATTTTTTGTATAGCTTCAGCTAAGTAAATATTATTATTATTATATCTATGTAATAATTCAAGTAACTTCTTAACATTTTTAGGATTAATGGCACACCCATAATTTAATATGTAGAATAGGTAGTACATAATTTTCAATAATGATCCTGTAAATGTTCCACAATTAAAAACTAAGTGTCATTGGGCTTCATTTTCACCGAACCTAACTCCAGCACACAATTGACTATATGCGCAAACATTTTTTATATCCAAATGAGCGGCTAGTCGCAATAAAATTTGTTGTTCAACAGATAATAAAATAAAAAAAAATTCGTAATAAGAGAAGATTTTACATTAATTCCGGTATACATTTTTTCCGACGTATTATCTCCGGAGGATCTCTCGTTACAAACCACGCATTCACGAGAAGGTCGTTTCGCAGTCAGATTATTCTATTACCGCGTATCAACATCGAAGGGGGCTAATTTTGTTTAGTCTGAAAACATTTCATTGTTTCAAGTGGATCAAAAATTCAACGGAAGGTTAATTACTGAGCGGAGCATTGATCGTTACCCCAGGCGAACCGAGCAGAATACGATGGAAGAGAGAGCACAAAATGGAGTTACCAGATTTTGTTTTGATCCGAAGGATGAACGTTGATTTATAACCATTTTTTGAGAAATTTTATTCTGAAAGATTTTTCTGACGAATTTCTTTATTTGAGGGTTTTTACTCTAAAATAAAGAATATTATTAACTCCATGAAGCACCTACATTCTGTAGGGCTTCGCAAAATTGAATCGAAACCAAACAGTGGTGTTAAATTGACACAAGAACATTTATATCTCTTGTATAAATCGTATCAGAAAAACTATGTTCATGCTATTAATTTTGTGTTTTCTGATAATAGAAATGATATAACTGTATCATTCTCACTGTAACACTATACAGCATGAAAAAGCAGATAAAAATTAAATCATTATGAACATTATTCGTAGAATTCATGAGTAAAAACCTTGCTAGATCCAGCACAATTGTAAATATTAGAAGTGAAGAAATCATTAGCTTCTTCAGAGGTAATTAATTAACCAATAAAAGATATTCAATACTCGTGAATGTCAAAGATAAAAAAAATGATCAGAGGTATTACAAAATATTATGATTGAATATAAACTTAAATTCAAACACTTGAACTTATGATTTACACTTTATTGTTTACACTTTATTGTCTTACAAATGACTTCTTCAGATGCTAAAAAAATAATAACAACAAATTTGAAAAAACAGGTTTAAATATCAGTGAATTTGAGATTCTATGAATTTGGGTTTTACCTAAGATATTCCATTCTGAAATCTAATTTTTATTACTTGAAAAGGTGTAACAAGGGTGAATTGTTTAATTCTATCTGTTCATTGAGCAAATTTCCAGAATTTTTATGCCGATTTATTTTCACTATTTCCCAAAAAATCTAATTGACTACTTTTCTGTATATTATGTAAAATTTTGGAATTTGTATCAAAAGTATGGTTTTCTGTTGATAAATGGTTAGCATAATTGAATTGTTTATGTTATGCGCGAAACTATGTTTATGTTCCGGGATTATAGCTAGTCCAGGATTCTAGTCTAAAATCCAGGAACATAAATATAGTTTCACATGTAACAAAAGCAATTCAATTATGCTAACCATTTATTAACAGAAAACCATACTTTTGATACGAATTCCAAAACTTTACATAATATACAGTAAAGTAGCCAATTAGATTTTTGGGAAATAGTGGTAATATATCGGCATAAAAATTCTGGAAACTTCCTCGATGAACAGATAGATAAACAATTCACCCTTGTTAAACCTTTTCAGGTTATAAACATTAGATTACAAAATGGAATATCTTAGGTAAAACCTAAATTCATAGAACTTCAAATTAATTGATTTTTATACCTGTTTTTTCAAATTTGTTGTTATTGTTCTGTAAGCATCTGAAGAAGTCGTTTGTAACGACGAAACGCGTCATGCTATGTAGTGAATAGAGTGCAAATCAAGTTCAAGTGTTCGAATTTAAGTTTATTTTCAATTATAATGGATTTACATCAAGTAAACGCCAACACTATTAAATATTATGATGTTCAAAAAGTAGATACCATGATCTATTTGAGATTGTTCAAGGTAAAGAAACATTAATTTTTACATCAGAATCTCTTTATTTTGTAGTCAATTGAATGGCAAAGAAAAGACTGTTTTCTAGATTGACAGATGACATTTTCAGATGACTTTTATTTGACATTTGTGACGTATCTACGTTTCACCATTACGATGACTTCTTCTAGGTCAAATTGCCAAAACAAAAGTGTGTAAACCTCAAAAACAGTGTTTCCTTTCCATTTTATTGTTGGAAAGGATTTTAAAATGGAAATGAAAAAGTAAAGACTTTCAACCTTTAAACTAAAAAATCCTTGAATCAGTTTTTAATGCCTGCTTCGAGTTAGGAAAATGAAAGATTCTGCATTTGTTGGGTTTGTACGACCTTTGAAAATATTCCAAAGGTGTCTTTTCCAGATTTCAGTTTACAGTTTACTATATCTACAGTTGATATAAAAAAATTCGCAACTTAAATATTTTTATCCTCTAGTGTTTTTCGACGTAAATTTTACAACGCATAACAACAGGGGACAATATTTCTACCATTTCGAGTAAAAATTGGTCTTTTTTACGGATTATCATAAGAAACCTGTAATACTAAAATTCTAGAAATTTCATTCATCTTGAAGACGATGTGAAAATTTGAAAAGTAGCCACAAATTGAAGCCCAATCGGCAGGGAGTTAGGTAAGAATGGCACGTGGAAAACGATTCTCGAAAAACCCTTTTCGCCGTATCCAAAGAATATTAATGAAGTTGTTCTGAGATTTGCATGTTCCTTATTAACGCTCCGTCTCAAAGTTTTGCCTCATTAAGTTTCTCTTGCCAAAGTTTGATTATTTTCCGGACTGATGATTAATTACAAATTTAGAATTTAAAACGGAGTGCTAACGCTTCGGTTTTCCCCGCTTTCGCCCCGCTTCTTTGCCAACCAGCTTCTTTCAAAGACACGTTTCATTTCCTACGTTAATAATTATCCACAATTAGGAAGTTTTGATCCAGTTCCTAATTTTCGAAGGGAAGCGATAAACGAATTCGATTATAAAATGAAACGGCGAAAAGCTTGCTATTTCTGAATGTTTATACAGACGCATAGAGCAATAATATGCAAATTAGATGAAATACTACACGAGAAATTCGATTTCCGTGACACATTTCAGTCGAATATGATTGTACTGACAATCGTTTATAAGAACTTATATACATCCGTCTCCATATATTTTATTTATATATAGTATATCTCAATCTTTAAGTTTTTATTATTCTTTATATAATTCAATTTTTAGTTTTGTTTATTTTTCCATTTTTATTAGAATGTTTTTAATAAATGACACGAAGGTCTCACTTATCTCTTGGTGAAATTATGTTAAAAACAATAAATTAAAATTAACACATTTGGTAACATTGAGTAACTTTGAGTACTTGAATTACTTGAGTAACATTGTATACTCTTGATAATGGGTTAACCACCCGAAACATATGTAGAGTTTTTAATTTATTTAGTCAAATTTAAGCCAAGTGTGTTAATTTTAATTTTTTATTATTAGTATGATTCACATTATTCTCGTACAACCTTGTCTTCTAGTTTTTAGGAATTCTCTCTATTTTCTATAACTTAGTTTTGCATTTATCATTGTTCCCTAGGTATAAGTAATTTTTTTGATGTTACTACGAAGTTATAGGACATCTGTCATCCGCCCTTATTAAAATAAATAATAATAGTAAGTCATGTTTATGTTTTGTTCTGGCTTTTTCTAAGAATATTTTGTGTTCTATAATGTCATTTGAAAAATTCTTTAAAATTCTTCAAAATCTGCATGTAAAACCTCTCTGCGTTTCTAGTATTAGAAGCGTTCACATTACTTAAGTGTTATATTTCTTATTACTCTGCATGGGAACAATTTACCTTCAATTTTAAATGTAAATATAAGGGCAGCTTAAAACTTAACTGTTTAATATAAATTCTAAACCATTTAACATAATCTCGATTGGACTATATTACATCTATTTCTATTACATTTCAAAATTGTTCACATAGTACTCTGAAGCTTTTGTAGCTGTGGAATTTTTCTTCATTAAAACTGAATAAACAGTGGAAAAATATAATTTATTGTTGTTAGGTCTCTATTGATCCACTCTAACATAGGTAGTCTTAATATTTTTACCACTGATGTAAAGCTTTGTATTATCTACGAAAAATCTTATTTGAGAGATTTAAACGTGGGAAACAATTAATTTGAATAACAGAGGACTTAAAACCGTTTAATGAGGTACTCCAAAATCAACTCCACTGCTGTAAGAATGGACACCATTGTATTACATTTTTGAGATCACTGATGAACTTGACCATTGGTTTTTCACTCCTTCAAAGCCAATTATATATATATATATATATATATATATATATATATATATATATATATATATATATATATATATATGTATATATATATATATGTGTGTGTGTGTGTGTGTGTGTGTGTGTGGCAAAGATATTAAGAATATGATAGAGGGGGAAAATAGAGACCTTTCTGCAATTAATGAATGGTTATGTGACAATAGCTTATCCCTAAATGTACAAAAATCTAAGTTCATAGTTTCGGCTAGGTACAAGTAAAACTCTTAAAATTAAAAAAATGAGGATATAACTATAAAGATTAATGAACAAAAAAGAAGAGTTGCAACAGTAAAATATTTAGGCGTTATGTTGACGAAAAATTGAGTATCAGTGATAATCTAAAATCTTTTAAAAAATCAATTTCTTGATAAGAATAGGCAAAAATCTGTCGACATATGTGAAATTATTGTTGTTCAAATCAATAATAATGCCACATTTTAAATATTGCGCCACTTTGTTATTTGGTTTGATTTAAAAAATTCAACAATTACAAAAGTTCCAGAATAGAGCCATGCGAATAATTTAAAATTGCTATAGGTTATATACCCCCTGTTGTATGCTGAACTCTCTAAAACTAATGCCTGTTAAACAAAGAATACCCTTTGTTTCATATATATTCATATTTGAAATAAAAAATCAGTTGCTTTCGTGTAATGTAATAAAAATGTAACAAATGTCAGTGATGTGCATGAAAATAACACCAGAAATACTGATAGTTTTTATATCCAAAGTTGTAAGCTTTCTAAATCTAAAAATAGCATATATATTAATTCGAATAACAGAGGTCCTAAAACCGTTCCATGAGGTACTCCAAAATCAACTCCACTGCTGTACGAATGGACATCATTGTATTACATTTTTGAGATCACTAATGTGAGTAAGAACTTGACCATTTGTTTCTCACTCCTTCAAAGCCAATTATATTCAAATTTTCAATAGCAATGATGAAGGTGAACTTTTGAAGTTCAACGATACTACAGTTACTACTTCACCTTATCCATAGCTCTACACCATTCCTCACATAGGTATACGCAACAATCCTGTCCCAAACGATCAAAATCTCTTGGGTCCTGATTATTACTTAGAAATAACAGAAAAATTTTTTGTCATAATTTTAGAATCTGAGTTTTAACATCTTATTCAAAGTTTTTTCATATGGTGGGAAATAAACTTGTTGAAATATATGTGTTTCATTATGACATACCTATGCCAGATATTTATATGAACAGAAAAACCTTTTTCCAGATATATTGGCGGTTTGTTTAACTTAAGATAGATCCTGTATGTGGTTCTATGAGACAGAAACCGACATGTCCCTTCCCTTGAAATAATACTTCTAAACTGATAGAGCTTGGAAGTAAATCCATTAACTAGATCCAACTACTGGAGATCTTCTCCCGGCTTCTGAATCCCATAAGTGGATTAGGGTCTCTTAAATATTCCAGTAATTGCTTTGGCGTGTTCCTATAAGCCAATTTCTTGGGTGTTTACACAGAAGAAACACTCTTGGCGGTCCGCAGTCGGCCTTTTTGCGGCTTTGCAACGAAAGAGAATTGTCCTTTTAAATTTTAGATAGAAAACCGATCACTTTTTTCAACTACTTTCAAAGTTAACAATGAAATCGTTAATTTTAAAGTAGTTGATACACTTAAAGCTGATTGAATAGTACCGACTCGAAATTAGGATGTTAATTTATTTTCTGAGATGAAATATTTCCCTATTAGACGTAATAAACAAATATTGAGTCAATATTTTTAGTTTGAATATTTCAATGTTGAATTTGATTTTTTCCGACACATTGTATTAAAAAATATTATTGGCAGAACATAATAATAATATTTGATATAAAACTTAATCAGCTAAAATGTATAACCTCATCAGAAAAATATGGTAGGTATTTATTCACATGAATATGTTTCAGTACGTAGATAAGTTATGAAAAATTTTCTATACATCTTAAAATTCAAAAATACATCTGAGAGGATGGGAAGGTGTTTACTCACGTTCGTGCAGTTTGAAAGACGACAACCCGTGCGTCGATGACTGGCTTGCGAACAAAAAGAGTAATTAGATATAGTCGGAATTGCATCGCGAAGTGTAGACCTCGGTAGCTTAGTTGGTAGAGCAACAGGGCGTACCCCTGAGAGACCTGGGTTCGTATCCCAGTCGAGGTTGAAGCTTTTGTGGTGGAATTTCGATTTCAAATTTACATATAAATCTTTTTCATATACTATATATATATATATATATATATATATATATATATATATATATATATATATATATATATATATATATATATATATATATATATACACGAATGAATACCATTGCGCCCCTTATTTATAAAAAGAGGCAAGATTTTGTTAAAGAAATATGAAAACTGGAGGATTTCAGAATACAATGACGTTCCTTTTGCGCTAATATTATTTTTACCGAAGGAAGCATTTAAATATTTGAGACGAGATACGGGATGCTGGAAAAGACGTTCCCCGTAGAACGTCGATGAACAGGGATTTCTCCAATGCAGAATAAATAACAGGCAAAGCAGTTTAGTTAGTTTAGCAAATGGGCCGAATGTTTTCACAGTCCTCCTCTCAGCGACTAAAGACGCGGGATTTGTTATTATATCTAGATTATGCTGTAAGATATAGCTCGAGGAAACGTTTCGTCCCTATCGCTCATCTCCATCAAGACGGTAAAATCGAAGAATGATAAGGAGAATTTATTGAAATTCTGGGTTGATTTTGCAGGTCGATACCAGACTGAAATCTATTACTTATTCAATTTTTTGACTATATTCATCAAGCAGAATCACTCGGAAATATTTTTTCTTGGAATAAACGATTAGTACATCGTTTGTAGCTATGTTTAACCATAAAATTCATTGGTGAATTGGTGATCTCTCAGTAAAACATAGATGAATATTAATTGAATAAAAAACACTATTGAAACTTCAATAAGTTACATGTCTTGAAAGCACTGAATTTATTGTAAACTACAACTATTTTAGCCTATTGCGGCATTATCAAGTATGTACTTGGTAAATGTAAAGAGATTGTTTCATAGAAATGAGGAAACAGAAGGAAAAAATGACCATAAAAAATGATTTTGTTCTTTTCTTCTTGGTGTTAACTTGAGCGTGGGAGACAACGAAAGGTGTATGTTGAAAACTTGCATTTATACTTGTGGTTCATTTCTAACTGGTCGTTTAACAGAGTATGAATGCAGAGTACAAAACGAACTATTTATTTCAATTGTACGTACTTGATAATGTTATAGGCAAATCCTGTTGTAAGTATTTTACTATACTTAAATTCAGTAGTTTTAAGGCTTGTACCTTATTGAGGTTTTATTGAAAATTAACTACCACACAGTTAACATTTTATCTATTAATTGTATTTAAAACACTAGGCTGACTTTCACAGAATTTTAGTTACGAGCTTAAAAATTCTTTCGGGTTGTTACTGCATTTTCAAGAGTTAAACTGACTTCCTACTTTCAAGCCTTCAACCACGAAATTCAAATTAGAAACAATAAAGCCGACGTGTAAATGAATGAAACCAGCTCACGAATTATTTCACTGAAACGAATTATGTTTCCTATCACCGTTTCATTCGTAACGATGATTGACATCTTCAGGGTTTTGGTCCAACAATCCCGCAAGTCAAATTTCGATATAATCACAATACCTATTTGCCAAAAAACAATGAAGGTAACCATTAAACTTGATTGATTGAATAGATTCACGAACTACAAAGTATAATTTCAATTACTTCTTATTATGTTCAGTTGTCGAAAAAATTGTGGCACTATAATTTTTTTATCCCTTCAGAGAAAATTATTCTCATTTTCCTGGGAAAAAGTCAAGCAATAACTTTCTACACCACAAAAAACGTTGGGAAAATTTGTGATAACTCAGATAATTTTGTTTAAACTTTATTGGATTTGATAATCGTTACATATTTCTGAAACACACTATTCACAAACATGCCGAAAATGGCTTAAAGCAATTTATTTTCATTCATAAATTTGTTTTTGGGTGTTGAAAATATGACAGTTGATTGACAATAGGTATTATTTTTGAATCATATACGAGAATAAACACTAAGTATAAAGTGTAATAGAAAAGCAACCATTACTGTAATTCTAGGTGATGAAATATTTGCTCCCCTTGAATGCTTTAAAGCTTCAAGTGGAACAGGTGTTATAATTTCAATCCATTTGATGGCCTAAAACCTTTTGATGTTCCACGCTTACATTACTGCTAATCACAAGATTAAATCGATACTACAAATGAGAGTACGTACTGAAAGTAATCTCGTTTATATCCGATTTAAAAATTGCAATGCTCAGAATCATAGAATAGTTAGAGAATAATAATTCTTCTATAAACTATTTTGAATAATGAAATACAAACCCAAATATAAAATGTATACGTGAAGGTAGTTTCATTGTAGTCAGATTTATTAGATAGAGAAATTGGTATGATAAAAATTGAAGTTATTATTAGAAATTGGCTGAAGCTCATTCGATATGTATGTAAGGAAATTAGCACATTTTTCTGTCAAGTAGGGGTTTGGATATCGGTTGAAATCTTTTGGAGTAGATAAAATATTTTTAAATATCGTCAACTTCTGATAAACCAAAGATTCGACCTGAATTTCAGTATTTGAAACGAAATAAAAAAGAAATTGTTTTTCAATTTTTGAAATAACGAAATAATTATACATTTTAAGGCTACATCAAGTTGTTAGCATCGAAGTCATAGAACATAAACAAAATTAACATAAAGAGGAGATTTAAAAGAATAAACCCTCAGAGTCAGTTAAATGAGAACCTGCCAAAAACAGTACCAGTTTTAAGTATTAAGTTTAGTGTAACTTCATTTATGCATATAATACAAGGAACACTGATGAGTACAACTTAGTTTGAGATTGGAAGTGGTATATTAGGTTAAGTACATTGAAATTGCTCATTTGTCTATTTGGATCAGATTCTAATGAAATATTCAATGAGTATTTTAAATTACAAAAAATAACCTTCCAGGTTTAATAAAAAATGTCAAAAAAGTCAAAAATTGAAAATATCATTCAAATTTCATTCAAAATGTCAACAAGTCGAAAATATGGAATCATTGAAATGAATTGATTTTAACAAATTCAATGGACGATGAATCTACTCTGTGATAGTTCATATTTAAATGAGAGGTAATAATAAAAACTTGTCTAAAAATCACTGACTGAACAATTCTTTATTCGACTAGTTTCGACTTTTACAGCATTATCAAGAATGAATACATATTACAAAGACACCTAAAAATATTTTGCATATCTGTTCGGACCACCTTGAATTTCGTCATAGAGGTGGGGGTTTCCAAATTATCAGAGATTTAACAGCGGGGAATGGTTTCGATCTAACTGGTCATTAAGAAGATCGTATTTATCGGATTTTTTAAGTTTATTTATTTCCATGGCTTCCAGGTAGTTCATTTTAATTCCTTTTTCACAGTAATGAAGTATCTTAGGTTTAAAACAACTTGAGATCTTATGTCCTGTCGACTCTAGATGTTCCCGAAAGGCGGATTGTCCGTTTTTTACGTGTTCTTTTAGCCTAGTTTCAAAACATCTTCCGATCTGGCCAACATATAACGACTTACATTCTTCACAGTCCAATCTAATAATTCCAGACTTGGCCTCACTACATCAATAGTAATAATGACAGAAATGAATTAAGATATGTGAGCATCCCTTATACACACGTTCCCTCTTCAAAAATCATTAAGTTCTTCAAAAATAATAATTTAAATATAGCATTTTCAAGTCACAGCAGATTGGATAGAATGATCTTTAATAACAAATTGTCCGAATCCGAGCCAATGAAGAAGTCTGGAATTTATAGATTGGACTGTGAAGAATGTAAGTCGTCATATGTTGGCCAGACCGGAAGATGTTTTGAAACTAGCCTAAAAGAACACGTAAAAAACGGACAATCTTCCTTTCGGGAACATCTAGAGTCGACAGGACATAAGATCTCAAGTTGTTTTAAACCTAAGATACTTCATTACTGTGAAAACGGAATTAAAATGAACTACCTGGAAGCCATGGAAATAAATAAACTTCAAAAATCCGATGAATACGATCTTCTTAATGACCAGTTAGACCTAAACCATTCCCCGCTGTTAAATATCTGATAATTTGGAAACCCCCACCTCTATGACGAAATTCAAGGTGGCCCGAACAAATCTGCAAAATATTTATAGGTTGTCTTTGTAATACGTATTCATTCTTGATAATGCTGTGAAAGGCGAAACTAGTCGAATAAAGAATTGTTCAGTCAGTGATTTTTAGACAAGTATTTATTATTACTTGTCTATTAATGTTTCATCACTTGAAACACATAGGAAATATTTGGGAATAATGTTCCTATACAAGTTGATAAGGTTTTCTATTGATTGTTCTTTTCTTCTTTCCCTCATAAATTTCCGTGTTCCGAGAACTTCTTGTAGAAATATGAACATCTTTTATCCACCTCTGGCTCGTAATAATGTTCTGGCTTTTTCACCACTTCATAAAATTTGTGGTGACTTTGAGCCTTTTCATGACGTCATCGACATATTTGCATGCGTGCCTGGCGATATCAGACGAGCTCTCGCCTAACTGATTTTTAGTTTTAGTTATAAGTTTTTCAAATATCAGTTTTTCCTATATCTTGTGGGTGAGCTTTAGTCAGCTTGCCCACAGAGTTTTCTTTCAGATAAATTGTTTGTACATTATTAATATTATTTCTAGTTTATTTTTTTTTTCTTAAGTTAAAAATATATTGTATTTTCCCACTCAGTAATTGGCCCAAGCTGTTGAGTGGTGTATTGTAAATAAATAAATAAATAAATTACCTTTCATTTAATTGATTTTAAGTTTCAATTTTCTGTGATAGATATATCTTTCTCAAACAAAGGACTGGGATCATCATATGACAAGCATGAAATTCTACTTCTGATCTTCTGTCTTCTCAATCATAAATAAAATATTCACGTGAACGAAAAATTTGTTTTTTGTCCTAATACATCAGACAGTAATGGAATAAAGGAAAACATCTGAAACATATAGCAGTATTAAAATGCGAAGGGGATTCAATTTCGGAATCAAATACTACTCGTATATATTCCTTCTCTCATTCCATATAGCTTGTAGCTACGGATAAAAACCTGACTTGATTAAATAACTATCTTCTTTTCAGGTAACATTTTCCAATTTGTTCTGGAAAGTGAAAAATTCACCCTCCCTTTATATTCCGATTCGTGTCATATGTGAAATATATCTCGGAGATATTCGCGTTCGTATTATTGGTAGATTCGTGTTTCATTCTTTCATCTCCAAGATATTTGACTTCTTTATATCTCGAGTTGTCAAATTAGATTTTCCATTATATTTGTTCAGAATATTACAGCACAATCCAGTACAATTGTCTTTTCTTTTTCATTTTAAGACATTTTAGTGCCAAAAATATATCCTTGAACTTATACATTTCCATTTTTTCGAAAAACCTAATTGAAAAGTATGTATAAAATCCAATTTATCAAGAGCAGCATTTGAATGAAAAATGCATATATGAATTAGATATATAATTTAAATTTTTGGAAAACAATAGGTTAAAGAAAAAGATCATTTCGTTTTAAAAAATAACGGGTGATTTTTTAAGAGTTATGTTTTTCAGGTTGGCGGCACTGGTTGGTAATGGCATCCAAACGTCATCTGTGAAAGTGAAAAGTTTTCAGTATACTCTGCCATTTCATCACGGAAAGACTTACAAACGAGCAACGATTGCAAATTGTTGAAATTTACTATCAAAATTCGTGCTCTGTGAAAAATGTGTAACGTTTGTTACGACCATATTATGGTCGAATCAACAATTCGTGCTGTTATTGCCAAATTTCGCACCAAGTTTACTTTGTTGAATTTTGTGATTTCATGAAGACGGTGCCACATGCCACACATCCTTCAGCATGTTGAAGGATGAATTTGGTGAGCAGCTTATCTCTCGAAATGGTCCTGTGAATTGGCCGCCAAGATCATGCGATTTGACGCCTCTGGTTTATTTCTTGTGGGGTTATATAAAGTCGTTAGTGTATGTGGACAAGCCGAACACGATTGAAGCCTTACAGGATAACATAACACGCGTAATTCGTGGGATACAGGCCTAAATGCTTGAAAAAGTGACGCAAAATTGGACCTTCCGAATGCACCATTTGATACGGAGCCACGGACAACATTTACATGAAATTTTGAATATGTGATGCAAATTGAGTGTTTTATTCGATTTAAAAAAAAACTACGCTAAAAACAGAGGTGTGGTAGGCTGTGTAGGTACTGCTAAATTTAGATAATTACAGTAGGTTGATGTTTCACTACAAATTCCAGTTTCATAACAAAACATTCAAAATTTCGACAATATTATAATTCGTAGCAAAACTTTAACAAGAAATAAATGTCTCCTGTTTAACTCTATGTTATTGCTATGAATAATATGGAGTTTTTGGAAATGGCTATTCTTATTGATATACTTATGAACAAGGAATAAGAAGAAGTATTGGAAGATACAGTGTTCGTTCAAATCCTCATCAAAATATAATATGTCAAATGTGCTGACAAATATCGAGATTGAAGTCACAGATTCAAATGATGAGTGTAACTGTTATCTGTGCGCGAATGGATAAATTGGAATTAATTTCAGAACAGTGAACATTTCACGGTGTTCGTAACACACGACTTTTGATCAAAGGCCAGGTGACGTGAACAGAGCGACAGAATCAACTGAACCTGGCTTATTACTCTCTAACAACGCTGAAATTTAGGGACAATGAGTCTTTGATGACGCGCCTTTCTGGGTACGCTTTAGAGAGATACCTAGTTACTATAAGAGGGTTAATTATAGCTCAATATCGAGTTCGGACAATCGTAAATTTCATTTCTTGATAATTCCGTACTTGAAATGAACGCACATAGGTAGTGTTAGTTGAAATAATTTACTGATAATTCTTCGAGGAAATTTAGTTTAGAGTCATTTGACGGTGTAAGCTATTATTTTCTTTTCGCCAACACAGTGGCTTCATCAGATGTTGATGATAAACATTTATGATAAACAGTTTATTATTTTCTTGTTCTATTTTACTTTTTATTATATTTTCATATAGTTTTATTAATTAACCCTCAAATACAATTGGAATATATAAACTAATGCATATGCTGTGTGCATTTTGTCTTGATATTATCGTTTATGGTTTTCGCTTAATATGATTTTAAGTTTTTGGGTCATTTTAGTTGCTATTCATGTCTGTTGGCAACAATGTATTTTCAGTCTATTTTCATACTAGTAATGGATTTTTATGATCATTAAGTGTTCTATGTTCTATACTTGCTCCCTTTGATAACCTGTTACATAAGGATAGTTCGTGACTGTATGTAGTGTTAGTTGAAGCTAGCTTATAGTTGAATTAGAGGCATTTGTTATGTTACAGGGCGTTTTCATTACAGCGCAGCTTCAAAGTTCTACTCTATATATCCATATGGG